>CM067354.1:67183565-67294175 GCA_034190875.2 Urechis unicinctus | reverse complement strand
AAGATACTCTCAAGTAAGGTGATTAAAAAATGGTACAAATACCAGGAAACGATGTTATTAGAATAAAGAATAATAATGAACGACAATTATGCTATTACTTTTATTTGCAAGGTGTAGCCTCAGCAGTCAGATGTTGTTTGCAGAATAGACAGCAATCATCAGATATGTAATATTCCTGGATGCGACAAGTTGATTGCGGTTTTGATGTATTGCAGCTGATCACAGGCGGACTAAAATAATTGAACGAACAATGGGAGACCATATTAAATTCGGTAGTGATGTGTCATTCCAGTGCCTTTAACTATTCTTATATAATCGTCTTATGAACATCACTCAGTGGGAATGTGAGTTTTGAGTAGATGGGATCATTACAAGTGACATAATATTGTAAACGCTTATGCTATGATAAGAGGCAGACGAAACTGTCAATTTAGGTTATGGCAGCAACATCCATCAAGCGGTTTCGCGGCCAGAGGGGTAATATATTCACTCATGTGATAGAGAAGACAAAACAGCGACCAGGACACAACAGCCGTACAACCTTTAATGGCATGAGGGTTGGGGATAGATGTTTGCGATAAATTACATCGTCGTCGCCAAGTCCAAAACCAGGCTGGCCAATTGTACTTCGATAGTGGCAGCAAAATTATCTTTGCTATGGATAAAGATAGAAGCTGATACATGCACATATTGTGAGTGTGGGGGGTGTGTGATTTTCTGACTTAATCAATTGAAAGTTGTTGTACCCGTATACGTTTCTACTGTTGTGTATAACTGTTTTGAATAAGGGATGTGTACCATTTAAACGCATTGCGTATGGGTGTTATCGCAAGATGCTGCAATACTGAGAGTAGCCATCCTGAATCACTCCATTAGTATTCAGATACTTTGATCAATTCAATTATGTCGTTTAGGCAAGAGCGTACAACATACTCAAAATGTACAATGCATGTGTTGTTACCAGATAGCCATATATAACGGTTGCCTATGGTGCTATTACGCAGAAGCTGAAACTCGTTTGCATGCAGAGACACACTGCTGTATCAAATGTACAAACCCATAAAACGAACGTGTTCCGCTATTCAAACTTATTGTACAAAGCACCAACGTATTTTCCAACAGAATGTTTGCAAACACCCATTGATGGCAGCACTCTTTGTAAACATGGATTATTGTCAATGACTCAATTGAAGAATCAGCGCAATAATTTTTTTCTGTTATTCCATACAATGTGTTAAGACCAATATTGTTTCCACTTCAGAGCAATTATGGCGTCGATGTGTGACTTTCGGCATTGCTGAAAGAATTGATAGAATACTGTTCATTTAATTTCATAAGATTAGAATATCGTAGGTTTTGTTCGGATATCTCTCTCTTATCATTGTCTTGTGCTACCATTTGGAGCATCGAGATAAGTTGCAGTAGCTTAAGTCATTATGGTTAGCATTTTTCAGCAATGCCGTCAATGCTTGCTTTTAATCAACGTACCACAACGTTCATAACCCAACGCAATTAAGTTGGAGCTATAATTGAATCAATTATGGTGCATGTCAGCAGCTCATAGTATATGAAAATGACTGCCACATATTTGGCTCACCAACCCACATCATATTACGTGCTTACACTTTTAATAACAGCACCAAAGAAGTACCAATGTGAAAGTAGTATTGCTTTAGTAATATATACGACTTGCTACTCCCTGTAGTATGAAGGGCGATATAGCCGATGTATATAACAACAAACCGACGCTAAGTATACGATTTGTATAGGTTAAGATTGACGCAAACAGTGTCGGAGCCGGTTAATGAGGATCATCCAATTAGTGGTTAGCCATGCCACGGTGGAAGCGCCAACTGTGTATCGAACGTAAATTTTCTGCCTATATTGAATGTGGTATAAAAGAGCAAACTCTTGCATGGTGCTCTCTATGCTGACATCGTTAACAAAATGAGGAGCGTCATTCAATATCGTGTGGAAGGCTGTTACTAGTTTAATGTTATTCCGGCATAACATACAATAGAGTACTTGGGGTGCCATTACCAGACGCCGTCAAAATGCAATTACCTCGGAAGCTTGTTTGGGTCGTAAATACAGGCACCTAAAGTAAATGCCAATTACGCCCTGGGCAAACATTTCACCGTGTCAAGACAATAAATAAGCTGCAAAACATTCCCGTCAAGGAAAATTCGAAATAACAGGTTAGAATAAGATACTCCCACAAGGTCAGACGATGCATCTATACATATACGGCACACGGCACACTTGCTCGAACATATGTAAACAATATTGGATTCATCTGGAACACTTGGACTACCGGACGAGAATATATAAACAATATTGGCTTCAGAAGGTGGGTACATGTGCCGATAATTGTAACTGTCGAATGTTACTCAAATAAAGATAGATGTCAAATCACTTAGCTGCTCTAAGCTGATATTGAAGGAAAACGCCTGTTCATGTCCTCCTGCAAATATATTTGCAACCAATTATTGATTTCATTCCTGCCATAGGCTAACATTTCCGTTTACCGATTCACATTAAAATATAGTGATCACATAATACCCATTGTTATGCTGCATATTATTGTACAAGACATGTCAGTGCGTGAATAGTTATAATTATTTCTGCGTTTACAAATTGTCTATTAGCTCTAACATCACCCTTATAAAAGAAGCCAAATCGTTGGCTCACATCACTGCATCTCCCTGTGCAGGCACCCACTAAAGGGGCTCCAGCTACCAGCAAGAAATAAGATGCATTGCAACCTTAAACTGTAGTTATATCCTTTTTTGTGGGAGACATTCTATTGGTCAGATGCAGATTATTTTTGTTGAGGCGAGCCTATCTGCTTTAGCCGACAGCGCATTCAAGTATGTCTATATTCTTCATGATGACTCACAAAGTTGATGGTGCAGTTTATGCATTGTGTTTGTAGTAGGTAGCGCCAGTATTTACTCCTGATTGCCATCATCAGTAACCTAACACGTATGCTCTAGTAAGCCAATATATTATTCTAATGCAATATCTAGGCAGTTTTAATGATCCATTATTTTACGTAAGTCGCTAGATAATCATGTTAGAAGGTCTTTTATCTAAATAAACCCAGCAAACCTTTGATGGATAACTCACTGAAACAATGGTACAAAATTACGGGTGTATGTCGCTAAATCAGATATATAATATTGTTGGTTGCGACAAGTTCATTGTGGTGTTTATGCGCATATCAAGCTGCAAAAGATCACTATTGGAACATATAAAAGTATTTTTCACATCCAAACGAAGTATATAATACCGCCAGTCAACTTCCGATATCTATGCGTCGACTATTGAATCCCTCTAGAGGCCTATATCATCTAGACGAGATATTATCAACCTCGGTTTTGATGATGTAGTGCAAATACCTCATGATATCCCAAATACACCCGTCAACCATAAGTGCCGATGCCAGAACTGAGTGTAATCAGGGGTCAGCATGAATACATGCCAGAGTTTTTGGAATGACAAATTAAATGGTACAATAGCAAGCAACATAACATGGTGGCATACATAACACCTATACAAACCCCAACAATTTTGGTAGCCTTGACACCAATGGGTGTTACAAACTCTGTCATTATTGGTGTGTTTAATATAAGGGATTTTAGATTCATCTATATAATGACACATTTTGCATTCCAATATAAAGAGAAAAACATTACTACTGCGCTAATGTTCCAGCAGAGACTGGGGCTTCATGTTCATTATCTACGCGTGTGGTTAGATTATAAAGTTGCCAGTTTTTGCTGAATTGCATGCGTGATACACATGCTAAAACTGATTGCTTATTCGCAGATACAATGTGAAAGAGTGTGCTGCATTGTGGTGGGTATTATTAATTGCGGCACTAAGTCATATGCTTATCACATTAATCAATTTGTAAGCGCCTGTTTGCGTGAAACAGTGCAGTACGTTCAAAATCGCTAAACTACCTCTATTTTGTTTGCGTATTGCCATGCTTCGAGTTCGTAAGGTATTAACTATAATATTGGATGGAGCTAGCACTGGCACGCACATCAGCAGGACAGACGTTACATAATGGCACCCAAAAGGGTGCAGCAGATGGTCGGCGTACCCGTTCAAGTATCGTTCAACCCTACTGAGACGAATGGCTTTTTATAATGGTAGGCTTTAATCTGCCCAGACTGTGTACATCCTACCAACACACTAGAATGATAAATCAAAACGCCGTTGACATAATCGCTAAGAAAACGCCCACTTCACAATGTTATCCCTGCCATTGTATAGTCGGCACTAACGAGGTTTAAACAATATATTTTACTTCTTGTCGCTTAGTGGTGGCAAATTGTGCAAAGCCTGACCTAGCTAAGGGTCGACGGTTCGGAAGTTAATTAGTATGGAAGATGAAAGCTATTTGTTCAAAATTTATGTTCCAAACACAATACACAATTATCTCAAATAATGAAATACATGCAAAAGGAATTCTATGCATTGTATTTAAGAATCACATCGTTTACTAAACAGTTCATGCGATTGGTAACTAATATTTAAACGCACGGAAACTACTTGTATTGATTGTTTGCCTCCTCTCCCGTTCACATAGTATAGGGGTGTGTGCACTAATACGGTAGCGCGTGGAATTCCCACGATGTCATTCCAGATGGTCATCATTGTTTATTATTTCTACCAACCGGTAGAGTCCAAGTGTTGTTTGGTCGACACCATTATGATCAATTCTATGACATTATCAGGGTAAACGCAATTGGGACCATACTATGATGCATTTGTCTTGTTCTTCATCATCAGCACGGTACTGTTTTGAGAATAGATTTGCAGAAGCACGTTTGTTAGATGAGAGTGACTGTCATCTCAGGCTTTTGTTTTTGCAATCACATATGGTGCTCAAAGCTTTTAAACCAAAGTATATCATACTTTGGAAAAAATGTGGGCCATTATGAAGAGATCAAAGCAAAACACCGTTGATGAAAAACATTGCTTACATTTAGGAATATTTCTAAAGTGTCACAAATAAAGCATGAAGGTGAGTAGACACAAATAGGATAATCCGGTCCTCAGTCGCATATGCATTGTGGATATCACGGGCTTACTACGGAGTGTGGAGGCAATGATACATTTGGCTATTTAATCCCGAAGCCATCTATAGCGTTTAAGAGGTGTGCTGTGGATTGATTTACTAGTCGTCGATGTATATATATATTACTCTTTGTTTATGCACGATAATTGGTAGCGCCAACAAGTAATGTATATGGTATCATTGTTATATACTATGTACCACGTAACAAAGATATGGGGATGCTGTGAACTGGTCGTAGGCTCTCGAAAACAGATATGCATACGTTTGTGGTACACAAACTGCGTAGACGCACAAACTAGGCACATATCGGATGTAGCTGAGTCGCGTGCTTAAGCTTATTGTGCTTGCGATTACATATTCTTCGGCAAATAGTGTCTACATCACGGCAATATTTATGCTCTATGACATTCGTTGAATAGTTTTAACGTAGCAAGCATTGATTATGGTTTATAAGAAAGAAACAAGCATTCGAAGAGAACATTCGGCATATCGATTATTTAACTGCCGATGTATTTGTTCACGCAGTGTGAACAAGTTGGCTCCCCTTTGGCGTCATATCAAACGTTTCTATGGATGACTTTAATCTTAATCAGTCTGGTTTGCTGCAGATACATTGCGGCATAGTGAGTAAGGATTTTGGATAAATAACTGGTCGAGGATACATGAAAATCGATTTCCGAATGACCTCAACACTGTCAAATTCTGTCAATATTGCAACATTGCACTGTCAATATTGCAATTACAAATACAAACAGATGAAAGTATCTTCTTGGTTTTGAGTGCTTTTGATCCGTCCCATAGCATATGTGTAACATAATTCAGTAAACGGAAAAGTGAGGTTAAGGCAGCAATACAATCATAATTGCTTGCAACATCATGTTCAGAAGGGTTTTTTTTTTTCTCTTCTGCATCAGCTTTGAACAGTTAAGTGAAATGACACGTTAAGCATGATTTGCAAGTTATCCCTAATGGAATAACATTAGACACTTGACAGCCTCCCATAAGATGCTAAATGACTTTTCTCATTTGTTTGCCAAAACTAGCATTACAGACAGAGTCTGTTACATCATTCAACGGTTAAAAAAATGCACGATGGAATCAGCATCTGTATAGCTACAGTGACAGACACACCAACCTTCCACCTTAGACAATGTTTTAGGTGCCAATCCCATTCGGCTGATTTATCATACTTGATGTTTACAACAACAGTGTCTGGGTGAAAAGTGGACAAACGGCCAGCCATAAATGAGTCTGTCAACTGTGTGTGGGAATTATCATTATCGATGGCACAAACTCTTCGTTATTTATCGGCAGCAGATCAACTAGACATCAGGCTATCTACAGTCCAGTTGTTTTACCAATAAATTGTAGTGTCAGCATCTTGCGTGAGTCCGCTTTCGGTCATGATATCTCATCGAATATGTGTATTTTTAGGTGGCATTATTTGTTTGACAAAGCTTACAAAGCAGTAATAACTTCGGATGTGGGCCAGATGGGGCCAACGTCATCTGTCATGCGCAAGGCAAATGACGGTCAATTATTTGCGTATCCAAAATTTACGTCCATAACGTCGCTGGTCCCCATAACTGATCACTCACCATGACAGACATATATATGTAATCGAACCACATGCATACTACCATTTTGATCCTCTGTCATCAGCGTGATCTGAACAGCGTACTGCCTAAATTCTCTGGTGTAATAGGTTTGATCAAAAATTATTTGATCAATACCCAACTGAACTCCATAATTCGATTTATTGTAACCAACAGAAATCAGCGTAACAAACAGAAAGCCACGACAATGAAGCTGGTTAAATAAAGGACACCAGATAGATATGCCTTGTAATGAAAATAAATATACATTGTGCAATCATTACCTACTGTAGCAAAATGGTTTTGTTACATTTGTGCCGATTAGCACTATATGTGAAGAATAGTAACATTGGGGGAGCTTAGGGGGTGAATGATGACGTTTATTTACGCAAGTTGCCAATTTGTAGTACGTTTGCTGACGAAAAGCGAGTAACTTGTATAACTTGAAATCTCTACAGAAATGGGTAATTTTAATCTGGTTTGTCAGTTACACTCACAGTAATCTGGAAATTGTGAGCAGACGAGAGAGTGATCCTCTATCATTCATGCCTAGGTCGTACCTAAAAAAGCTGGTTAGTTCACTACGTTTTGCTGTAGTATTAGTTTGCTGTGCACTGCTGCAATATCATAATCTTACAATCAATCAAATCAAAGTATATACTATTACTCCAGGAAAAACAACGTAGCGCATTGCGTAGCCAAAATAAATGCACTTACACAGCATCCACGAGACAAGTATTTCGTTGAGCAGCGTCCTTTTTCATCTGACACCCTACCTTATTCAGTATCGCACATTTGAATCATCAAGCCGTATACCTCAGCGTTCGCATTTTGTTGCTGATCCAGCGAGACACAGGTTAGGGGACGCAAGTAAACCATTGATCGTTATAAGAATACTCAAGGGAGAAAAATTTGCCAACATACTCACATTGCTTATTAAATTTAATTCGTATTGATGTCGGGTCTTCAAATTACATTGCATTTACGATTTAAACAATTTCAAGATGAGTCTGTTCATTGACCATAATGCAAAGCATTCATGACACAAACTCGTCGATCTTAATGCTCAATCTAGGACGTAGGATAAGATAAGTCAGATATGTAAATACCAATTGTAGCTACAATGTATGATACATATCAAGACGATGGATGACTCGGCATCAGGCAAAGGCTTACGCAGTAGTATGTTAACAAGCTTATAATGTATCAGCATTTATTTCGTACGCATGTGCAGATATTGATGCGCAATCACTTTATAAAGTATGAGGTGCCATCATAATGTACCAGTAAATGTAGTGAAACATCTTCTTGCCGGTAACTGCAACACACACACCCTTTATTTATCTGCCCTCAGAGTCTACATAGGAATATTACTAAGGCGTAAGCTGTTTGTGACATTTTCATCGAATTGCAATCCGATACTAATTGGCACCCATTTCTTCGTCATGTCGTAACTCAGAAAAGCGTCTTGGTCAACGGCAACTCTATTAGTATGTCAACACAATCGAGTAATACGCAGTATATATCAGTTGCATATTGCAGGCCGTTATAGTACATTGTCTGCGTTGAACAATCTCGAGCGTCTGGCCTCGAAAATGTTCCAAATATTGGTAAGCAAGCGCACATGCTAGTTTTCTGTCGTTATGACTTCCTGTTTGGCCTTATTGTTCATTGTTACGGTTATCTACGTTGCCCGTTCCTCGTCCCCACTCACTGTGGCACTGTGTTGTTATATATGATGCTTAGTGTTATTCAATAAACCGCTTGAATTACATCGCCATTCGTTCTCTTTGATGTCATGCTCAAATAATGAATAGGCATGACAGCCATATCATTTCCACATTGAACACGGGCTTAACGGGGCCCGTACGGGCCAAAAAAGCTTCAAAAACTTTAGGCCTGTAGACAACCCATAGAAAGCATGTAGGTTTCATGTGACCTAGGAAGCATTAAGCATGCAATATGTAGAATGATGATTTTATCGGAAAGAGAGAAAACGCTATTTTTTAGTATGCAACACAACAATTCTTTTAAGCAGGTCAGGATATTGCTTATCACAGCAATAGTATGCCAATCAGTATACCGTTACTTACAAATCTCACAGAACAAAGTAGGGGCAGTTCTAGTTTCTCAATTCACAGGAGCATATTAGACAATATTAGGCGTAGGCTGAGTAACAGTGATGAATCCTAATCGCTGCTCATGGATGAAATAGGTGATTTGCAGCACGCCACAACAAAACTCATTGAAGCGACATTTATCCATGTTATGCCGTTTACTCGCTTATACAAGCACTTACTGATGCCAAATAATAAGATCATACTGCCATATATGGGAAATGCTTTAACATGAATCCTACACAGAAGGTAATAGGCTTTCGCAGGGGCGCGTCAGAAATGCACTGTCATGATACTAACCAAGGACGCTGTTTTGCCAAGATCGTACGAGCCACCATTCATTACATTTGCTGCTAAAAGGAAAAATCTGAGCTCATTTCAGCATACGCTACATTCTAAACAACAAAACTGCTGGTTTAAGGTCGAAAATGTACTAGATCAGAGTACAAACAGATGAATTTGAATCACGCTGGTGGCATCAACATGGACTGCCTAACATCTGTAAATCCATGCTCTTTATTAAGTTAGGATACTTGCGAGAGGCGGTAGATACTGTATATCTGACGAATTACCACTTACCACAAGAATCCATAGTTACAAGGCGAGAAAGAAGAAAGCACATTCCAGACAAGGTCACCAACTTAAAATATATCGCATATTTATACGTAATAAGTGTCATACATAACATTCTATGTTTATCTGTACCTGCTGGACCTCCTGCTGTATAAGTGATGGTATGCTAATCTAGTAACCTAAAATAATACTTATGTGGAAATAACGAACACGCATAGGGAAATATAGCCGACGTTCCCAGAGCCATGTAAATATGAACTAATTCTATTTTTACATTTCATAACCTTGCAATTATCAGAACAGAATAACAGTATAATTGCACTTATTTCGTGTAGCTTTAGTTTGCCACGAGAAAACACTTGCATCATGTAATGATAATACAGCGAAACATGGCGCATATGCAATAAACAACCAACTTAGCCACAAAATCACTATTTATCTCCTAAGCGTGGAAGAATATAATGGCTTTCAAAAGCACACGAATACCTGGCATATATGCTCATCTGCGTAAATTACCATTTGAAGGCCAGATAAACCTTTAAGCATTTCATGAGAGACATATTTAAATGGCATGTCCCTTGTTAGCACCATAAATATGCTCCCAGTATACCTTCTGTTTTAAGCATTGTTTGTCCATGCTATCATATTATTACTGTCATGCTCGATAGCTTTTACACCACAATGAATTTTGTGACTACTAATGTGATGCAAGGAAAGTGACTCTGTCACACGGAGACGACCGCGTTGTGTCAACACTAGGCAATACAGTGAAACATGCCGACACTACAACGAGGTTTCTAAACACCATACTGATATAATATGAGAGTCGATATAAGTGAACCAGTCGATTTACATGGTCCGTACATTTGACCATACCGCAGCGTTATACTTGCCTACCGATCTCTTAGACGAAACATGGAACGGAAGATGAAAAGCATCTTTCTTATGAAAATGTGATATATTTGCCCCCTTACATCTTTATTTATACACAACTCAACTCAAGCAGTTCATCTTAATAATCACCATATCAAAGTGAGGCATCTTAAGTGCGGGATTTTAATACGTCTTTAACAATGCGTGTTATTTCCGGAACAAATAACGAAAGTTCCCGTATCGATTATGTCAATTATTTATATGTTCAACCTTGCGTCTTAAATTCCAGGGAAACGAGTTTTTTATTACACTGTTAAATGGAGGCTGACATCGCTAATCGAGAGTAAAAATTTTTTGTAATTTCCTTACTGAGAGGTGTCTTTTGTTATCTACCGCCATAGGATGCAGCTGTCTCGTCCACGGTACTATTTACTGCTAGGTCACTTGCTGTTTGGTGTGGCTTTTGATTAATTCAATTGCGTTAAGTTGCAGTTTTAGTGTACCATCTATATCCGGCATTGCTCGTCGTGTGTATGTATATATATATATATGTATATAAAACATATATATATATATATATATATATATATATATATATCTATATATATATATATATATATATATATATATATATATATATATATATATATATATATATATATATATATATATATATATATATATATCTGTCTATATCTCTCTATATCTATATATGAAGATATATCCCTCCCTATCTCTATATATCTATCTATATCTATCTCTCTATCTCTCTATTTCTATCTATCTTAATCTATCTACATATCTCTCTCTCTCTCCCCTCTCTCTCTATATATCTCTCTCTCTTAATCTCTATCTATCTATCTATCTATATCTCTATATGTATACATATCTATATATATATATATCTCTGTGTGTGTGTGTGTGTGTGTGTGTGTGTGTGTGTGTGTGTGTGTGTGTTATTTGCCTATAAGTCAATGATAGCATTAATGTAATCTAGACCACAGTGATGAATGAGCGTGGATGCCAGTGCTGGAGGAGATGTGGACTTGCTGACAGTGTTGTTGGCGATGTAGGCAAAGTGTAATTGATGAGTACAAATTGCATATGTCAGTGATGCATCGAAGTGGCCAAGGTGTAAGTGCCTGTCCTTGTAGAAATGTATAAAAGTTGTTAAGGTGACCGCGGTGATCTACAGGATGCGGGACAGTCAGTGGTGCTGTGAGTTAATTTGTACATGCGACTTGAACTATTTGTAATTCAGAGAATCTTGAACAAAATCCTACAGAACCCAAGCATATACATATGATGTGTTTAGAAAAGACTTACGAAACCAGTTCGGAGGCGGTATAAGCAGAAACAAACATCGCGATGGGAAGCGAGTTCTGAACTGAAGCTCAAACACAACGACGATGGCGGTATTGACAGAGATATAAACGAAGTGGCGTGAGGTATAGCTAGAGATACAAAGTCGGGGAGAGGCAGTTCAAACATGATACAGCGCCAGTGATGGAAAATACTCACAAGAAAGGAAGGGTAGTGATTACCGAGAAGGATGTTAGGCCGACATTCGAAAGCAGCGAAGGGGAGTTTAAGAGCGATAGTCGCATGCAGTGAGTGGTAGTTTGATACCGACTCTCACAAGCAGTGAATAGTAGTTAGTGACTGACTCTCACAAGAAGTGAATGGTAGCTACAGACCGACACTCACAAGTAGTGAATGGTAGTTAGGACCGACACTCACAAGCAGCGAAGGGGAGTTGTAGACCGACACTTGCAAGTAGTGAATGGTAGTTAGGGACCGACACTCACAAGCAGCGAAGGGGAGTTTAAGGGCGATAGTCGCATGCAGTGAATGGTAGTTTGATACCGACACTCACAAGCAGTTATTGGTAGTGAATAGTAGTTAGTGACAGACTCTCACAAGCAGTGAATAGTAGTTAGTGACAGACTCTCACAAGCAGCGAATAGTAGTTAGTGACTGACTCTCACAAGTAGTGAATGGTAGCTACGGACGGACACTCATGCGCAGTGAATGGTTACGGACCAATCCTCGCATGCATAGAAAGGGGAGTTATAGCCTTATACCCACAAGCAGTGAACTTGATCTAATAACTGATATGCATAGGCTGAGATGGGAGATGTTACACCAACACACAAAAACAGTGATGGCGAGTAATCTACCGATACTCACATATGTGTGTTCATGTGTATGTTAGTAAAGGACGTGATTGCGTGGGACAAAATATGTTAACTACAATTTTTTCGTGGCAAAGCTGCCGCTACAGTAATAGTTCCCACGAACATAAGCTTTCATCCTTAGGAAGACATTTGTATATGTTGGAACCACGTTCAAGATGTTGGCCAAAATCTTATCCACCATATCATTGAGAAAGATAGTAGCTGTGCTGCTTGCATGTATCGCATGGAACGTTTGGTACGTCCCTTCTGAGATACATTGCCTTAAACCAGAAAATCTCGAGTGTCCAGCATTCCGTACCACCTTACCGCCTTTTTATTTGAGAAAGACCATCTCAGCTTTGTTGAATGGCTGATATCAACCTCAGCTTGCTATTAATTGCAAGCGTAAAGGGTTTCTCCAAAATGCAAGTTGATTTAAATGTTGTTAAATTATTATGAAATCGTGTTAAATAAACATAACATGCCTCCCATTGCCGCCCCCTTCACATGTTACTGCATTACAAGAGTCACAGGTGTTCCTTGTCTATTGTCCGGCAAGAGGCTTAAAACTGTAATCGATATGTTCCCATACATAATTAATGGCGGTAATCAGCCGGAATTACTTCACAACCCAACCGCAAGACGAGGCACGATTTTATGATGGGAGGGAGGACAGCCCCTATGGCATCCACTCCGTTCACAATGAGGGGAGCTTAAACGAGGGAGACGGGATGCGAGTGGGTTGGCTATTCTGGCAGTATACGGTCGCCTCATTCATTGTTGTTTTGATTATTGCTATATCGACCAGCCTTGAAATTTTGCATTCACAGTCCTGAGAATGGATTTCACATTGTGATCCCTTAATATTAATTTGCTCGTATCAATGTGTGGTTCTGACCACAGTGTTGACAGAACTAATGTGACAGAGAGACGGAGTGCAACCGACCGAGGATGCATAAGTAGCGTCCTATTGAGTATTTAATAACAGCTAATAAGAACCTTCCTCCCACGTGTTTCTCATCCTCAGGCGCTCTCTCCGATTGCCTTACTCGCTGTATGACACGCTTTGAACTCGAGCCGTTCCATGTCACCTTACATACAGCGTTTGTTCCGAGATTTGTGGTTTGTAGAAACCACACACAGCTGCTCTATTTGCGCCTCGTGGATCTCCGTAATACATAGTAAACTGGAAGACGCGACTGCTTTAACTTAGCCATTCTCCTCGTATTCTTAGGCTTCGTAAGAGAGGGAAGTAGATGAGTGGCGGTTCTGGCGCACCGCCACTCATGTACACTACACCACTAATTACAGCTTGTACAGTATTTAATATTTTTGCTTCCTGTGTTTCGGAAGCAGAGCTATCAGATGACCCCTTACAGGAAGGCTACATTTCCTGTTAGTTTGTCGGTAAACTAAAGTGACCATAGGCCAAGATGTCAACTCCGTTTAAGGTTATTCATCGCTTTGAGTCAAATAGGGAGAGTGACACCTTGTTGAAGTGTAGCTTATATTTGGATTTGTACATATGCAGGGCAGCCAGGTCGTCATCGAATTCTTTATGACGAGCATAGGCGAGACTGGCCACAAGCTTGCGTATTTTTGTTCCTTTTCCAATGAGCGCACAATTTGAACCCGAATATTTCCATTGTTTCATCAAACATGGAGTTGTTCATCAGTTTGTGCAGGTTCTTTTCAAAGCCTCTGGTGGCAGCCTTACGCAGGTTCGTATTCATGCGAATGTAAGGCTCCATCCAGGGGCTCTGATTGAACCCGAGCGCACGGGGAATCTTTGTCAATCGCATACCCAGTGCTAGATAAAGTTTGAGATTTTCGCAATGAACCTCATACTTCTGAACCTCTGCAGTGCTCCCCAATGCACAAAGGAGGTTATTCTGGTAGTCTGACAACCTTTTCTTCTGCTCAGAAATTCGCTCTGGCGCCAGCGGTTAATCATTTTTATCAGCATGTAACTCTGCAGGGTATTCCATATCAACCTCGATTATATATCCGGTTTTGGCATTGTCGGAATGGTCCTGTATTAAAAGCTGTTATGGGCGCTCCACCAAATTAAGACCTCCTGTGGGTAGAGGCTAGCATTGCCCATCAATACAGTTTGTTTGTCATATTCGGTGATACACTCAAACTTCACACCCGTGCTCTTAAGCAGGGCGTCCCATGACAGACTGGGACGGGTGTAGTAGTTGGCTGGGTCCAGCCCGTACTGCTTCAGGCAGGTCATGCGGAATATCTCAAACACATCCGCTAGGACATGGTAGTCGTTTATGATTATACACCCGAACATGTCCCAGACTTTCTGCATATGTTAACAGTCTGCAGCAGATCTGCCTTGCTCAGAGAGCTTGCTTTGGAACGCCTAGATTGGCGGCAGCGGGGCATCAAACTTATCCAAACCGCCCATGAACTCATAGGGATGCACTCCCTTGCGCAGCAGCAGTCGGGGCTTCGTTTCGTCGGGCTAATTCTTAGCTGTACCTGCAAATGCGTCTGTAATTACCTGTTATATGGCAGTGGTTTTCTGTCTTCTGCGTGTTGCTCATGGTAGCATCAGGTGCACTGCCTGGAAGCCTCAAAGTCTACTTAGATAACATACGGTGATGCCAGCTGCGTGTGCCATATATGGAAGGATAATATGTTCTTCCCTTCGTCAGGTAAGTCAACTCGCACAGCTGTCTGTCCCATTCCCCTACACTCAGGCTTGTGCGTTTGGAGCAGTTTCTCAATGGTATAACTATGTAGGCATCGCCAAAAGAAGTACTTGCGCTGTTCATGTTTTCTCTGATCATGCAGCAAGCGAATCAGATCTTTGATCCGCATGTAGTGGAACGAACTAATCTTCTCAATCGGCATGAGGTTTCTAAGTGGAATATCACCAGGCTGTTTACTGGTGTGGCATATGGTAATCGCCCCTCCATCCAAGCCTAACACGTCAAGGCTAGGGGAGCATTCGCTTTTACCTTCTCAAGCTGCGACAGCGGTGTTGGATATTCTACGCCTTCACTCTCCAGCTGTATGAAGAGCATCTTACTGCACTTAAAATTAAAGCCATTGCCTCATTCCCCAGGAAGACAGAGTCATTCTACAACCCGAAGATAACAAAGGTTGAGGTAACCATTGAGGGCATCTTCAACCAACTCTATGTCCAGGGCATGTGTGGCTACCAACAGTGGGATGAGGCGTAGAAGACCTTTGTAGCAACGAGTAAACGAGACCACAGTGTGGCAATAGCTGTAAAATACCTGGCATTGGCGGACTTGTCTTTGGGAGAGTATGCCCTGTGGCTCGAATTGACGACCACTGACGGCGATCAGCTACATGGTAGTAGCAGGCACGTGGAGAATGCGTCTGGGGTGTCACATTTCAGATCACAAATACAGCAGAGACGTCTGGTGCATTGAAAGCCTATATGCATGTTGTTATGGATGCACAGCTTAACATTAAAGATGGCAGGTTTGTCAACACAGATAACTAAGTTGACATTTTCAGGTGGCCCCGGCTCAGCTATTTTTTTGTGGGCAGACAGGATGCCGAAAAACCGTCTTAATGCTCAACGAACATGAAGGGCCCTTCGATGAACATGTTGTGATCCTCTGCCCTACCATTCATTTCAACGAAGCCTATCAGTCGCGGCCATTATTTTAAGGGTCAGGCTACCCTGTACATTATTGATGACTGTACGTTCCTCCTGTCTAAAAATAGAACGGAGATTTCTAGCGTGGTTATCAACAAAAAGTCCTTGAATGGAATCAAGTGTCAGTTTTCCCTGCCGGTAAGACTCATGAAGCACACCGACGATGGCGGCGCCTGTACTGCGTTATAAGCAAGAGGTGGTTCTCTCCGCAGAAGATATTAGAGATATCCTGAACAAAAGCAATTCTGATATACAAGAGCGGTTGGAGAAGTAGCTAGGAGTTTGAGTCAGTCTGAACCCTGTGGATTGGCTTTGCCCATTAACAGCCATTAAAGGATGGCTCCTACCTGCCGCTACTGAAGTGCTAATAAGAGATCAAAAACGTAAAAAAACACTACTACTGCCTTCTGTAGTCTATTGAATCGACTCGGCACCCAGTCTCTAAGGACCTGCAGTCAGTGGTTGTTAACCCTACGGGCTTGTACTTTCAGGCGGATGTTCTACAGTGTGTCACTTTTATTGTATACAAGCTTCCTGTGGCAGAGCACGCGCTTATACCGAATCGTAATCCAACCTGTATACTGGAGTTGATCATACGAGCCAGCTTCTGGTTGGGTAACCATTTTATATTCCAAGGAGATGCCATTGATTGCATAGCGGGTGTCGGTGTCACCCGTTGTGTGAATCACACGACTGTAGTCGTTGTATGTTAGCTCGTATTCCAGTCTGTCACCGAGCTCATTCTGGTAGAATGGCATGTGACTCTCAAGGAGTTCAAAGTCCAGTGGGATATAAATCGGTTGCCATAGGAATTTGCTATTGCTTTGTCCTTTACCTCGGTCTCATCCTTGTCTCCTGTCCCCACTTGTATCTTAGTCACATTTGCGTCTTCTGATGTGTCAATACACTGATACTGGATATTAGAGCACGTCACTGTCATCTATGGTTATGACCTCTTTGCCAGAAATCTTGATTGTCTTTTTTTTAACCGAGGCGTGCCAAAATTTTTGCACAACCCTGTGGTACGCGTCGGTCAAGGTCAGCGTAATTGTAAAGGCCAGCCAGACTGTCCCCGAAACAAGGACGTCATCTGCACCCAGGTTGGGGACGCGGACCAGCAGTTGTCGGTTCTTGGATTGTTTGTAATAACCAATAACTGCCGCACGCCATTTTTCCATGAGAGGCTTGCGTATCCGGCGATATTGATTTAGCTTGTGTACTCGTCATGTTAACAGTTGAACCATTACAACTATATCGTTAATAAAATCACGTGGATTTTGACAACCAAACATTTGACAATGAGAGGCCTTGGGAGTGGGACACGGGAAGAGAGGATGAGGTACTTCCATAGGGCCCCTCTCTCAATGACTATTACGATGTATTAGCTATAAAAAAAGGTCACACCAACCCTCTGCCGGGGTTTTACAAAGTTTGAGCTTGTTAGAAGATAGTTACGTTTGAAGGACTACCTGATATAAGTATCCCAAATTCTTGAAGCAGAACACCGCTAGTGGAACACAAACTAAGTATGGCTGGTTTAAGGCCATCCTGAGTGGTTTCGGGGTTCAAGCCGTAGTCGCAAAAAGCGGTCGTGTCGCAAAAAGGCTTTGACCAATCAGCCGCTAAAGAGGAAGCTGCGCTTCCAGAGAAGTTAAAATGAGCAGCCCCAAAATTGGCACGGAAGAAACAAGCTTTATAGCGCGCGTTCATAACGCTACAGTAGAAGTTACTACACAAACAGATGGTCTGCTTTTCCGAGAGCTTATAGGGCTTGACAAGGCTATACAGACCCAAAGTGGGGAGCTGGTCAACAACCTAGCACGGCTTAGCCAAATAGACGAGCATATAGCCAGTCGGGAGTGCAAGCTGAAGGAGCTGCCAGACAGCAAGAGGAAACTCCAAGAGCGTAGGCTTGCAGAGCTTCTGCAAGTAAGACTAGCAAGACTAGAAGCTGCCTCAGTAAACCAAAAACAGCTTAGGACCCAATTCAACCTCACCAGGGAAACTATCAACAAACTTCTTAACGAGGACACAACTCTAGCCGAGCGTGTACGCACCCTGTTCAGGGAGCAGGGCTTTACAATTGCGCTGCGATTGGAATGGTAATCTCAAACCTAGTACATGATCTGACAGGTGGGGCGGGGGAAGCAGACAAACCCGGTGTGCTGGAGTGAATTAAAAAACAGCTGAACTCTTTAGCAAACGTATAAAAGGGCCAAGCCGGTAAGGCATCAACTGTTCTCCAAGGGATCATAAGCTCCATCGTACCATTAGCTCTTGTGAACCAAGTTGATCTTGGGCTCCCTCTTGGTTCTCGTAGATGGCCTCGCCAATGTCGAAAATTCGATGATAAGACCTTACCTTCAGGATGTCCACTAGATGTAACAAGTCTAATTTAATAAGTAATCTTTATTATTTACGGTGAATGAGTCTCGGCAAACGCAATTACTTGTAAATATGCATTATCGCCGAAACTGTGGGAGGCGAATAACTTTTCCAACTAATTTCCGATATGGCGGCTAGATTGCGCAACGTAAGTCAATTGAAAACGGACTGGTTTATATGTTGAATAGAGGAGAGGGAACGCAACTAGGCCGGAAAGTTATCAGGTATAAAACTAGTATAAATTGATTCGCCAGTAAAAGGTATTATTAGATTATGACAATAAAGGTATGATATAAACTAATTACGGCCATTACGTCATGCAAGTTTCATGGTTGCAACTTCCAGAATTCGGAATGGAATTACGCCAACAAATTTGAAATTAATCAAATGTCAAGTGTTCGCCCGAAGATTGGTTAAAGAAAACCATATCAATTAAATACTCTCATCGATGGTGGCCTTAAATTCTTCTCAATACGTATTTTTAACGTGATAAGTGATGATAAGTTGAGCATGTTTGTCAATCTACCAATAATAGTGGGTTTTCCTGCTAGACTGCTTCACGCGAGCTTGTAAAAACACATGTCAATCTCCCGTTTGACTCAAAGCGGTGGCCTTTGGTCTTTAGTTTAGCGTAGCTTAAGGCAGAGTCGGGCTGGCTTGTGGTCGAGCCCGATCCGCCTCCCTGTTGGGGTTCATTTGATGTGAATACATCTATTAAGCGAACACACCCTAGATCATAAGAACTTGCGTAGTCATGGTGATTATGGTGAGGGCGGAGAGGTTCCATTCATGTCTTACTCAATGAATCGTGCGATTAAACTAACCATAATTATCTAATTATCTTAAATATTTGATACACAGATGACTTGGGATTGTCGAGTTCCCCAATCCCCTGGATCATTTTTCCATCAGGTTTTGTGGAACACGGAAAGTAAACTCAATCTTAACTTGTCATGCACAAAAAAACAACAAATTAATTGTATTACTTATGAGCACAGTCGTTGCATAGTAGATACATATAACCAAAATGAAAATATCTGTATATACAATTTTAAGGTTGCATTGTTTAATATTTGCCGCTTTTTATGATAACTCAACACTGCCTAATGAGTAGAGTATCAGGCTTTGTGCAGGAATTTGCTAGATAGACCGCATATGTATAACATAACATGTCGATCCCCACGAACCTCACCTAATGTTATTTTCGCTGAATATATAGATGCGTGTAAGATAAGTAAGATTGCAAAGTTGTTATACTTCACCTTAATTCAGTTATAGTTATTAGTATCATCCAAAATATAATAATGCTCAGATATCTTTCGCTAAGTGAAATATCATGTTTGGACCCCCATCAGATTCATACATTCCACACCTTATACGCATCATTCGATATCTGAAACGCTCAACTTGTTAATGGGAATATTGTTAAACCATATTTACCTTAATGATTAAATATCAGATACATCCAATATTCATTTAGTAACGAGTTTCGAAAACTCCATAATAACCTTCTATAGTTACTTTTAAAGTCCCCTTTTGCTAAATTTGCCGCCTCCACAAGACAATCGAGTAGACAATGGATAAACAAGTATGCTTGTTATCCTGCATGCTGCCGTAGTGAGTTAGAATCAAATTTATTTCAACGGACCGCAAATAAGGGTTTGCTGAATACGCACCTCCCTTGAGACAAGCATCATTTTTATCATTTGTATTGCCCTTTGATCCCGTTCACGGTCACTAAATGTTGGGTTTGTTCGTAACTTGCGATGTAGACATATTTGATGAAAGACGATCATTTGACTGTAATTGTAGTTTACACTCAACCTTTTTCGGACCACAAAGTCACTACTTACAGTTCCTCAACGGATAAAGCTCGTAGTGTAAACAATACTTTTGCTGGTATTTTATCTACAATACGCGGGGAAAAGTTTATTCAGCACAATTCGTGCGTCATGCTGTTTATCCATAGTGCTGCCAAAAAAGCAGTGCATGTTACTGACCGATAAGCGTTTGACAAAACAGATATTAGAGGGTGCCTCGACATGGCTCAGAAGGTACGTCGAACCAGTTGACGGATCATTACAAACAATGAATGAGCTTTGTTATCGCCATTTACAGGTCTTTGATAATGGATTCTCCATGAGTAGTCGTTGTTGTTGATGATTGCTTTATTTAACAGATCTAAGCCCATTTTTGGACTTACAAGGAGAGGAAATCTCTCAGGAGGAAAAATCAAACAATCCTTATTATCTCAGATGTGGCGTGTTTGAGCGAGCAGGTGTGTTTGTGTGGGGAATATGCAACATTGCTGAAATCTATTCAAGTGATGGTCCATTTGTCATCTGAGATTTATTAAGTGATGGCTAGTTCAGAATGAATTGGGCACGCCGCCAAGTGTATTTTACATGGATGTTCACAGACATTTTTAACAGACTTGATTTGATACAAAAGCCATTAGATGTCGGGAAATGGTAGCCTACCAAAGAAATAAACAGATTCTGGTTTCAACGCACAGTTGGTCTTCATCGATGGTATTCCCGTGGAAAATAAGGCGCATGGTGTCATAACACAGGTAAGAGGTTTGGCTACGGAGAAATGGATGGTAAAATGTCGTGGCCGGGACAATTACATAGTCCTCTGCTTTGTCAACATACATATTTCCACGTAGTAGCTATAAGACCTATAGTTATATCAAAATAAATCTGTTCTTGTATGTTATAGCAATGTTAGATTATAAGCATATAACTCCACACATGTCAAATTCGCAAACTGTGTATTAACATACCAGGCTACAAATATTATTTCAATGGGCTGGCCAGGATGAATCATGCAAACTTTCAATATAGGCACTGCGATTGGTGGTGTGTAAAAGTAATGCTCTCTGGCTGTGTCTGTTTATTATGCACACTTAGTTTTCGATCTGGCATGGTCCTGATGAGCAAGGGGAAACTACTTTGTTTATTTCTTGCGGCAATATGTAGGGGTATATCAGCTTATCACAAGATCTGTGTATTGATCCTGACGACTTAATTCAGAGTCGGCGATGTATTCACCGCATTGTGTGGATGATGGTGATGATAATGATGATTATGATGATGATGATGATGATGATGATGATGATGATGATGATGATGATGATGATGATGATGATGATGATGATGATGATGATGATGATGATGGTGATGATGATGATGATGATGATGATGGTGATGATGATGATAATGCTGCTGATGATGACGATGACTGCGAAAACATATATCATAAACCACTAATACTGTATTAAACAGTTTCCGATGATCATCAAAACCGCTGATGCGTGTTACAACGAATGCAGACCACTGTTTTGAGACAAGTGAAGGTGGTCTGGCATATTTCTCTGTCAGTCTACTGAACTAAACTGCACTCACATGATACCCATTGTTTTTCTGCATACCACTTTACAAGCCATGTCAGCGCGTGAATCCTTGATATTGAAGTATATCGTTTTCGTATTGATGTCGGGTCTTCAAATTATTTTGCATTTACGATTGAGCATAATTCGATGCATTCATGACACCAGCTCGCCTATCTGAGCGATCAATTGGGGACGTTGGATAGGAAAAGTCAGATATGTAAATACCAAATGTAACTACAATTTATGATATATATCCGGACGATGAATGACCCGGGATCTGGACAAGACTTGCGTGGTATGTTAACTAGCTTATAATGTAATGGCATTTATTTCGTACGCATGGTATAAACATTTGTGGCAATCAAGGTGATGTGCAATCACTTTACAAAATGTGAGATGCCATCACAATGTGCAAGTACATTTTTAGTGTAACAGCTAATTGCCGGTAACTGCAACGCACGTGCCCTTTATTTTTTTGCCTTCAGAGCCTATATTGGAATACTACTAAGTTGTTAGCTGTTTGTGACATTTTCATCGAATTGCAATGCGAGACTTTTTGGCACCCATGTCCTCAGATATGTGTTTTGGTCAACGGCAACTGACACAGTATGTCAACATAATTGATTAACACGCAGTATATATCAGTGGCATATTGCAGGCCACTTTAGTACATCGTCTGCGTTGGGTCAGAATTATATCAGCAGTGCATTTTATAAGTGTGAAGCTTATACACTGGTTTCATATCAAACGGAAGCATATTTTGCTGTGAATCATGAATCGTTTGTTGGCTCGCATTGTCCATACCATACCAGTTACCATACGTATACAAATTTCAATGGTACTTTTAATCTGACCGGGTATTTTGGTTTCAAGATAACCTGTCTGTGTCAGTCAACTATCGTACTACAGCAATAAACTAAGCCATGACCTCTACGTCAAATATACACACAACTCTCCTTGTAAGCATAAGACATTTATAATGTCGAACACCAAGCAGTCATCATTTACGTTATGTATACGTCAATGTTCTTCCACCTAACCAGTGAATATAAGATATTATGAGCGTCAATTGAATGTCTGAACATGTCACTGGTCATAATAACATTGGTTTTATCTATTCTGGCTTTCACGGCTGCTACAAGCTAATCTTTGTAACGTTCAGTCGTCAATTCTTGTCGTATTCTGACCGCAAGGTGCTTTAGATTAGATCTCAAATGTATTTTGTAAACCAATCGCTATGTAGTCAAACAAGGTGAATAAAGCTTATTTAGAATTATCCATTGTTAGCGTTTCATCATCTTCAAATAATTTATATCTTTTCACATATCAGACGGATGTGATCGGATATGCATGATTCACAGTATCGCTTATCGTCACTTGCTGTTTGTTGATTACCGAAAGTGAAGAACACGTAGCCTACTTAGCCTTATCTATCATGCATGGAAGCTAACGGAGCTATAACTAGAAACGATTGTCCGTCGAAAAATAACAATGTTCTATCATTGAGCCGATGACTGGCAATAGCTATGTTGAATCTGTCTTAGAATCATCATTAAAATTATTCAAGTATTTCCCGTCCGAAAGACAATTTTGATTGCGCATCATACGCTGGTCTGGCTTCGAGTTTCACCACAAGATGCGTTTTTATGTTTAATGAACCTTGTGATTTGCTATACAACTATTTTACATCTCGTAATAGATCATGAAATAGTATGTATGGAGCTTTGTAATGATTTATTTATTTCCTGAATAAAAACTAGTTGATGGAAAAAATACTGGAGGGTTGGAGCAAATAATCTCCGCATGAATCGATATTCATGGCGACCGTTCATAATTTCTGTAACGCATTGCCTCACACATTATAACGCGCGGCAACAAACACATATTCGCCCCGAAATAGGTCTTTGGATCCCCATCCGCACCACCCAGTACTGCGAGGATGCTGCGCGAACTTACACCAGGATTGTTGAGCATTGACTGGCTGACGTTTGCATTCCTGACAGGAACCCAATTAATTTATCAATGTTCACAATATGCTTCCCACACTATCTTGCTGTCTATTCTATCCAACTGAACATGTCAAAGGTCATATGGATTCCCTGAACAACATGTGGGTTATGCTTAACGTATAATATTGAATTATGTGTTATGTCTAAGAGGCTAAAACGGAATTGTGAATCGGATTGACACCATATGCTGATAATTACGATTGACTAATGATGTAGTCGGTCTTCAACGCAGAGAAACATCCTTGGCTGTATTATTGAGTCCGCGATTACCTTACTCAAAGGATTGCAGCTGTATATTGCCCGAATAAAATACTCCCTATCGAAAAGACATCATGCAAACTCGAATGTACTAGTTGAATATGCTCCTTTGAAGTGGTTTTGCAACGCCTGCAACCGCCGCCGACTTATGTTCAACATTTTCAACTAACTCACAAATATGTGACGGTTACAGTATTTTTTTCAACGGCATTTTTTAAATCGAACTGTGAGAAAACCGAAAGAATTTTAACTTCCTATAAGAACGACTTTACAATGGTCATGACCTATTTGCCTTGATATATGCGGCTAAGGGTATAATTTTAATTTGTCATTTTGGAACATGTATATTCACATGAGTAAACTATTGGTATACTCTAAGGTTATGCTTATCAATAATCATTGCAGCAGAAGTGGATATGTCGCTGCAATTTTAGTGAATGACAGCGCAAAAAGGATGTATGTATTTGATAGGCCTCCGTCGAAGTTCAATCTAAATAGACATGGTCCAAAACTAATACGTTTAGCACTTTGGCTTCACACGATGAATTATTTATGATCAATCAAATCGGCCCTTTGAGGTATTCGTGGATAAAAAATTGTTTAATGTGATATCCCGGTTTGGGTCATCAAGGCAGAATAAACCCTTCACAAGCGCCCAACCACGAAGCATTGACGACTCACATACTCATTTGATCCCAAGTTTGTTTTAGCGAAGGTGTCATTAACTGGTAATATTGTTATGCATATGAATTACGGTATTGTGTTCCAGGCATTATCATATATCTAAGCACATAATTTGACACATTGAACCATGCTATCATTCTTTGTAAATTGCACAGCTAAGACAGAAGAATTATTGACCACGAAAGGAGGTTAGGTATCGGAGCACCAGACCACAATTTGACCTCTGGCCTTATCCCAAATCAGGCGTATATCTAAATTGATATTCCGCAAGGATCAATTTTAAGTCATGTGATTCATTGTCTCTTATTACCGATATTGTGAATATTCATGAATTAAGGTATAAAGTCAAATACACCGAAGACCTATATATGTTTTCAGGGGTAGCGTTATAGATGATAAGATATGCGTGTATAAAAGCGCAATGAAGGAGTTCAGAATGAGCAAAATACAAACGCAAACGCTAGGAATACAAGCTAACAAGTGCACAAAATTCGCAATAGCCGGAAGAAAAACCCTGAGTACTTCTTTATCATGAATTTTCTTGCACAAAATTATCACTCTATTTGCAAGTACGTACATTTTTATTGCATATCGTACGATGAATTTATTATATTGTACGCTAAATTATGCTTACGTATACGATAACGTTTCATGCGTACGTTGTCCAATATACGCCAGTTAGGGGAATTACATGTAGCTTTCATTCCTCTATCACATCTCGGATTTGTACCTTCTTTCATACACTGCATTGCTATTTCAAACTTCACATCCTGTAACTTTTGTTGCTAGTTTCAATGTTTGGTATCAGAATGACGGAAGCAGCAGCATGACAAGCTATAAATTACTGCGTTTTAAGGTGTAATTAGTTGCAATTACCCATGCAATGCTACTCTCGGGTTTATACCTGTCTATCGGTTTATGAAGATTCCCTTTATATAATGAGAGGGATTAGCATCATATTCGAGAAGGCATTCGCGGGCCGTAAAACGACTGCGGATTTCTAGGATAAACTGCAATTGAGCCTGGATGCGATTGAGATTGAAATGTAGACTTGAAAATGGGTTTGCAATTGTGGAATGCAAAACACAATTTCTTCGGGTACGATACCAATCTTAGTTACATTGTGTTTTTGCGAATGAGCCACATTTTGATATCTAAACAATCATAACATCATCGCGTTACAATACATTACGCACTAGCATCCAAAATGTGAGTATATTTGCTTCATCTTAAATACCGACCCAATGTCCAATTGTGCTCGTTATGCTTCAGTATAAGCACTAAGTCGAAACACCAAGCATGAATAACACTTACATATATGCAGTCTAATGCAGTATGATCATTGACGCGCAACACATCATTTATCAGTGACATGCATATGGATGCTGGCCAGGCCATTACAATTCTGTCCTCAGAAAATGACGAGGTCTAGCTGTAATTTGCGAAAACCGGTGCAATGTGGCAAGTTTTCAGAACAAACAACCGCAGTCCTTTAATTTTGTCAATTGCATCCGTTAAAAAAACAGAATAACCCTTAATGTCGGTAGATAGTATGCAGTTTTGCGAGAGGAAAATGATTTCAAACGCATATGCAAAACACAGCCGTCCGTCCATATTAAAAATGGAATGGTAGGAATAACAAAAACAACGATGTTTGTCAGATTCATTAGTATTAACATATGCAGTAAGCCTTGTAGCCACATAGTTATCTAACATTTCACAGCATAACCAGCTGAGCCATACATGGGATTTTTGCGACTCCTGTATAATCAATTTAATTATGGGTAATATCAACGGCAAGGAATAGTGCGTGATCGGGGTAAATATCTCAGAAGGGGGTCATTGATATCAGATCTAAACCCTGCCCCAAGTGTACCAACCAAGAATGTGGCAAAATTTATCTTTCAAACCATTCACATCAAATCATATCGTTAAAGTAACACCTTGCGCGAAGTCGACTTCTGCACACGCTTGCAGTTTACCGATGCTTCTAGAGCTTAAAACACACCAAACCAACCACACACAGCCTTAGGCCGTTGTGCAGTTGTCTGCAGTTAAAGGAAACTGAAAAATGGCTGGATGATGCACAATATTGATGGATCATTTGATTTACGTCAAGTCACGCTTTAATGCAAGCAATTGGAATACCGAGAGTAATATTGCAAGCTGCTAAGGGCCGATAGGAAGACGTCAATCGGCAGTATGACCCTTCTAAAGACGGCAAACAATTATCATTGGAATCTACAGTCAATCTAGTGACATAATGCTCGCTACATTTGCGCAAATGGCCGTGCTTCGGTTGTAGTATTGCCAAACATTTACGCCGTGAATTATGCCTGATTATACGGAGGCGGCGGCTAGCGGAGGTGTTGATAAAGTAACGCCACAGCCTAAACTAATCAGTCTATACGTGATATTCTGATGAACATGCTTAAAATTATTGTGCATGTTGATTGAAATCAGATGTATTTATAGAGTGCATCTTATGGTCACGGCGGAGCAATCTTGCTTATCGTACGGTCCTAGCACTTGCGGACGGTGCAAACAAGTTACCCGACAAACTATTGGCTATTCAAAGCAACCGAACAAAGAATGCACAGAACACAACAATGGATGCCTTTTCCGTTGATATGCTTTTCTTATGAGGACGAGCATGGCCTTTTTTTTCCAACTCTTGACACCAGAGGGCGCTCCCAAACCGAGTCCCAAGACAGTAGGCTTTCTATATAACGTGCGGTAATGGACTTTTCGCCTTCGATGCTATTGTCATCTAAGCAGTAACGCAACATTAGCTTCAACAAGTCGCGTTTTGTTATATGCCGTAGTAGAAAACTCTTCTGACGACACACACTCAAAGTATGTTCTTGTAGCAGCCATGTGAAGTGATCAATCACTGTCCATTTTATTATCTACCATCTAGTTCTGTCATTGTTATTCGCAAAATTGGTGCTCTAAATTAACTTGTCATGCTACAAGAAGACAATGCGGGCCGCTGTCAATCCAAACTCAATACACTATCTTGATTCAATATTCCCATCCCGCGGGTCCTGAAAACGTCACCACAAAGCCATCGTTCAAAATCCGTCACTAAAGTATGTCACTCCACAAAGATGCTCAGGGCTAGGCTACAAAATGACGCCAGCATATCGGTCTGTGAATAACGTAAACCAGAAATAGTCGTCCAATCAGAATATGGTTAGCTGGTATTCCGATTACGCAGGCTAGGTTACGTATCTCGCTCATTTGTAATAATCATAAAACTAATGCAACAGCGTTAATATCCTAACAAATATCAAACACAAATAAACAGCTATCTCCCTTAAACTCGAAACCTTGCCAACCTGCGCAACATTTTAGTATAATATCATGTACAATTGTAAACTCTAATAAAAATATGTATTTAAAGCGCGCGCACTAAATGTATCTGCTGAATATTGGGCGAAAGACGAGGCCGATGACAATCAATGATATACAACATACAACGCGATATTGTCGCGAACGAATGATAAACTTGGACTAGATTATCAACTATATAGATACATATATATATATATAGAGAAGATACATATTTATATATACATATATAAATAATATATATATATATATAGAGAGAGAGAGATACAGATACATATATATATAGATATATAGACATAAGAAGATAGGATACATAGATATAGAGAGATAGAGATATATCTAGAGATATCTATATATATATATATATCTATCTATATATATATATATATAGAGATATATATCTCTCTATCTATATATATATATATATATATATATCTCTATATATATATATATCTCTATATATCTCTCTCTATATATATATATATATATATCGTTCTGAATACGTCGCTATAGTAAGCCACTCCACAACGATACGTAAACCAGATATAGTCTTCCAATGATGATATGCAATATCAAGCGATATCTCGCGAAAGGAATAAAAACTTGGCCCAGACTACCAACTACTATATATATATATATATATACATATATAGATAGATATATATATATAGATATATATATATATATAGATATATATATATATATATATATATATATATATCTCTAGATATAGATAGATCTCTATATATATATATAGAGAGAGATATCTCTCTCTAGAGAGGATATCTCTCTATCTCTCTCTCTCTCTCTCTCTCTAGAGAGATCTCTCTCTCTATCTATATATATATCTCTAGATATATAGTCTCTCTCTCTCTATATCTAGTCTAGAGATATATATATATCTATCTATCTCTCTCTATCAGGGCTATATATCTCTCCTCTCTCTCTCTCTCATCTATATGGTAATGAAGCTACTAAATATTAATCTTTCTCTCTATATGCTTATAAGGCTACATATTACTCACATATCTCTACATGACATAGATATAGATTCCTATATATATATAAATATATAAAACATATATCTATATACACATATATAGACATATATAGGTATATATATACATATATATACATATATATAATAGATATTCATATATATTCTACATATATAAATATGGATCTTTATATATATATATATAATATTTATATATGTATATATATGTATACATATATATTGTATATGCTTATACTTGTACATATGCATATTCATATATGTATATATATATGTATGTATGCATATATATATATAAATATATTTATATATATATATGTATGTATATATCTATGTATACATATATGTATATATATATATATAAATATGTATAAGTATATATATATATATATGTATGTCATTTATATATCTATATATGTATACTTATATACACATATATATATATATATGTATATATATATACATTTCGATACAGTTGTCGACAGGTCAGGGCCAATATCTGTAGCCTGGCATGTCATCATTTACTGTGGGTAATGAAGCTACTAAATTTTAATCTTTGTCCTCCCAGAGGGCCGTCCATATTACTCACATATGATCACCATAACAACCTTAGGTCTCCTAAGCATTATGAAACCAATCCATCCCGCAAAACTTAACTCTTATCCGTAGAGGAAATGGATTGCAGGAACACAATACTGCGACGACAATACACGTATGCATGTATGTATGTATTCACACATCCAGCTTCCGCTATATCCAACCACCTATACACACATTCATACACACATTCATACACACACATACAACATGTATGTACATACATACATACATACAGTCATACATACATACATACATACATACATACATACATGTCATGTATGTATACATACATACATACATACATACATACATACATACATACATACATACATACATGTACATACATACATACATGTATGTCATACATGTACATACATACATACATGTATACATGTATGTATGTACATACATACATACATACATACATACATACATACATACATACATACATACATACATGTATACATACATACATACATACATACATACATACATACATACATTCATACATACATACATTGATATACATACATACATACATACATAAGACATACATACATACATACATACATACATACATACATACATACATACATACATACATACATACATCACATACAGTACATACATACATACATACATACATACGTACATACATACATACATACATACATACATCCATACATACATGCGTACATGCCTACAAACATACAAACATAATAGCATGCATACATACATGCTCTATATCTGCTTCAGCACTACTGCAGAGCTAGACAATTTTATCTCATATGTTGTATTGTTTGTAAGCATTAAATCAATTGGCATAAGTCATTGCAGCCATTGCAATCTTACAAATATACGCTTGTCTAACATTATAAGAACGAAATACATACTACGCACTTAGTTGGTTCTAATTTATCAATATCAAACGTCAGCCCGTAGGACATTTCTGTGTCGATCGTGTTGAAAACAAGGTCACTTAATTCTAGTCTTGCAGATTCATGAATCTGCACGCAAAATGATACAAATACATTCTGTGATTGTCTTCTTTCAATGTAACCACAGGAAGGTTAATTATATTTCGCGGGTATTATTCATGTAAATAGATAGATCAGTCTAGCATTCTATTATGAAATGTTCTTATCAGAAATCTTTTTAGAATATGCCCAGAATCGTTGAATTCTGCAATATATGTGTATATGGGAAGATCGATTAACATTTTCCATGAGTATATAATTGAAGTTATAGTATAGTGTTGTTTAAACAACGGACATAACTTGGGCATCACCTTTTCAAGAGTAGTGTTTGCATCAGTCGCACATTATATTTGTAATGCCTGTTAGTAGGGTTCCTGCTTAATGTAAACCGGTCAAATTTACCTTACCGCCTTTGCTAGTCACTGTATGAACGGGTTGTGCGGACCTAGGTAAGTAAGATCGATCTAATCCAAGGTCGCTTTCGACAACTTCGCTAGATATGAAGTGAATAAGCTAATCGTGACTTAGTAGAATTGCTCAGACATCACGTACAGAATAACGTTTCCTGATTAACTTGGAGGATGCTATTTTCCAGGGTGTGATATTGCATCTTATCAGCGCTGAGATATACGAGTGGTGTGTGCCACAGGTAGAATGTATGCTGTCCACATACGCATATTAGCTATCATTTGGTTTCTGGCGTAGGGTTCGGTTGGGTTGATTGCAATATGTGTAATGGATATGGGGCGCGACAGGCTTGTGAACGGGACTTTATATGGTAAGGGCGTGATTTTGGTTGAGCTCATGGCGAAATCGCTGTCTCCCTCGGTTTTCTGTATTCATAGAAGATAGCTGCGGCCTGGCCAATGCGAACCCCTGTGGTAGGCAGCAACTACTATTTATGTAATATATATGGCTCTTGGCTTGCACTTGCATCATATGCCTATGTAATTCAGAGCCTACTGTTTAAAAATCTGTAACTCCGGTATATTAACGTTGCATGTATATTTTCATGGACAACATTCTTCTAAAGAGGTCGATTGTTTTGTCAATAAAAGTATTGTTATGATGGCAATTGCTCACCAAAACAAAGTGTGTCGGATGATAAAAGATACTATTGTTTGCTATTGCTACATGATTGGCTTATACTAACAATATGCTGCAATAATATCCTCTCGTACTTTGCCTTGGTATTGCATCACGTTTTTGCCCCATATGTCTAGCAATATGTGTAGTTCTTTCAATTAAACCGTCAAAACAGTGCTGAAATTGATTACAATATATTTAACAGTTTGTAGCGTAACAGCTGCCATTTTGTGTGATTAAAAATTGCAAACAATGATATGTTTCTTCCATACTGACAATGTGGAATAAATAGAGTCTTATGCCCATGGAACATTCCGTTCGATGCTGCAATGTATGTAATCGTATTCTAACACTCGTAAATCATTTTTACGATCACCTGAGGTACCACTGCCATACACTGCGAGAATAAGTTTGGCTTATGACGTAGATACATGTAGTCCAACCACATAAACATGGCACACACTGATACAGACAACAAACGCGTGCTAGCCTAGGCAAAGAAACTCCGCCTCTGACAGCTCCGCGCTATGTACTACTTTCGATCTCTCACGTCCAACCTGTAAAGGCGAAGCACCGCCAGGGAAATTTCGGAGCTTCCGAAGTCAAAACGACCGATGAACTCGCTAAAAACTTACCAAAGCCCTCCAAGAAAAAAAAAATCTGACAAAATGCTAGATTATATCACGAAATGACACGAGGACTGTTTCGATTACTACAGTTATGTCTAATTGTTCGGTTTATGCACTGAAATACGGCACATCATGAAACTTTGTTCCAAAACTCCCACAATGGCCGACTCCCACAATGCAACATAATGGAGTTCATTCTCGTTAATACGCTATGATATTGCTCATGTTTTCGATTCGCGCGGTAGCCATGTTGGAAAACAATTTTTAAATTGTGTTGTATTTCGTCGATTCTGTGGATTAAGGAGTAAGACTGTTGGTGCACTCTAGGCAAGATTGGTGGTAAGACATTTATGGATATGAAAATCTATGTTTTTTAAACTGTCCCATGTCTGCATTGCGAGGAGGAGCAAATTTGCTTATAACGCTCAATTTCTGCCATACGGACCCGCGCCCCTAAGGTGGCATCAGATCATCCAAACACCAGGGGCGAGTTGCCTTGTCTAGTGCAAGCCATACTGGTCTCCTTTTCCGTCCTGATGCCTTATTGTTCAATGTTGCGGTAGTCCAGGCTTTCCGTTCCTCGTGCCCACTCACTGCGACGCTGTTATTTTTGTTATTTTTGTAAATGCCTAGTCTTATTCAATAAACCGGTTGACTTTGACTTATAACGCCATTTGTCCGTATTGCGGTCATGCTCAAAGAATAGATAGGCGTGACAGGCATATCGTTTCGAAAAGGTCTTTACTCATGTGCTTCTATATGTCGCACACTTTCAGACGTTACCGGATTAGGCGAATATCAAACGATTTAGAACCGTAATTATATACCCAGCAAAACTTTTCGACTGTCCATCGGATAATATAGTGCATATCAGTAGCCCTGCCACTTTCATCGCAACCCATAAGAGTTGACATACCTATGCATGCATGTTATTGACTAGCAATTGATAGCGTCGCAAATGAACAGACTTTTATATCTCTTGATTAAATTGCAATTGTTACTTTAACAAGATACAAGTCGATAGAAACAACATATCGACTGTCCCCTATCTGTAACTTTCATCTGATATGCCAAAGCATCTACTGGTGCCCTGAAACGCTGTAGCATGGTTTAACATTACGATAAAGGTATAATCCATTCCTTGACATTAGCAAATATAGGGAGGATTTTGTGCTTTTTGCGGGATCCCTGAAGTCATTGCACGATTCGGTATTCCAGTGATCATCGCATTCTAGCGACACAATGTGCAGTTGTACGCGTTTTGCATTCAGTCGTAGTTGATGTACTAGCAGCATTCAGTTTTGCCACAGTTCACATTGAGTTTAATTAATGTACCTGATGCAATAATTTTGCATGGTGGACAGTATTTCGGCGATGATATTTGACATTCGTTTGAATACCATTGTTTGGGATGAATTAAAGCGCAGCAAATTGCTTTAAAAGTGGTGCATCTCGATATCTCTACTTCATTTATATATTTTGTTGACGATACACTTGCGTTCAGAAGAAATAGGTTTATATTGCCACCTAAGGGTTTGTTGCTACTATGCTTGGATGTTTTATGGCGAACTTTCACTTTGTTGTATGTAATATACGCATATTGTAAACTATTTGTATCTCTACAACTTTATGCATTGTGTCATTATATTTGTCTAACCATAATGGTGCGTATGATACATAAATACTGAATTAGTTACTACATACCGCAGTTATACGTTAGCAACGTAAGATAACATGGCGATGCGCATTGTTTCACCTACGTGCTATGTTATCAATGTAATCATGCCACCTTGATTTATACGAATGTGAATGAATAAGTAAACTACGTAATCCGGTTTTCACGCAAGCTGTCGAACAACAATGAGAACGAATTTCACTAACACCTATTAGATGAATTGTCCAAAACCTTACTGAGACATAGGGGAGAGATACTCAGACATTAGCCGCTACCAATAGGTTGTGTTTGATAAATGTTCCAAATTGACTTTCCTCCAGGTTATCTTACTTTGCCTAAAGAAAGTATTGTTACACTCGGCGGTCATTAAACAATTTTTTGACATAAACATCTTCTGTCACATCACTTGAGTTTCTATCATCCCCCTCAATATCCATCCCAATGGCAATAAAGTCACATCAAATAGTGAACAATTGTCCGTGATGACGCTGCCAGAACATGTGGTGGTACATTTGTTCACCAATGAGGTTGAATGTGTTAACGCTTTTATCTGGAAATATGCCTCGAAACAGCCAGCTTTCACAAATTTATGCGTTGAACCGACCACGGATCCACATTGTCTCTTATGCGTCTCGTTTGTACTGAAGTTATGACATTTCCGTCAAAGTGACTATCAAGTTGGACGGAGTAAAATGCTACATAGCATCGCATGCGGGCCCCGGGGATCAACGAGCATCGCATCACAGCAACATATGAAGAACAGCAAATTGCTCATGATAATGTTCAATCAACAATATCTGTCTCTCGGATCTGCGTCATGAACGAACCCTCGTATGCAGGTCTTTGATGCCAATCAGATTCAAGTAGACTGACAGACGCCTCGCGGGACAATACGCGAATTGGACATTTAGAGCTGCAGGTCACGTAAGAAACTCGATATCCAATGCCTATTGAGACGGTGAGGGTAGAAACGTTTGATCTGTGTTTGTACGCTCGTAGGTCTCGATATCATAAAAATCTGATGGTATTTCGGCTGTAATGCGTCTTGGGGACAATCAGTCCAATTATGTTACGAATAACAAAGTGTTTATATACATTTCGCGATGGTAGGTTAGACAAATTACTTCTGATGCACAATATAAAAATTTCAACATATAGGGGTAAAGCGATTTTAGGGTAATCAATATAATACCGTTAACATATTTATATATACAAATAAACGGGATAAATAAGCTTATATAGATATACATGTATATATATATATATATAAATATATATATATATAAATATATACCTATATATGGATATACATAAATATATATATGCATAAATGTATAAATGTATATACATATATAAATATATTTACATATAAATGTATATAAACTTACATACTTGTATATATATACATGTTTATATATATATATATAATATTACAGTTTATATTCATATATATTTATATGTATATAAATATATGTACATACATACACACAGACTCATTTACAATCAGACATTTATATATATATATATATATATATATATACATATATATATATATAATTATGTATATACATATATATATAAATATTTAAGTATGAACATATGATATCATATACACACATATATATATATATATATATATATATATATATATATATATATATATATAATTATATTTACTGATAGATTTGCACATATATAAACATGAATAATTTATGTCTATACATAAAAGCGTGCATATTTACATGTATATGTGTATATATATATATATATATATATATATATATATATATATATATATATATATATATATATATATATATATATATTATATATATATATATTTATATATATAAATATATATGTGTGTATATATACACGTATATATTTATATATATGTACATATCAATATATATATACATATATATAGAAATAAATATATATATATATATATATATATATATATATATATATATATATATATATATATATATATATATATATATATATATAATATATATATATATATATATCTACATAAATGCATACATTTATGTGAATATGCACATTTATAATCTTAGACATTTATTTGTATTCATGTGTATATCGGTACATATATATGAGTAAACATATACAAGTACATATATATATATATATATATATATATATATATATATATATATATATATAGCATATGTGTACACACACACATACATATATATATTTATATATATATATATATCGATATATATATAAATATATATAAATATAAATATGTATAAATATAAGTACATATAGAATTATATATAAAAAATTATATTCATATACATATATATATTCAAAAACGTTTATATACATATATATATATATTGAAATGTATTTATATATGCTAATATATATATATATTGTATATATATATATATTATATATATATATATATCATATATATAATATATATATATATATATATATAAATATAAATATATATAAATATAAATACATATAGAATTATATATAAAAAAAAGTACATATTCATATACATATATATATTCAAAAACATTTATATACATGTATATATATTGAATTGTATTAATATATGCTATATATATATATATATATATTCGTATATATTTGTATATATATATATATATATATATATATATATATATATATATATATATATATATATATATATATATATATATATGATGCACACATATTGCAATATATATATGCTAACATATCGCTATATGTATATATAAATTTATTATCACGCGGTGGTAGTGCCATTTATATATCTATTGCAACTATTTGTTGAACCGTGTGATGAAGGTGATAACTCTGTTCTTGTTCTCTCTCTGCTGATATTATTGACCATATGGGAGCGAACGAACGAGAAGCGTCACTTTATATTATATGGAAAGCAGTCAAGAGTCTAATGCTATGTAATTAGGACCAGCCTGCGAAAACATACCTAGGAGCAGCAGTGGTGCCATTACTAGATACTGTTTAAATGCATTTCCACGAGGGCATGTTCGATTTGTTAATACAGCCACCCAAGGTAAATGCTAATTGAACCCCTGGGAAGGGTCGCTGCATAACATCTTCGTTAATGAAATTCGAAATTACTGGTCTAAAGCAGATACTCCTAATAGGTCCGCAATGTATCTAAACATTGCCGGCACACAGCAAAATTGGTCCACCCGAAAAACATATCTAAACAAAATGGGATTCTTACAACACACTGGACATGAATACGACTACCAGACATTTTCCGCTTATTTAACTAAAGTAACTGTAATATACACTGCCAAATTTTACAACATAATATTTTGCAAGCCTCTATTGATTGCGGCATACTTGGTGAACATTGGCTATTGGCAATGGCAGAATCGGCCCAATATTGATATAAACCCTGCTTAAGCTATTGTAATTAGTATGTTTATAGCTGATAAGGCATCGAAAAATGAATGAATTGGTAGAATATTGTTCATTTAATTTAATAAGATTAAATTATCGTACGAATTGTTCGGTGATCCCTCTATTATCATTTTCACGGTGTTACCATAAAGAGCATCTTCGCAATTCGCAATATCTTAAGTCACTCATACGGAGAATGTGGCAATGATTCAATCAGTTTGTTTCCTTCATTCGCATTCATTCGCATTCATTTGATAAGCAGCGTAACGTTTTTCAATAAGCGGTCGACAAAACGATATTCATCCTCGGATCTGCCATGATACTTCATTATGCATCCATGTTTTAAAGGTATGGGGAGGGGGGTGCCGTAAACTAGTTGAAGGCTCAAGAAAACAGACATGCATGCATACGTGGTACACAAACCGTATCAAAGCTTTATCTAGAATAATATTTAACGGCATGATAACATAAGCATCTGTATAGATACAGCGAAAGACATATTAAAACCCTGGGCAATGAATCGCGTGCTAATGACAAGATCTATCACACGTGATGTTTAAAACAACACTCTTTGGGTAATGAGTATATCAACGGCCAGTCGTAAATTACTCATTTGTGTCAGGTAGATATTATTATCGATGGCACGAACGCTTCGTTATTTATCAGCAGATGATCAGCTAGACATCAGGCTATCTAATATTCCAGTTGTTTCACCCATAAATTTTAATGTCAGCAACCTGTGTGAGTCAGCTTTCGCTCATGACATCGTACCAAACATGTCTATTTTCAGGCTGCATCATTTGCTGGGCGCAGCTTTAATGCCACCTGGCACAACTTGAGGTGTGCCAGATTGTGCCAACGAAATCTATCATACACAAGGTAATTGACGGACATTGTTTTGCGCATCCAAAATTGTCGTCCATATGTCGCTGTCTCTTTTAAATGCCAGGCGTATAACATGTAATCGAAGCAGATGCATGCTGCCATAATGATCTTCTGTCATCAGCGTGATTTGAACAACGTACTTGCCAGTCGTTCCAGGTTAATAGTCATTAAAATATACTTGAATAATGCACTACGGATTATATTGTAACCGACAGAAATCAGCGTGACAAACAGCAAACTCACGACCATGAGATCTTTTTACGCAAACATCATATGATTTATTTGGGTTCAACGGTCTGTAGTTCATCATTAAAGGACCATACCGAGTAATTAAGCCGTGCCTCTTAAATCGAATATACGCAAAATCCTTCCTATAAGCATAATTAATTTATACTGTCGAAAACAAAGCAGTCAATCATTAACGTAACGCACACGTCAATTACCTCTTTTCCTTTACCCTAGTAGTAAATATAGGTTATTATTATCGTCAATTTATTCTCCCCACATGTCACAGTGTACGTTTATAATAGCATTTGTTTTATCTATTTTGGCTTTCATGGCTTTTACATATTCATCATTCTACCGTCAATTCATGTCGTTGTGACCGCAACACGCTTAAGACGAGACCGCATGTGTATTTTGGTAAACCCATCACCAAACAATGAGCGTTATAATCTATCGATTGTTAGCTTGTCTTCAAATAATTTATATCTTTGCACATATCAGGCTGATATAATCGGATATGCGTTCTCCACAGTAACGCTAACAGCCACTTGGCGTTCACTCATTAGCGTAATTGAAGTCTTCGTTGCCTACGTAGCCATATCTCATCAATTATGCTCGAAAGCATTTCACCGAAGGAGCTAAAATAAGAACCACTTGTCAGTTGTGAAAATATTTTTTTTCTTATCGTTGAGCCGGCGGCTGGCCTTAGCTATATTGAATTTGTCGTAGAATCAACACGTTAAACTGACTCCAATTGTTCCTGTCCAAATGATATTTTGTACAGCTCGTGATAGGACGAAATGTGGATATTCCTAGGCGAAGGCGATTAATCGCTGTTGTGAGAACTGAGATGGGAGCCACACGAGTGAAAATCACAGCGCAGCATTTCAATATTATTGACATGTAATTGTATGGAGCTTTGCATTGGTCAAATCATTTCCTGCATAACAACAAGAAGATGATGGGACAAATACTGGAGGGTCGAAGCAAATTGTCTCCGCATGAACCGACATTCATGACAATCCGGCGACAGTTTATGTGTTCTATAACGCGCCAACAATCGCACATTTGCCACAAAATGTGGCGTTTGATCCCTATCAACACCAACCAGTACTGCGAGGAAGTTCTGCATAAGATGATGCTGCGCAAAATGTCACTAGGATTGTTGAGCATTGACTGGCTGACGTTTGCATTCCAGACAGGAACCCAAATACTTTTTCAATGTTCACGATATGTTTCCTGCCCAGTGTTGCTATATATTCTATCCAGTTGATCATGACAGGTGCGAATGGATGTCCCAAACACAAGGCGTGATATACTGAATGAATAATATTGGATTAAGAGACTCAAACGGCATTCTCAATCTAATTGGCCCCATTTGTTGGTATGGTTGCGTACGATTAATTGATTAAGTATTACGTCATCACCAAATGGGAAACCTTTCGCTTTGACATTGAGGACTATAGCTGTATAATGCCCGCATAAAATACGATCTATCGAAAACACATCATGCAATGTCATCGCTCATAGCCTCCAAAACTGGTATATGTAAATATGTAATCACCAGGCTGCATAAATTTGGTAGGAGTTACCGGTAGCCTGCGCTTTATTGTTGCGGTGCTTGTCGTGCATTAAATGTTCCATAGCGCGGCACATTGCGTTTTAAATATGAATAAGGTAATGTTACAAAACAAATAATAGTTAAATACGAATGCAAACAGCAACAACGAAAGACGGCTCAGCAATATTAGACCAACTGCAATACACGCATCCAATGAAAATATCTTATGGGTAAAGACATAGTTTACGTCTGCAAAACATTGCAAGCTTTTGGGTCTTACATAGTGTGATGCATTGCTTCATTCCTCGGTAACTCACCAGTGCTCATCATCAATCGCTCCAGTAGCGGTGCATACGTCGATGCAACTGTAGATATAGACCCATGCGGCCTTCCACCTAGAAAATAGTGTGTACATTTGATTGGCCTCCGTCTACGTAACATCTAACTTGACCTGGTCCAAAATTAATACGCGCAATTTGCTTTTGGCGGCCGCTCTCGGTTGTAAAGCTAGCGGACAAGAACTATGGTTATGAACGCACTTAACACGTTTAGAACTTTGGCATCGCATGACGAATTATTTACGATCAGTAAAATCGGCCCGTAGGGCAATTCTCTCATAGTAAATGGCTGAATGTGTAACCAGATTTCGGTGATTCAGGCTTAGTAGACCCTTGATAAGCGCCCGCTCAGGAAGCATTTACGACACATACTCATTTGTTCCATTAGGGTCTAGATTAAATAAGCAGCAATGATTATTTTAGGTATCAAACTTAATGAACTGGTAATATTTTGTTATGCATTTAAGTAATATTGTCTTCGAGGCATTGTTATTTATCTAAGCACATAATTTGACATACTATTATTCGGCCGAAATTGCTTGGTATGGCATCAAATTTATTTGCCTCGAGGGTAGCTTAGCTATCTTAGTAACAGGCCGCAATCTGAGCAGCATAATGGTCAAATCCCAAAACAGGCGTATATCTTATTTGATATGCCGCAAGGATCAATACAAGGTCATGTGAGGTATTGGCGCTATGTTAACGAGCCCGTGACTCTTCGTGAATTAGGATATTAAGGATAAGGATATTGATTATAAGATAAGCATGCAGTATAGGTTAGTGAAGAAGTTTAAGCTCGGCTAAATGCACTTACAAACGCAATGAATACAAACTAACAAGTACGCAAATTTTGCAAATGTTTGAAAGAAAGCCTAAAACTACATAGTGATAAATAATTTCATCGCACCAAATTATCACTATATTTGCGAAGCCCTCGCGTGAAATCCGTACATTTTCGTAGCATGATAAGTTGTGCGAAGAAATCTTTATATCGTTGGCACAATTATGCTCCATCATATGTAGAGATTAGCTGTTCCAGCCGTAGTTTGACAAACTTTGATTTTTAAGTAACTTTACCATCGTGTAATGAGGCATAGGGGTGTTGATATACAGCGATGCCTTACTGCCTGTAAGCTGTCGGAAATGTCGTTTGCTTACCACTTATAGTTAAGCACAGCAATATCCGAACGATTCACGATATTGACTAAATTAAGTTTCCAAACAATCTTTGGTCGTTGATCATGAAGTAATGAACTGCATTAATGGTGCATTTATCGATTATAGCATCGCCTTAAGTCTCTGTTTCAGTCGGAATGCAATAAGACACCATGATTGGATGAGCAGACAGGCAATGTGCTTCTTAACTTGGTCAACATGTATTAAATGGGTATCCAGTATAAGAAGGTTGGTGTCAATATTTTGCATTACTGATATGAAGGACCAGGTAAGCTTCCGGCAAGTCAGCATCTATGCCGGGACAAATATAATTCATATGCTTCTTTCTCCTAACAAGCTATATTTATGCATAGCGTTGCGTCATGTTCCAACCGTCAGTACTGTAAAATGAGTGCTGAAGGTATTCGGCGTATGATTGATTGAGGTATTTCATTACTCGAGCCTGCGTACCAGGGGAAGTAATTGAACTGAATGTCAGGTCATATCATATTGGGAAGCTCGTTAGTTAGCCAATTTCGGGTCCCATTTTCGACAGAAATGTTCTGTCCAGGGATCAAAGCACGCGGCCACAACTCGTGTATCATGTATGCTTTGGAATGCGAGAAACATAGGACAATAAACGAATAGTTGATTGCTGGTTTCACGAATATGTCCAAATGCTATGAAGTTAACGCATTTGATTGTGTCATATTTCTTTGAAACCTTGCTCTGTAATATGAACATGCTTAATATCTGGACCGATATCTTGCAACGCCCCGAGGACGTCTATTCTGCTTGCCTCACGAGGAGTGGAGAGCGAGGAAGCTACAACATATCGTCAAAACAAAATCACTTCACGTATCATTATGTATGGCTAATACTGAACCGCAAGTGCAATTATCGTGACCATTGCAAATGAGTTACCGTCAGAGGTACTATTATCTAAGTACTTCGTTAAATATTATTGCCAATTGCCATATAGTGCGGCCCTTCAGTGTAGTGATCGAGAAATTGTTTCGTCAAATTTCATCCTGGTTGCCATCAAATTGAGTTCAACGAGAGAAAATGTTGCAACAAATGCTCCAGTTACGGGGCGGATTTAAGTCTAATGAGAGTTTATTTCTGTTTAAGTGTATGTAATGGGTATATTATATGACTTGAATGAAGTTGAAACTGGCTATGCTCATATATTAAGGCCTTGAATATATTACAACCTGCAGTGAGAATATGTAGGCATCCCAAAAATGTCATAGCATCATGGTGTGACATACATCAATTTACGTTGCAACATGCAGGCTACTACGTTGTGCCACCTTTCGGAGGTAGCACCACTGTCTTTGCATATATGGATGTTCATGAATGCGCTAAGACAAGCGGTGTTCTAGTTTGCTGATATTTATTTTAAAATATGCATACTACATTATTGAAACCTGACGGAGGATTTGCTCTAACAGAAAGTGCGTCACTGAACAATGCTTGATTATTTAATTAAGAGATTCGTTATGCACACACACGGTATGCATCGCTGACTAAATCATACCAGATAGTCATGGCTCTTTAAAATAGCTTACTAATGTTCCCCCTAAATAGTCAATGAGATGCTTTATAGACGCATCAGAGCAAGCATGGGCAGCGTTAGCAATGAATTACCATCCCAGCTATGGACTAGAACTGCTTGATTTTTCGGCCAGATAGGAGCAATCAGAGAGCATTTTAAATGATCTTATCTACCTAATGAATATTACCGTGAACGCAATAACGAAATTACAGTTTATCGTCGGCGGCTTAATTTGATCCCATTGTCAGATGCAAATTTTTGCCAGATCTGATGAAATGAATAGACGCAACAACCTAGCAACTAAAACACATCATTTATCAATGTGTGTTAACCGGATTTCCACGAATCAAATGTAAATGTGAGGTGCCAATACGTTTTGGACCGATCGCATGGAGACATGCCATAACAATTTTCCCGCAGTTTCTGAGTTGTGTCAATTGTTTCCGTGAATATCGCAGATTAACCCTCCAAATAGTCCAATGTTGCGTGAGGAAAATGATTTCAAGCCCACGAGCAAAACACAGCCGTCCGTCGATAACTGTTGCTTGTTTCGATTAAACCTGGGCGAATACGAATAAAAAAAAATAAATGTTCGTACAATTCATTTGTGTTTATATATTTGTAGAGTAAGCCTTAAAATACGCACGCACGCATAGAGTAGCCAGTATTTCACAACATAACGAAACGAGGCAAAGGTTGATTTGCTGCGGCTCCTGTCTAATCACACTGATTATGGGTAATATCCAGGGCAAGGGATAGTGCGTGATCGGGATAAATATCTTAGGAGGTGGTCGAATATTATAAATAGACCCAAACCCTACTGTAAGGGTACCAACACAAGAATGTGGCAAAATGTCACATTCTTACTATTCACATCAAATAATAACGTTCAAGTAACACCTGGCACGAAGTCGACTGCTGCACATGCTTGCAGTTGTATGATGCTTTTTTAGCATAAAACACGCCAAGCCGCCACATGCAGCCTTTAACTGTAGTGCAGTTGTCAGCAGTTAGGGGAAACTGAATTGTATGTTTTGAAAAAAAGCAGCAGGATGATGCACCATACTGAATGATCATTTTAATAAAGTCAAGGCACGCTTAAAGGGTTTCAATTTGAACATCGAGAGTAACATTGTAAGAGATTGAGGGCCGAAGGGGGTACATCAATCAGCAAGGTGACCCCTATAAAGGCGAAATACAATCATCGGAATATATAGTCAATATAGTAACATAGTGCTCGCTACCGGTGCGCAAATGGCTATACTCTGGTTATTGTATTAATAAACATTTACGGCGTGAGCTATGTCCTATCTAGGTCAGGTACTAACGGAGGTGTTGATACAATGTTGCCACAGCCTAAAGTGATCAGTCGTAACAAATAAATCTGCGCCAAAAACAAATGCCTTTTGCAAACATGTTAAAAATTTACACCACATTAAACAAACAGGTTTTTTATTTCTACTGACGTAGTATTTAGATAAATATGCTTCATATAAATGTGAATGCTTGTTGAGAGTATATGTATTTGATTTGTGAATCATTTAATCAAGGTGGTAATGGCGTTCAGATAGGACTTATTCTCAGTCGGCCTCGGCATTTCAGTCGAACATCATCTTGGTTTTTCCCATCCCACCTAACCCTTCTATTTGTGCATTTTTGTGTACTCGCTACCCTTTTAATCAGTGGGTGATGTCCTACTTTACTTGTCAGCAAACATAGGTTGTAGGTGTCTGTAACAGTCAGCCAGATACTAGCTTATTTTGAATTCCCGTTCATCTATATATTCTAGACTTTAATGTCATAACACAAATAAAGAATTTAAATGTTATCAACAGCAGAAATGTGGGACGTAACCAACAACATAAGTTAAACTTCTAACAGTATTACATTGCTTAACTTTGAAACACCAGCTTGTAAACAACTCTTCTATTACAATGTTCATCTATTGTCTGGACATGTTGATACAGTTGACGACAGAATAATGTCCACGGACAGTCCCGCATACTGCTAAGAAATGTTCTTATCGAAAACCTGTTGTGCATTATATACCAAAGAACGTTTGTCTAGTCGATGAATTCTGCAACATATTTGTAATATTTGAAGCTCGATAATCTTCTTTTTCATGAATATGCAATTAAAGTTGTTGTTTAAACAATGGACATTATCTGGGCATTACCATTTCAAGAATAATGTTTGCATCAGTCGCCCATTATATATGTCACGCACGTTAGAATGGTCCCTGGTTAATATAAACTGGTCACATTGATCTTACCGCCGTTGTTATTCAAAAGAATGAACGGGTTTTGCGGTTAGGTAAAGTCACTTTAACCCAAGGTCTCTTTAAGCAGCTTTGCTAGAAATGCAGAGAAGAAGTAAATCATTGGCTTAGCAGCATTGCTTAGACATCAAGTACCTACGTCACGTACAGAATAACGCTTCCTGATTAACATCGGGGTTGATATTTACCAGGGTGTGATATTGCATGTTATCACGTAAGAGATGCACGCTTGTTGTGCGACACAGGTTAAATAAATATTGTCTATACACGCTTGTTAGATATCTTTTGGTTTTTGGCGTATGGTTTGGATGGGTAGATTGATATATTTGCAATGGATATGGTGGGCTACAAGTTCGTAATATGTACTTAATATGGTTGAGACGAGAGCTTGTGACTTGGAGGCTAAATCGTTGTCTCTCTTGGCTGTCCTTATTCAGAGAAGACAGCTGCGGCCGGTCCATTGCAAACCCTTGTGGCAGGCAACAAACAACAACTATACATGTTCCAAAGCCGTAGGAAATAATATGTATGGTTCTTGGTTCGCACCAACATCATATGCCTATAGTATTGTATACCTTTTGTTCAAAAGATAGTAAATACAAAAACCAAGTATGTCGGATGATAAAATATATCGTGGTTTGCTATTGCTACATGACTGGCTTGTACTAACATACTTCTGTGATCATATCCTTTGTACTTTGCCTCGTACTTTTTATCACGTTGGTGTCCTTTTATGTCTAATAATGTGCGTAGTTCGGATATGTAATTATACTGTTAGTTAAAAGGGTGCGAAAACAGTTTGTGGCGTAACAGCTAACTTACCATTTTGCGTGCGGAAAACTTGAATGATTCGTGCATGTGATACGTGATATTATATTTTTAGTTTTGATGTGATTAGGTGAGCAAACCATTTGAGGACAAAATGATGTAGAGCTAAACAAGCGCGAGCGCCCCGAGAATGTTCCAAATATTGGTAAGCCAGTCTAGTTTTCTGTCCTTATGACATCCTGTTTGGCCTTATTGTTCAATGGTACGGTTATCTACGTTGTCCGTCCCTCGTCCCCACTCACTGTGGCACTGTTTTGTTATTTATAATGGTCAACAAGCCTCTTAATGACACACATTTTCAGACGTTACCAGATCAAGCCATATCATACGATTCATTGCCGTTATTATGTAACTAGTAAAACTTAACTCCATGATTGATGACGATAATAAGTATACACGTCACTGATCAATCGACTGGGCACCCGATAATATAACGCACATCAGTAGCACGGACATTTCAACCGCAACCCCCAAGAGTGGATACACCGACGGTGTTCATTTTATTGTCAATCCATTGATAGCGCCGCAAATGGACATACTTTTATATATCCTGACGCACTACAATTTTCACTCTCAAACGAAATACGCAGATACAAGTCAAGGATCGAGTTTATTCAAGCAAGTTATTTACCTGTTACTTTTCTTAGATAAAATCATCGAATCTGGAATCCACAACCACAGGGGCCCAGTAACGCTGAAGCATGCCTAAATATAACGATATAAGTATAATCCATTCCATTAGAGTGGCAAATATAGGAGGATCTTGTGATTTTGTGGGTTCCTAGAGGTCATAGCAGGAATCGGTATTTAAGTGATTATCGCAAACCAGTGGCACCAAGTGCAGTTGTCCACATTTTGCATTCAATCGTAGTTGAAGAACTAGTCGCATTCAGTGTCACCGCAGTACGCAGTAAGATTAATTACTGTACCTGATACACTTATTTTGGAAAGTGGACCGTATCTCGGGTTCGACTTTTGGCCATGGGCTCATTGGGGCCCGCACGGGCCAATAAGTTGTAAAACTCGAGGTCTGTAGACAACTCATACAATGCCTATAGGTCGCATATGTCCTAGGCAGCATAAAGCAGGCAATATGTAAAGTGATGATTTTAATGGCAAAGGAGAAAACGTTCTTTTTTGTTATGCAACAAAACAAGACTTTTTAGCAGGTCAGAATATTGCTTATCGCAGCAATATTATGCAAATTCGTATACCGTTACTTACTTATCTCACAAACAAAAGTAGTGGCAGTTCCAGTATCTCAGTTCACAGGAGCATATCAGACAATATATTGCGTAGGCTGGCTTAGCATTCCGAATAACAGTGATGACTCCTTATCGCTGCTCATGAATGAGCAAACAACAAAACACATTGAAGCGACATTTGTCCATTTGATGCCGTTAAGTCGCTTATACAAGCACTTAATGAGCAAAATCATAAGATTTTACTGCCATTAGCAATGCAATGCTTTGACATCAATCGTACCAAGAAAACAAAAGCTTTCGCATAGGCGCTAAGTAATGAATTGTCATAATACTAACTAATGACACTCTTTTGCCAAGAACGTACGAGCCACCATAAATTACATTTGCTGCATAGAAAAGAAAAGACCTGAACCTATTTCAGCATACGCTACATTCTAAACAAATAAACTGCAGTCGTGTCGCATATTTTGGAGCTTAAAGGTCGCAAATGTACTAGATCAGAGTACAAACAGATGTATTTGAATTACGCTGGCGGCATCGATTAATTAAATCAAATCCACTATCTATAATGCAAATTCCTATTTTACATGTTATGATGAATCAAATCGGCAAATAATTTTTTCATCAGGTTTTGTGGGACATGGAATGTAGATTATATCGTCATTTGTCATGCCAAAACAATCTACAAATTAATTTGATTACTTTTGCGTACATTCGTTGCACGGTGGATCGAATGAAATAGAGAAAAAAATGAAATCTCTGTGAATAATATCTTAGGTGACCTTGTATAACTGTTGCCGCTTTATTAAGATAACGGAAGATTTCCTAATAAGTACAATATCAGGCTTTGTGCAGGAATTGGCGCACATGTATAACATAGCATGTGGTAAAAATATGTTTACTCCGTTCAAATGACATTTCTTTTACTGGTAGTGTCGCTTATTCAGCTTAGAGTTGATGCATAACATAGGAGACGTACCAAGGTAATTTTAACTTATCTTTCATGAATGCTGGCTGTTTGACGGATACTTACATTATTATGTCATGATCAGAACATGTTGGTGCGGCCATGGTGGAACTGCTGCTCACTGGTCACAAATCTGCCATTAATCGAAGAAACATAGCAAGTCCGCGAAAACAACAACTCATACTTGTACACTGATGAAAAGCGATCTAAATGATATTCTAGCCTCATCAGGTGAGGTGTTTAGTAGGCATGGTTTGTAATGTAAATAGTCCAGCCGCAGCCCCCCAAAAGATCCCGGCCGTAACCACCACACTATCGGTGATGTAACACCACCCCATTGTCCGCCAAGACCAAACTGTTAATCCGACCTAACCCCATCCTATACGCCATTGTGACCCTACTGTTATATCAATATTCTTCTGCAAGAACTTCACTATCATCTTGGCGAGGATTCGTGATTAATATTGACATACTTTAATATACTGTCAGCTAATGCAACAGTGTTCGAGTGAAGCTAGCCTCACCATCTGCATCTAACCAATGGAATGTCTCCCACAAATAAATATTAAAGCTTATTGCTCAAATGTAAGGCTCTTTCTTGCTGCTTGTACCCCTCAGCGGGAATAAAAGTACCTGCTCATAATAATGCTCTGCGGTGACCGAGGCGAAGATTTTACTTCTTTTATAAGGTTGATGGGATAGCTAATAGTCTATTTGTAAACGCAGAAATATGTCAATGTGAAAGATTTACGCACTGATATGGTTTGCAGGGAAACGATGGGTATTGTGTTTTAGCGTTCAGTGAACTCCCAGAGCAATGCGCCAGACCACCTCCTCTAGTCCCAACGTAGTGGTGTGCACACGTTGTAACCCGTATCTGCGGTTTTGATGATCACTGGAAACTCTTTAATACAGTTTTGGTGGTTTATGATAGCGACAAATTGGTTTCGCAGGCATCATCATAATCATCATTATCATCATCATCATCATCGTCATGATCAAGACCATCAACATCATTATCATCATCATTATCGTCATCATTATCATCATCATCATCTACATCATAATGCGGTGCATACATTACTGCCTGTCAATTAAGTCGCCAGGATCAATACAAAGACCTTGCAATTAGGTGATTTACCCCAGGCGATTGCCACAAAAACAAAACCCCTTACTCATCAGGACCAAACCATATCAAAAAGCGTGCTCACATAACAGACATAGACAGAGAGCGTTACTTTTGCACACCAAACAACGCAGTGCCTATATCGGAAGATTGCATGATTCCTCCAGTTCAGCTCTTTGTAATTTCGAATTTGATGATCTACCGAGGTTGATACATATTTGTAGCCTGGTACGTTAACACACTGTGCTGCGAACTAGATATATGCTTATATTCTAACATACAATAACAGATTTATTTTGCTATAACTATTGTTCTTACAGCTACTACGTGGGAATATGTATGTATGTTGACAAAGAAGAGGACTTTATATTTATCCTGGCCACGCCATTTCGCCATCCATTTCTCCATAGCTAAACCTGTTATCTCTGATATGACACAATGCGCCTGATTTTCCACGGGAATACCATCGACGAAGACCAACTGTGCGTTGAAACCCGAATCTGTTTATTTCTTTGGTAGGCTACCATTTCCCGACATCCAATGGCTATTGTACCAAATCAAATATGTTAGAAATACCTGCCAACATCCGTATAAATACACTGGCGTCGTGCCCAATTCATTCTGAACTAGCCATCACTAAATGAATCGAAGATGTCATGGACAAATTGACCATCACCTAAGTAGATTTCAGCAACGTTGCATATTCACCAAAACTACACACTTGCTCGCTCAAACATGGTTTTTCCTCCGAACGATTTGCTCTCTTTTTAGGTCCTAAAATAGGCGTAGATCTGTTAAATAAAGCAATCATCAACGACAGCGACTACTCATGGAGAATCCATTATCAAAGACCTGTAAATGGCGATAAAAAAGCTCCTTCACTGTTTGTAATGATCCGTCGTCTTGTTCGGTGTACCTTCCGAGCCATGTCGAGGCACCCTCTTTTGTTTGTTTTGTCAAACGCTTATCGGTCAGTAACATGCATTGCGTTTTGGCTGCACTAGGGATAAACAGCATGACGCACGAATTGTGCTGCATTAGTTTTTTTTCCGAGTGTTGCAGACTTAAAAACAGCAGAGGTATTGTTTTACACTACGAGCTTTATCCGTTGATGAACTGTGACGAGTGAATGGACTTTGTGGTCTGCATATGGTCTAGTATAAACTACGGGTAAGTTAAATGACTATCTTACATCAAGTGAGTTAAATGATTATCTTACGTCTAAATCGCAAGATGTAAACAAACGGTATAATTGGCCTTGTAATGCTTTCACATTAATTGATTCTTACAATATTTATCAACCAGCTGTATAAATGACAAACTTGTTCAATATGAGCTTACATAAGTGCGCAGAATCGAATAACATATCATTAAGAATATCACTAGATCGTTTTGCAGAAATATTGTGACTCGGGATCAAACGTCAATGCAAATGATAAACATTGAAGTTGCATAAAATGCCTACACACTAAATTGGCTATTGTCTTCACGACTGGGACGAAAAAATGCGAGAGCCAAAGCCCTTCGATGTCTGCGAAAACGCGATGTTTTCGACATATAAATTGTGAACATATATGCCGCTTTATAGCATAGGGTTTTCAGTAGGTCTCTCCAGTATCATTGCTTTCATCAGTAACCTAACATGCATGTTATAGATAGCTAATTAATTTATTCTAAGGGAGGGTCGTTGTCCTTTCAATGATCCGCTGATTTACGTAAGCCGTTTGATAATCATTTTGGGTGGTCACTTAACTAAATACACTCAGGCAAGGGGATAAGAGAAAATGGATAATTCACTGAAACATGGAAATGACGATACAAGAATCCGGGTGTAGGCCACGAAATAATAATAACTGCAGTTATTCTATTGATTGTATTGGATGGGGTACCTTCCAAGAGTAGATGTTTTATGCGGAATAGACAGCAATCATTAGATATGTAATATTGCTGGATGCGACGAGTTGAGATTTCGGTTTTGATGCGCAAATTGTACTGCAGCTGATCAAAGGCGGATCAAAATAATTGAACAAACAATGGGAGGCCATATTAAACTCGGCAGTGATATGTCATTCTAATGCCTTTGACTATTCTTATGTTATCGGCTTATAAACAAAATTCAGTTGGAACGAGAGTTTTGAGTAAACTTGATCATTAAAAGTGCAACGATATTGTAAAACTTCATGCTCTGATAAAAGGCAGACAAAACTGTCAAATCAGGCTATGGCAAGAGGTGAAAAATATTCACCGATGAGCTAGTGAAGACGAAACAGCGACCAGGACACAGCAGATGCATGCCACTCCCTCATCAGTTGACTGGCTCTTTCGAACTAAGTACGGGAGTGATGCATGCATCCCTCCTGGCGTCCAACGCATATAAGTCAACGGAATCATCAAGAGTTCCGCTGCTTTACCTAGTTTTAGCTAATAAAATCAACTCACCAAACATTTATAGGACCAGAAGCTGAATTTCAGCAACACCAGTATCCTGTGAATAAGTAATTTGGCCTAAAACACACCAAACTGTAATATCTGAGCCCGACTTGGCAACATGGCGGCGAGGCGGTGTGGAAACTGACCAGCGGGAGGATTCACCAAATGGAACATAGGCGAGACTACTCACAAGACGCGGGTTCACAGGGACTATTTGTGGCACGAAGCTAAAAGATAAAATGACCTTGTCTAACATGTAGAAAAGGCCACTAACAATCACTGTCGCACAAATATCACACCAAATCACGAAGAAAGCAAAGAAAACCTTTGGGAAAAGGCGACAGGAATTATCAGCTATAGTTTTTGCCTATGTTCTCACCGCCTTATTTACATCGGAAGTTTCTGGGGCTGTCTGGGATATCGTCCTCCGCGCTTGTATTTCGGAAGAAAATATCACCGGTAAACTTGGAAAGTTATCGAAAATATAGTTTTCCGCAGACAAGATAGGAATATGAAACATTATCTTGAACCGAATTAGACAATAACTTTTGACCATGATCGCCCGAAACTCGTCAGAACATGCATATTTCGTGAAAAAAGTGGTGAGTTCTGGGTTGATCGAATGCATCGACCAAAAAATTTAGCTTAAACTGTTGGACCGACAAGGTGATAAATAGAACCTGACGTTCGTCTTTTGGGCTACATATTACCTTCGTTACAACACTCACATCATGTTACGTGCTTAAACATATAATAACAGCCCCAAGGAAGTACTAGTGTAAATTAATATTACTGAAGATTTAATCAATATTACTTTCATATTTGTGAAAGTAATATTACTCAAGACTTAAGCAATATTACTTTCATATTTTTAAAGTAGGGAATCGTGTATATAACTTCAGTTATATATACAAATTGCTAAGTTCTGTAGTATAGCGGGCGATACAGTTGAGGTATATACAATAAACTGACGCAAAAAATACGATTTGGATATGTGAAGATTGACGCAAACAGTGTCGGAGCCTGTTAATGAGGATTATCTAATTAGTGGTAAGCCAGCCACGATTGGAGCGCCAACTGTACATCAAACGTCAATATTCTGCATTTAATAAACAATGTGATGAAGTTAAAAGAGCAAAGTCTGGTCTGGTTCACTATATGCTGACATCGTTAGCCGAATGTGGTCGACCGGACGAGGGGCGTCATTCAATATCGTTTGGAAGACTGTTATAAGTCTAATGTTATTCTTGCAAAATATACGTAAGTGCACTTGGGGTGCCATTGCCAGACACCGTCACAATACAATTATCGCACAGGCTAGATGCTAAGTAAGCCTGTGGCACACATTTCCCCGTGTCAAGACAATAAATTATCTGCAAAACATTCCCGTCTATGACAAATCGTAATTACTGGACTAAACCAAAACCCCAAATAGATCCTGCGATGCATCTGTACATATACGGCATACGACACACTTGCACTAACATAGAAGAGTATATAAACAACATGGGATTCAGCCGGCACACTTGGACTACCGGACGAGAATATTAAAGCAATATTGGCATCAGAAGTCGGGTACATGTGCCGATAATTGTAACTGTCAGATGTAACTCAAATAAAGATAGATGTCAATTTACTTAGCTGCTCTTAGCTGATACTGAAGGAAAACGCATGTTCATGGCCTTTTGCAAATATATTTGCAACCAATTGTATTGCTGCGATAGTCTAACATTTCCGTTTGCTTATTCACGCTAATATATAGTGCTCACATTACACCCATTGTTATTATGTGTATCATTGTACAAGCCATGTCAGTGCGTGAATAGTTATACTTGCCACTGACATATTTCTGCGTTTACACATTTGCTATTAGCTCGCACATTACCCATATAAATGAAGCCAAATCGTTGGCTCTGGCTCCGTGTGTATGCCTTGGTAAAGGGACACTGCATTGCAGCCTTAAATTGAAGTTTGTTTTTGGCGAGGCGAGGCGAGCCTCTCTTGAACATTGTTGCTTTAGCCGAAAGCGCATTTAGGTATGTCTATATTCTTCATAATACCTCATTAAAATGATTTTGCAGTTTATGCATTGCGTTTGTAGTAGATCACCCCAGTATTTACACCTAATTGCCTTCAAAAGTAACCCAAAACGTATGCTTTAGCTAGCCAATGTGTTCATTCTGATGGAAGGTCTAGGCCGTTTCAATGATCCATTGTTTTTACATAAGCCATTAAATAATCATATTGGGGGGATTCTTAACGACATACAAACCCGCAATGTGATCTAAGATCGATGGATAACTCACTGAAACCATGGAAACGATGGTGCAAAATTACGGGTGTATATCACGAAATCAGCTTTGTAATATGGCTAGGTGCGACAAGTTGATTGCGGTGTTGATGCGCATATTATACTGCAATAGATCACTGTTGGACCAAAATAACTGAACAAACAATGGGTGGCCACGTTCAATTCGTCAATGTTAACTGCGGGAAGTTTCGTTTAAATGCCGTAAAAAATCCATATATTATCGGCTTATAAACAAAACGGTCAAATATTTGTTGGTGAGTGGGATAAATAGAAGTACAATGATATAGTAAAACTCCATGCTGCGATAAAACGCAGAAGATTTCGTCGAATGCTGGGTTGGTGGGGAAACATATTCACTATTGTGCTAGTTGAGGCAATTCAGCGACCAGGACTATACAACAGCCTAACAGCTTGCAATGGCACGAGGCGTTTTCCGTATAATTATTGTTCAACCCTACGAACACGAACGGATTTTTATAATGGTAGGCTTCCATCTTCTCAGACTGCGTATATCACACAATCACACTGCAATAATAAATCAGAACGCCGTTGACATTATTGCTAAGAATACACGCACTTTGCAATGTTAAAAAACATATCTTACTTCTTGTCGTTTAGTGGTTGCAGATGGCACACAGCCTGACCTTGCTAAGGGTCAATGGTAGGGAAGTTCATTTTTAAGGCAGATGAATACTCATTATATTCCATACACAATACACAATTATCTCTACTTATTAAAATGTAATAATAAGCAATACTATGCATTTTATGTTAGTTTCAAAACATTTAATAAACAACTCATGAGATTGCTGACTAATATCAAAATGCGGGCAAACTACGTGCACAGGTTGTTAGCTACCTCTCCCCTCCAAATAATGTAGGAGTGTGCGCACTAATACGGTATCAATCAGTCGAATTGCCACTATATCATCCAGATGGTCATAATTAAGAACATTTTTAATCACCGGTAGAGTCCAAGTGTGGTTTGGTCGACACCATTACGATCAATTCCATGACAATATCACTTGGAAGAGCAATTACAAATGCGACCCGATTACGGGCTCTGGGTGCTTTCGATCCGTCCTGTTATATATGTGTAACGTGATTCAGTGATCTGAAACATGATCTTAAGGCAACAATAAAGTCAATATTCGCAGGCAACATCATTTTCAGAAGGTTTAAAGGTTTTGTGCTCTTCTGTGTCAGCTTCGAACAGTTAAGTGAAATGACACGTTAAGCATGATTTGCAAGTTGGCTCTAATGAAATATCATTAGACACTTGACAGCCTCCCATAAGATGCTAAATGACTTTCCTAATTCGTTTGCCCACAAATTCCAGCATAGAGTGTGTTACATCAGTAAACGGTTAAAGCAATGCATGATGAAATAAGCATCGGTATGGCTACAGTGAAAGACACACCAACCTTCAACCATAGATAATTATTTACGTGCTAATCACATTCACTTGCTTTATCACACTTTATGTTTACAGCAACAGTGTCTGGGTGATGACTGGACAAACGGCCAGTCGTAAATCAGTCCATCGTTTGTGTGTGGGAACTATCATCATCGATGGCACAAACTCTTCGTTATTCATCGGCAGCACACCAGCTAGACATCAGGCTATCAAACAGTCCTCTTTCTTTACCAATAAATTGTAGTGTATAATAGGTTTGATCAAATTTATGTGATTAATGCAGAACTGAAGTCCATAATACGATATATTGTAACCAACAAAAATCAGCGTAACACACAGAAAACTCATGACAAAGACATCTGGTAAAATAAAGAACACCTGATATATCTGGGTTAAAATAAATGTAGATAGTCACTGTGTAATTCATTACCTACTGTAGCAGCATGGGTTTGTCACACTTCTGATGATTAGCACCATATGTCAACACATATAGGTTCGAGAGAAATGGTAACATAAGGGCAGTTCAGTGGATAAAACGATTAAGTTTTTTTACGCCAGTTGCAAATTTGTAGTGCTTTTGCTGAGGAGAAGCAAATAACTTTATATATCTTGAATCTCCTCAGAAATGGGTAATTTCATATGTCAGTTACGCTAACAATAATCGGGAAATTATGAGCGGACTACCATTCATGTATAGATCGAACCTACAATATCTGTTTAGTTCAATGTGTTTAGCTGTAGTATCAGTTCACTGTGCACCGCTGTTATATCATAATCCTACTATCAATCAAATCAAAGTATTTATTAATAAACCAGGTAAAACCACCAAGCGCATTGCCTAGCCATAATAAATGCAGCCTACAGGTATTTTGTTATTCTGCGTCCCTGTTTAGAGAATTGTTAATAACTCGACTGTGTGGACAAGCACTGAATTACCTTCCAAAGATATCATATTGTATTGACACGTGCTTATTATCACCAAGATGTTGAGTTTGTCATAAGACACCCTACAACATTCAGTATTACACATTGGCAGTATCGCACATTTGATTCAGCAAGCCGCATATCTCAGTGTTCATATTTTGTTACTGATCCAGTAAGACACATTTTCGGAGAGGCAAGTAAACCATTATTTGTTATTAGCATACGCGAGTGAGAATAAATTGGCAACATTCGCACATTGTGTATTATATTTAAATTTGCATTGATTTCGGGTTTTCAAATTACACTGCATTGGCCATTTGAACAGTTTCAAAATGTGTCAGTTTATTGAACATAATGCGATGCAGTCATGACACAGTTCGCCTATCTTAATGATCAATTGAGGATAAGAAAAGTCCAATGTGTAAATAACAAATGTAGCTATAATATGTGATAAATATCGAGACGATGGATGACCCGGCTATGGAAAAGGCTTAAGTGGTATGTTAACTTATTTATAAGGTAACAGCATTTATTTCGTACGCATGGTGCAGACACTTTATGCCACTCAAAGTGATGTGCAATCACTTAATAAAGTGTACGGTGCCATCATAATATGCAAACACGTTAAGTAAAACATCTTCTTGCAGGTACCTGCATCACACCTATCCTTAATTTATTTGTCCTTAGAGCCTTCATAAGAATACAACATAAATGTTGTGGCAATAGCAATTTTAAAGGAATAGCTAAGGCGTTAGCTGTTTTTGAGATTGAATTGCAATGCGGGGTGTATTGGCACCCATGTCCTTCTCATGTCGTAACTCGGAAGGCGTCTTGGGTAACGGCAACTGCAAAAGTAGGTCAACATTATCGATTAATACGCAGTAAATATATCAGTGACATATTGCTGACCATTATAGTACACCGTCGGCGGTCGGCGTTAGATCGGCATAAAACCAAACAGTAGATTTGGGGCATGCTCAATACAATCAAGGTAATGATATGCATGGAGCTTCTACACTGGTGTCGTAATATACGTTGGCATCATTTGTTGTGAATCATGAACCGTTGTTGGCTCGTATTATCCAAGTAACCATATGTATACAAAGTTCAGTAGTACTTGTAATCGGATCCCTTATTTTGGTTACCGGTCTGTAGTAGTCCATTAACGAAGACCTAAGCCGTGACCTCAAAATCGAATATATACAAAACCCTTCATGTAAGCATAACACAAATTATACTGTCGAACACAAAGCAGTCAATCATTTACGTAAGCTGAGGGAGCTATAACTACAAACGCATGTCCGTAGAAAAATCGTATGTTTCTGTCGTTGAGCAAATGACTGGTCGTAGCTATGTCGATTATGTCGTAGAATCAACTGATTCCAATATTCCCCGTCCAAAAGACAATTTTAAATTGCACAACATGAGCTGGTATGACTTCAAGCCTCCCCAACATGAATTTTTTTTATGTTTGATAAACCTTTGTTATACAAATCTTATACATTTCGTTATATATTATGGATATGTTATGCTATGCACTGGTTAATTTATTTCCTGAATATCTACTAGTGGATGGTTGGACAACGACTGGAGGGTCGGAGCAAATTGTCACCGCATAAATCGATATGTATGACATTCCGGTGACCGTTTATGAGTTCTGAAACGCATTGCCTCATACCGTACAAACACAAACACATATTCGCCCCGAAATAGGTTCAACGCTTGTCAGTTGAACCCCATCAGCACCATCCATTACTGAGAGGAAGTTCAGCATTCCATGATGCTGCGCAAACGTAGACCAGGATTTTGGAGCATTGACTGGCTGAAGTTTGCATTCCAGGAACCCAAATAATTTACCCATGTTCACAATATGCTTCCCACCTAATCTTGCTGTCTATTCTATTCCAATGTTATGTTCATCAACAATCATTGCAACAGCAGTGAATATGTCGTTACAATGTGCGTTATAGACGCATGAGGCCTACCAGCTAGAAAAGGATGTATGTATTTTATAGGCTTTTTCGAGATAATATCTTAATTGAAACGGTCAAAAAATTAATAGGTTTAGTATTTTGGCTTCACACGATGAATTATTTATGATCAATTGAATTTTCACTTTGGGCGATGCTTCGATAGAAAATAGCTGAATGCGTTATCCAGGTTGGGGTGATTAAGGCAGAATAAACCATTCGCAAGCGCCAAACCAGGAATCATTGACGACAGATAGTCATTGGATCCCTTAGGTCACGATTACGTCAGCATCAAAGGGTCCTTAAGCGCGGGTGTCATACCTAATGACATTAAAATGTAGGCTTGAATGTGGGCTTGCAATTGGGGATTGCAGAACGTAATTTCTTTAGCAACGATATCTAGCAAAGTTGCGTTGTAATGATTGCAAATGAGCCTCACTGGCAATCTGGAAGATCATAAAACAGCATCGCGTTACAATACATTAAGCAGTTGCATTTGCAAATGTGCATATATATACTTCATCTCCAATACCGACCCAATGTCCAGTTGTTCTCGTTATGCTTAACAGTTGCAACACGCATCGAAAGTTTATCTCTTAAGCACTAATCAACAAGATGCGTCGTTATTGTTGTTTATTGCCCCAGTATGTGTAAAACTCACATCACACGCACAGAAGTAGATATGAACTTCCAATGATCTGTTCGCTGCAATGAATGTTGATAGTACTTGTGGCGCATGTCCCGGATGGCTTAACGTCGAATGTAGGAAAGCTGTCTTACTTTTATGTCACACTATCAAATAATTGGAGCTTATTCGTATTCAATGCAGTTCGTTACAAGCCGCACCTAAAGAAATGTTTATCAGCGCAACGGAATAACCCTGCTTCTGCAATGTCAACCGTTCGGGACACCTAGCGGTTCGAGTGAGCTAACGTTGATTAAAGAATTTACTAATCATCTAGTCTTACTATATCAAAAATTATAAGCCCAAAAATTATATATATATATATATATATATATATATATATATATATATATATATATAAAAATATATATATATATATATATATACATATGTATATATATATATATATATATATATATATATATATATATATATATATATATATATATATATATATATATATATATATATATATGAACATAAAATAAAACTTTGCACGCTTGAAAATATATTGTAGCTCTATATCTTCTTTAGCACTTCTGCAGAACTAGTAAGCGTTTACTCAGCTGACTGAGTCATTGGAGAGGTGTATGAAAGTATATGCCTTGTCTAACGTTATATGAGTTGTAATATATCAATAACAAACGACAGCCGTTAGGACATTTCTATGTCGACCATTTAACCATAATCTAATAGATTCAATAATGGTACTAAAAACAAAATGATGCAAATACATTCGAAGATTGTCAAACGATAGAAGGACAGTCCAGCATTCTGCCAATTAATGTTCTTATTGGAAATCTGTCGATGAATGTGCCAAAAGTCGCCTCTCTATTCGTGTAATTCTGCAACATATGCGTAATATTGAAAGCTTGATCAACATATTTCTATGAATATGTAATTAAAGCTATAGTATAGTGTTGTTTAAACAATGGACATTACCTGGGCATTACCTTTTCAAGGGTTATGCTTGCATCAGTCGCACATTATAGCTTTAACATATGTTGGTAGGGTTCCTACTGAATGTAGTCACATTTACCTTACTGCCGTTGCTATTCATAGGATAAACGGGTTGTCCGGACCTGGGTAAGTAAAGTCGCTCTAAGCCAAGGTCGCTTCAAACAGCTCCTCTAGATATGCAGAGAATAAGCATGTAAGTGGCTCAATAGCATTGCTAAGACATATGGTACAGAATAACGTTTCCTAATTAACATTGATGCTGCTATTGACCAGGGTGTGATATTGCATGTTATCAGCTCAGAGATGTATGCTAGCTTTGTGCCACAGGTTAAATGTATGTTGTCCACATACGCTTATTAATCATCTTTTGGTTTGTGGCGTGTGGTAAAGGGGACGTATATAGTTAGGGCGTGATTGTTGGTGAGCTCAGGGCAAAATAGATGTCTCCCTCGGCTTTCTGTATTCATAGAAGATAGCAACGGCCGGGTCAATGCATACCCCTATGGTAGGCAACAGCTACTATTTATGTAATACATATGGTTCTTGGCTCTCTCTTGCATCATATGCTTATATAATTAAGAGCCTATTGTTTAAAAAGCTGTAAATCCGATATATTTACGTGGTATGCAAATTGTTAAAGACAAAATGTTAATAAAGAGCTCACCAAAACAGAATATGTCGAATAATAAAAGGTAATTGCTAACTGACATGTACTAGCATACTGCTGCTATAATACCCTCTCATTCATTGCCTCTGTACATAACATCTCGTTTGTGCCCTATATAACTAACAATATGTGTTGTTCATTCAATCAAATTATAGCTTTTCTTAAAACGGTGCTAAATAGATTAGCACCATGTTAGTTCCACGAAGGTGCGTATTCTGCCAGCATGCATCAGTTCGATGACGTCGTAAACCTTGATATGTTTCTTCTATACTAACCATGTGGACTATATAGAGACTTATGCACATGATCCAGTCGGTTCCGATGCAGCAATATAATTATTCCATTAAAGCCTACCCGTAAATCGTTATTACGAGCACCTGAGGTGCCACTGCCATGCACTACGAAAATTAATTTTGAAAGAGGTTTGCTTTTTTGTTCCGCATCCGGTCTCCTTCTCTGTCCTTACGACTTCTTATTTTGCTTCATCGTTGGATGTTACGGTAGTCCGGCTTTCCGTTCCTCGTCACCACTCACTGCGACATTCTTTTTTTAAATGCTAATGCTTATTCAATTTAACCGCTCGACTCTGACTTACATCGCTTTTTGTCATCATTGCTGTCATTCTTAAAGAATGGATAAGTGTAACAGCCATATCGTTTCGCAAAAGTCTTAGCTGATAACTTAATAAGTTTCTAAATGTCACACATTGTCAGAAGTTACCGGTTCAAGCGAATATCAAATGATTCAATACCCTTATTATATATATAACAAAACTATAAATTATCTCTTATGCGTCACGTTTGTATTGAAGTTACAAAGTTGCCGTCAAATCGATTATCAAGTTAGACGGAGTAAAATGATGTTAAAACGCATCGCATGCGGGCCCCGGGGGTCACCGATCATCGCATCAAAGCAACATATGCAAGACTGCAAATTGTCCATGGTAATGTTTTATTCACATATCTGTCTCTCGAATCTGCGTCACCAACGAACCCTCATATGCAGGTCTTTGATGTCAATCAGTAGGTCTCGTTGTCATAACAGTTTAATGTTGAGTCTGCTCTTGTGCGTCTTAGTCTCAAATTTGTTTACGAATTAGAGTGTTTAGAGACATTTCGCAACGGTAGGTACAAAAAAGAACCTCTGACGCACCACATGTACATTGCTATTTTCCAGGGTAAAGCAATTATATGGTAGTAAATATGGACGTCAAATATGTACTATTTTGTAATTATTTAAGCTATTTGCCCTCGATTTACATACATGACCAGTACTTGCTTTGAAAAATGACGTCACCTGGTCCTACTCGAAGAATAGCTTATAGTATTCGAAACGTATCAGGGTAAGTATCATGCGATATTGCAACAGCCCAGCATGATACAATCTTTGAAAAATCGATCCATTGTTGCATATGATGTAGCCCTTGAAGTGTATGCGGCTGAAGATTGGCCTAGGTCATTGTTATTGGTTATGATAATGGCACCAACGTAATTCAGATAACTGTATTCTTTCTACTTGTTATATTGTAGGTCGCAGGGCTAAGATGCCATAATGCATGGAAAACGACCAGAAATAATGACTATGCTCTATACACAGGTTAAACATGATTCTAAACGCAGTACAAAGATTCTAAAGGTGGATATGGGACTGCAAAAAGTAAAGGCAGATATCCACTTCGCATGTGCTGACAGTTTGCATCGTTTCCAACCAAGCATGCCTGACTAACTTATGTAACGAACGTGATTTTTAAAATATTTTGACGTTATTCTCTGCGGCAGCTTACAAATAATCTATTTAATGGAGTATCCTCCGTATCCTGTTTGAAATGATGAAAAACTCACTGGATTCAAGGCGGTTCTAAAATGGCTGCTTATCGTAGGTAATGATTTCGGCTGGCTCGGCACTATTTTGCACGTCCGTCAGTATAGGAATTGGCAGTATAGTAAGGCAAGTACATTATTTGTGACTAGACAGCGTTAACGACGCAGAGTTGTAAACTCTGGTGCCGAGGTAATTAAAAAACGCCCCCAGTCTAAACTGGTTAAGGCAGCCCTCTAAGGCAGTTATGAAATGACGCGTCTCACTGCGATTAACGAGTCTAAGACAAAGATTAGTCTATCATTTTGACAAGGGTATCGCCATGCTGCGAAGCTTTTTTCATACAACAATACATACGTTATTTGTACATATGTGTAATATAGGGCACATTCACTTCTTTTACACAATACACCTGCATTTCATTTTCATTTAACTCCCTGACTTAATCACAAAAAGTGGTTTAACGCATTCATTGATCACGATATTCGTTGATCGTGCTCGCAAGTGTGATTACATTTTCTGCACATTTCAATAAAAGCTGTCAGGTACACAGGTAAATAAAAAGATCGGAAAGATGTGCCTGTAAACTTACTGTGTGTGTCAAATGGCGAGATGGAGCACGCACACTAACATTACCTCGCCCATGCTTACGCACAACGACAAACAATAGCTCACACATATGATTTAGCTCGTCAATCTAAACGCTATGAGCATGCCGCACTGATGACGATATGCCGTACCTAGCATATTGGACCTCTTACTTTTATTTCTAATACTGTGCTGATTTAATTTATAGCTGATGGATGAATGCTCTCAGGCATCAATTTCTTTTTGTTCAACATAAGAATTTTACTTAAGACATTCAGATTGATTGGTTCGGATCGTGTCTTACCTTAAATTGCATCATTAATCATCGCATAGTATTGTACATAACCAATTGCCATGCCGCTTGTCGTATTTCCATTTTTGCTCTAGGTACAATGTTTTGATGTATACCCATCAATTATTTTTGTGAGGAAAAATGCCTTGTCATTTAATATTGTGCTATAACACTCACCTGGTTTTTAACATAGTATACTCATTCGCATCCTTCTTATGTTTAGAACACTCACTATCACTACATCCAAGTGTTTGCCTGTTACTGCTATGAAAGGTCATTATTAATAAATAAACAAATAATACAATGCCGAACAGTTTTACCGGAGTTAGCAGTGATTACTAGTTGATCGTTTGTTGTGACAACTGGGAGTTTGTGCTAGCAGAATCACGTTCTTCTATGTATAAACACTGCTGTACCTATAGCAGACTAATTTTCTTATTTTACTGTTAGTTGCTTTTTTACAGCATGTTTGAAAATGGTGACAGATAAATGCAGCATTCCAAGATGGTACGGAATAATTTACACGTACAAAAAAAAATTGATTAATTGTTTCCTCCGAATAATTTTTAATATTGCGTCTTTTTAGCTGATCATGGCCCACTAAAAGACGAGAGGGTTAAAAAGTTTTGTTCATCGAAATCTGTTCAACATGACATTCGATTGATATATTGGCAAGATAACTTATTAACTTTTCTTTCAACGTGTATCTCTTTAGTGATACTTTCTTGCTTATCATCAACATGCATCCTTTCTGAAGGGCGCAATAATTCCGTCGCTCGTATTTGTTTTCATAACTGGACATTAATCCCTAAAAGCTACGAGATACATTGAGAACCGATTTTTGCGAATGGAAATTAAGCCTTAAACAATAAACTCATACTACTGCAACACACCAAATCTGTAAGTGTTGACCTCAGAACGGCAAAAAGCAAATTAATCTAGCAACTGTTGTATTGTTATTCGATGTCGATATTGTCGGGGAGTAAAGGTCTCCTGCCGCCCTTTCTGTAGAGGGAACAAATGTAGTAGGACTCGGCTTGCTCGCGCCTTGATGTCGCTTGTGTCCAGGCCTTGTAAATGGAGGAGTGCTTCGCCTGCAAATATCGAAATAAACCGTTGTCGTATAACAGCCTTGTTAATTTTATTACCTTCAATATATCGTATAATTTACTGGTTGTAGTCTCCATGTATTGGGCATGATCTCGCCGGTATTACACAGAATTCTAGGCAAATGAGTAAATGTGTGGCTAGGAATATGCGATCGGAATGAGATTATATATGATATAGTAATTAAAGTCATATATATATGTGTATATATATATATTTTGAACAGTTTCATATATATATATATATATACCGTATATATATACATATAGATATATATATAGATATATATATATATATATATATATAGATATATATATCTATATATATATAGAGAGAGAGGGAGAGAATATATATATATATATAGATATATATATAGATATATATATCTCTATATATATATATATATATATATATTTATATATATGTTTTTATATATATATTTTAGTTATGTTTATATATAAATATATATAAATGTATATATATATATATTTATATATATTTTAATTTGTTAATATATATTCACATATATATATACATATATATATATGTATACACACACATATATAATAATAATCTATATATATATATATATATATATATATTATATATATATATATATATATATATATATATATGTGTGTGTGTATATATAAAGATATGTATATATATATATCATATTGATATATATTTATATATATATATATTTATATATATATATATACTTATAAACATATATACATTTATGTATATATATATATACATATATATATTATATATATTTGTATATGTATATATATATGTGAATATATATATATATATAATATATATAATATATATATATATATATACATATCTATGTATATATACATATATATATATGTTTATATAAATATATATATATAATATATATTTATATATATATGTGTGTGTATATATATATATATGTATATATATATATATATGTGAATATATATAAACAAATAAAAATATATAAATATATATATAGATTGTAGTAAAGGAGTAATTTGCGTGCCACGAAAAGAGCATTATCCAATTAGTGGTTAGCCAGTCAAGTGGTCGCGTCTAATGTCTATCTTTTGGGTCTATTCCGCATACATTATATCGGGTGTTGAAGTTGCAAACTTTGGTCTGGTTGTCCCAATGATAATGTTGTTAACCGTCCTTCCATGTCGTGTTGAATGCTGTCAAGAGTCTGAGGTTTTTTTTTTTCATCAGGACCAGCCTGCAAAACATGCTTAAGAGTACATGGGATGTAATTGCCAGACCCTGTTAAGCAGAATTGTTCCCCGGGGGCTTGGTTGTTTCGTAGGTGCGGGCACTCAAAGTAAAAGCTAATTAAGCCCTTGGGAAAACGGTTCGCAGAACTAAGGCCAGCATAACAAATTTCTATTAGATGTCACATCAGCCTTATTACATAAGAAAGTTCTTCACCTCTGGATCACAACAAAGCATTTCCACGAGAATTTTTGTTCCTCGCTGATGGCCACAAACAGCCAGCATGAAGTAAAGTGCACTGCAGCCTTTGCTTGGTGTTATACACTGATATACTTATATGTGAGACACGTTTAATAAATTAGATGCAGACTATTTTAGACGAGACGGCAGCGCATTGGAGTATGTCGTCATTCTTAATGATAACTCACAATGATTTTTAAAGATCACAAGCCATCTTAAACACCATTACGCCACATAGAATCATACATTATGGTGATTTTTTTATGTGCTGCTTTTGAATGATATATATATATATAAATATATATATAGATATATATATATATATATATATATATATATATATATATATATATATATATATATATATATATATATATATATATATATATATATATATATATATATATATATATATATATATATATATATATATATTACGCTATGCCATGAATGTTATTCAGAGTAATGTAATCGACTACATAAATGTTACACAGCAGCCGACATGACATGCTGACATACATCAAACCTAATCAATCCCCACTTAATTCGGCGGTCTCGATACCAATGTGTGATACAAAGTCAGTCATAATTGGCGTGTTTAATATAACGGATTTTAGATGGATCAATAAATTGATACTGTTTGCATTCCAGTATAAATGAAAAGGCTGCATTACTACTGGACTAATAATCCAGCGCAGGCTGAAGCTTCATTTTGATTATCTACTCGTGTGGTTAAATTATAACGTGGCCAGTTTCTTGGTGAATTGCATGCGTGATACACATGTTAAAACGGATTGCCTATTCGCAGATACAATGTGGATAAGTGTGCCGCATTATTGATTGCAGTATTAAGTCATATGCTTATCACATTAATCAGTTCGTAATCGTCTGCTTGCGTGACACAGTGCAGAACGTTCGCAATCGCTAAACTTCCTTTAGTCTGTTTACGTATTGTCATTTAACGTACGTTACATAATGGCGCCCAAGAGGTATAAGAGACTGACGTACAAATACACCACAATAATAAATCAGATCGCCAATGACATAACTGCTAAGAAAACGCACACTCTGCAATGATATATCTGGCATTGTAGAGTCGACACACAAGAGGTTTCAAACAATTATTCCTTCTTGTTTGCTCTGAGTGCTGCATAAATTGTACACAGTCTGACCTCACTGAGGGTCAACGATGAGGAAGTTAATTAACATGAGAGATGGAGGCAGTTTATTCAAAAATGATATTCCAAATGCAACGCACATTTATCTCTTGTCATGAAAGACTCGAATAGGGCATTAGGTACATAGTATTTAACATTGCATCATTATTATACAGCGATAAACCCCAAAATCAATTGTCAGTAATAAATACATACCAAACAAAGGGAAATTACCGCAACAGTAGGCGAAGGTACACATGGCCTCGCTTTTCAGTCATGACATTACGCAATTTACAGGGCATGCGATTACAAACAAGAACGGCATTAGGTCTCTCCTGGTCTTTTCCTGCTGTTGATTCTTCCTATAACAAATGTTCAGCGTGATTCACTAAACAAAAATATTGGGTTATGACAGCAGTAAAGTCAATAATAGGCTAAGACATCAGTTTCAGAAGGTTTTGAAGGCGTTTTTCTTAAGTATCGGCTTTTGAACATTGAGGTGAAATGACATGTTAAGCATAATGTGCTTGTTTGTACTAACGGAATTTGACAGCTACCCACCAAATATGTTGAATGACTTTCCACATTCGTTCGCTTACGTTGTGATAACAATATCAGCATAGAGAGAACCAGGCCAGAGTCTGCAGCGTTATTAATCGGTTGAATAAATGCGGAATTATTTATTGTTTGGAAATGAATTAGGCATATTAAATGAAATGATGTAAAAAGTATCTGTATAGATACAGCGATGGACACCTTAAAACCCTGGACAATGATTCGCGTGATAATCACATTATCGTGATATATCACAAGTGATGTTTACAACAGCAATGACTGGGTGATAAGAAGACCAACGGCCAGTCGTAAATAAGTCTGTCATTTTTGTCAGGGAAATATTATTATCGATGGCACAAAAGCTCCGTTATTTATCGGCAGATGACCAGCTAGACATCAGCATATCTAACGATCTATTTGTGACATCAATCAATTGTGGTGTCAGCAACCTGCTTAATTCAGCCTTTGCTCCTGAAATCTCATCGAATATGCATATTGTCAGGCTGCAATATTGACTGGCCGCAGCTAAGAAAATCGTAACAACTTGGGTTGGGCCAGATGGGGCCAACGAAATATATCAAACACAAGGCAACCGACGGACAATTATTTGCGCGTCAAGACTTTCCGTTCATGGCGTCGCTGATCCTCAAAATTGATCACTCACCATGCCAGGCGTTTGATTTGTAATCATGGCACGTGCATATTGCCTCCATGCTCCTCTGTCTTCAGCGTGATTTGAACATTGTACTTGCCGGTCGTTCTGCTTTAATAGCTTTGGTCAAAATTTATTTGATTAATGCACTCAACTTCATATATTGTAGTCAACAGAAATCAGCATAGAAAACAGCAATGCGATGTCGGCGCGCAAAAGACATTAAAAAAAGCAAAATAGTCATTTTGCAATGCATTAGCTATAGAAGCAACATGGTTGTGTAACGTTCCTGGTGAATTGCGATGTATTCGAACTCATTGCGGCTCGAAGGGAATGGTAACATAGAGGAAGTGTAGCGGATAAAACAATCAAATATATCTGCGCTAGTTTCTAATTTCCCTATCATAATGGAAGGCTATGCGTATATCAGCCAATTATCTCACTGCGCACTGCTTATATATTTAATGATACGACTGAATGGACAAACTTTGCATTACCTGCAAAAAGAAATTATATAGATTATCACAAAGATTCGGATTCGGGGACAAACGACTGTTGTTTGTGGCTGACTATTATTTATGGTCGTCATACAACATCCTTCCTCTTAAAATATTGCTAGATGTCCGGGTCGCACATTTGACCAGCCGTTTACCTTTGCCTTTTTGTTACTGATCAAGAGAGGTACAGCTTAGGAGTGGCACTGATTAAACCAATATATATTGCGTCTTACTCTGCATTTGCGATTTGAACAATTTCAAGACGAGTCCGTTCACTGAACATAATGCAATGCAGTCATGGCACAAGTTCTCCTATCTATATGATTGATTGGGGATACTGGACGAGAAAAGACAGATATATAAATACCAAATGAAGCTATATTATACGATGCATCTCCACACAATGGATGACTGGGCACCCAATTCGCGAAAAAGTGTTATGTGGCATGTTAACTAGCTTATGATTTAGTAGCATTAAGCGCATGGAACATACATATCATGCCAATCAAGGTTAAGTGCAACCACTTAACAAGATTTGATGTACCATTATAATGATATCCCCTTGCAGGTAGCTAAAACACTCATACCCTTTATTTGTCTGCCCTCAGAGTCCACATAGGAATACTACATGCATGTATTAGCAATAACAATCCAATAAGCCTGGATCAGTTGTTAGCTGTTTTGGACATTTTCATCGAATTGCATTCCAAGGCTAACTGGCATTCATGACTCCCTCGTGTCGTAACTTACAATTGCGACTTGGGCAACAGCATCTGCAATAGTATGTCAACATAATCGATTCATACGCATTATGTGCCATTGGGATATTGCAGATCATTGACGAATTCTGTCTGGGCTGGAGCATGTTCAAAACAAATGAGGTTATTGTATGCATGTAGCTTGCATTGCCCAAGTAGCCCTACGTATACAACGTTCAATAGTCTGAAGTACATCATTAACGGGCCACAGCGAGTAGTTAAGTCGTGTCCTCAAAATTGAATACACGCAAAATCCTTCATGTAAGCATAAGAAATCGATACTCTCGAACGCTAAGCAGTCAATCAATTATGCAATGTACACGTCTGTTTCCTCTTTACAACTACCCCAATTAGCCAATATCGGTTATATGCTCCTTGGTGTAGGAACATTGACAACAAGATAAACTGGAAAAATAGCTTACTGAAGAAATTCCTATATACATAGTAATACAAAATCTTATCGCACCAAATTATCACCATATTTGCAAAGCCCTAGCGTGCAGTACGTACCTTGTCGTTGTATGATAAGTCGTGCAAAGAAATCATTATATTGTAGGCTAAATTATGCTTACGTAACGATAACTGACGTTAAACGCATTTATAACGTTTAATAGCATGGTGCGATGAGCATACTGATGCTACAAATGTTTTTGCATTAACGGCAAAGGACCAGTCTGTGCAACTTTGTGAACCCTGTGATCCAATAACTGTCCACGTCTACTTTTTCCCTGTTCGTGGGTAGGTACGAACACCGTTTGTTCCAACTTCTCAGCTTTATAACGTAACGAATATGCTGAGCCATGGCATGCCTCACTGTAGACGTTTCATGCATAAGTTTGCATCCTTAACGTCAATTTGGGGAATTTCATGTAGCTTAAAAACCTCGACCACCTAAAATATCGGTATATTCTATAATACACTGCTATACTATTTTATCTTTCACACATTCTGTTACATTTGTTGCTTGTTTCAATGCTTGGTATCAAATTATGGGAAACCCCAACATGACAAGCTATCAATTGCTCCATTTAACGGTGTAATTAGTTGCAATTTGCCATGCAATGCTACTCTCGCATTGATAATTGCCTATCGATTTGTGAAGATTCCTTTTTATGATAGGAGGGACTAGCATCCTACTCTGAACGCTGTTCACGAATTCATAAAGCGACTATTGCTGGCTATGCAAAACGGCATGGCGTATTAAAAGGTTTTTCTTCAGGACCGACTTCTGTCGTAGCTTCCTTGTAATTATTACATGATATATATAAAAAAGAGGCAAATCGATCGCAAACAGCATCATGTTCCAATACATCACGCGGTAGCATTATCAAATGTGTTTGTATGTAACTCTACCAGCTTCCTTTCTTTATCACTTGTCAACAAATAGCATTGATATTTTTATTTATGACCTTAGTATCTGTCAAACGCACATCACACACACAGAAGTAGATATAAACCTCTAATGATCAGTTTACCACAATAAGTGCTGCTTGCACTTGTGGCGCGTGTCCAGGATAGCTTTACGTCGAATATCAGGTTATCAAATATTTGGAGACAATTCACATTTAATGCCTCATAAAATGCCAACCTTGCAGGACAACAAGCGTTACGAGTGAACTAACAATGATAAAATTGTGTAAACTTGTATTCCTTAACTAGTATATTTATCAATCCAGAAGCAAAAACTAGTAAGTGCGTTTACGGTGCCCAAACAGTGACGTTACAGGTTCTATACCGCTTCTACATGGGTATTCAGCACTTGTTGTATCAACAAATTGGTCCATGTCGCTAATGTTACCGAAGGCATAACAAAACTTGATTCAATTTGATTAACGTCTCTAAATAGAAAAAACACACACACAGTCTAGTTTGGTTTTCCAACGAAATTCTCATTCGAAACCCCTCTGACCGATAAAACTTCAGATAACGTTTGTGAATGCAACAGCAAGGCATTGATTCCAATGTACCGTGTTCCATATTATACACAAATAAAGTTTAGGGGAAGGAAACGATATATATATATGAATAGAGAGATATAGAGATAGATATAGATAGAGAGATATAGAGAGAGAGATATAGAGAGAGAGAGAGATAGAGAGATATATAGAGAGAGAGATAGATATAAGAGAGAGAGAGAGAGAGAGAGAGACTGAGAGAGATCTAGAGAAGAGAGAGATCTAGATAGAGAGATCTAGATATATGGATAGATAGAGATAGAGAGAGATATCCCTATAGAGAGAGATAATCTCCCTATATATATATATCTATATATCTCTCTATCTATATATATATATATACAGATTCCTATATATATATATATGTATGTATGTATATATCAATATCTATATTATATGTATATGTATCTATATATATCCCACGTATAAATATATATATATATATGTATATATATGTATATATATATATATATATAATACATATATATATATATAAAACATACACACTCACTTAAACATATATATATATATATATATATATATATATATATATATATATATATATATATATATATATATATATATGTATATCTATCTGTGAGTGTGTGTGTGTGTGTGGGTATAAACACATAAATATAAATATATGCATATTTATATATATATATACAGATCTATATATATAAATATATATATATATATATATATATATATATCACTATATATACATAAATATATTTATATATATAAACACTCATATAAATATATATATATAATATATATATATATGAATAAATGTATATTTATATATATACATAAGTATATATAAATATGCAGATTTCTATATAAATATACACATATCTCTATATATAAATGTAAGCATATACACACATATATATACATATTTAGATATATATATTTATATATAAATATATATATATAAATATGTTAATATATATGTGTGTGTGTGTGTGTGTGTTAGTGTGTGTGTGGTTGTGTGTTTGTGTGTGCTGATGAGCTGAAGGCTATCGTATTGTTTTTGTGCTCGTCAATTTCTTGCTGGGTAAGAATAGAAATTGCTCGCCAATCCCGTTGCATAATGTGCTATCTTAATAATGAACTTTTCAATGATTGTTTGTTAACCTATCAAGAGCTGTAAGTATGTTGAACGCGCTTGTAGGTGCAGCTTCCAGACACGCCTAATACATTTTTCGACAAGTTGGGCAAGAATCCTCGGTGTCGGTGTTCTAAACTCTATTAAGAAGAGCGCTACGAACTTGTACAGAAACTGTTGCACAACTTGCTTCTCACATGTACATTGTCAGCCCAAAGATTGGCGTCAACAAATGTGTTTGTGACACATTTTTCATAATAGGAAAAATGCAACCATTTAGCCTTAAATGTACAGCGCATAGGTTATCATTAAAAACAAATAAATTGCTCTTCGTTGAGTCGAAAACGACACTATACTCAGCCGCAAATTGACACATGTTTCAATCATTATCTTGGGTATCATTGTGTCAAGATTCGTCTCATCGTTGTGCTGAGTCCATGACATATTGTATTTTACCTATAAGCGTGACCTTACAATGTTAAGCTGACAGCACTGGTTAAGTTTATTGCGTCATTGATCATTCCTAGCAATAAACGATATTAAGCACTGCGAATTAATCGCATTAAGCAACTGTTTCAATTTGATATTGCTCGTCCGGCCTATGAACAGCATGTAACTATTTCAAAATCATAAATATTTACAAATGATAACCTGTAAGAATTTATGGTGATCAATATGATGTGCCCTTGGGGTATTTATGGCCAATAAAGATTTAATGCTGCGTCATATAAAACTGTAATATTGGGCTTGTCAGATATCAAGGTCCCAGTATGCTTCCGGCAAGTCGGCTTTGATTGCGTGACAAAAATAATTCAGATGTTTCTTTCTCATAACAAGTCATAATGATAGATAGCGTAACGTCTTGTTCAATTACACTTTTGTACTTTACATTGAGTGCTAAAGATATTCGGCTTTCAATGAATTACTCAAGCATACGTATAAGCGAAGTAATTGAACTGAATGCTGTCATAACATATCGGGGAGTCGACAGCAAGCCAATTTCTGTTTCGGATGGCAATATTTTGTCCATGGATCGAAGCGGGTATCTTACTCACACAGCCGTAACTCGTGTATCGTGTATACTATGGACTACGAAAACCAAAGGACAATAAATGAATAGTTAATTGCTGATTTCACAGAACAAGTCCAAATACAATGAAGTTAACTCGTTGTACTGTGCCATATTTGCTTAAGATCTGGACTTATATATAGCAGCGCCAAGAGGGTGTCTATTCTGTTCACCTCAGGAGGAGTGACAAGGAAGAAAACAACGACGCATCGTGAATTCAAAATAAATTCATATTTCTTTATGTATGGCCTTCACTGAACCGCAAGTGCAATTTGACACTGCTCGTTTATATATCGTGAACATTACTAATGAGTTAACGTCACGAAATCTTATATGGACTGTCTTTGCATGCATTAATGTGTACGAACGCACTAAAGATACGCGGGTGTTGTTAGTTTGTTGTTATTTTAGTGTCAGATATGTATAGTAAATTATTGAAACCGTCCAGTTTGGGTCGCAAAAAAACGAGAGGCTTATGGAAGATTTGCTCTTATAGAAACTGCGTCATTGAGCAATGCTAGACTAGACTATATGATTGAGAGAAAACACCTTTCCGCGACGCTATGCATCGCTGACATACCGGATAGTCATGGCTCTTTAAAATTGCTCACTAATGTTTCCCCTAAAAAGTCAATGGGATGCTTTGTAGCAAAACAGAAACTCGGACTGGTTATATGATGACGAAGGTGGCATATATGAGCATGCATTGTGTACCACATTAAAAACTGATCAGAGCAAGCATGGGCAGCGTAAGCAATGAGTTACCTTCCCGGCTTTAGTCAAGCACCGCTTGATTTTGCGGGGCCAGATAGGAGCAATCCGACAGTATTAGAATTAATTTCATCTATCTAATGCATATTATGGAGAAAGTAATGTCGTAATCCCAGTTTATCGTCGGCGGCTTAATTTGATCAAATTGTCAGATGCATGTTTTTGTCAGATGTGATGAAATGTTTTGACGCAACAACCTAGCAATTGATACACCTAGCATGTACAACACGCGAATGCACGGGCTGTCCACAGCCAATAAAGGCACTGAATTATTTAACGTTGCCGATTCTGTCGAGTAGCATATTATAGTACACATTAGGACAATGTCATTGCCTCTCCTGGGTCCATACGGCATGTTTGGACAGCCTTTAGCAGGATAATGCTGGCACGTGAAGTGGTGAACTCGTAATATCGAGGGAAAAAATAAAAACGGGCAAAGCATAACCACCAGTTGTTTATAAGCACGAAGCAGCTAAGCTCTCACTGTATGTCTCGTTTCTCAGGGCTTAAGACTTAAACATATTTTGAGAATAGAGCTTGAAAAAAAATTATATTTTTCGGAGCGAGTAAAGTTTGAGTGGTAAAAGGGGAAAAATGCAAACAGCAACTGTCTATTCATAGAAGAGATTTTTTCTTTTCTGTCCGCGATGGATGTCCCTAATCAACTTTATGATACTGTTAACATAACAATAATCGCATCAAGAACTTAGCCTTTATAATGATGGTCGAGTAAAGAGTTTGATTTCATGATGCCGTGCTGATATGTCGAACAAAAGCATAACGATAAGGCTGCGCTGAAATCATTAAATATCTGTTTGATCGTAGCCGATGCTATGGAATGCAAAAGCATAACGATATGCGCTGAGTTTGTTAACCTTCTTCACATATGTTTGCGAGGTAGATAATACCCATGAAGTCAGTAGATATTGCGGCATCGCTTTCATTCCAATTGTTCGTGTTATACAGTGTACAAAATCTTAATATATAATAAAGAGGCTTTCAGAAAAAAAAATGATAATACGCGATCCACACAAATCTGACACTGTCTTAATGTTAAATGAGTTCAATTTCAAACAGATATTTGACAACTAAGGGACACTTGAAATCAACAAGGAGCATTAACGGCACAAGGCCAAGATATATTGACTCAGCAAGTCTTTGCTTCACAACGATAGCTGAACCGTAACCAGCTTGATAAGTTTAAGTTTGATGATATGAAGCCAGAATTAGACCCAAATTACAAGCGAAACGCGTTCCTATTTAATAGAGACAAGTCGGGCTATATGCTAAGCGCGTAAGAACACTGCGTTGCGTCCGTGGCCGAACGGCACTAAGACGGTCATAGTGGTTTTCTTTGAGGAATAGTCCATATATGCGGGAACTAGTTAAGTAAATTGCAAAGCTATAATGGCAATGTCAAACATGTTGTCAGAGTATCGCTTGAGCATTGCAGCTTACTTGGATTCGTACATGACCTTGTTGAATGACAGTGCATTCGATCTTTGGTTCGTAGGGAGCTACTAATTTGATTGCTACACTAATTTTTCTATCACTAACAAATTTTCCTATCTGATCGACGTAATGCTTAAAAGCAGACAGCGTTATAGATTAGATAAATTACTGGAAGTAATGGGGTGACGCAGCGCCAGTTACGCCATTGTGATGAGCATTTGTATGATGCATACACACTTCTTTCACAGAACTGCCAGGCTTGCACGAAACACATCGGGAGATAAAACGCATAGGAGTGCTCAGTATTCAGATCAAACAAAAGCCATTGCAAAACATTAGTTAAGTGGCGTTGATAGAATGTAAGCCCTCCACGCGCTATTCCAAACGGTCATCGAAGCGCTGCTTTAACGCGAATCGTATAGAACGATCTTCGTACGTTAGAATCTAATATGCTTTCGAGAGGATGATCTAATTATGCACGAGTTTAAGATGGGCTACTATACAATGTGGTTTAAGCGTTATCATGTATCATATTTAATGCATGCAAAGAGACAGCTTGACCTATATTAGCGTAAACCTTATTCGGAGCATATAGTGGTCCGCCTTTTCTTCCAAGTAATGGCTATTAGATACCAGTTACCAAATCAGCACCATAGAGAGATAGTGAAAATGAAGCGCTTTCTCGCCAAATGTAAACGGAAAGATGGAAAATACATTTCAACGAGTTAACAGCCAGTATGCTGCAAACTTTTCGTTCTGGAAATCGCCAGATCAGAGGAACAACTAAAATGTTCGAACTATATAGATGGCATTAATATGGACTGCCTTACAACAAGTTAATGAATGCACTGAACTTACATAACATAGGTTAAGAGATAGTTTGCCATTTGAATACAAGTGTAGAAATTGCGTTGTGCAATATATGTATCACACATCACACAGCACCTGTATCTTTACGTGCCTTCAACATTAGTGAAAACAGTCCACTGGAATTATCTCAAACGATATATATGTAGAAATAACGAATGTGTATAGATATGCTGGATCTATTTTGTTATCAATACTAACCACAATGTAAGCCAGTGACATTGATATGCTGCTCTGGCATGGTAACGTCATCAAGGTTGAACCTAGTGTCTAGTAACCTATAATGTATGTGTATTGATAACTGGTTATTGCTCAGTAAACGCGCTAAACACCACGTTGTGACCAGCTGCAACCGCGCATTGACGCACTAAACATATGTTTATCGAGGTCGAGGAATATAAGTTAACCTTAACCTTGTTGCCTTGTTTACTGTTATTCAAATACTGACAGACTGCGAATTATTCATCATTTGAAACGTAACACGGAGTCAAGATGGTACTTCTTGTGGCTAAACGTTATCTAAAAACTGCCGCTTGCTACATTTGTGAATGCCTGGATAAAGATAATGCAAACATCGGCGGTAGATATTTGACTCTAGTATTGGCAGTCGTTTATCTATTTCTAGAATTAAGTGTCCTGCGTTTAGGATCATGCTGAAGCCTGTGTATCGTATATAATCATAACCTCTAGTCGTCGTCGACGACGATCGGCTCTGCTAGATAACATAGCAATGTTTGAGAGTAGGTACCCACAATCGCGAAATATATGTAAACACCCTATAAACTTAAATCTGATTTTTACTACGACGCATACACTGAAAAACCAAAGTAAAATAACGCTCCTGGTGAGTTGGCAATCAAAAGTATATATCATTATAATTAGTTAAGTTAACATGTGCATTGAGAATTAACGTTTAAATGCGACCTGTAGCTTTTAATGTTTATTTCCCGTATTGTCCCACGTAACGCATGTCAGTCTACTGGAATGTAATTGACATCAAACGATTGCATATGAGAGATCGTAAATGCCACAGACCCCGGAGACCGATATTGTCGATCAAACATTATCATGGACAATTTCATATCATGGACAATTTCATATGTTGCCTTGACGCGATGCTCGATGATTCGCGGGACCCGCGTAGGATGCGATATTGATTGTGTTTACCCCGTCGAGCTCAATATTCACGTTGATGGTAATGTCATACCTGCAGTATGCATGTGGAGCATAAGATAAGAGGCAATATAGAGCCTAGGTCAGTGCAACGTATACATCGTGAAGGCTGGCTGTTTTGGAGCAGATCATTTTGATAACCGAAATGAAACGCCTTTCCTATTGCACGATTGCGATTGCGAACGATATCTCCAAATTAAGCTTAAAGTTGCTGGTGGTTGCTAAGGCAACCGATAACAGTCACTAGCCGCCAGTCAAAACTGACAGTTAAATGATTATGCCAGCCAAGTGTCGTTAATGTGCCTCAATCCAACATAATCATCGGCTCGGAAGTGGCATGTGTCCAGTGTTTCTTGTAAAATCTTTTGTGTGTGTCACCCACGACACTGTAATTAATTATTGAGATAAACTCCCGTAACTAAAACGCAGAGGCCACGTTTGCTTTAGGAAGAGGTATAAACTTATCTAGCCGACTATCTTTAATAGTGCCTTTAATTTTTACGAGCGTAACGGAGCTATTTACAGCGATAAGGTTGCAGTATCGTGTATTGTATAGTTCTTGATATTTTTATTTGTTGTGGCATATGTAATCACATTAAAACATGGAGTATATCGTTCCAATTGTTGTCCAACAGCCTGCATGGCATCAGAATTATGTATTTATTCACAATCGTATTAGTCATGGAATGAAAGGTATAGGGCTAACCTATACCTGGGATGTACAGTAACTGATTCATCACTGATTTTGGTGAGACACATACAATAATGCAAAACATACAAATAATATAAACATCTGTATATACTACATACAGCGAATTGCAAGTTCATTTTTAACACATGACGAGCCTTATTCAAAAATGGACGCGACTAGCAAATCCAATACGAATGAATACAAAACGCGGACAGCTGCGCATTGTGCCGCTGGCTTGCGACAATCCATGGACTACCGAATCACGCAATGCTTTCTAGGAACCCCGAAAAAGCACAAGATCATCCCTTTACATGAGTTGACGTCTTAAGCGCATCTCCCTGTGAAATTCATTCTCGCTGCTTCCGGCAATGGCAGCTCAGGTGCGCATCGAATGATTTATAAGTGGGCTCTAATGGAATATAATTACTTATATTGGAGCACACTGCGTAATGGGTATAAAATTATTTAGTCCATATTTTCTGCATAGAAGTTACATGTCATAGTTAGCAACGTCGTCGAACTGATGTTGGCCTAATAATTACCTTCGATGTAATGTCAAGGGCGCTAAAACAGGCGCTTACTTACAAATATTTGGAGCTTTCTTGAGGTCAGCGATTGTTTACTTGTCCTAACATGGTTTGCACAAGCAATCACATTAAAACTGAAAACATGAGGTATATCGTTGCAATGGTTTCACGGCGCATCCAAAGTACGAATCATGTAAAACTTTAGAACATAAAATGTGAAGTCAACTATACGTATATTTGTTAAATATATCCTAATTTATGTCAGCATCGTCTTACCGAAAATACGATATAATTGAACATACTTTAAGGAAACCAACCAGATGATGCTTACCGAAGCAAAGTATGAGACCATATCATCGCGATAGCACAATAGTGTAAGCAAGTTGCGTAGCAATAATAAACAACAATATTTATTATCATTCGACATAACCTGTTCTGGTGAGCAGTTGCCATCCTAACAGTACATTATTTTACTCCGAAAAGTGACCTTGAAAATATGCATATAACATTATATATTCCGGATATATGGCTGAAATATGTTTTTGGAACAATGCGATATTAATCATTTAATATCTAATCTTAGTGCGAGCCAAGAAACCTGTATATTACGATTTTGGAACATTAGTAGTAGTTGATACCAACCACATGGATTTCATAGGCCCAGGCCGCATCTACCTTCTATGAATACAGAAAGTCGGGGAGGGGCAGGGGGGCAATGATTTCGCCACCAGCTCACCAAACTCTCGCCACCCTCTACTGATTTACCTATTCTCTGCATTTCTAGCTAAGTTGTTCGAAGCCACCTTGGGTTAGATCGACTTCACTAACCTAGGTCAGCACAAACAGTTTATCCGGTGTATAACAACGGAGACAAGGTATGAGCGACCAGTTTACCCCTCCAACATGCGTGACATAAATACTGTGCGACTGATACAAACATCACTTTTTTCCTGGTAATGTCCATTGTTTAAACAGCACTATACTATAACTTTCATTTTGTATTCGTATCAATAAGAATCTGCAGTATTCAACGAATAGACATGCGACTTTTGGCACATTCCACAGATTTCCAATAAGCACTTTCACAGAAGTTTGCTGGATTGTCCATTCCATTAACTAAAATGATACCCGTGGAATATACTTGATCTTCCTGTGGGTACATTCGAAGAAGAAGTGTGACAATCATTTCGCACAATGTGTTTTGTATAATTGCGCGTGTAGTATCCTTATTAAATCCGCACGAATATAATTAAATGACTTTGTTTTCGAAATGTTTGACGCATCGATGCGTCTTTCTTGTTAGCGTTAACCATAAATTGCAGCGAAGGCTTTTAACCATCACTCTGTAGCGTGCTGCTGTACATACATGAACTACTAGCAACTTCTGAGACAGGAATGTCCAACAGGCTGACGTTGAATACTGATATATCAGAACCAACGAAGTGCGTAGGATGCATTTCGCTCATATAACGTTAGACTAGATTATACCTTAGCAATTGTTTGCTGCACCGCATAGATAACACCTCTGCAGGAACCCAGTCAATTAAGCGAACGCTTACGAACGATACCCCATATGCGATGCATAGGATTGTCTTGTTCTGCAGTAGTGCTTAAACAGATGTAGAGCTCGAGTAGGTAAATTTCCACGGGCTTACAAGCGTGCAATGGTTTATTGTGAGATACGATGCTGCGAATTCTATATTCACCAAGGTGTCCAATCCTTCAACAATGGGCCCACACACTAGTGAATTCATTACAACGTTGCACAATCGGCAAATCTACTTGCTACAACCGTTCAACCTTTCTTCCATTCATTGATCTACATTAATACATACATACTTAATTACCTATATGCAAACTTCATACATACATACATACAAACATGCATGCATACACTCATAAATGCATGCGTACATTGTTTTTGCAGTATTTTGTTCATGCAATCCATATCCATTACAAGTTAGAGTTATGTTATGTGTAAAGGATTAGTTTCATAATGCTGAAGCAACCTGAGGTTGTCCTGGTTATCATATTTGAGCAATATGGACGGCGCTCTGGGTGGATAAAGATTGACATTTAGTAGCTCCATTACCCATTGTGAATGGTAACATGCAAGGTTACCGATGTTGGCACTGACCTGTCGTCAACTGCATCGAAATGTTCCGACAATTCATGACCATTGTAATGGAAGAGTTGTTAACAAGCGGGTGTTTGAGAGTTAAAGAATGTAATCCTGTTAGTTGCTTGTACATACAATATTGTACAGCGTCATAAGTAGCGTCCGTATATGGTATATGATTGCATGTTCTGCCTCTGAAGTGTTTGCGCATGCAGAACTATGTTCTGCTACCTCATAAAAAGGCTCTCGTGGTCGTTTTTTGTCAAACGACTGTATTCACAATACACTGGTTGACACTACTAAGATAATTGGCGGATTGCACTTGATTTGCTCTTGATCCCTACTCACTTACACGATATAGATACGAATATGTGAAGATTATCCCGCTATTTATACGACGCCAGTTTGAAACTAGCGTTGTTGGTTACGTCCCGCATGATATACTAGACTATATATATGACCGGGAAATGAAACTTCACAAAGACTGGCTGACTGATACAGAAACCTTGAAGCTATGTTTGCTGACGTACAAAGAGCTGTTATGATGTGGTTTTTGTTCAAAAGTCGGAATGGAAAAAGCACAAATACAAAAATAACATAGAACAGCAGACACCGATAAAAGGCATATTAAGTAAACGAAAAATACACAAATAAAATCACATTAACAAGAATGAGGTGGGATGGAAAATACCAAGGTCGACTAGGAATATACCAATCTGAGCGCCCTTTTTGCCCTGACTTAATGATTCACACATCAAATAATGTATTGTCAAATAATATTTATATTTCAATGATATATAGTTAAGTGATTGTAGAAGCAATTGTTTTATGCGGTGTACATTTTTAATGTGTATGAAAAGAACTTTTGCATTTGGTGCACATTTATTTATTAATACGGATTATTTTAGGCTGTGGCATCATTGTATAAACACCTTCGTTTGTACCTGTCCTAGATCAGACATAGCTCACGCGGTACATGTTTGTTAATACAATAACCACATTATAGCCATTTGCGCACAGTAGCGTGTACCATGTTACTGCAATGATTACATAATCCGATGATTATTGTGAGTCGACTTAATAGATTTACCCTGTCGGTTGATGTCTTCTCATCGGCCCTCAGCCTCTTACAATATTGCTCTCGTTATTTAAATGGATTGCCTTAAATCATGTTTTGAATCAATTGAAATGATCATTAAATATGGTGCATCATCCTGCCGTTATTTAAAGCATACAATTCAGTTTCCTCTAACTGCAGACAGCTGTTACACAGTATAAGGTTGCGTGTGCTTGCTTGGCGTGTTTTATGATTAACAAGCATCTTACAACTGTAAGCATGTGCAGCAGTCCCACTTCGTGCAAGGTGTTACTTTAACGATATTATTTGATATGAATAGTTAGAGTGTTAAATTTTGCCAGATTCTCTGTTGCAGCAGGTTTTAGGCCTTTCAATAATCTATGTCTACATCATGAGATATTTACTCCGATCAGACACTATTCCTCGCCCTAGATATTACCCATAATGAGAGTGATTCGACATAAGCCGCAACAAACTCACGTATGTCTCAGCTGGTTATGATGTGCAATGCTGGCTTCACCGTGTGGTTTTAATACTTTATGTGTATATAAACATTGATGAATCGGACGAACGTCAATTATTTTAATTCCTACCATCCTATGTTTAATCGAAACAAGCAACCTATTTCGACGGAAGAAAGTGTTTTGAAATGTGTGTTTGAAATAATTTTCCTCCCGCAAAATTGGATGCTATTTACCGACAAGGCAGTGTCCAAGTGGTTTATTTTCTGTCGTTGATTTTATGCAGGATTCTGGTTTATTGGTCAACTTTTCTTGATTACATGTCACCGAGAAATATGCATCTTTCGTACAATAGCGTCGATTCGAAACATTGTGATATTGTTTATACCACATTTTTCGCTCGATAATAAAATCAACAGCATGAGGTCGATGGTTATGAAAAATGGGCCATATGTTGTAAGGGGCTACGTTTACCGAATTGTAATATTTATAGATGTCGATGTCCTCTCTAAAGCCAAAATATTTTAATCAGCAGGGCAATGGGGAGTCAACGCGTCGTGTCTCCGTCATTAATTGTACTATCGTCAATATGTTATCAGTCGACGATAGTCAAAGCTATTCTTAACATGCCAATGATACATCTACTTGCATATTCGCATTGTTTTTCTCACGAATCAAGTACGAAAACGCCCTTAAATGCATTAAGACACCAATATCTTTATTCGCACTTCCTCGGTTTTGAAAATGTTTTCATGTATTTGTCTACAGCCTTTCGGCACGAAATATGCGTAGTTTTTCCATGATAAAAGTTAGGAAACCGCTAAAATGACCAAGAATATGCGTTAGTTGGTCATGAAGTTAGAGTCTTTTTTCATGGACAGCATCAAAGGCACTGTAAGATTTTATGAATGTTACTCAAGTCACTTTCGTTACGAACGAATCAAATGTAAAGCAGAACTGAAATATGAAGTTAACGTGTCGTACATCCGTCGTTGATGATTATTTCGTAAATCGAATTACTCAATTTTGAACGTATAACTTATTACCTTGCGTTGTAAATTTAATGATCGGTTTCTCGAAAAGTAAGCTTGAAGTATGATATCCACATCAGGCTGTACAAAGGTCGCCGCTGCTCTCAACTCGCCCGTCGCAAAAAATAGGATCAGTTGCTGTCAGGTAAAGCGTCAACCGTATCGTGATACTTTATGTATGTCAATGACTGCACTGCCGGTTCGGAACGCATTGAATACGTAGAAAGAATTATAATCAGAAAGAAACGTGCTATACCTCCTTCGTTAATGGTTTTCAATCGAAATCATTCTTCATCGTTACTTTGCAAGTACTGCATTGTGTTGAATATAATGATAGTGTATGCTATGTGATTATGAAACTCACTAAATTGTTGAAGCGGTATATCAATTCTCACTTGTATTTCACCATGCAGACTATTGCAGCTCAGAATTAATAGATTGATCGTGATATGTCAATGGCAAAACAAATAAATTTGGTTATTGATTTGCCAAATGTATTTCAATCATCTTAGCTGTATACCTACGTAGGTGATACCGGAAATACATATGCTCCAAGAATTTATTGATAAACCATATTTATGCAATGACATATCACATAAAGAACAACAAACCAACAAAGATGTAGACGTGATGGTCAGTCTTTTTCTTTTTTATTTTGCAAAGGCAATAGCCAAAACCAACCACAAAAGACAAACCGTAAACCGGTATTCATAATCGAGCCTTACCATCTGCAGCGCCACTCGTTTTCCGTTTGACTGAAAACAAATCTCCTTAGTGCAATCCATTTTTGCTGTTGCAATCTCTTTGATTACGTTGCCATGTTGCCTAGTCCCAGATCTCAATTCACCGCCGGATATAAAGAGACTGGGCAGGGCTATAAATACAATGTGGTGTTGGCTGCACTCAGATATCAATTTTCACTCGGAACTAAAGTCTCTGGGACGGGCAATGAATTTGAATTGGCCAAATATGGTTAGATTTTGAAATTTCCTGATAAAGTTCACCAAGTTCCCTCATGCACCCATAGGCTTCTAGCATAAATTATCTTTTGAAGGTTTGATATCGGTTTCATATGACAAAAGTGTAAAATTTAGCATAAAAACTTGCAACATCTCAAGTCACTCTGAACATGCTGGTTCTCACAAATCATATGATCTATCTAAATTTTGTTTCGACAAAATATAAAGTGAGAGAATATATCAATGTCGTTTGCCGGGTCCAGCACCTGCGCTAACCCCAAAAGTTCTGCATTTTGAAGAACTTGTAGTATATATTGCATTCCATATAATATCGAGTGCATCAGTTGCAATAGTTAAAACAGCAATCCGATGGGAGGTCACTAAATGTTAGCAACGTAATATCATAGTCAGGAAGCACACGCTCTGCTGTTCTTGTGTATTTATTGACGACAAATATTGTGCAGTTGAAAATGCTTTAACTTGCACATTGAGTATTGTAACTGCTATATAGATTTTATCATCCCTCACAATGCCGTCAAGCACTGTCTCCATAAGAGCTGGCCTGTTTAGCTGTGGTTTTGTTATGGAACCTATTGTTGACTGTTTTAAATTATACGTGCATTGGGTTCATTTAATGTACTTGTTAGTTGATATTCATCAAAATGGTGTCAAATAAATACCGGTACAAGCCTCATGCCTTATTACCATCGGTTGTTGTTGTAAGGCTAATCCAAACTGGTAGTATAACTTGCACACAGTTCATTCTATATCTTCAGCAAACTATCAATCAATTGTTATAATACTGTGTATTCAACGTGAATAAAAATGCATATCAAATGAGGGTAGGTTATGATAGTTTCAAAGGTACCCCAGACACATGGAGTTGATAATGTTTTATCATGGTTATATATCAGGAGCTTCAGGTGAAGAGATTAACAGATTGCACGTAACACTTTTGGCGATAATAATATGCTGCTGGCTGAAATAAATATCAGTTATATTCGTAGCATTATTTAACTATGAGGCGTAAAATGTACAGCTAAAGATCATCGTTAGCAGGTGGCCTAGCATGTTTGACGTAGGTAGAAAGATCTAGATACTCTCACTCTTCAGGGTAGGAAACGTTTTAAGACCACAGATAGCTTATATATAGCGATTTTATATACGGTATAGAACGTATCAATTCAATAACCCACAGTTGAACAACACCATATGTGCTATATGTGAGCACACTGAGTTATGTTTGGAGTGGAATCACAAATTAATGTCTGGTTACGCCGATACGTAATTTGTGACGTACTTGTAGAAGAGAAACGTAGAGCTTGCTATAACTAACTATTTGTGTCACATGACGAATTTGCGCACGCATACCGGCATTACCTCGCACATTATTGCGGCGAACTGACAAATAATAAAAATCGAGGGTCATCTAATTTCGTTCATCGAAATCTGTTCGTCCTGACATTCGAATGATCCATAGGCAACATTGTAGGTTATATTTCCTTTCAACTGGATGTGTGTTTTTATAGTAATACTTGCTTTATCAACGTTAACATGCATTCGTTCTGAAGAGCGCATGACTTCCGTCGCTCACAATAATCCCCGAGCATCGACTTTTGCGTATAAAAACTAATTTCATAAAAGACTCTGTAGTCAATTATGTAACATGACTGCAACACTTTAAATTGAAATTCTCAGAACCGTGTTCAAATACTTTATACCACAAAAGGCAAATCAACCTAGTTATTGCTGTGTTATCTTTCGACGGAGGTATTATCGAAGAGGAAGAGCCTCTTACCGCCCGCTCGGTCGAGAGCAAGCTGTCGTGGGACAAGCTTGTTTGCGTTCACAAATCGCATGTTTCAAGGCGTTGAAAATGAGTGCTTTGCGTGCAGATGTGTCACGAAACCGTCGTAACTAAACAACAATGTCAATATTATTACTTTCTTTATCTCGTTTTTATACAGCCGGCAGGCTCCATGTTTTCTATACCATATCGCCTTTATTAGAAAGGGGTCAAGTCAGATTTTCGGATGTTTTGCTAGGAAGCATGCAATATGATTTGTATGAGGTTATGTTCGGCGTAAATCTGCCATATCAGTAGCGGATCAAATAAAACGTCATCACTTCTGAGAGGAAGCCATCCATCAACAATGAATGTTTGCCCCTGGGCTTAAGATAAAACGTATAACGTGCAATAATTCCCGTACTGTATTGTGCCGTTAGGGATTTGTACTTGCAGCCTTTTTTATCATCGCAATAAAACACAGCCCTATATCTAGTACATTCTGCCATTAACCAGCAATAATACAGGACTAAGTAAAATTGTCTGTGTTGAGTGGCACTCCAGCTAAGGCTCTTCTGCATGTCATTCTGCCCACTTATCAAACCTCAAGAGTTTGAAAGCAGAGCGATCGTCTGATATTTTTAAATTGTTTTATATTGGCAGCCACTTTCTGTACAACTAACGGCTGGAGAATGCCCTCAACATCGGCTGCTTTGCATGCAACCATACCAAGGGGCGATGGGGCAACTTCATTTCAATAGATATCCCCAAAGAGGGCCGACCATATAGCTCAAATATGATAACAATGACAGCATCAGTTTGCCTTAGCATAACGAAATTAAACCGTTTCACTTAACATGATTCATACATATAGTGGATGTGTAGCGCATGTACTGGGACAACACTGTACGCATGCATGCATATGTGTACATATACATGTATGTATGTAGGCATGAATGTATGCATGTTTGCATGTATGTATGTATGTATGTATGTATGTATGTATGTATGTATGTATGTATGTATGTATGTATGTATGTATGTATGTATGTATGTATGTATGTATGTATGTATGTATGTATGTATGTATGTATGTATGTATGTATGTATGTGTGATGTATGTATGTATGTATGTAGGTGTGGATGTATGTATATATGCATTATTGGATGAACGTAAATATCTATTTATGCATGTATGTTGTAATGCATGCAGATACAGCTGTGTGTTTAAATGTTCGTTTTAATGTTCGCATATATATATATATATATATATATATATATATATATATATATATATATATATATATATATATATATATATATATATATATATATATATATATATATATATATATATATATATATATATATATATATATATATATATATATATATATCGATATGTTATGTACGCATATATGCAGGTATGTATGTATGAATGCATGTATGTATGTATGCATGCATTTGTGTATGTATGTATATGTGTATGTATGGTTTATGTATGAATGCTTAAATGTATGTATGTTTGTTTGTATGTATATATGTATGTACGTTTATATGTAATTAGTATGTATGTATGTTTGTATGTATATATGTATGCATTTTAGATTACAATATCAGCATACAATGCCTATCAGCATTCCTACCACATTGATGATTTTCTGCACACTGGCTTTGAGCGCTTTATCTATTGTAAGATTAAACTAGATTAACCAAATGCTAATTTATGGGCGTAAATAAGGCTTTAAAGTATACGATATGTATCACCCGGCTCAAGAGTCTTTATATGGGCGGCACACGACTGACTGCAAAATAAATAAGTATATAAAACGTGGCAATTACGCCCCGTTTTAAGGTCCATCCCGTTCATGGCAATCGATTGAGGATAATCCTTAACTTGAAACAAATGCGAATACTGTGGTATAGTAACGGAAGTTCTTCTCAGTTATTTATTATATTAACATGGGCGACCCATCGTATTTGTTCATGACGATGTACGTAAGACTTGATACATGCACCTCAAGAGTGATTTGTATCCTGTGTCGATAAGGAGCTCATATTTGCGCTCGTTGCGTTTGGGTATTCGTCTACCTTCAATATCTGCGTCATCTTGTATATGCCCATGAACCACACAAATGATTTTACCCAAAACTCGTCTGATGGCTTAAGCTTACGTTTTTTCCCTTTGTCGAGCAGATGCTAGTATTTGATCGAGGTACATCAACATATTTAGCGGGCTCCAGATACAGCATTTGACATTTGATTCGGATAACGGCTCCAAATGAAACAAAATATATGCTACAAATATTCGGAGCCCAACAGCAAATCAGAACATTCCAGAATTATTCCTGTGGACCCGCCAGGTGTTTAGTGCCTTTCACAAAGTATTTCAGCGACAAGCACGTAGGCAGTAGGTAATCAAATAAGTAAAGCCGGAAGAGTAAAAGCACATATCAAAGGTTGCGAGGTTAGTATTGGTCCCTGGATTAATAGCAGTTTCTATGCGACCTACTGGATGAAAGGAAACCGCCGTATATTGATATCGAATGGGATGATGCCTACTAAACAGTACGTTGCAGACCATTAACTGTGAATTAATTGCTCGTAAGTAATGGAGACCTTTCTGCAAACATCTGCTAAAGAAGTCACCATTATACTTTTCTTCGATATAAATGAGGTACTTAGCGTCACGAAGTTTGCGATAAATGTATTTCAATTCATTCCTCTTTTATATCAAAGTTTGTCACAATAAAGGTATGTTGGATAATGGCAACCAGCATGGGGTACCTAATTTAGGTGTTCATACGACTGAATAACGCATAGCTACCACTCCAGCTTTAAACATAACGATTCTAGTTTCGATGAGGTCGCATAAGGGCGCACAGACTAACTATCACCTTATATTAGATATAACAAGAATCTATGCAGTGGTATAAATATTTATATATATATATATATATATATATATATATATATATATATATATATATATATATATATATATATACATACATATATATATATATATATATATATATATATATATATGTACATTTGTATACATATATATATATAAATATTTATATATATATATATTTACATATATATATATATATATATATATATATAAATATTTATGTATACATATATATACCGTGTGTATATATATAAGCTTGCTTACAATGCTAATGTTACATGTTGATATAATATTCCTCCTGTAGTAATAGTCAGCTTTGTTTTGCAATCAGATAAAATGGCTCCGATAAACCACAGATTAAAGGAAGTGTCTTCAGCAAGGTTATGAGCGGCTCAAAGTAAACTGCAACTGGTAAAGCAATACTGTGATTTCAAGTTTGATGTAGCCATTAATAATTGTCGATTTCTAATACTAGATCCCACAAAACCATAATATTCGTCTAAGTGCCGTTCGGCCATGGACGCGATGCATTGTTTGTATGTGTTTATAGCGCGGCTTGCTTGCAAAAGGCCTGTATTAAATAGAAACGCGTTCTGAATTAATTTTCTGGAACCATTCCCCGGCAATGCAATCGCTGTAATAAACTACATGGAGACCATAACAGGTCATTTGAGAATAAACTTTCCTGTGACACATTTCAAAAGTGTAGATTAGGAGAGCCATCACAGAAAGAAACGGCAAACCTGATTTATTGCAAGACAGTGGCAGGTTGCAATTTACTTGTTATTCCTCTCGAACTTTACTCGCTGTAAAATATTCTTTTATATATTAAGCTCTATTTTCAACATATGTAAAAGTCAAGAGCTGTTAGAAACAAGCCATATATTGAGGGCTCATCTGATTCGTGTTTGTATACAACTGTTGGTTGAAAATTTTCCGTCATTTATTCTTTTTGTGTCTTACGAGTTAACCACTTGACTTGCCAGCATTACCCTGTTGAAGGCTATGAATAGATGCCGTGTGGTCTAGGAGAGGTAATAACATTATCTATGTTGAACACAGTTCGGTTGTGTGCTATAGTCTGCTACTCGTTAACATTTACTAATTAAATGCATATGTAGGTTACATGTAGATAGCCCATGCATTGGGGTTGTTTAGCACATTCAATGTGATACGAACCCGTTGGCTAGCCCTTGCGAGGTCTAAGGGTTCATGTAAGGTGTGCTATTTCTACAGACCAATCATAATAATGACCCTCTTCTACCACTGTCTCAATATTAACATATTGTTAAAAGCGGCAGTGTTAAAATGTTATATTGTCTGTCATTAGTCTAATGCGGGGTTCTAGTATCAGCATTGTTGATTCCATATACTCCGCTATGGTTTGATTTATCAGTCCGTGCAGAGAGAACTCTTACGCTGCATTTTGCTCAGTAGAGAAATATCAATCGCATGACTATTAGAAATGGACATGGCTTAAGCTGAGTGACTAAGTGCGTCATTATTTATAACTAAAGTAGTCATAACAAACGACAGTGTAGTATTTCCAAGAAGGGACAAAAAGAGGGAAGGTTTTTATATTTCTGGGTTTCAATGATATATATCCTCTCCATCCATTAACGCTAAAGTACAATTTCCGGAAAAGAATTTAGCAAGGCTAGTGCTCATCATAGTGCCTTCATGGTGCAGGCGAAATCCATTACGAGGCCATCCCTTTGCAAGCGACGCGCCGATGGTTAATTGAAATCTAGGTGTTAGCCACAATACATTATAAGGAGTACCAACAACAGGTAAATGTGAGAAACAAATTATTTCACAGTGAAAAGACAAAAGTAGAAAAGTATAAAACTTACAATAAAGTCGGTGATGAGGTCCAGCGTTATATAATACTTTACGGTAAGGACAAAATCCTGAGCTCGTTTACTCTAAAACCCAAATGAGGCACCCGGTGCTGCAGATTAGAGTCAAACCAGCACATAAGTGTGTCTGGATCATGTGTTCATTAGTATCAAATATATATTGCTTATGATGTTATCATGCATGAACGAGGTCAGCCTATCGATTGGTTTCTATTGGTAGCAACAGATGCCCAAAGAAATTTATGAACAAGATGCTATCTATAGTCATTCGAATCTTGTTAGATTATTTTAATTAAGGCTTTACTGATAAATCGTGTTTACGCTTTGAATCACTGATATTCATATCGATCAATCACAATCACAAACACATTGTCACACATTCAATGTATTGACGAGTAAGTGGGAAAATAATTACCGTACCCGTTCCACAATAGCAGTGTTTGAGCATTTCGATGGTAGGTAAAATGTGATAGAATTAAAGAACGACTTGGTTCACTTCAGCTTGTTTTGATACAAAAGCGTCTTACATATAGTTAGCGCGTAGAAACACTTTCATCCATGTTTTAAATCGGTCCACTAGCATTCAACTGCCTACGTAGTCGAACCTGTAACCGTAACTGTTTTAACATGGTTGAAAGGCTATTCAGCGAAGAGGGATGAGCTATGCTGGTTTCGCATATCTTAGTCTTTTAGTGAATGGTTCATTCAACCTTGCTATAAGGCACATATTTCGTGACAGAGAGATGAATAGGCATAATACTAAGATGAGCTACATGAGCTGAAATTGGAGCTACAACCAGCAGAGCGCGTGCAATGAATTAGCTGTGGAAGGTCTTTAATGATAAATACACAAATCATACAATACTGAATAGAGACATTTGAGTCGGCAGTAATTAGTACAACACTGTGTGTCGTGACATTGTGTTGTGTGTGCCGGCACTTTTATGTCATAATATACTACCGAAATATACCGGAATCAAAGCAAATGTTCAGATGTGAGGCTAGAAAGCATGATTGAGGTTATGTTCGGTCTTACTAATAACATATCAACAAGAGCTTCCCTGTCACGAGCGTACAATATGATTGATCGACTACAAAACCTAAAAACAATTTATACTGATTAGTTATTAGCAGGATTATGAAGTGCATTTACCAAAAGGACGTGTAATGAAAAATCCGTCTGTTTGAAGCAGTGTACATTGTCAACGTATTTATTTATTATCAATCCGTAAACTTAGCACTTGCTTGATTGAGGCAATGGGATCATTGCATCAGTTCATTCATCTGATAAAAATAAATGGCAGCACAATATTATCACATTGTGGGCATACATGTTTGTGCATACAGTAATACAACTTTCGTAAGGCGATACAACATACTTGTCAGCATTTTGCAAAGTACATTGATAAGATTCACACAATGAGGTAATTACGTTGTGAGATGTTTACAGATTCATAAAGCAGGATGTTATTTATTCGAAGCCTTAATTGGTGTGCATAGCCAGCTAAAACTCATAACACATCCACAAAATGGCATATAGTTGAATAGAACCGTACTATCATCAGACACTAATCCGTCCAGGAATTTTAGCTTATATTACCACACCCGAATACCTTTGTATACGCTCTCGATAGTATTTGTAGTCAATGTGTTGGCAATCAAGGGAAAAGTTAGCGAAAGTATTACTCAACCACTACACTGAAAAGTCGCACTCTAAAACGAAGTGCTTGCGCAGTATGTTGCGACAGTATGTAAATCCAATATCAGATATCGTGGCGATAACTCATATGAAATGCTCAAGATTTATAAACGAGCGATGTCAGGTTGCCTTTGGGTTTCAGCATTAGACAAACGTAAAGAATATCAAGTGATTTATATTGACGATTCGTCATTGCATGCCCCTTTCCTATTGCACTCGAAGATTATTGATGTTATGACAGTTATCACGCGATATGTTATAATTAACAATTTACATACTGCCATATGATTCTCGAATTTACTAGCAGGCATGATACAAGATACGCGGGTGTACAAATAACATTCCTGCTTTTCTCCCTAAGCAGAAAATTGCCGCCGGAAATATAACCCGGCAATGGCTTACTGTCGAATTTTCCACTGCGTTATGACGTGACCTTCGTCATAATCACTTTATTTTGCATATATACTCGGGTAATGAAGTGCGCGATTCAATAAATTCCGGGTACCTTTAGCACTGAATGTACAGTGCACGTGGCTACGAACAAAGAGAATTGAATATGACACATGAATATGGCTTGTTATCATATAGAAGCATATGCATTTCTTTGTCGAGCAATAAAAGCTAACAAGCTGGAATCATATCGTGACCTTGATATCATTAATGTCCATTGCTGCTGTTATATATGGCGCCGCATAGACCATCCCGGTGTATAGATCACCTAAGGGGCATATTATTATGATCTTCCATGCAGGATATCATTTGTCAATACATAACATGGATCCTTGCATTGGATCACTTACACCAATTCACTACAATAGCCAACCATTAAAAAAAAGGACATTTGGCAACGAATTATTTCAGTCAATAGTCAAATGAATTATTTACAAATTTGCATACACATATATCCCTTACCAATCTTAATAATTATTCCTAAATCCTGACCTTATGCCGCCATCCTTGTAGAAGCCACACAACAAAGATCTAGGGTACCAAGCATACTACATGGGACGCGCAAGTTCTGCTCGCTGTAAATACCAATTTTCTGAGAGGTGAGTAGCTGATTCTTTAATAACCAAACGACTGGGTGTTCGTAAGCATGGCATCGGGAACTGAACGCCAGTTGTAGTCGCCGCATGTAAAATATATGTCAGTCCCCAACCCTAAGCACATGACTGCCTCTTAACTTCTAATAGGGCTTGGGATATAAGGCCTCTTATAACAGCCTTCATTGGCCATAGTAAACCAAGCAATTTTCTGCTGACGTCGATCGCTTATTATGTGTCGGCTTAGGTAAATATCAAAATTTGTAACCAAAGGATTTACTGAGCAGAAAAAAGCCATAATAGTACTGAATTTGCAGCTCAGACCTCGGATCTTTGTCTTTGTCAATTTCAGTGATTGAATTAAGATTTGTTAACAAAAACGTAAATATGACGCGTAATGCGTTTTCCTAGCTAGCTGTGGTGATCAGATAATAATTTGCAGAAAATAGTAACAATAACTTAAATATATGCATATTTGATTTCATGTTATATCAAAATGCTGCAAAGCCTTTTTTTTGGTAGCTTTGTGTAATGTTTGCTATACCCGAGGCAATTAGCAGAAAAAAGCCATAATAGGAGCGGCATTTGCATGCTCAGACCTCAGATCTGCGTTTAGACGGCGTCTATGTCAATTTCTGCGATTGAATTAAGATTTGTAAACTGAGTGAACAAACGTAAATGTGCAATTAAGTTTCACATTGATATGTTTGACATCTTATTAATGCGGTAAGCTTTCATACCTTGCCATTTTCTGGACATGTGTCGCTTCCAAATCTTGACCCGGTGCGTTTTGACCTGTTACACCTGTCAGATCATCGATCACACCTGACAGGCTGATGTCAACGCCGACCGAATCTCGTTCAGTCTTATTGGATAAGCTACAACTTTGAAGTAATGCTTCACAGCTGTATTCTGTCCTTTTTAAACAATAGCACTGCGCCAATGAGATGTTTTCCTCATTAGGGTTCTCAGCTGTATAAGGTTAAACATTTGCGCAGGATACCATTAAATTTTGCCATGAATGTGGTTAGAGGCTTCTAATGGCTTTTGAACATATACCTTTCAAAATCTAGTGATGACATGACAGCAACCACGTTATTAACATTGATCATATGTGACAAAAAAGAATTGTGTCGATATGTTTCACATAGCAGGAAGACATGCAGTCGTATGTTGGCCTGCTTACAAAGTTTATATGTGTCGATTTGTAATCGACATGGCACTTTTGAGAATAGATTGTTCGGCGAAAATATAGTTTCACAAAAACCACCCCGTCGGCAAATGTCACCCACGTCAACGCTTACATGACTGATGCTGGCAAAGCGCAGCACATGACGTTTACTGCTTACAACAATGCGACTTGGCTGCTAGTCACAAGAAATATGCATTAATTAGTGTGCCGTAGATGGACCTTAACCACACGATGCAAAGAGGCACTACCGATAAATGAACGACGCCGCGAGTGAGATAGCATATCTTTCCTTGTGGGCCAACAAGAAAATTAAACTATAATTTATCTTCACATCACTGTGTCTCAAAAAAAACAAAAAACTTCCAAGATCAGTAAAGATTTACTTCTATTGCAAGCGAACAGCAGTGCCGTACATTTCTGAAGGGTGACCCAGCATGGCCATTTGCATGCGATCGGAAGCACCAAAGTGAGTGCATATCCATTGAAAAACCACACTTCTCTTAATGGATTTCTGCGTCAGGTGCTAGTACCTTTTCAAACAGAGTGCGTCATGCGTGAGAACATTGCGCGTTAACGATCATAATAAAATAAGAATTACTGAAAACTTTACATCCATTTGATCTAAATAGAAAAACTGAGACGACAAATCCATTTAATGATGGCTATTCCTGTTTACTCACAATTGAACGTAAATGAAATGCTAAAGGCAATTATCAATACTTTGAACATCATATTTGATCGAATGAGGCTTCGTACAATGATTGTATACATAATGTAACATGAACAATTCGTGCAGAACAGGTAATTGAATAACCGCCACACTTTATCCAACTTCGACATAACCATACTTAACAATCAGCTATAAAAATATAATCATTTTATAAAACTTTTGCATTGTTAAGCACGGTTTTTGCTTGCGATAAGTACACTGTATTTGGTCAAAACGTTTCAAAAGTTTAAGGTAAGGTTTTTTAAAATTTTCCTTTCGCATTACGCAGATGAGAGCACTCTGTCAGCGCTAGTGGCGCCGCGCTCTCCGAATAAAGGCACATTTGCTATCGGTAAACAAATTGAATTGTCAGCTCCACAAACAAATTTATGAAATATTCAATTGATAGATGTGACTATATCGATGATAAACATTTGGCCTAAATTTGTTATATCCGATATCTCATTGCAGCAACGATATGGGTGCCAACTACTTTAGATTTATACAAATAGGTAAATAAACCACACATTGCACGGCTCAAAACAGATTCACAGCAGATGGAGAGGCCGTTGAGTACCTGAAAGTGATTTATTAGTTTCATTTTGGTAAGTAACGTTGCTTCAACGAAGCATTTTAGTTGCACCAAGAGTTGTACTAAGCATAGATGGCTTGAGCATGAACCCCACAACGCCCTAATATGCTTATCTTTCTTGCCACTGCGGCTCTCTGTGAAAGACAGCCGGCTGTAAATCATACTATTGATGATGTTCCTGACCATGTACACACTCAAACTAACGATATGCTGTTAATATAGCCTGAATAAAGACCTGTGTTACAGGGGTCTACAGATGATCAAAAAGTAGTACTTGATGGTAGTAAAATACAAAATTTTCCACGAATGATATATAGAAAACCAAGAAAAAGAAGTATTGGTTTTTAAGAAAGACTTTGACATTACCTTCAGTTGCATATACTGAGAATAAGCTTATAAATAAGCAAAGCTAGGAGATAATGTTATAGACACGGTTTACACTATTTTGTTGTCATTTGCGATAAATTCGATTAGTTAAGGAAATGTCAGTTACGCGCATAGTTGACGTCTGCCATGGTAATCATTCGACGCCATTTCGGATGCCAGTGTGCCTGAGGGTTTTTATGTGATATATTTCCTTTGCTTTCGAACCCCTAGCGAATCTCGTGGTAGGCTTTCGGCGGTAGTACCATTTTGCAAGGCATCGTGTATACTGGTGTGTCCAATTTGTTCAATTGTGTGTCTGCTATAGTGTTAGAGTACACGTTTGATGGGGTGCGTGTTTGCGATTCGGTAGCCTTGCCGCGAGTTGGCAATATATTTGGTGAGCCTGTAGAAAGCGCAGATCGGGCCAAAACCCTTTTCATGGGGATGTGTCCGAACCTTACCCCATTGCGCCAGAACCGCTAGTTTATATACTGCTACGATCTTTACAGATACATATGTAAAAAATGCAAATTTATGTTCCAAAACGAATAGAATCATGTCCTGCATAACTGTTATAAGAATCTCACTATTTGAGTCGGCGATGTGGAGGTAACCAGCTAGTCAAATTGCGTAGTGTTTGGAGGAGGTGTATTCAAACTATATGGAGCATAACGCCTTATCGTGGGGATAATTTTACCACTAAGGATTATTGAATTTCCTGGCATGATTTTCAACAGTTTTGACTAGATATGTGAGTCAATTGAGGAAGTGCCTTCGAAACAACATTTGAAATTTATAACACTCAGTTTATTCATAACATCCAGCACCAATGTTGAGATTGAGACGAAGTTAATTGATCGACGGAATTTCTCTCCCTTATGCTACGAAAAGTTTCAAGGGAGTTGTGTCGAGATCGCTTTCTTTTTATTAAACTGACACATTAACAAATATGTCTGTCCACCTGACATGCTAACGCTTAACGGTTAATTAGAACGTATCACTAGCATTTTATTACTGCATTAAATTTATCGATATTATGGCACATTTTGTGAACCCAATTATCCTTAAATTTCGTACTGACAGTACCATACGCATAGTACATAAATTGTGATCGGCAGTAAAATTACGATGTATCATTGTCGAATTTAACATGGTCTTTTTTGGTCTTACTATGATCTGATGCAGTTGAGTCTACCCATTAAAACTGCAATCAACTTGTCGCAATCAGCAATGCTACATATCTGAGGAATGCTATCTACCCTGCCTAAGAATATCTATTCATAGATGCTACTCCACTCGAATACATTTTATAGCATTTCGTCAGCCAGATTGTAACTGCGTGACATGCACCCGTATCTTGCAGCATCGTGAGCTACTTACTTATGTGTAATTACGTTTTTGCGTAATAGCGAGTGAGGAAACCTCCAACATGATAATCAAACCACCAACTGAAAAAGATGGATTATTTTAACCATTCATCATAACCCATAAATCGGCATAAATGTTAGGTTACATGTGATAGTAATTAGAAGTATATTATAGCTTGACCAGCTGAATTTCCAATGCATAAGCTGCACGCTATTTTTGGTGAGTCTTTATAAGAATCATGATGTATTTGTGTGCGCTGTCCGCTAAAGCGGCAATACAAGGTTGAAGATCGCCTCACTTCATCTACATCTAACCAATTGAATGTCTCCAAACAACTTCTGGCTGAGGGTGCTCCTGCGGTGATCAAGATACGTCATTTGTCTTCTTATAAGGAATATGTGACAGTGTATAGTCCATTGGTAATAGCAGACATCTGTCAATGGCTCAGGGAACTTTCCTCACGCTGTCATGGCTTGCGCTGTGGTGCCAAAGGATAAAACAATCATCATCGACATGTATTTCGTGTGTAATGCATCAACATAGACCGACGAATTGTGATATATGGTCGGATTGACAGCAAATTGCGCTTACTTTTTGTTATGACTCGTCTGGATTGACTAAGCTTCTAATTTTGGTTTTGGCAAACGCTTATCATTCATTGTAGTAAACTGATTTTCGGCTACATCTGGGATTAACATCATGACTCACAAATGGTTCTGCGTTGCTTTTGTCTGAGTGATGTAGTTTAAACACAACGTGCCTACCTATGTGAATGATTAAATTGGGACAAATTGGTCATCCCTGATGGCTATGCACCAAGTGTGCCCAGTAACTGGGCTGTTCCTGTAAGGAGTGAGAGAACGAATGATGAAGGAAAACATTGAAGCGTCACCAAAACGTTGCAAAAGTATATTGCTTTTTTGGAAGCGAGATGAAGTTTGTAGGAAATAATCTACAACAACAGCAGCACAATCGAGCATACCACTACCCAAAAGGTGACTCTATGATTGATTGCTTGGCTTTTCATGGATACAATAGGATTATTTTCCAGCGCCGATCTATCATGGCATATCCCTTACGAGCATTACTCTAGACTATAAATAGAGCCCTGTCAATGATGACACCTCTACACTAAGTTTCAAATCAATGTTGCCCGCCTATTTCGTATACGCGATAATACGCATTCATTTATGATTCTTTTATACAAACCAACAGGAAGTAAATGTGCTGTAGGGTGTATTTATATTTTACTTCATACTCACGGGGACCAGCTTAACAACGAAATAAACTTTACTCAAGCAGTAAGGGCAAAGACGAACACCGTACCGTTGGTGTAGAAACATTTTCACATGGTCGACGTCTTATCCGTTAATTGTTATTATCTTCCGTCAAACGGCGTATTTTATCATCTTCAAAAGGACCTTGATCGATCCGACCACTGAATGTTATTACTGTACATGTTTCTGTAATAAGCAATATTTTGACCCGTTGCATGATGATAATCGACATTTTCTCCTTTTCCATTAATATACTAATTCGGTCTGTTAATGATTCAAATTTTAAAAATAAAAAGAACACAAAACGGTTATAAAAACTGTCTAATACAATAAAGATACAAACACAGAGACCTGCTGAAAAGGAATGCTTCAAGATACCGCATAGCATAGGATGGCTTGATGAAGACATGACCTGAAAGTTATTGTAGATCCTGTTCATGGCAGCCAAGTCAGGGGACCATTTATTGATCATACTTTCTATCTAACGAAAATAGACAAATTCTTAGTCTTATAGCGGTGACATTAACGGCAGGATAACGATTGCATTGAGATGCAAATATTGCGAGCGAATAGTGAGACTCTATAAGCAGTATGGGATAACCTCATTGCAAAACATATATCAGAGTTAACGTGTCATGCTTCTCCGTGTTACATTCATCAAAAGTTTAATGTTGCTATTATCCTGTTTAGCAATTGTAATAGCGTTCTTTATACCAACATAAACATACTTATGGCGTCTGTAGTTGCTAATGAGGTGTTTTAGCATTATATTATCGTTTGATATGCAATAGATAAAGCGTTATTTTACTCTTCAAGTAGTGTTCATGTTATGGGCCATCATAGTGTTGCCTTTTATAGTCCGGTTTGGCCATTTCGTGTAAACATGTGTGACTGATGCACAATTGTGAAGGAATTTAGCAGCTAATTAGGTGAATTACGCTTTTTTCACGCTGTCCTGATAGTGATAAGCATTACTATTATACATGAGACATAAATGTTATTTTTACCGTACGTTTAGGCGTTGCTATTAGAACAGTTCTTTTTACTTGTATCACCGAGACAAATAATTTATCTGGTTTCGTTTAACAAAAGTTTAAGCCTGCTTTGAACAACATGCTTTTGTACCAGAGGACAAATGCATGAGCCTTATCTATAGCCTTCTTCACATGTAATCTGGAGGTCATTCGTTTACGCCTATGGGTGTCAGAGCATACATATAATCGGAGAATGAAAAATGTGCCCCAATTATTCCCACCCTAGCAAATACCCTGCAATCAGTATCGGTATCCAATAATGATAATATCATTATAATATAATACCACCAAAGTACGTTTGGTGCCATTTTTGTCAACAGTACTGGCGTCACACATAACAATGCCTATCTGCAAAAAGTCTAGCATAACATGCATGACCATCTTGCATTAAATGTCTAAATCGGTAGCTGGTTTAATTGCTTTGAAAAGCAAGACCGAGTGAGGGGAAAGCCCTCAGATATATAGAAAAACATAATGTTGTCAACACATTAATGTGAATAAATGCATCCACACACTCATTGTATACTGCGTGTGGGGAAGAGTGGAAAAAGATATTAGGATAGGGTTTTAGCTACGATGGGGTGGGGTCTCGATTGGAGGTCACCACAGAGTCACTTCAACACCTCACCAGATCAGACTAAGCGAATGGGTTACAATTCTAAAGTAAAGGAGCATAAACTGAGAATTCCGTATTTCCTAGAGATGTGTTTCTTATGAAACTGAAGGAAGCTAAGGGATGGCATTCAATTTCATTTTATATGTTGATCTCTCTCAGTTGTGTGTAGCATCGGCCCTAGCAATAGTCCTGTGGACTTAACGACCAACCGTTACATTGTTCGCAGTAACTTGTAAAGGGCATAGAGCAATGTAATGCTCTGTAGTGAAACACACTGTTTATGATCAAAGACAGGACACGCATTAGTACGGATTTTAATGAAAGCGCCTTGTATGGATCATTCAGTCACGACCAATTGGAAGCCGCCCTCCAGTGTGCAGGTTTCTCTCAAGGGTGTTGCCATTATTAAGTTGATCAGTGACCGCTTGGTTGGTAGGCGCAGGTCAATGTGTAGCGTCTTGTGGCCAAATATTTGGGTAGTACACCACCCTTTCGTATGTTCACGGCGTAATGTTGCAAAAACAAACCTAACAGTCTCCGTGTACTAGCTTAAAATGACCTCAGTTCTCCTGCTATATTATCCATCACCGGTAACCTTAAGAAGTGTCACCGCAAAATGTTAACTCATCGGAGTAAACACACAGTTTATTATATGCTCTGCCTCTCCTTGGGATTATAACATCGATCATTACGTAAATGCAACGTATGGAAAACAGCTTACTCTGTTGTGGTCTCAAGGGCACTATGTCATCAGCGAACTCTTATATGCGGCTATTTGATGATTCAAATTCACTCTTGCACTACAAACAGGACTTTACTTTGATAGCTATAGCGGAGATGACCAAATTCCAAAGCTTAAAGTCGTTGGCGTTTGCTTGGGCTAAGTGCAGAAGATTAATGTCGGTTCCAAATACAATAACAAGTACTGTTAAATTATGCTTGGTCTAACTGCCTGCCTTTGTCACGGAAATTTGTGCCAATTATGAGCGCTGTTTTAAGCCATTCACTACTGGAAAATGATAGCGCAATAGCAGTTCATAGGACAAGGTGCATGTTAGGTTGCCTGGTCTGAATGATTGATAGCAGGTGTTGTCGAATGTAATACATTCTAAGCAGATTTAGGACCTCGTAATTGAACGGTTTGTTGTTGTTTATAGAATGTTTATATGTGATGGAGGTCCACTCAAATCCAAAGCATGACCAAGCATGTAATTGCAAATAGTGGACGATATCGATAATGAAAAATTTATTAAGCTTTGTATAACGATTTTCAATCCAAAGCCCAATCTTACACGCATCTAAACCCAAACCTTTAGGTAAGGGTCGTGTCAATCAACGTGTACCCCCAAGGATATGTCGACCATTCTAGCAGGTTGTAACTCAAAGCAGAATCTTTTTCTGACAAGGCAGCCCTCAGTTATTAGAATATAACAACGGATCGATTTACAATGCACCAATTGTAATTCCTATTAATCAAATTTAATGTTTAACAGTCCATAATTGCAATATTCGAATATGCTGTATGTCGCTGTTTGCTGCAGGTTTAGACAAATACAATACCAAGGGATTGTCATGGCATTCGATTGCCTCATAAACATTAATTATATCTAGGAGCTTCAATGGTTAAGAAAATCAATTTCTGACTACTGTAACACGAATACACATGCTACTTTTTCACAGTTTGCTAAAACGTTGTGAACATTCCCGCGGACCGTTTTTAAGCTATTATAGCCTTTATTCGGTTACTTCGAATGGTAATTGTGACACGGGGAAATGATGTGGTGCTAGTAAAAAATGTTTTGCTGGCAATGACTTTTTTTCTTTCATGAGTGACAACACTTCCCAGAACAAAAACGCCTTGCCCAATCCTGTGTTTGATCAACGTTGCGCTTGGGAGTGCTCTTTATGGCGCGCTATAAGTCAACTTTAAGGTGTCAAACTCACGCTCATTGTCTTCCTGGCATCAGTATTTGCGATATCGTTAGCGGAGGTAAGTAATCACAAATGTGTTATAGGCATTTGTGCAATTGATCCAAAATGATACGGACGCTTCCCGAACGACGGGTATTGTTTATCTTGTCATGAAGTACATAGAAGATGTCAGTTTAGTTCGAGCTAATTGTAAGAAACATACGCAATTATCTTTCTAATTGAACAGAGGATATAAATGAGATGATTACGTAGAGCATCACATAGTATGCTGCAGTTATATTAACTTCGCCTTTTATTAGAGACATTTACCATAAGTGCTGTCAACAATTGCATAGGAAGATCTTAAATTTGCGTTATATAAGGTCCCAATCACATGCAATCTTCAATTACTGTACACTTATCCTGGATATGACAATGCATACGGTACACACGAAGTAACATGCACTTTAAATCACAAATTAACCATTAGCTGTCTTCCGATAGGGAAAACATTGTATTTGTAAGAGATATTGGCTTCCAAATATGAAATGTTTCGGGTAACATCTATTGCCTGTGGTACGTAGTCTGAAACAACGGGCAGGACCATAAAGTATTCGGTGTTAGGCTGTTGTGCTTCTAATAACATTCAATCCGGGCGTTCATGCTAATCATACTAAAGAGCGTATTGTATGTCATAGTCAAAACCTTCTGACGGATACGATACATTATTGTCAAATAAGGGCGTCGACGGCACAATCTGCCAAACATAAGGCATTGTATATTAACATAATATGACACCTACAATAATTTACGCAATATTCTGGCAACACGCGCAGCAAGATTATGCATTCTTGCATGGATTAACCCTAAACCTGTATTATTAAGCTCGTTATGAACATAAGTGGTCAATTGGCAAGCGACTTGTTGAAAATGAATAGAAGCGAAAGCCAATCGCGAAATATGTGTGCAACATAACGAGGCCAAAACCTCCATTCGAATGTGTAATATGCTTATATATATATATATATATATATATATATATATATATATATATATATATATATATATATATATATATATATATATATATATATATATATATATATATATATATATATATATATATGTATATAGTTTACGTATATATTACTATATGCATATATTGATGCATAATTCCCTATATTATGCGAATACATTTATTTTTATGTTGCTTGATAATCTCATTGACTTCTGTTGCAAGACTGTAATGTTTACATTTACTCGTTAGAGTTTCTACAATTTATACTTTGTGGACTGGATCGAGTGGCTGATGTTTATTTGAGCTTAACAAATATACTGTATCAGTGCACACTTTTTCGCTTTCTGCTGAACGTAACTGTTTTAACATAGTTGAAAGGCTATTCAGCGAAGAGGGATGAGCTATGCTGGTTTCGCATATCTTAGTCTTTTAGTGAATGGTTCATTCAACCTTGCTATAAGGCACATATTTCGTGACAGAGAGATGAATAGGCATAATACTAAGATGAGTTACATGAGCTGATAGGAGCTACCATAAGCAGAGCGCATGCAATGACTAAGTAGTAGTCTAAGTGCTTAACTGCTATTGTGGTGGAAGGTCTTTACTGATCAATACACAAATCATACAATGCTGAACAGAATCATTTGAGTCAGCAGTAATTAGTACAACACTGTGTGTCGTGACATTAATGTGCATAGCAAGCTAAAACTCCATTTTTGTCTCATAACATCCACCACATGGCATATAGTTGAACAGAACCGTACTCTCATCAGACTCTTATCCGTCCAGTAGTTTTAGCTTATATTACCACACCCGAACACCTTTGTATACGCTCTTGATAGTATTTGTACTTAGTGTGTTGGCAATCAAGGTAAAAGTTAGCGAAAGTATTACTCAACCACTACACTGAAAAGTCTCACTCTAAAACGAAGTGCTTGCGCATTATGTTGCGACAGCATGTAAATCCAATATCAGATATCGTGGCGTTAACTCATATGAAATGCTCAGATTTATAAACGAGCAATGTCAGGTTGCCTTTGCGTTTCAGCATTAGACAAACGTAAAGAATATCAAGGGATTTATATTGACGATTCGACATTGCATGCCCCTTTCCTATTGCACTCGAAGATTATTGATGTTATGACAGTTATCACGCGATATGTTATAATTAACAATTCACATACTATCATATGATTCTCGAATTTCTTAGCAGGCATGATACAAGATACGCGGCTGTACAAATAACATTCCTGTTTTTCTCCCTAAACAGAAATTTGCCGCCGGAAATAGGACCCGGCAATGGCTTACTGTCGAATTTCCCACTGCGTTATGACGTGACCTTCGTCATAATCACTTTATTTTATATATATACTCGGGTAATAAAGTGCGCGATTCAATAAATTCCGGGTACCTTTAGCACTGAATGTACAGTGCACGTGGCTACGAAAAAAGGGAATTAAATATGACACATGAATATGGCTTGTTATCATATAGAAGCATATGCATTTCTTTGTCGAGCAATAAAAGCTAACAAGCTGGAATCATATCGTGACCTTGATATCATTAATGTCCATTGCTGCTGTTATATATGGCGCCGCATAGACCATCCTTGATCTCCTTTGAGTCCATGCAGTATATCATTTGTTAATACATAACATGGATTCGTCCAAAATGTATCAATAAGTGCATTGGATTACTTACACCAATTAACTACAAAAGCCAACCACTCCAACAAAAGGACATTTGGCAACGAATTATTTCAGTCAACAGTCAAATGAATTATTTGCGAATTTGCATACACATATATCCCTTACCAATCTTAATAATTATTCCTAAATCCTGACCTTAAGCCGCAATTCGTGTAGAACCCACACAAAAAATCTCTAGGGTACCAAGTCTACTACATGTGACGCGCAAGTTCTGCTCGCTGTTAATACCAATCTTATGAGAGGTGAGTAGCTGATTCTTTATTAACCAAACGACTGGGTGTTCGTAAGCATGGCATCGGGAACTGAACTCCAGTTGTAGTCGCCGCATGTTAAATATATGTCAGTCCCCAAACTTTAGCACATGACTGCCTCTTAACTTCTAACAGGGCTGGGGATATAAGGTCACTGATAACAGCCTTCAGTGGCCATAGTAAACCAAGCAATTTTCTGCCGACATCGACCGCATATTATATGTCGGCTTAGACGGCGTCAATGTCAATTTCTGCGAGTGAACAAACGTAAATGTGCAATTAAGTTGCACATTGATATGTTTGACATCTTATTGCTGCCATAAGGTTGCCACTTTCTGGACATGTGTCGCTTCCAAATCTTAACACGGTGCGTTTTGACATGTTACACCTTTCAGATTATCAATCACACCTGACAGGCTGATGTCAACGCCGACCGAAGCTTGTTCAGTCGTAATGAATATGTTACAGCTTAAAGTAATGCTTCACTCCTGTAGTCTGTCCTTTTTAAACAATAGCACTCTGCCAATGAGATGTTTCCTCATTAGGGTTCTAAGCTGTATAAGGTTATACATTTGCGCAGGATACCATAAATTTTGCCATTGAATGTGGTTAGAGGTTTCTAATGGCTTTTGAACATATACCTTTTAAAAATCTAGTGATGACATGACAGCAACCACATTATTAAAATTGATCGTATGTGACAAAAATGGATTGTGTCGATATGTTTCACATAGCAGGAAGACATGCAGTCGTATGTTGACCTGCTTACAATGTTTATATGTGTCTATTTGTAATCGTCATGGCACTTTTGAGAATAGATTGTTCGGCGATAATATAGTTTCACAAAACCACCCCGTCGGCAAATGTCACCCACGTTAACGCTTACATGACGGATGCTGGCAAAGCGCAGCACATGACGTTTACTGCTTACAACAATGCCACTTGATTGCTAGTCATAGCGATATGCATTAATTAGTGTGCCGTAGATGGACCTTAACCACACGATGCACAGAGAGGCTCTACCGATAAATGAACGACGCCGCGAGTGAGATAGCATATCTTTCCTTGTGAGGCCAACAAGAAAATTAAACTATAATTTATCTTCACATCACTGTGTCTCAAAAAGAAAAAAAAACATCCAAGATCAGTAAAGATTTATTTCTAATGCACGCGAACAGCAGTGCCGTACATTTCTGAAAGGTGACCGAGCATGGCCATTTGCATATCCATTGAAAAACCACAATTCTCTTAATGGATTTCTGCGTCAGGTGCTAGTACCTTTTCAAACAGTGTGCGTCATGAGTGAGAACAACGCGTTAACGATCATAATAAAATAAGAACTTTTCAGCATTTCCACAAGTTACTGATAACTTCACATCCACATTGATCTAACATTCAATGATGGCTATTCCTGTTTACTCACAATTGAACGTAAACGAAATGGGGCTTCGTACGATGATTGTATACATAATGTAACATGACCAATTCGTGCAGTACAGGTATTTGACTAACCGTCACACTTTATCCAACTTCGACATATCCATACTTAACAATCAGCTATAAAAATATAATCAATTTATAAAACGTTTGCATTGTTAAGCACCGTTTTTCTTGCGATAAGTACACTGTATTTTGTCAAAATGTTAGATTAACACAAATCGGTAAATAAACCAAACATTGCACGGCTCAAAACAGATTCACAGGAGAAAAGCAGCCTTTGAGTACCTGAAAGTGATTTATTAGTTTCATTTTGGTAAGTAACGTTGCTTCAGCGAAGCATTTTAGGTGCATCAAAACGTGTACTAAGCATAAATGGCTTGAGCATGCACCCCACAACGCCCTAATATGCTTAGCTTTCTTGCCACTGAGGCTCTCTGTGAAAGACAGCCGGCTGTAAATCATACTATTGATGATGTTCCTGACCATGTACACACTCAAATTAACGATATGCTGTTAATATAGCCCGAATAAAGACCTGTGTTACAGGGGTCTACAGATGATCAAAAAGTAGTACTTGATGGTCGGAAAGTACAAAATATTCAACGACCGAGATATAGAAAGCCAGGAAAAAAGAGCATTGGTTTTTAAGAAAGACTTTGCATTACCTTCAGTTGCATATACTGAGAATAAGCTTATAAATAAGCAAAGCTAGGAGATAATGTTATAGACACGGTTTACACTATTTTGTTGTCATTTGATTAAGCGATAAATCGATTTGTTAAGGAAATGTCAGTTACGCGCATAGTTGACGTCTGCCATGGTAATCATTCGAAGAAATTTCGGATGTCAGTGTGCCTGAGGGATCTTATGTGATATATTTCCGGAACCCCTGCGAATCAGTCGTGGTAAGCTTTCGTGGTAGTCCTATTTTGTTCATCGTGTATACTGGTGTGTCTTTGTTCACTATAGTGTTGGAGTACACGTTTGATGGGGTGCGTGTTTGCGATTCGGTAGCCTTGCCGCGAGTTGGCTATATATTTGGTGAGCCTGTAGAAAGCGCAGATCGGGTCAAAACCCTCTCCGGGAGGTGTGTCCGAAACCGTACCCCCTTGCGCCAGAACCCCTAGTTCATATACTGCTACGATCTTTACAGATACATATGTAAAGATTCAAATTTATGTTCAAAAACGAATATGATCATGTCACCAGCTGGTCAAATTGTGTAGTGTTTGGAGGAGGTGTATTCCAACTATATGGAGTCCAGGACACTTTCAAAATATTTATATTCATTTCAGGAAAATTGCCCCCAAGAAATCAACTGATGTTGCGCTTTGTTAATTTCTTTCGTGAATGGCTGAGCAGCCCCAATGTTTTATAACATTAGGATACAGACAGACGAATAATATCGGGGGTTGGAGCCAAAAGGTACCATCCGTGAAATCCGGGTGATTGGTGCTTTTCAGATGACACATTGCAAGTGGTGAAATTCAATGAGGCAATGCCTCATTGGTAGACCACAGTGGTGTACTTTAATTGACAATTGTCTTGCATGGTAAAACTTTTGGCCGCAATGTCTTTTAACGGTTGCCAAGCGGAGTATGCACAATGTGTCAGGGATTTGATGTTATTTCAAAAATGCACAAAAACTATAAGTTCCTGGTTGACAGTCATTCAAACAACGTTTCCGTTACGGACATTGAGGAGCTGGTTTTTTAACTTCTAAGAAGGTGCAACACAAATATGCGATTTGAAATGTACTGTTTACTAGATGTCAATATGTGATACCACATCATACAGTGACTTGGTGACCATATTTACCACACATATCGGCCTGATACAGACTAGGTTGTTCACCTCGAACTGGTAATGCCATACATAGAGTCCTAAATAAAACTTATTCCTAATATCGTACCTTTATAGGGGGAGTGCTTAGCAAAAAAGACTGATACTACCTGCTAAAGTCATGGCTTGATTGGCAGGGGTATGCATTATTTCCGAGACAACAAACCAGATATGCACAGCCTGATTGGATCATGGACGCCTGTTTATATAAAAAGCCGTTCGTCCCAGTAGAGTTAAATGATATTTGTACGGTAGACGCTGAGTCATCTGCTGCACCCGCCAGGGTGCCATTGTGTGCCGCACCTTCTTACTTATGCACCATGCCAATGCAAACCTTTTCCTATATTGTCGTTAATTCTTTATCAGCTCGTATGGCAACTAAATGGCTGAAAGAGTGTAGCGATCGCCATTCACTGTACTGTGTCAGGCAAACAGGCGCTTACGAGATGTTTCGTGTTGTTAGCATATTAGTCTAACACTGCACGAGAGTTGGCACCTCGCTGCAATTAACAATGAACACTTCGTAATGCAGCGCTCTTTGCGTCATCCACACGTGATCTGCGAATAGGCAATCATTGTTACCATGGGTATCTCACATGCAGTTCACAAACAAATAGGTAACGCTATTCCTGAACCACATGATCTATATAAACTATAATAATTATGTGCAACCATCTTGTTTTTTGCGAGAAATGCTCTCGGGCCAGTATTGCCTACAACCCTGTGGTTATATTGGGTTCGTGTATTCACCAATATGTGACAAACCAA
>CM067354.1:67116065-67181065 GCA_034190875.2 Urechis unicinctus | reverse complement strand
GTGTATGTGAGCCCAGCTGGTATTTAATTCTAATATGATACTAGATGCGAGGAGGGAGAGGAAGAGGCAGGGAGTAATAGAAGTGAATATACAGAGAAGCAGATAGTCGGAGAGGCAGAAAGACAGACAAAGAGAAAGAACGCTTATTTTCTGCATTATGCACTTTGATAAGCTTTACACCATTTACAGTTGTAATATCGAGACAAAATTAATATGTGAACGCAGCTGCCAGAACATGCATTTGGATCATTTCCGACCAATATGCAGTAGTTTAAAGATGTCCTTGATCTTAATCTGAAATAAAGTTTGTAAATAATGGTCGGTTTTGTGCATATTTACTGCCAGGATTCGTGAATATTTAGACGCCCATATTTAGTAAATAGCGACTTGCAATGCAACACCTAAATACTAACGGTTCAAAACACGCAAATAAGAAAACGGACAGGCCATTATAAATTGGTGTCAGTTAGTTATGCCTCACGTCTAACGAACAGTCAGCACTACGTGTATACAAAGGCCGATTACCATGATCGTATTACCTTCGTTCGGTTGCACTTCGATACAAAGAAGTATCAGGGAACGAGGGTCGCTATGCAAAATCGTCTGATGGGTGTATGAAATTCGACCGCGGCGCGAATATGGATGAACAGACCGCGGCATATGCGCGGCTGCATTTAAGTAACATACCTGCTCATATTTTGTTGAGCTTTTTAACTGATATTTTGATCAGCGACCATGTTTTACTCTGCTCCATGTGGTGGTACTAAGGTTTGCGCGCATTATTCATTAAGTTTAGACCAATGCGTTTGTAGCACTGACATGCGCCAGTTGTAGCCAAACTTCTTAAATGGACGATTATATGATCTGAAACGTTGAGGCGGAACAGGTGTTTGGTTGTTTGGTGCCTTTGTATACTTAAATGTTGCAAATTAAAGCTAGCGCACGCAATATATAACGATAATCTATATGCGTAAGATCATGTTTATGATCTTAATGAATAATATTGCTATAAAACCAATATGCGAGGATTAATTGAATGTTTCATAACGTAACCTAGAGACTCGTGGATCAGGCATCGGAATTATAATATAATTGTTTATTGATTATGCACGATTGTCATGCAAATCAGCTACTTTGCGACCGTTTTTTGATTCACCAGTAACCGTCAATAGTGTGTACTTGATTCGATCTGAAATAAGGATGTTGCGCAAATTGTTGCATGAAGTAAGAATTTTTTTTCCGCTATCGATGTATTTCCTCGTTTTAGACTGGTCGATTTGATTTAAATATTAATAATTGATAAGACCACACACCAGTAACGGAGAGTTGACACAGAATTACACATATCAAATCTTCCAGTTTGCATGCCTACATATACATGTGTCGAAAAAGTTCGATAATATGCATTGGCAAGCATGATCTTGTCGCCGCTACCGCCGTAGTAAATGATTAAATCCTTCATGTAATACCTTGTACGGATTCAATGTATGTAGCCCAATATCACCACATCACACACAATATTGTTGGATGGTTCATGACAATTATCACGAACAACAATGCTGTTGGGATGAGTATTTTAATAGTACATAGTATTCAACATTCCAAGCATTTATCAAACAACTTATGCCATTGCTAACTTATATTAAAACGTATGACTACTTGCATTGGTTGTTGGCCATTTATTACGATCAGAGAGCATGGCGGTGTACGAACTAATTCATCCGCAACCAGTTGCATGGTCACGCTGTCAACCCATTCATTTGCAGAGTAATCCAAACACATCAACCCATCTGTAGAGCTAAGGTGTGGTTTGGTCGACAATATGATGGTCAATTCGACAAAAATATCATAGACACAATTCAACTAGGAACTAACGTTCATGCATTTTATATGTCATTCAGCCTTCATCGGCAGCACGGGACTGTATTTGCAATTTATTTGTGACAGTTATTCAGGATGCACATGGCCGGAAAGGCAATGAACAGCGCAGGGTATATCGGAGCATATAATGAAGATATATTTTATAATGTTTTCAGAAAGGTTATATTCAATTGACATTCATTTCAGGCTTTATATTTGCAACCACATATCTTGCTCAAAGATTGCAATTTATTAAGCTAAACAAAACTTCACAAAAGATTGGGACAATTGTGAGGTGAGAAAACCAAACATACCGGGATTTAACACTCGCTTTCGTCATTGTGAAAATAACATAGCTTACGCTAAGGAATGTATTTCATGGGTCTCAATACAGAACTGTGGTGAGCAGCACACAACTAAGATAATCCGGTCTCAGGGACCATGTTCATTATGGATAACACGGGCTCACACATGCGGAGAGTAGGCAATAATCAATTTGTTGTTTGCGAGGTGTATCATGGACTGATTAGCTTGCCGTTGATCTATGTATATTGATTCCTTTATTTTAATTGTTTTGCATGATAATTGGTAGCGCCACAGGGCGATGGCTGTAAATGGCACCGCGATTGGATCATTGTTATAAAGCGATAAACCATTAAATATATTGCTTGGCGAGTAATAAATACTCACCAAGCAATACAAATTAAGGAAAATTACCGCAAGAATATTCTAAGGTACATATGGCCTCGTTTTTCAGGCATGAATAATTAGGGCATTACACAATATTGCTAGTCATGAACTGCATTATGTATCTCCTGTCTTTGAATGCTGCTGATCCTACCTATAACAAATGTTTAGCGTGATTCACTAAACAAAAATGTTGGGCTATGACAGCAAAAAGTCAATAATTGAATGCGACATCAGTTTCAGAATGTTTTCCTTTTTCTGTATCAGCTTTCTTGCAGTTAAGTGAAATGACATGTTAAGCATAAACAAAATGTTTATCCTAACGGAATTACATTAGAAACTTGACAGCCTCCCACCTAATGTTGAATGACTTTCCACATTCGTTTGCTTACATTTTGTGAGCAATTCCAGCATAGAGAGAACCAGGCCAGAGTCTGCAACGTCATTAAACGGTTCAATATATGCTGAATTATTCCTTGAATTAGGCATATTAAATGAAATGATGAAATAAGCATCTGAATAGATATAGCGAAGGGCACCTTAAAACGCGTGCTAATCACATTATCTTGATTTATCACAAGTGATGTTTACAACAGCAATGTCTGGGTGATACGTAGATTAACGGCCAGTCGTAAATAAGTCTGTCATTTCTGTCAGGGAAATATTATTATCGATGGCGCAAACGCTCCGTTCTTTATCGGCAGCTGACATCATTCGCATATCTAACGTTCTATTTGCTACACCAATCAATTGTGGTGCAGCTTGGTCGAGTCAGCTTTCGCACATGACATCTTATCGAACATGCATATTTTTAGTCTGCTACAATTGCTTGTCGCAGCTTAGGAAACAGTAACTACTTGAGGTGGGCCAGATAGGGCTAACGTAATCTATCATACACAATGCAATTGACGGACAATTATTTGCGCATCAAGAAATGCCATCCTTCACGTCGCTGACCCTCATAACTGATCACTCACCATGCAAGGCGTTGAATATGTAATCATGGTACATGCAAATTGCCACCATGCTCCTCTGTCTTCAGCAACGTACTTGCCTGTCGTTCTGATTTAATTGTTTTGGTCAAAATTTAATTGATTAACAGCGTAACAAACAGCAAACCCTACAATGCGATGCAACGCAAAGGACATAATATATAAAATAGTCATTTTGCAATATATTAGCTATAGTAGCAACATGGTTGTGCTACGTTCCTGGTGAATTGCGATATAAACCAACTCATTGCGGTTCGATGGGAGTGGTAACATGGAGGCAGTTTAGAGGATAAAACAATCAAATATATCTACGCCAGTTTCTAATTTCTGATAACATGAAACTTAACCGAATTTGGTAAATTTCGCTTTGGTTTGTCTGTTGCTCTAACGGTTACGTGGTAATAGTTAGTGAACTTCGTTGAACTTCACTGTGGTTTCTTGTGATTAATGTCCATCAAATCAAAGATTGTGTCAATAAAAATACATCACTACCAAGCCACGATAATCACATCCCATTGGCACAAATTTACTATCACAAAGATGCTGTCATATTGATGATTATCAGCGAATCTGAATGTCACCCCCTATCATAATGGAAGGTAATGCTTACATCAGCCAATTATTTCACTGCGCACTGCTAGAATATTTAATGATACGACTGAATGGACAAACTTTGCATTACTTGCAAAAGGAAATCATATCGTGTTGACACATACCGATTATCACAAAGATGTTGAGTTGGGGACAAACGATTGAGGTTGGTGGCCGACTATTATTTATGGTCATCATACGACACCCTTCCTCATACAACATTGCTATATGTCCGTGTCGCACATTGGACCAGCCGTTTACCTCAGCGTACATTTTTTGTTACTGATCAAGCTAGGGACAACTTCGGAGTGGCACTGATTAAACCAATAAATCGCCTCTTTCACTAGAGTTGCGATTTGAACAATTTCAAGACGAGTCTGTTCATTAAACATGATGCAATGCAGTCATGGCAAAAGCCCTGTGATCCTTATGATTGATTTGGGATGCTATATGAGGAAAGTCAGATATATTAATACCAAATGTAGCTATATTATACGATACATCTCCAGACGATGGATGACTGGGCACCCAAAAGATCATATTTAATGCTAACTAGTTTATGATTAATAGCATTATATTTGTACGCATGGAACATACATATTATGCCAATCCAGGTAGAGTCCAACCACTTAACAAAATCTGGTGTACCATCATAATGATATCCCTTTGCAGGTAGCTGCAACACTCATACACTTTATTTATTTGCACTCAGAGCCCACACAGGAATACTACATGCATGTGTTTGGCAATAACAATCCAATACGCCTAGATCAGCTGTTAGCTGTTGTGGACATTTTCATCGAACTGCAATCCGAGGCTAATTGGCACCCTTGTCGCCCTCGTGTCGCAAATCACAAGTGCGTCTTGGTCAACGACATCTGCAATAGTATCTCATCAAAATCGACTCGCAGTGTGTACCATTGGCATATTGCAGATCATTGCAGAACTGCGTCTGGGCCGGATCGTATCTAAGGCAACAGAGGATTCGGAGTATGTTTATTACAAATGAGGTTATCGTATTGCCCAAGTAACCATATGTATACAACGTTCAATAGTACCTGTAGACTGACCCCTAATTTTGGTAGCTGGATACGGGTCTGAAGTACATCATTAACGGGCCACAGCGAGTATTTAAACTATGTCCTCAGAATTGAAAATATGCAAAATTCTCTACTGTAAGCATAAGAAATTGATACTATCGAACACCAAACAGTCAATCATTTATGCAATGTACACCTCAGTTGCCTCGTTACAACTACCCCAAGCAGGAAATATCGGTCATTATGAGCGTAAATTTAGTGTCCGCAAAAATAGCATTAGTTTGATCCATTGTGGTTTGTGGTTTTTACATATTTATCTTTGCATCACTCAATCGTCAATTCATGTTGTGTTTTGACTGCAACATGCTTTAGAAAAAACCTCAGATATATTGGTAAACCTATAAGCATGTACTCCAAAATGGAGAATAAAACGCATTTTTATGGCGTTATAATCTATCTATTGTTAGCCTCTTATCGTCTTCAAATATTTTATATCTCTGCAATGACTGAAATGATCGAATATGCTTTCACCACAGTAACGCTAACAGTCACTTGTCGTTTGCGGATTACCGTAATTTAAGTCTATGTAGCCTGCGTTGCCATTCATGCAACTTATCTATAATGGCCGAGGGCGCGTCACTAAAGGGGCTCTAACTGGGACCACTGTTGTAGAGCCGCAGGCTGGCCAAAGCCAAATTGAATTTGTCGTAGAATCAACATTTAACTTATTCCAATATTTCACGTCCAAAACACAATTTTTGTACAACATGCGCTGGTTTGGTCACCAAAACATGCAGCTGGATGTTTTATAAGCCGTATGATATGTTATACAGCTCTTGATAGGACGAAATTTGGCATATTCCCAGGCGAAAGTAATTAATCACTGGTATGAGATTTGAGATGGGAGCCACAAGAGTGAAGATCACAGCGCAGCTTTTACTTATATGATGAACATCCTGAATAACAACTAGTAGACGATGGGAAAAATACTGAAGGGTCAGCGCATCAATCGATATATATGATATTCCGGCAAACTGCGTATGTGTTCTGTAACGCATTGCCTCACACACAATCGCGTACGGCAACAAACCCACATTCGCCACAAAATGTGCAAAAAATTACAAAAGGATTGTTGAGCGTTGACTGACTGACGATATGTTTACTGCCCAATCTCGTTGTCCATTTTATCTATTTTAACATGTCGAGTGCGAACGGATTCCTGAAAAAAATAAGGCGTGATATACTCAAGGAATAATATCGGATTAAGTGCTGTAATTAAGAAGCTGAATGACATTCTGAATTGAGATGACACCATACGTTGGTATGGTAAAGTACTTACGATTAATTGATGATGTAGTACGTCTATAACACAGGGAAACCATACATTGTACAAATGGGACGTCATCATCTCAGACAAAAGATAATATATGTATAATATTACAAAATAAGCATCATGCCAACTCGATAGCTCCTTTACAGATGTTTCCTAATTGTGTGTGAAGCAATGTCGGCCATTGACGCTAACTTATGTTCCACATTTGCAGCTGACTCACATTGTGTGATTGTTGCGTGCGGGCATTAACAATTACCTTCTTATTACAATAATTGGCTTTCTGACGTGCAATATCGACGCTCATAGCATCCATAATCGGTATATGTAAATACGTAAACACCATGCTGAATTATTTGTCGTGCATTAAATGTTCCATAACGTGGCACATTGCATATAAAACATCGATAACATTATGTAAAAAAAAAATGCTTGTTAAATACAGTTATAAACAGCAACAACAAAAGACGATTCGGCAGTAACAGACCCACTACAATACGTGCATCCGATGTAAATATTATATGGGGAGAGACATCGTTTACGTCCGCACACAGAGTATCCGTATTAAAAACACAAAGCACACTTGACTCAGTTTACCCCTTTTACTGCACATAATATAATCCCAACAACGGTTTATGGAACTTTGTTTCGGAACAGCAGCAAACCTTTTTATCATCGGCGAGGTGTTTTGTTAAATCATAACTATGATTAAACTAAGCGAATGTGACGATTTTGGATATTCCCGCAAGGACCACCTCACGCCAGTCTTGACCTAATGGCCTTGATGTATGCAGCTTAATATATTATTTCAATGTGGCATTTTGGAATATGTATGTTCACATGAGTAAACCATTGGTATATGCAAAGGTTATGCTCATCAACAATCATTGCAGCAGTGGTGGATATGTCAAGGCTATTGTAGATATAGACCTATGAGGCCTACCAACCTCAATTTGATGTGTGCATTTTTAAAGGCCACCTTCGACGTAAAGTCTAAATTGACATGGTCCACAATTAATACGCGCAAATGGTTTCTGGCGGCCACTCTTAGATGTTTAGCTAGCGGGCCAAAAATATGGTTATGACCGCCTGTCGCACGTTTAGCATTTTGGTATCACACGATGAATTATTTATGATCAATAAAATCTGCCGTTGGACAGTTCTTTGACAGTGAATAGCTGATTGTGTTATCCAGGTTTCGATCATTAAGGCAGAGTAGACTATTGGCAAGCACTCAGGAATCGTTTACGACACATACTCATTTGATCCCTTTGGTCACGATTAAATAAGCAGCAAAGCTCCTTGTAGCTAAGGTATCATACTTAATTATTTGGTTATGTTGTTATGCATATTATTAGCGATATTGTGTTCCAGGCATTATAATGTGACTAAGCACACAATTTGACACATATAACCATACTATTATTCTGCGGAAGCTGATTAGCTACGGCATAAGAGTATTAAGACTCGAGAGAAGGTAAGGTATTTTTGTAGCAGGCCATAATCTGAGTAGGATAATAGCCTAATTCCAAACCAGGCGTATATACATAATTCGATATGCCGCAAGGATCAATGTTAGGTCATGTGATTTATTAACGCTAAGTTAACGATCTTGTGAAGATATGAAGTCAAATAAACCGATGACTTTTATATGTTCCTATGGGTAAGGATATTGATGATAAGATAAATTTAAAAATAGCTTACTGAAGAAATTCAGACTCGGCTAAACGCAAATATGCACGCAAATTTTGCAATAGCTCGAAAAGAAAAGCCTCTATTCATAGTAATAAAGAATCTCATCGGACCAAATTATCGCCATATTTGTAAAGCCCTAGCGTGAAGTACATACCTTTTCGCTGCATGATAAGTCGTGCAAAGACATCATTATATTGCGGGCTTAATTATGCTTACGTTTGCGATAACTGACGTTAAACGCATTTACCACGTTTAATAGCATGGTGCAATGAACATACTGATGCTACAATTGTTTTTATTGCCTTAACGGCAGGAAGTGTTTGCCCAAGGACCTGTCTGTGATCTAGCTGAGAACTTTGTAAACCCTGTTATCCACTAACTGTTTACGTCTACTTTATCTTTATTTGCGGGTAGGTCCAAACGCCGTTTGTTCCCGCTTCTCAGCTTTGACACAGTAGTAGATATAAACCTTCATTGATCAGTTTACCGCAATGAGTGTTGCTTGCACTTGTGGCGCATGTTCCGGGTGGCTTAATGTCGACTGTGACGTTATCAAATATTTGAAACAATTCACATTCTATGCGTCATATGATGCAAACCTTGCAGGACAAGAAGCGGTATGAGTGAACTAACAATGATAAACTTATGTAGACTTGTATTCCTAAACTAGTATATTTATCAATCCAGAAATGATAGCTAGCATGTGTGTTAACGGGGGGCAAATATCAAAGTTACAGGCTCGATACCGCTTCTACATGGGTATTCAACACATGTTGTAATAGTAAAGTGGCTCTTTTCATTAACATTTCCGAAGACGGGAATTGTTTGATTCAGTTCTAAATAGAAAGGGCAGACACACACAGTCAAGTTTCCCCTGACCGATAAAACTTCGGAGGTAGGTTTGTAAGTGTAACGGCTTGTCATAGCTTCAAATGTACCGTGTTCTATATTATACACAAATAAAGTTTAGGCAGAAATGCTAACACAACCGTAAGAAACAATTTACTGTTCCAGCCATAGATTGGCAACCCGTAAATTTTAAAGTAAATTTACCATACTGATGATGCAATGGGGAATTTATATAGAGCGATGCATTATTGTCCATGAGCTGTTACCAATGTCGTTCACTTACCAGATATGTTTGAGTACAGCAGGGTCCAAACGATACATGAGTCGGAATGCAATAAGATACACTGCTTGGGTAGGACTGGGGTAAATTGGCACCTCGCACATTAGCGGGCTGACAATTACGTTTTAGTAAAATTGCTACACACACGCTTTTTGACAAGTATATATATATATATATATATATATATATATATATATATATATATATATATATATATATATATATATATATATAGAGAGATATATATATATATATATATATATATATATATATATATATATATATATATATATATATATATATATGTCTATATATATATATATCTATATATATATATATATATATATATATATATATATATATATATCTATATATAGATAGATATACAGATATATATTTTATCAATTTAATAGTATGAAAATATAAATACATATATATATTTATATATGATATATATATATATATAAAATATATATATATAATGTATATATTATATGTGTATATATGTATATATATATATATATATATATATATCTATATATATATATATATATATATATATATATATATATATATATATATCTGTATATCTATATGTGATATATATATATATATATGTGGATATATATATATATATATATATATATATATATATATGCATGGTGATATGTGTGTGCGAGTGAGTTAATAATCTGATGGCTTTCGTAGTGTATGAGAGCATTAAAGGTATAATTGCGTCAAGACTGGTCTCATCGTTGTGATGAGTCATGACATATTGGATTATTCCTATAAGAATGATCTAACAATGTTCAGCTGACAGCGTTAGTTAAGTTTATAACGTCATTGATCATTCATAGCAATAAACGATATTGAGCACTACGAATACCTCGCATTCAGCAACTGTTTCTATTTGATATTAAATCAAGAATATTCACAAATGATAACCTGTAAGAATTTAAGTTGATCCATATGATGTGTCTTTAAGGCGATTTATGGACAATAAGGATTTAATGCTGCGTCATATAAAACAGCATTATTGGACAATACTGTTATATAGGTCCCAGTATGCTTCCTGTAAGTAAGCATTTATTGCGTGACAAAAATAATTCATATGTTTCTTTCTCATAACAAGCCATATTAATACATAGCGTAACTTCCTGTTCAATGATACTTTAGTTGCAACCGTTTGTACTATACATTGAGTTCTAAAGGAATTAGGCTTCCATTGCATTACTCGATACTCATAACGTATCGGAAAGTCGACCGTATGCCAATTTCGGATTCCGTTTTGGACAGCAATATTCTGTCCATGGATCGAAGCACAATAAATGAATAGTTAATTGATGATTTCTCAGAACAAGTCCAAATACAATAAAGTGCGGCTCTTCAGTGTAGTGATCGAGTAATTGTTTTGTTAAATTTTAGCCTGGTTGCCGACAAATTGAGTTCAATGGGAGGGATATAATATCGCGGGCGTCTACAACAGGTGTTGGGGCGTGGTAATAAAAGCTCCAATTACGGGGCAAGTTTTCAATCTGAATATAGTTTTGTTCGTTTCAGCTATATGAACTCTGATGGATATAATATATGACTTGAATTGAGTACAAACAGGCTATACACATATACTAAGGCCTCAAATATAATTCAACCTGCAGTGATAATATGTAAGCATCCCACAAATGTTATAACATCATTGTGTGATATCCATCAACTTATGTTGGAACATGCAGGCAATTATCGTGTGCAAACTTTCGGAGGGTGAACAACTGTCTTTGCATACATTAATGAATAAGAATGTTTTTAAGATACGCGGGTGTTCTTAGTTTGTTGATAATTTCCTGTCCGATATGTATAGCAATTATTGAAACCACACTTCAGTCGCAAAAAACAAGAAGCTGATGGAAGAATTGCTCTTACAGTAACTGCGTCATTGAGCAATGCTAGACTAGACTATATGATTGAGAGAAAACACCTTTCCGTGACCGATTCGTTATGCGCACACACGCTATGCATCGCTGACAAAATCATACCGGATAGTCATGGCTCACTAATGTTCCCCCTAAATAGTCTGAGCATGCACTGTGTGCTACATTACAAACTAATCAGAGCAAGCATGGGCGGCGTTAGCAATGTGGTACCTTCCCAGCTTTAGACTAGCACCGTTTGATTTACGTGGGGCCAGATAGGAGCAATCCGACATTATTGGAATTGATCTTATCTATCTAATGCATATTATGGAGAAAGTAATGTCGTAATCCCAGTTTATCGTCGGCGGCTTAATTTGATCCAATTGTCCGATGCATTTTTTTGTCAGATGTGATAAAATGTTTTGACGCAACAACCTAGCAACTGATACACCTAGTATGTACAACACGCGAATGCACGGGCTGTCCACAGCCAATATAGGCACTAAATTAATTAACGTTGCCGATTCTGTTGAGTAGCATATTATAGTACACATCAGGAAGTTGATCATTTTAGGCAATGTCATTGCCTCTCCTGGGTCCCTACGGCATTTTTTGATAGCCCTTAACAGGACAATGCTGGCAGGTGAAGTGGTGAACTCGTAATACCGAGAGAAAGAGTAAATGACGGAAAAGGCATAACCACCAGTTGTTTATAAACACGAAGCAGTTGAGCTCTCCATGTATGTCTCGTTTCTCAGGGCTGATGGCTTTAACATATTCTAAAAATAGAGCGTGAAAAGGAATTCTATATTTCGGAGAGAGTAAAGTTCGAGTGGAAAAAGGGAAAAATGCAAAAAGCAACTGTGTAGTCATAGAAGAGGTATTTGATTTCTTTCCGCGGTGAGTGTCACTAATTTACTTCATGATACTGCTAACATAAATATACTCGCATCAAGAATTTACAATGATGGTCGGGTAACGATTTTGAATTCATGAGAAAACACACATAAAGTTGTCTATTCACATTTTACACAAGCGCTGATATGTCGAACTACGCTGTTACATTCACAAATTTGAGCTCTAAGGCTCATGCACACATTAAATGGCAAAGCATTAAATATCTGTCTACACAAATTGATCGTAGCCGATGCTATGGAATATATAACGGTTGTAAAGGTTTATCTAAAATCCTTCTGCAGCTTACGACTGGCAGTTATGGTAGATATTTAATGTCAGCCTCGCTGTAAAAGTGTGTATCAGGTACAACCAAGTACTGCCACGAGTTGGGCAATCTATTTAGAAATGCTGTCCTTATATCGATGTACTCGGCAAAATAACGGCAAAGGCATAATGATATGCGCTTAGTTTGTCAATACATCAGGGTAGATGAATGCATCGCACCAAACAGACGATAAACCACTTAATACTAATCAGACATCTGATGTTGATATTGCAGGACGCACTCATGTAGTGCTTTCAGTCGTTCGCAATTGTTCGGGTTATACGGGCGAGTGTACAGAATCTTAATATAGTACGACGCTAAATTAAGAGGCTTTCGAAAAAAACAAATATCCAAAAAGCATCCTCGCATACGCGATCCACACAAATTGCAAATAACACTGTCTTAATGTAAAATAAGTTAAATTTCATACATATATTTGATAACTAAGGGACATCGTTTTGAAATTAACAAGGAGCATTAACGGCACGAGGCCAAGATATATTGACACATAAAGTCTTTGCCTCATAATCAGTAGAGCTTGATAAGTTTTGGCTTGATGATATGAAGCAAGAATTAGACCCAAACTACAAGCGAAACGCATTCTTATTTGATGCAGACAAGTCGGGCTATATGCTAAGCGCGTAAGAACACTGCGTTGCGTCCGTGGCCGAACGGCACTAAGACGGTCAGTTGTTTTGTTTGAGGAATAGTCCATATATGCGGAAACTAGTATAGTAAATTGGCAAAGCTATAATAGCAATGTCAAACATGACGTCAGAAAGTCACTTGAGCCACTGCAGCTTACTTGGATTCACACATAACCTTGTTGAATGAGACTGCATTCGATCTGAGGTTCGTGGGAGCTACTTATTGGATTGCTACACTAATTTTTCTATCATTAACAAAGTTTCCTTCTGATTGATGTATCCGCCACAACTTGTATTGCTTAAACACAGGTAGCGTCATATATTAGATAAATTACAGGAAGTAATGGCGCGAGACGGCGCCAGTTACGCTACTGTGATGACCATTTGTATGATGCATACATACACACTTCCATCACAGAACTGCCAGGCTTGCACGAAACACATCGGGAGATATAGCGCATAGCAGTGCTCAGTATTTAGATCAACCAAATTAGATGCTAACAGATGCCTGTAAATGTAAAATGATTGACAAGCCATTACAAAACATTAGTTAAGTGACATTGATCAAACGTAAGCTTTCCACGCGCCATTACCAATGGTCAGCGAAGAGATGCGTTAACGCAAATCGTATCGAACGACCTTCGTGCTCCAGAATCTAATATGCTATGGCGTGGATGATCAAATAATGCATGAGTCTAAGTAGGGCTACTATGCAATGTGGTTTAAGCGATACCATCTATCATATTTATGCATGCATGACGGCTTGACCTTTTTGAGCGTAATCGCTATTCGGAACATATAATGGTCCGTCTTTTCTACCGAATAATGGCTATTAGATACCAGTTACCAAATCAGCACCATAGAGAGTTCATTGTCAAAAACAGCCAGTAACAATGAAACGCTTTCTCGCCAAATGTAAACGATAATATTTTTGAGCGAGTTAACAGCCGTTATGCTGCAAACGCTTGAACTGTTCGCCTGGATATCGCCAGAACAGAGGACCAACTAAAATATTCTAACTGTATAGACGGCATTAATACGCCTTACTACAAGTAAATAAATGCGCTGAAATTACATAATATGGGTTAAGATATAGTTTGCCATTTGAATACAAGTGAAAAAATTGTTTACGCGAAATACGAAAGAGTTCGGATGCATTATTATCGGAAAGAAGCATCTGCAGTTGCACAGATACACACTTATATCTTTGGCAAGGTCGCTTGCGTAATTGAGTCGTCAGAGACCTGAAACGTTGTGCAATATATATATCACACATCACACAGCGCCGGTATCTGTACGTACCTGCAACATAATTGAAAACAATCCGCTGGAATTAACTCAAACGATATATATGTAGAAATAACGAATGTGCATAGATATGCTGGATCTATTTTTATCAATATTATCCACAATTTATGCCAGTGACATTGATGTACTACTCTTACAAGGGAACGTCATAAAGTTTGAACCCTAGTGTCTGGTCAACTGTAATGTATGTGTTTTGATAACTCTGGTTATTGCTCAGTAAACGTTCTAAACGTCAAGACACATTAAACGTATGTTTATCTTGATCGAGGAATATATGTTAACCTTAGAGCTTGCCGGACGCACTATATGTTAAACTCCTTTTTCTAATCAAGTCTAGGAGTTAAATGAACATTAAATACAGGTATTCTATGCTAAAGCATGTGCCCTATGGTTATATGAACAACGTACCACAACATGACGATACCTATGCCGAAATATGAAAAGCTAGACTGAGTTGGTGCATCTGTAATCTCGGCGTGACGTGCGATGTTTAATTACCTCTGCATCAGAGACTATAGCTCTTCGTCGTTAACGTTGCCTTGTCAAACATTATGTTTTTGCCTCATCTAATGCTATTCACATACTGACCGACTGTGAATTATTCATTGTTTGGAACCAAACACGGAGTCAAGATGATACTTCTTGTGGCTAAAAGTTATATAAAAACTGCCGCGGGGAACACCGTCAAAATAATCCACAAATCGCGTTTGCTACATTTGTGAATGCCTGGATAGAGATAATGCAAACATCGGCGGTAGATATTTGACTCTAGTATTGGCATTCGGTTATCCACCTCTAGAATCTGCGTTTAGGATCATGTTGAAGCCTGTGTATAGCATATAATCATAACCTCTGGTTAATCTAATCGGCCTTATTTTCACAACGACGCATAAGATCAGATGTAAAAACAAATGTAAAATACCGATCCCAGAAAGTGGAAAATCTAAAGTATATATCATCATAATTAGTTAAGTTAACATGGGCATTGACAATTGGTTTTTCAAACGTGACCTGTAGCTTTTAATGTTATTTTCGCGTATTGTCCTGCGTAACGCGTGTCAGTGTAGTGGAATATAATTGACATCAAACGTTTGCCAATGAGGGTTCGTAAATGTCAAAGACTCCGAAGACAGATATTGTTATAAACATAATCATGGACTATTTGCTGTCTTTCATATGTTGCCTTGATGCGATCCTCGATGATCTGTGGGACCCGCGTAGAATGCGATATTGCATGTGTTTACTCCGTCGAGCTTAATATTCACCTTGATGGCAATGTCATAACTGAAGTATGTTCATGATACATCAGATAACAGGCAATATGTAACCTAGGTCAGTTCGACGAATAGATCGTAAAGGCTGGCTGTTTTGGGGCATATGTACAGATTATTTTGATAACCGAACTGAAACGCCTTTCCTATTGCGCGATTGCGATTAAGATCGATATCCCAAAATTTAACTTAAAGCTGCCGGTGGTTGGTGGGGCAACCAATAACTATCACTAGCCGCCAGTCCAAACTGACAGTTAAATGATTATGCCAGCCAAGTGTCGTTAATGTGCCTTAATCTAACATAATCATCGGCTCGGAAGTGGCATGTGTCCAGTGTTTCTTGTACAATCATTTGTGTGTGTCGTCCACGTCACTGTAATTAATTACTGAGATAAACTCCCGTAACTATAACGCAGAGGCCACGTTCTGCTTTAGGATGAGGTATAAAGCTTATCGACCCGACTATCTTTAATAGTGCCTTTGACTTTTATGAGCGGAACGGAGCTATTTATAGCGATATGGTTACAGCAGAGTGTATTGTATAGCTCTTGATATAGTAGTATAGAGACTGGGGGTACGAGCACTGCAATCTAATACAGCAACCCAGAAAACACACATATACAGGGTGGCTCATATGAGCCAGCGAACCGCTCGCACCTCCCCCCTATACTATACCATATGAGCCCAGCCCTTCCAGCCCCTATGGTATAGGCCCACTAAAGAGGGCGACAGCAATGTCAACCATCTACAACAGGACCCTGAGAAATAAGCTCTTCTAAACGACTCACGCGCTCCAAAAGGTCCTCATACTTCGATTCCAATTCCCATACCTTCTCCTCTACACCAGGACCATGAGGAATAAGCTCTTCTAAACGACTCACGCGCTCCAAAAGCCCCTATGGTATAGGCCCACACCAGTAGTTAGTCACCATAGAGGTCATTGAGTGATAAATATCTGCGACCGTCACTGTAAGTTCCATTTTTCATGGGGTTGAGGTCCTGTATAAACTGGACAACCTTAGCGTCGTTCTTCTCGATAAAGTCGGGATCAGGACGAGCGGTTATCAATCTCATCATAAAGAGCTTCCAACAGTAGAAAGCCCCCGTCGGCCTCTTCGTGGTCCCACTCGGTCTTCCCAACCAAGGACCGTGATGTTCCTGTTTCAATCCCAGGGAACTATTAAACCTTCCGTTCGCGCTATAGTCACCGTCTTCAAGCCCCTCAATGGACACCCATCCCCAAGCCACCGTCTCCATATACTGCTTCTGATCCTTGTGATACACCTGGTTATGTGCCTCAGCCCTCCCCAGGTCCTCAAAAGAGCACAACCTGAAAACGCAGTCGACAAACACGCCGATGGTCGCCACCGGACTGTGGTGCAGCCCCAGCAGAACCTGAGGCTTATACATATTCGGAATCACCCTCCCAGGCCTCCGAGTGTAGGGGCACTTTATCTCGAGCAGTACAACCTCCTTAGAATGCCCCAGACAGACAGCATCCACTCCAGCCCGCCGGATCGGGCGCACACAAAAGCCATCCGGAGAGTAGGCTGTCGCGCCGCCCTCAATATAGATATTATTTCCGTAGACCTTGGTGTCGTACACCTTCTCCAATACCGCAATTGCAACCTCCTCAAAAGTCGTACCCCAGAGGCAGGGTGCGCTAAAGCAAACACCCTCGTTGCTAGTTTTTTTTGTCAGCTTCTTGCTATAGCTGCTGAAGTAGTTTTGCCCTATGATAGCGGAGTAGTCACTTCCTCCAACACAGCCCTTCCTCGTGGTCTCCCACTGGTCCGTATTTTGTTTGACTCCAGTACGATCGTTGCAGAAAGATTTTATCGCCGCCTCCATTATATCTAGCAACCCCCACTCTTCAAATGGACTGTCAGGTTCATACCTTAGCAGGTCTAGGGGGCAATTCTGCCGCTTTCAAACATTTTGCTTTAATGTCACTTTTCATTTGACTATATTTCGTGATCTCGACCGAAACGAGCTTAAACTCATCATCTGAGATATACCCATCTTCAAGCGCCGCCGATACAATGTCAGCAATGGTATTCAATTTGCTCTGAGCGAGAATGCGGATCTCGTCATGCTGTTTCAACTTAATGGTCAGCCACCTTCTGATGAATTTTCCAGCAATTACAAGTAGCCCACAAGCGGCTCCAGTAGCACCCAACACTGTGGCAATAGGAATGGCAACTACTGTAGACATTACACCTGCACCACTTGCGCCAAGACACATACCCACAGCAACTAAAGCAGTGTCTACAGCGTCCACTGAGTTTACTGCACACCTATATTTTTTGTACATAGCACAATATTTTTCAATTTCTTTCTCAAGGTAATGCTTCTTAAGACTGATCTCATTCAGCCGATAGGAGTGCCCCAGACCACATGGAGGAGGCTCCAGATTTAACGGTGCAGTCGTTGGTTGTTGTTTCATACTGTCTTTGTATACATAAGTCTATATATCAAGTTCAATTAGGAGTGAAGCTGCAGACCAAGTCGCCCCTCTGTTTTGTGTGGTTGTATAAAAGTTAATAACGTTGCCTTGTTCTAGCTGTAAAGGCTGGTCTACAGTTATTACAACAGCCCGTTGGTTAGCAGGCTTACTTATTCCTACCAATTGATTCGTTCCATTAATAACAGGAACGACTGCTATAAGACCAGTATCAGCACCAACACCCGAAGACAACCCCATACGAATGATCTTGCCATTACATAACATGGATTATCCACAGTCTTGTGAGTCTCGACCCCTAGCCCCATGGCCAAACGACCACTCATATCCTCTGCGAAGGGGGCCACTTGCTTCTGCCCATATAGTAATGAGTGGTTTCGTCTTTTCATCTACGGATCGTCTCAGGTACCTGTTCTGCTGTCTATATTCAGCATCAATATACTTTTTATGAACAGCATCCTTCGGTGAAATCGGGTCTCCCAACTGAACGATTTTATTATCTCCCATTTCAAGGTCTCCAGTCATAGTACCGCCACTTTTATCCATTTTTTTTTGAGTCTACATAGGTCTTTGTGGCATATTCCGAGAGGTCGGCACCCTGAACAGTGCTTGCCGGTTTTTGCCTAGGTCCATAAATACTCGTTTTTATTGACATCTTGTAAATTCAAGAACAACGCTAACAGGTAAGTCATGGTTATCCAATAGCCTTCCTTTATTATCTCATAACTGAACCTTTAACTGATGCACTGTTCCGCTAGTGACACGCTTACAGACAGGATTAGTGATGTTCGTGGTTATAATATCACCGAAAGAGCCACCCTCTAAGCCAACAACTTCAAGAAGCGTAGTGGGCGCACCATCTAGCATGTTGTGCGTGGTGCTGACTTGATTGAGGTGAACATAAATTGTGTTAAAGTTACTAAAGTTGATGGGTCGGGCACCAGTGTAAGTACCTGAAGGTATCCACCCCCCACTGAGGCCGTCAAGACCCAACATTGTTAACACTCCGCCTGTTATGTGCGCACCCCCATTGTCTGGAACTGTTAGGGTAATAATCCCATTTACAGCATCAACCTCCAAACCGATACCTTATGGTGTAATATGCTCCTGAAGAAGGCTGTAGCTCCAGAGGCCTGGTTTTAATGAAGCATATCCTCGCTCTTGTGAAGTCCTTGACCGCCATGCAATGCTCTCGTCTGATTCTAGATTGTACCAGCCCACAGTATACGTGATTGACCTTAGGCCAACACATAGATCGCCCGCAGTGTTGTCGATAGGTTTTTGCAGGGACACAGCGTCGCCGCTATGAACATTAGACAGAGTGTGATGCATAGCACTATGAATAAACAAGCCTTTAGTTTCAATAGAAAAGCTACATATGAAACGGCCGGTGTGTATCCAGCCTCATATGGTGTGGGAGATAAACTAACCCGACAAACAATTCAAGTTGCTCACAATGGTGGTACATTCACAGCAAAGTTTCCTGATCTATTCAGTAACTATAAGGTGCCGCCGGTAACAGCGGACAAAGTAGTAAAAGACTGGTTGACAAATCCAATGCAGTTTTGGCAGAACCAGTTAAACTTTGCAGTGTGGTGTGCAACAGCCGGCTGTGGCGTGTCATCCCACGATCACCTCGAGGCTGGGATTCCACTCGAGAAAGCTCTCTACACCTTTCACCTTTATTACACAGTGCGTCGCCTATTAGCAGAACTGCAAGCGCATCTACCTCAGGATCATGCCTATGACCCCTATAACAATACATATGACAAGAGGGCATATGAGAGACTCTGCACTAACTTTGGTGTTCAACTAAACACAGACTGGCGCCAGAAGGTAACCGTAGCTAATAGTGGTCTTGGTATCTTATATGCACATGATGCGTATGGTTACGGGAGTGTCGTCAAGGTTGCTGGTCGAAACGTTCGTTATGACCCTACACGGATGGCCTTTGAGGCGGAAAAGGATACAAAGCCAGGTTTTGCTCACGCGAGTAACCTACAATCCTTTCAGGAGAAAATGGGTGCTGTTCTACATCTAGCACAGAGACCTGAAGCAGACGAGGCATGGAGTACATTCATACTGGACACGTCTGAGGGTTTTACACAAACCGGCGTCGAGCGAATTAAAGACAGCATCGGGACCTATGTATGGGCCATTCTTGAGGCTCAGGTGCAGACCCGCTCAGAGATACTAGGTGTTGGAACGTCCTTTGATGCTAAAAAGCAATTTCAGGCCAACGTTGAGGATGCCATCAACTCCCCAGTGGATATTCCGTCATCTATCTGACGGTATCAGAACGTCCTCCAGAATGCCTCTTCAAAGGTTGATTATGTGTTTGGAACTGGCCTGTACATGCCTCCGTCTGATATGAGCCTCGCCATTGGAGACGTTGCTGGGTACAACAATCTGATTACCATTGCAACTGAGGAGCAGCAGATAGGCAGCAATGCTGATGTCAACTCGGTTCCGGTGGTTCCGGATAGAGGAAGCTTTGACCCTCCGCCAGATACAGGAACTCTCCTCTCCAGGGCCGGCCCCTATGGCCGAGACCGGTCTGCGTGGGGCGCATGAGGATGAAAAAACCGCTCTTATTATAGGCGGAATCGCTATAGGCTTATCTGTGCTTTGGTTTGCTACGTAGTAAGTCACGGAGTATCAGGAGGATAACTCCCCCCACCGTCACAGCTGCGGCCCATACATGTTTTGCCATCCAACCAGCCACCTTTGCAGCTGACGTAAGCAGCCATGATACGACGGAGCCAATGATTCCTAGAAGGGCAGCTGCTGCCTCACCGGCTAGGCCCTTCAGGACGTTTGCCAAGGAGTTCAGCTGTTTTTTAATCCATTCCTTTACACCGGGCTTATCAGCTGGCGTCGGCGTTGGTGCCGGGGTTAGACTAGTGCTTCCTCCGCCCGTCAAAGCAACTACAAGGGTCGAGATTGCCAATCCAATCGCAGTGAGTATGGAGGCGATTGTTATACCCTGCTCTCGGAACAGAGTGCGTACACGCTCAGCACGCGCTGTGTCCTCGTTAAGAAGTTTGTTGATCTTTTCCCTGATGCGGTTAATTTGGGTTCGCAGACGTTCACGGATTCAGAGGCAGCCTCAACACGGACACGCCGCAGGTCCTGCAGCTCTGCAAGCTCATTTGCTTGAAATCTCCATGCTCGACTATCAATCCTCCCTTCCTCCTCCAGGCTTGCCATTTTAGCTTCCTTAAGTTTTATATTCCTTTCTATCTCAGTTATCTTAGCTAGGTTGTAGACCAGCTCACCCCTCTGGGTCTGCATAGCCTTATCAAGCCCCATAAGCTCTCTGAGTGGTAGTTCGTTGTCTGTTTGTGTACCTAGGTCTTGTATGGCGTTATTAACGCCCTCTATGAAGCTTGTTTCTTCCACACCACCTTGCTCTCTCATGGCTTCGGGGCTGCTCATTTCTAACTTCGGAAGTGCAGCTTCCGCTTTAGCAGCAGCTTGGTCAACGCCTTGTAGGGCTTTTGCTGCCATTGTGGATAGTTAACTGCGGCTTTAAATACAGTTAAGCACTGTCAATTTGGAAAAACAAGCACCGAAACAACAGGGGCCGGTAGAGAGGAAGACACCACTTCCTTGCTATAGTATGTGTTTAACTCCGCTATAGCATGTGCTTAACTCCGCTATAGCATGTGCTTAGCTACGCTATAACAGGTTCTTACTAAGAGCTGTCAATTAGACAAATAAATTTAGTAAGTAAACATGGAAGAAACAAACACGAATCAAGGGGAGACAACACCGGTGGAGATAACGTCAGTGACAAAAAACGCTAAAAGGGTTGCGGCAGGACGAAAGGGTGCTGCAGCTCGAAAAGCCAATCAAAATAAGCTTCTGAGAGAGCTCCGAGAGGCTAAGGCAGCGCTTACAGGTGGTAGAGACGAAGCTGTCGAGCCAATATCAACGAGCAAACCTCCGGAAAGGTGGGCATGGCCAACATCGGCTGCACCTTTGGTTGTCGGCGGTGTTGGCGTGTTTGGACTAGCATTGTATTGCTACAGGCACCAGATGGTAGCCTCACACCCTAAACAGGTTGTGGTACAAAAGCCTCCCGACGCTCATTTAAAGGATCCGTTTGATATGGAATAAGATGACAACACCAATTGCTGATGGAAAAATGCTCATCAACGCTCTGTACCACGGTGTAGTAGTTTCCGGTATTTCAATAGGTTATGCCAAGCTTGCTAAGATGGCTCTGGGTGGTGGGCTGCCACGTCTTGATTTCACCCCACGGGACCTGGCTATGGCGGTTGCCGATGTATCACTAGCTATGGCCACAAAAGATATGCTAATTAAACAAGGAATCTTACCAGTTGATACACTGAAGTAATGGCCACACTCGCGCTACTTGTTGGGGGTGCTCTTGTTAACGCTCTTCCATTCTCTGGGAGCAACTTTTTATTCTCTAAATTACGAGGCAGCCAAGTGGACGCGGAACGTGAACGTCATGATATGGCAATCGAGCAGCTTCAATCTGCTCAGGCAGCATGGGCAAAGAAGAGAACTGAGCGTTTAGACTTCATCAATGAGCAACCACGCCGCCAGGGACATGCCGAGCATACTTTTAGGGATGCATGAGTACTCCCTGATTACGAATAAAACCGTTGACCCGTTGGGCTCTGAGCCGCAGCTTTCAGACTTCTACGAACCCTCAGATGAACAGAGGCGGCGTGAGGTGGAGTTCATTATACTTGGTATGGCTGCAACTGGGCTGGTTGCATACAGGCTTGCTAAGTAGGTCATTTGGAGTCTCGAGCGTTTACTGTATATGGATCGTCGCATGCAAAAGATCTACTATAGTCCTAAGGGCTACTGGAAAGGCATTACAGCTATCAAGAAGCTTGCAACAGAAGCGAGGGTTTCTGAGGAAGTTGCCAGGGGGTGGCTAACAAAGCAAGCTATATGGCAAATCTACCTGCCAGTGCCAAAACACATTCCCAGGCCAAAGTTTGATGTCCCTGTCCCTAATGAGGTGCACCAAGGCGATCTCTTATTTCTTCCTCATGATGTTGTGAAGCGCCGCACTTACAAGTATGCCCTAACATTGGTTGATGTGGCCTCGCGCTACAAAGCGGCTGAGCCATTGACTACAAAAGAGGCTAAGGAGGTCGCAGGTGCACTCGAGAGGATATACAAGCGAGGACCGCTGGGGTGGCCTAAACTACTTCAGGTGGACCCCGGACGGGAGTTTATAGGTGCAGCGAATCAGCTGTTAGTAAAACATGGAGTATCAGTCAAACGTGGCCGTGTGAATATCCATCGAGATCAGGGTATAGTGGAACGCTTTAACCGAACCCTTGCTGAGCGACTCTTTGGTCACCAGTATGCCGTAGAGTTAAGGGATACTGGAAAACGATCGACTGAGTGGGTTTCTCGACTGCAGGCTGTAGTCTCTGCGATAAATAATGAGGTGACACGATTGACTGGAAAACAACGATGCTATAAAGGCAAAACGAGTTGCACAAAAGCCCTCTGCAGTAGTACCAGGGCGCCCTCTGGGGGTCAAAGAGCAAAAACTTCCCTCTGATGTTGGCGTTCGCTACCTCTATCAGCCTGGTGAGGCAGAGCAAGACCACAGGCGACGGGCCACTGCCCCTGTGTGGTCACTCAATGTTTACCAGATTGGAAGCTCTGTCACTAAATCTTGTGAGCCTGTACTATACCATTTGCTGGATGGACCTCTCCGTGGCTTTGTAAAGAAGGAGTTGCTTGTGGTGCCGTCCGATACCCAGTTGCCGCCAGACGGTATTACCAATTAGACTAATAGATATCTATATATATTACAATGGTCGGATTTGACAATAAGTTCCCATGGATATTACTCGGGAAGAAAGACCCCTGTAACAGGCCCTGTACGCAAGAGCAAGAGTTTTGTAATTTACACAGATATAAGATAAAACATGGTGTCATTAATCGTCTTTGTACGGGTTGTCAGAAGGCTATAAAAAATAATAAGGTAGGATTGTGTATGGATTGTGGGTTCGATAAAGTCAACCACAGTCGTCTTCGTCAAAAGAAAAAAATTGCTTCACAACGGCCTATAGCTGGGGACACTGACTCGCCAGTCGGCGCCACTGAACGGGGATTCCCCACTGTATAAAAATAGAAATCTTGTGGTGCTGTCAACGACATGGTTTGGCGGTCAGACTTATATGCGACGAAGCGTGGCACCTTGTCAGAGACGGGTGTTTACTGCGTAGGTCAAAGTCCGCTCGCTGTATTGTCATTGCCTTTTATGTATCAACGAATTCCCTTTTAGACTAATGAACTGTATAGTAAACATGACTCATAATCAGCGAGCACGTAAAGCCCAAAACGATTATGTTTCAATTCACGGTTTTAAGCCTCCTTATACACTCTCTAAGGTTGCACTCAAAGCACTCCAAGTGCGTAATGAATATGACCGTACATACAAGTAGATGTTGGCTAGATTAAAAGCTGGGGTGGCACGCACCCCTGTCCCCACTGCTGCCCCACGCAGACCAGTCCCTGCCCCACACAGACCTGTCCCTGCCCCACGCATCCCCGCAACCCAGTTCCCAGTCCCCACAGCGCGTCTTGCCTTCAAGAAGACTATGTGGGCTGTTAAAAACTATTTGCGTGGATGGGTGATGAACGTTCCTGAGTCTCACCCCATTAGCTCGGACCTTATGATGTTCTTTAAGGGCATGCGTCGGAAGATGCATAAAGTTTTGACTGGTGAGCTGGAAGAGCTAGGTGGAATCAAGTGTCAGTTTGCCCTTAAGGTAAGACTCTCCAAGCACGCAGATGATGACAGCACTGAGTATTTTGAGCCTGTGTTGTGTAATAAGCAGCAGGTGGTTCTCTCCTCAGAAGACATGGATGTTGCGTTGGACCAGAGCGTTGTTAATATCCAAGAGCGGTTGGAGAAGTGGACCATCCAAGGTTCGGGCTGGGAGTTTGAGACGGTCACAACTCTGTGGATTGATATTGCCAACTACAAACCGTTGAAGGGTGGCTCCTACCTGCGACTTCCAGCTGCGCTGGCGGCTAAGCAGGCCATCATAAATGTAAAGAACTGGGACGACTTCTGCATTCTATGGGCTGTTGTAGCCGCTCTGCACCCGGTAGCCAAGAACCCACAGCGATCATCAAAATATAACATTCAGTGGCTCTTAGATCTGCTGGAGGGTGCAGGTGTAGAATATCCTACACCGGTGTCGCATGTTGAGAAGATAGAAAAGCATGCTAACCTAGCCTTGAACGTTTTTGGCTGGGATGGAAAAACCACTATCCTACACCGCATCAGTAAGCACTCTGGTACCCGTATAAACCTCATGCTGATTGAGAAGGACGGCAAGTTTCATTACACGCAAATCAAAGACCTAAACCGCTTGCTGTATGACCAGACGAAACATAAAGAGCGCAAGTTCTTCTGTGAGCTATGCCTGCATGGATATACCTCAGAGGGTCTGCTCCTGGTGCATTAGCCTGAGTGTATGGGGATAGGGCAAACTGCTGTGCGAGTGGATATGCCTGAGGAAGGGAAGAACATATTATCCTTCCAGAACTGGCAGAAACAGCTTGCTGCACCCTACGTCATCTATGCTGACTTTGAAACGCTCACAGTGAAGCTTCCGGGTCCTGCGCTTAATCCTGGTAAGAGCAACACGCAGAGAACGCAGGAACACCAAGGATGCGGCTACGGCTATGTGGTTGTTCGTTGTGACGGTAAGACCGAACCCCCTGTGGTTTACAGAGGAAGCGATGCTGTGGAAAAGTTCTTACAGGCTCTGCAGCAGGAGGAGCAAAAGATCAAAGCAGTTCTGTCCAAGCCTGTCCCTATGCGGATGACTCGGGAGGATAGAAGGGCACATAAGGCTGCAACTCACTGTCATGTGTGCAAGAAAAAACTGGGCTGTCACTCTGTTCGCGATCACTGCCATATAACAGGCTTGCACAGAGGGCCAGCCCATAACGTGTGTAACCTGAAACTTCGGCTGAGTCCCAAGACAACACCCATCCCTGTGGTGTTCCATAACCTGCGGGGCTACGACTCCCATCTCTTGATGCAGGGTATAAGAAAAGTGGAGGGGAACATCAACTGTATCCCAAACAACATGGAGAAATATATCTCCCTGTCGCTTGGACAGTTGCGCTTCATTGACAGTGCACAGTTTCTCCTGGCCTCGCTTGATAAGCTGGTGTCTGCTAACAACCCAGATGCCTTTGCTGTGACCACGGAATATGAGCCAGACCAGATGAAGCGGCGATTGCTGTTGCGTAAGGGAGTCTTCCCCTATGAGTTCATGGACAGCTGGTATAAATTTGATTCCCCTCAGCCGCCAATCCAGGAGTTCTACAGCAAGCTCTCTGAGGAGAGTATATCTACTGTAGACTATGCCCATGCACAAAAGGTCTGGAGCATCTTCGGGTGTAAGAACATGGGTGACTACCATGACCTGTACCTGCGGACAGATGTACTGCTCCTGGCAGATGTGTTTGAGGTGTTCCGCAAGACCTGTCTTAAGCAGTACGGGTAGGATCCGGCCCACTACTATACCAGCCCCGGTTTGTCATGGGATGCTTTGCTTAAGAGCACAGGCGTGGAACTCGAGCTACTCACCGACTATGACAAGCACCTGTTCATTGAGAAAGGTCTATGCGGCGGTATAAGCATGATGTCGCGCCGCCACGCTAAGGCCAATAACCCGCTCGTGGATGACTTTGACCAGGATAAACCAACGAGCTACATCCAGTACCTTGATGCTAACAATTTGTATGGGTGGGCTATGAGTCAGCCTTTGCCAACTGCGGGTATTGAGTGGGTGGCTCGGCCGGAGGATCTACAGATACAGGACCACCCAGATGATGCCGAGACTGGATACATACTTGAGGTTGACTTGGAGTATCCTACTGCACTCCATGACAAGCACAACGACTACCCGCTGGCTCCGGAGCGGCTTCTTGTAGAGAACGACTGTTTGTCTATCTATTAGAAGAACCTCCTGGGAGAGTTGGGTGGCACCCTTGGCGAGGTTGAAAAGCTGGTGCCAAACCTGCGGAATAAGGAGAAGTATGTGGTGCACTACAGGAACCTCAAGCTGTATCTGTCTTAGGGGATGAGACTTACCAAGATCCATCGAGCATTGGTCATTAACCAGAGCCCCTGGATGGAGCCTTACATTCGGATGAATACGGATCTGCGTAAGGTGGCCACCAGCGACTTTGAGAAGGACCTCTATAAGCTGATGAATAACTCTGTGTTCGGTAAGACTATGGAGAACCTCCGGAGGCGGGTCGATGTCAAGATTGTTCGCTCAAAGGAAGAAGAAAGAATGCGTAGGCTTATTGGAAGTCCCGCCTACGCGCGTCATCAGGTGTTTGATAATGACCTGGCCACTCTGCACATGCACAAGACTCACCTGGTACTGAACCGCCCGGTCATGTGGGCATTTGTATACTCGACCTCTCCAAACACCTGATGTACGACTTCTATTATAATACCATGAAGCCCAGATACGGCAAGAACCTTGGCTTGTTGTACACAGATACGGATTCGCTGCTAATGGAGATACGCACGCCTGACGTGTATGCTGACATGAAGGAAGATGCCCATCTCTTTGACACCAGCAACTTTCATCCCTCCCGTAGTCTCTACAGCAATGTGAACAAGAAGGTTCCGGGGAAGATGAAGGATGAGTGTGCCGGCGTGCCCATCAAGGAGTATGTTGGTCTGCGCCCAAAGATGTACTCGATCTTGATGTCGAGCCGGGATGATCAAAAAAGCAAAAGGTGTGAAAAAGGTGGTGGTGAAGAAGCATCTACGACACGCTCAGTACGTGGAGTCACTGTTCGCCCAAAAGCAGTTTCGCCACGGAATGAACATGCTCAGGAGTGACTGCCATAAAATGTATGGGCTCCACGTTAACGAGGTGTCTCTCTCCCCTTTTGACTCAAAGCGGTGGTTAGCTCCAGGTGGTGTAGACACTCTGGCCTATGGGCACGCGTCGATATGTTGAACATATGAGGGCTGAGGTATAGAATGAGCACCGATGAACATATGGGGGTGACCGAGCTGCAAGCAGATGTGGAACATATATGGGAGGAGAAGGTGGACCTTGAGATTGAGGTGAGGGATTTGGAATCAAAGTATGAGGACCTTTTGGAGCGCGTGAGTCGTTTAGAAGAGCTTATTCCTCAGGGTCCTGGTGTAGAGAAAAAGGTGAGGGAATTGGAATCGAAGTATGAGGACCTTTTGGAGTGCGTGAGTCGTTTAGAAGAGCTTATTCCTCAGGGTCCTGTTGTAGATGGTTGACATTGCTGTCGCCCTCTTTAGTGGGCCTATACCATAGGAACTGGAAGGGCTGGGCTCATATGGTATAGTATAGGGGGGAGGTGCGAGCGGTTCGCTGGCTCACATGAGCCACCCTGTATATGTGTGTTTTCTGGGTTGCTGTATTAGATTGCTGTGCTCGTACCCCTAGTCTCTGTACTACTGATATTTATATTTGTGATGGTCGGTTGTGTGCCATCCATTTCAAGTTGGCCTCGTACTTTGAAGCCATATCTTTTCTAATCGTGGCGCCATAAATAGAGCAGCTCAACGTGAATGGTGGTATGATAACATAGATAATATAGCGGTCATTTCCCCTGAGTGAAACATTAACCGTCATAATGAAATGTATAGGGCTAACCTATGCCTGGGATGTAGAGTAACTGATTCAGCACGGGTGTTGGTGAGACACATACAATAATGCAATGCTTCAACCTGTTAAACATGCAAATAATATAAACATATGTGTATACTACATACAGCGAAATGCAAGTTCATTATGACACATGATGAGTCTTATCTATTTATGGGTGCGACTAGCAATACGAAAGTATACAAAACGCGGACAGCTGCGCATTGTGCCGCTGGCTTGCGACAATCCATGGACTATCGAATCACGCAATGCTTTCTAGGAACCCCGCAAAATCACAAGATTATTCCCTTTAAATGAATTGACGTCATAAGCAAATCTCCCTGTAAAATTCACACTCGCAGCATCGGCAATGGCAGCTCAGGTGCGCATACGAATGATTTACAAGTGGGCTCTAATGGAATAAAATTACTTATATTGTAGCATCAAACATACTGCTTTATGTGTATAAGACTATTTAGATGCGATCATCATTAAGTTGTAGTGATAATTACAGAGGGATTGCATTATGTAGATCAATTTGCAAAGTTTTAGATATGATAATTCTTAAACAGTATGGCAATGTTTTATGAACGTCTGATCTTCAATTTGGCTTCAAAAAGGGACATTCTACAATCCTTTGCACGACTGTATAAAGAAACAATTAGTTATTATACACAAAGAAATAGTGATGTTTTTAGTTGTCTGTTAGATGCTTTTGACAGGGTACATTACGGAAAATTATTCCAATTGCTATTGCAGCGTAAAGTGCCTCCGCTTATAGTTAGGTTTCTTATGGATAGCTATTCGAGACAGACTATATCTGTTGAATGGAATGCATGCTTATCAAAAGAGTGTCATGTATCAAACGGTGTTAAGCAAGGTGGTGTCATATCACCGATATTATTTACTGTGTACATTGACGAGCTGATACAAAGGTTAAAAAAGTCTGGACTAGGCTGTCATATAGGCAGCGAATATGTTGGTGCGCTTGGTTATGCTGATGACATTACCTTACTCAGTCCAAGTCTCATTGCACTGAACAATATGTTGAAAATATGTGAACGATTTGCTGATGAATATAACGTAGTTTTTAATCCTTTGAAAACAAAATGCATAAAATATGGCAGGGCAGTAAATGAATTTGCTAAAACAGAACTGAAATCTGAAGCTAACGTGTCGTCCCCCCGTCGTTGATGATTATATCGTTAATCGAGTTACTCTTTATGGAAGCCCAGTCAATTTTGAACGTATACCCTAATTCCCTAATACCTAATGCCATCTACAGATCAGACCGCCGCTGCTCTCTGCTCGCCTCACCGGCGCGCTATCAAGTATGGCACGCCGTGGTAATATTGAGTAAGCAGAGCTTTTCCTTGAGTCGGTTAATTTTTGGCAAATCTATCATTGCCCCGGACAGCATGATTTCTTTAATACATTTGATTGATTATAAATTCATTAATATATGTGGGATGGTTATGAAAATTGGTTAAATGGTGGTTGCCAATGATTTAAAATCGATAACAACTTGTTCAATCATTGGCCGATTTCGAAATTATGCAGTTCGCAATTAAACCATGGGTGGAAATCGTTCTATCATAGTATTGATTAATACAAATTATTCAACACTTCATCAAAAGATGCACGAAAATAAACCATGCATACCAATATTTGCACGGGTGGCTAATAGTGTTAATCATGTGACATAATGGGTAAACTCTCCACGTCCCGCTAAGAATAAACGACGGGAATTTACAAACGCAATCGAAATTGCTAGGGTCAACGATTGGCTTTAAATATACCAGTTCCAGAAATAAAAGGGAATCAAGTTCTGATGAATTGAACCTAACTATTACCCTGAACACTGTGCTTAACTCAGAGTTATTATTTCTGACTAGTTTACAATCTGTGTGGTAGATGCGATGCGCTTCAATCTGTTGGATTGTGGTTGTCATAACTTTGAAATCCATACAAACTTGGCCAATTAGTATATAAAGCCACTGTACAATTTTACAAATAATCAAATGCGTATGATAATAATTGAGGCGAAGTTGCTAAAGATGAAGATGATGTCGATGATTAGGACGATTGTTATGATGTAAATCGAGTTAAACAAAATTTTCACAGTGACAAATTTCATGAAAATTGCGATCGATTACAAAATTAAAATATTTGTTCGATTGTCGCAAAAATATTTGATGAGTAGCTGTTATATACAGCGTCAACCGTATCTTGATACTTTACGTATGTCAATGACGACATGCCGGTTCGTAACGCAATCAATTCATAGTGAAACATACAATCAGAAGTTACCGTTCCATGTCTCCTTCGTTAATGGTTTTCCCTCGCAATCATTCTTCATGGCTACATTGCAAGTACTGCATTGTGTTTAATGTACAAATGGTGAATATACCCCCTTGAAACATCAGATTGTCCTCAAGGTTAGTGTCTCCTCAAAGCTTATCATTTCACAAGTATTTCAACTGAAATGTGACAAACAGTTCAGGGAAATATCTATTGAAGATAAGGAAATAACTTATTTTTGCCTTTAATAGGTCTCAGCCAGCTGTACCCTCCTGAAACATCAGTTTGTTCTCCAGGTAAATGTCATCGAAAAAAAAAAAATTACTTTTTATCTTTAATAGGTCTCAGCCAGCCATCCCCACCTGAAGCATCAGTTTGTCCTCAATGTTAGTGTCTCCTCGAAACTTATAATTTCACAAGTATTTTTGCCGGAAAATGGACAAAAAGTTAGTTAAAACAACTATTCATCAACAATAAGGCCGTCATAGCGTTAACAATGTTTAACGCGCACCGCCAGTGATGAACGGGACAATTTTTCCTCTTCCTCGGAGCAATCAAGTCTGATGTAGCTGTAAATAAATTTCAGTCACGAAGGAAGTTACTCAATGAAGTTAAGATTTACTCTCAAGAATCACTTCCCTTCTGTATATCGTTGTAATATTTGTTTACCTATTACAGAAAAAAAATCATGCGACCAGGTGGCCTTGCATTTCTCGCCACCATTGTCCAAAGGGATAGCATTGTGACGTATTAGCATAGTAATACGAAATCCCAACCCGAATATCAAACTGTCCTGTGCAGCGCTTACAATTAACCCTTTTTCCCCCACAGGCGATCGACAAATAAGCCGAGCAAATGAGTTGTGCGATCACTGATCGCTTACATGGGCAAAGAAGCCGAACAGCTAAATTTTGAAACAACAAACAACAACAAGTTGTGCGATCAGTGTAGAGACGACACGTTCGCCATTCCTTTCAGTTAGAGCGCGACCAATTTGCGTCCCTCTGGCTTATATAATGTGAAGTATCTGTGGTGCGTCACACTTCAGTCGCCGATAGCCCTAGCTTCTACATGCGACGTATGACAACATTCCAACAACGCCCCATCCTTCCCGTGTTCGCTCACTGCGTGTAACTGCGCTCTGATTGTAACATGATAGGAACACACATATCGGTTCGGGGCAGTTATGGCAAGCCTGGTCCAGAAAAACAAATGCAAACTTCCCGGAGAAAGTTCGCAAGACTCGTACTACACCTTACGGGACTTGTGGTCAGTTCCCAAGACTCGTACATTAAATAACTTATTGTCTTCTGGGACTAAAGAGATACACTTAAGGCCATTATTTGTCAGTGAGTGAGTATAGGGTTTAACGCCACACCAACACGTATATGCTATATGGCGCCTGGAAATGTTAATAGATAAGTGTGACCTTGATTAACCAGCCGTCACCTAGGACAGATGGGGAAAAAACGTACAACGCGTGGATGGCGATCAAAAAGATAAAAATGCAAACGATTATCCCACCACAAGCCAATTGACTTAACAGGCTATCCCAGCCGCTCATCTAGGCGAAATCCGGCCCATAGTGGTGTTTTACAGATATGGCCCTCGCAAAGACCTCTCTACTCAACCATCAGGATCCCATTGCCCTCCGACATGAGTCTCATCCCAAGGCCAACAGGTTGCATCCTATTAGTCGCCTCTAACGACATGCAGGAGGATACAGTAGGCCGATTCTACCCCAAGACGCACAGGGGTAGCCATTATTTCTGAGGTCGCTTCCTTTGATATGGCATTTTGACGCACGATAGCAGGATTATCATGCGTAACTAAATTCACAACACAAAACTGGAGAGTCAGCGATTATGTGTGCGATTCCCTTGTAAGCGCGACCTGTGCAAAGAATATTTATTTTTGTCATTGCATGGCCTTTTGGTGATGAGCTCCGCATGGTTTAAAACCCTTGCAATCAAATTGCAATTATCTCCTATTTAAATCGAATACATGATTTAACATTGCTTGTACACATTCACAATGGATACGCAGCCCTCCCACACATAAACATCAGTTGACCTTCAAAATGAATAGCATTAACAGTAGTAACTGCTACAAATGATCCATCCTCACTTTTGTAATCAAACAGATCCATGGAAATGTGGAACTTGCCAGAGAAGTTGCAAGACTAAGAGCGGCTTGGCAACCCATGTTAATACACACATTTCAAAAGGTTGGTTGAAATTGGTTGATAACAAAATGAAAGGTGTCTGCAATGTGTCCAAAAGTCGATTTAAAAACCAAGTTTTAATTCTAGCTTACTCTTCCATTTGTGTTCAGGCACTTACAAAAAGCCATCTAGGAGGTGTCCTTACTGCCCTGGCTTTTTCCAAAAGCTCAAGCGACACATTACAACTGTGCACGCAGACATGCCGGAGGTTTTATCGGCATCGCAGCAAGACAAAGTTCATCAAAAGATCGTCTTCAAGAAAATGCGAAACAAAGGCATTTTGGATGAAAATTTAAACCAATGCAGACAAGAGGATCCGAGCTTTCTGCGCCAGAAGAGCTGCAAGGGAGATGTTGTATACTGTCCCAATTGCGGGGCATTTTGTAGCAAAACCTACTTCTACAGACACAAACGAACATGTCTGATTAGCACGGAGATTGCTAAACCGATGCCAGCCAAACTTATGACCCCTCTCTCAAAAGGGGATCCTGAGTTTCAGACACTGTTGGCTGGATGCCAACAGGACGATGCGGGTCGGCTTTGTCAAACGGACAGAACCATTCTACTCATTGGGGCCCGGTTTGTTTGAGAAAGACAAGGCCAAGCCCGACAAAAAAACGGAGGTGAAGAAGAGTGTTCGAGCCTCGATGAGGACATTAGCGCGATTGTTCATCGAATTCAGCTCTTGTCATGAGGAGTTAGGGGGAGAAGATGCATCAGCTATGTTCGACAGGGCACATTTCACTTACCTGCGGGAGGCTATCGCAAATGTGACTGAGAAAGATGGGGTGACTATTGAGCAGAAAATCAAGTACGGACTGAAAAGCAACATTTATTATTTGCTCCTAAATTCTGCCATTATTCTGAAGGGATCATTTTTGGAAAAACAGGGAATGGAGCGTCAGGCTGAGGAAATCGACAGGTTCATGGTGGTCCTAAAACTTAATCAAAATGTGGTTTTTGGCGACGCCAAATACCTAATAAACCAGTCAAGACAAGAACGTTTGCGATTGCCAAGCAGAATCCCGCAAGAGGATGACATGAAAGCCCTTAGGGACCACACCCTCGATGTCATCATTAAACTTTCCAGCCCTTATCAACATATATCTACACACGAATTTGTCACCATTCGTAATGCCACATGCTCAAGGGTAACTCTTTTCAATGCACGGAGAGGTGGTGAGCCGTGTAGGCTAAAAATCCATCAATGGACAGATAGGGGCAAATGGCTACCATCAGCGTGGATGAAAGATCTGCAAGACTATGAAGTCGACATTGTTGATAAGATGGAAATTACTTACCAAGCTGGAAAGGGCAACCACTTAGTTCCTTGCCTTATTCCAAAGGATTGTACAGCAGCCATAGAGAAGTTGTGTGATGATGGTATCCGCCAGGGTGTTGGAATACCCCATAGCAACCCATACATATTTGCTAACACAGGGGGATCAGTAGAGCATGCTACTGGGTGGGACACGGTCAACTTTATGTGCAAATCCGCAAATCTAGTTAACTCCTCTTTAAATGCTACAAATAACCGGGGGAGGATAAGTACACTGTACGCAGCGATGGAGTTACCACCTGAGGATCGCATATACTTCTATAGTCATATGGGCCACTCTGCAGAGGTTAATGCTGGTACATACCAGAGGCCACTACCAGTCCAGGAGATTCTGAAAGTTGGACAGCATCTGAATTTTATTGATGCAGGTATTTGGGCTTTCCTTCTCAACCTCCGTCTTCTTACAAGATTAGCAACAATTCATGCAAAGAATTGGGGCTCACTTTAATTTAAATACTCTCACACTGTATGAAATGATGCTAGGACCATATTGATGACAACAACATGACTGACTCTTATATGAAGTCAGTGACAATCATTTAGGAAGCCACTAGCTTTTTGATCACTAAGTAACAATCTAAGTAACTCATATGTTTGTGATGTTTAAGGGCTGAACTCTGGATGCAGAATAACAGCCACCCCAACAGCCAGTGAAATAAGTATGACTACATAATTTAAAAGAAATTTGCACTATTCTCCTTTTTCTGTACAGTCGCTGAATTCCCTTCATTCACATTGTAACCTTGGGACACCAAGTCATTGATTATGTATTGATATTGGTACCACAAATTACCAACACTAGGCAATTAATTGCAAATAAACACAATCATTACTGGCAAAGTAACTTTTGACTTGCCACACAAAGAGAACCGCTTCCATTACAAGTATTGTTGTCAATACCCGACTTAGACTCAAGTTTATATGTACAACTAATATACACCATATGCTTATATGCAGCAAAGAAATGGAATAATATCATAGTGATAAAAAAATACCTTTGTTTTAGATCCTACTTCCAAGTCCAATATGAGCTCCAGGCATACATCCAATGAACCAGGTAAATTGGTCTGTTTTTGTAAGTCCGATTGCAGCAGTCTGTAAAACAATCATCACGTAAATTATATATCAATAACGATTCACTTTTATTCATGCATAAATAACCAACAAAATACAACCTTTGTTTAGATGTGACAAGTAATCCCATGCCAAGCACCTCAAAATATCCAGAAAGTGCATCTAGTGAGTACATTTCAATCTTTATAATAAGTTTATTGCGATATCAGAATGTATAATCAACAATGTTCGACTTATTGAATAAACCATGGCTGTTTCTATGCTACAGACAGAACCTACTTCAAGTGGTCAAGTGAGGATACTAAAATAGTGAGCCAAGTCTTTGCCTCGTATCTCAGAGAGACATCCAAGACTAGATTGCCAGGTAAGATGCTATCATATAATCTTTTATTCGATTCATGTGAAAAGCAATGTTCTTATAGTTTACACAATTTTCCCAATGGTTAATTACTAAGTTTATACCTAGAAGTCCTGCAGTTTATGCTATTGTTTTCAATAACCAGTTATGATAACATTAAATCATAACGTTTATGGTTTGATAGTGCATTCAGTGACACATCAGAGCTGAACAATAGCCTTAAACCAATAAAGAATCATAATTATAATTATTCAAATAATAATAAAAAATACTATATATTTTAGTTTTTAAGATATGATTTACCAGAATGGGTTTGAATATCCCAAGATTACACATAGCACAGGAGATAATACAAACTCATGGATCCAATGACATGCAGGGCTGTTGTTTACTTTACAAGGATCAATCAACATGGGAGGGGCCCATATAGATAAGATATTAAAACCAAGGCTCCAAAAGTTTACAAACAGATGGAGGGACAGCATGAAAACAAAATTGGTCACAATTGTGAAAGGTATAGGTAACTTTAACAATGAGGTAGAAATTGTAACCAGAGGCAAGAAACCAATTTAGTCCACTCAATGCAGGTCTGCAGCAGTTGAGCAATTAGTTAAATACAAAAGGGGAAGTCGATAACTAGTAGAAATTTTTATAGGTGTGGTAGGTTATCTTCCATATAGGGCTGAAGAACGAAATATTTTTTGCTTTTACCAGATTTGTTTTGTATCTGATGTGAATTTTTTTGATGTTAATAGTAGAACAATTTGTGTCACAATTAGGCAAAAAAGAAGTCCAGCAATTTCTGCTGACCAACACAGAATTTGCCAGACAATTTACCGAAGCCCAAAGAATCCAGTTCGTAAAAACCAAGATCTTTAATATCAGAAGCAAACTGAGGAGAACGGAGAACGCTCAACTGGTAAAACTGGGCTGCAGTCATTTAAGCTAAAAACACATGCAATCTTGATTGTGTTCTCAAGATAATTGAACTTGTCCAGTTTGTGAATAATTTGTCTCACTATGCAATGGTGTAAGTGTAATCTATGACTTTATAACATGCCAATGACAATTACTATGAACTTATTGGTATTTGGATTGTAATATAAATATATGTTTATATGCTATGTCTATTGACATCAATGTACAAAACAGTACATGTGTGTCAATAGTGCTAAATGTTACCACTAAAACAACTATAATGGGTATGAAACAAATATACATATCAATATCACAGAATGATACAAATGTAAAATATTTGGTGCATTACCAATATTACTTTTATCTGTCTGATTGATGGAAGTTAGGTTTTTTAAAAATGGTTCAGGTTAGTAAAACATTTGTATACTGGTACAGAGGTACTGTTTGAAACTGATTTTAGTGAGGTATCAGCATTATCAATGTTCTTTTGATTTTCTAATGTACCTGTCATGTAGATTGTACACAGATAACCTCAATTAAGTAAGAGCAGTTCAATGAGAGGGATTATTTAGAAGTAATGTGAAAATTGTTGTAGTGCCTAATTTGATAGTGCATGTTGCATTTCCCACCATTAATGTCTTCAAAGATGTCTTTTTGAGGGATACCTGTGTGTCGCATTATGACATTTAATTTAAGTTGTTAAGTTATTGGACTGGAATTAAGAGAATTTGGGGGATTTTCACTCTTAGGGGGTGCATTGACATGACTGGGATGGTCTATTTATATTTTGAATGAGGTCCTATGACTAAGTATAATGTTTATAGGATTGCCACCAACCTCAAACATGGATGAAAAATCTTAGGTTTTCTTATAAGATACAGATGATTTGTTTCCAAATTCTGATATGATGTTGTCAATGGTTTGTCTTGCTTATAGAGTGTAAAAATTATTATGGTTAGATTCAAAGTTTGAATCATTGTATTAATTAGTGATAACATTTGAATTTGTACGTTTTTAAAAGCTAATAACACTATGTTTGTAAGCAAAATCATCTTGTGAATCACGCAATGGCGCCTTCGTGTCATAACGTTTAGGCCAAACCGCATGGTAACATGTGTTTGCAGTGCAAGCAACGTTAGAAAAGGAAATACTTACTCAAAACATCACCCCGTATATCAATGTATTAAAGTCAAACAAGCAATAAAACGAGGTAACTATTTATGCTTAGCACAGAAGTGGGTAATAGTATTTCTTTTTTCTCTTTTTACCAGTGCTACCACATACGAGTTTCTCCGACGAAGAGGATTTGCGCGTCGAAATACGGGCGGTTGAATTAAGTTTGGACTTTACTTGCACCCTATATCCTATAAAGGAAAAAAATAATCCGACGAGCTCGGTTCAACTCGTTTTGAAAGAGTGATGAGCCTCTCAAATATCTAGTGAACAAACTCAATTAACGGGAAAGCTGAAATATTACCGTATTCTTTTCTACGCCTATTATTCCCAGAAGCACGTGCACAAATGCAAGCTTTTATAACCGGAAATGGAAACGATCACAATACTTGCAAATAGATATTTGAAACAGCGATGTGAGCGGTAGGCAAAGAAATTTCGCCTCGTCAAATGCGCAGGCTCTCTATAGCCGACGTCAGGCTTCTGAGCGTTGAACTCCTTGATCTCCGTGTCAGGCTTCTAAAAGCCGAGTCGGAAGGTCCTTGTACAGGGCAATCTCTGCGGTTATTTTATTCAATATCGCCTTAAGTAATCTAAAAATTGAATTCATACATAAGATAAGATAAGATAATTTATTAGCCCTATTCGGGAATTTGCTTTACAGTCTACAATTGACTCGTGTATCTCTGTCATTATCCTCGTGTCCCAGCCCCTGCTAGACCCGTGTTTTGGCAGGAAAATTCCAGATGGCGCTGGAAGACGGGTGCTGTGATGAAGAAGCAGTGACCCGCAGATATCGAGCAGCTCCTTCCTGGATTACGGCCTCGATTTTAAATTCTTTGAACTTTAAAAGTCTTTTGGACTACTGAAACTCTGTTATTGCCAGATTGATAATCAGCCGCTAGTTTGTTGGCAACCAACAGGAGAGCATTATTAATTTAGGGTACTTTTGATACTGCCGGCCATTTTGGCAGTGGAATGCAACTCAAAATAGTTGCAATGCGAAATAGATTTGTTTAGGAATAAATACAAAATCGATAAGACGATGCCGAATTCATTCATAAAAGGTCAAGTGCGACATTCGTGAAACTAATGTTGCTAACTGTAAGTTGTATTCAAGGAGGTTCCTTCCGGACCTCATTGCGCAAGGTATTTTTTTTTTTTTTTGCAAATCGACAGTCCCTTGAAACTGTACACATGTCTTCGCAGTTTTCAAGAATTTAGGCAAAATAAATATTCCTTATATGATAATGGTTTGAAGAGAGAAACAAATATAGGATATAACCGACTTCTGCGCCCCCAAATATGTGGTCATAATGTCTGAAGATCATGATGATTAAATGGGGAACATGTGAGAGCGCTGGGCTCGTCCGCAGGGGTTTATCGCATAATTATCACAATGATAATTACAAGCGCTAATCAAGCCACGTTTAAAAAATCACATAGCTTTGTAAATAATAGAAGGAAACAGTTCTGACTGAAATCGTTATTATGTCTCTTGAACATTGAAAAAAAAGTTCAAAAAATTAACTTCTCCAAACTTCAAATGATACATTATGATAAATACAATACTTATCTACCGTGCGCACATGCGCGGGATAATGTTCTGCTCTAACCCATGCTCTGACCCCAAACCCAACTATACCGGTTAACGTGGGGTGATGTGTTTTGATATTGCAACACCCTGTTCCGGTCGCGCATGCGTACATAAATGAGAAATTCGAAACGTAACGGGGATCGTTCGTTATTCTCCATCTCCTCCCAAGTCTTTAAAACGGTGAAACATACTGGTTGAAAATCTGAAATGTGATGAAAATAAAGTCTGGTTATCACATATATTAGTCTGCGTGCAATTTGGGTGGTCTGCTTGTGGCTTGGGGACCAGCCGGTAAGGATGTCACAGGCAGCGGGTTGGAGGTTTGCGGCTGTGTATTTTGGCCTGGGACGGGTGTCATTGTGGTCGTCGGTGGGGTGACAGATGTTTACGGTACGTGGTAGACAGGGGCCAGTCTGGTAGGCACTGGTGGCGCCGCTAGCTATGTGGCCATGGACGGCTGGGCGGATACGTCATCTGGGGTGTTGGCCGGTCCCGCAGCCGGTCATGCTAACATTGTTGCAGGAGGTCTTCTACGTGGCTTACCGGTACGAATTTCCTCAAGATTTTCCGGTCGAGTAGGGTCACACGTCCTGAGTCATTGATATTTAAGAAATACTAGTCGAAATTGAGGACCTCGATGACAGTCCTAGTCCTGTCTCATTTGGTTTAGGTGGGGTCCCGTCTGGTTTTGGACCTGAATGTAGTCTCCCATGCGCAGTGGAGTCAGTCGGCGAGTGTGCTCTGACCAGGCGTCTGCCTAGGGATGTGACGTTTACGCTGGGCGTCTTCTCTGGCCGTCAACGTCTCAGGCCATCTGTCGTGAGGTCGGTATTTCCTCAATATATTAGTTATATATGTTTCTCGAGACTATTCTGTTTGCTTATAAAGCTAAATTTGGCATCAATATTCCGAAATGCATATGTTTCAGACTAGCAAAATGCAAAATAACCAAAAATAATACATGTCCCCCAAAGGATGGATTTTTACATAAACATAGTCGCGGTCAATTCGGTGGACAACCTTTACCGCTAATGAACAATTTCAGGAAAAGAATCTAGTAAGGCTAGTGCTTATCATAGATACCTTTATGATGCAGGCGAAATCCATGACGAAGCACATCCCTTTCCAAGCGACACGCCGATGGTTAATGCAAATACAATATATATATATATATATATATAGATATAGATAGATATAGATATAGATATATAGATAGAGAGAGAGATATATATCGAGAGAGACGCAGAGATAGATCTAGAGATCTCCGATATAGATAGATATCATATATATATAGAGAGATCTATCTAGAGATCTAGATATAGAGATCTAGAGATATAGAGAGACCCTATATATATATATATATCTATATCTAGAGATCTCTATATCTCTATCTCTAGTATATAGATCTCTCTATCTCTCTCTCTCTATCTCTCTATATCTATCTCTCTCTCTCTCTCTCTCTCTCTCTATCTCTCTCTATCTCTCTCTCTATCTCTCTCTCTCTCTCTCTATATCTATCTCTATCTCTCTCTCTATATCTCTCTCTCTATATATATCTCTATATATCTATATATATCTCTATATATCTCTCTTTTCTAGAGTCGGCCACTGGCATAAATCAATCCCGGCATAGCAAATTGCATGGCATCGGTGCATTTACTTGCTGTAATACGCCGGTCGTATGCATATGCCGGGGCTTAGAAAGCAGCGTTATATAATACTTTACGGTAAGGACAAAATCCTGAGCTTGTTTACTCTAAAACTCAAACAAGGGGAACCTGGTCTTGCAGCTTACAGTAACACCCAGGAAAGTCCACCTCATACACGTGTCTGGATCATGTGTTCATTACCAGCTTTCCGCCAATATCAAATATATATTGCTTATGAGGTTACCAAGAACGAACTCATCCCATCCGATTGGTTTCGATTGGTAGCAAAAAATTGCACAAAGGAGCTAACGACAAAGATGGTATCTATAGTCATACGAATGATGATTTTCATTTTGGTTTTTCTGATAAATCGCGTTTACGCTGGGAATCATATCGATCTATCACAATCACATGCATATTGTCTCACATTAAATTTATTGACGATTCAAATATGACGAATGAGTGAAAAAATATTCAACGTGTCAGTTCCATCCATATTTTAAATCAGTCCACTAGCATTCAACTGCTGCGTAGCCAAAACATGTAACCATAACTGTTTTCACATGGCTGAACGACTAGTCAGGTAAGAGGTAGGAGCTATGCTGGTTTCGCATATCTTAGTCTTTTAGTGAATGGTTCATTCAACCTTGATATATGGCACATATTTCTTGAAAGGAAGATGAATAGGCATAATCTTAAGATGAGAGTAATTAATCTCCGTTACATGATCTGAAACATAAGCTACAACCAGCTGAGCGCATGCCAGGAATAAGTAGTTATCTACATCCTTGACGCACATGAAGATGAGCGGCTTCATGATACCAGATAGTTTGCTGTCGTACATGTATATTGGTGTCTGAGTACCTTTATTCACATAAAGTCGGATAAAATGATTTACACAGTTCAATGATCGCTGCCAGATGAACAGGTGCATACATTGATCAGAGAGATGTGCCTGCAATTTTGTACGTGTGTCACATGACGAATTAGCAGACTCGCTCCCATATTACCTCGCACTTAGTTACGCACAACGCCGAAAAACAACTCACATATATCATTAAGCACGTCACTCTATACGCCTCATGTATGCATCACTGATGGCTGCATGCCGTACTCATTGTTTTTATCAATAATCCTTGGGTAGTTCATCCATTGCTGATGGATGGCATTCTCGCGGGCCTCAATACCTCTTTATTCGACGTAACAATATTACGCACGGCATTCAAATTGATCGGTTTGGAGCGTGTCTTACATTAAATTTCATCATGAATCATCTCATAGCATTTAACATTGCACATTGCAATGCCGCTTTCGTATTTCTAATATCGCATTAAGTATTATGCTGTGATGTATATCCCACATTATTATTCGGAAAAAATATGCCTTGTGATTTCATTTTGCGATATTAAACTCTCACCTTGTGCTTAACATAGCATACTCATTTTGGTCGCATGTTTCCTATCGGTAGTACCCGCACTAACAATACGTCCAACTGATAATGCTATGGAAGGTCTTTACGGATAATCACCGAAATCATACAATGCTGATTAGTGTCATTTGAATCAGCAGTAATTAGTACATAACTGTGTGTTGTGACAGTGTGGTGTGTGTGCTGGCAGAATCATGCTTTTCTATGTCATAACATACGATCAAAGCAGATATGTGGCTAGAAAGCATGCAATATTCGATTGAGCTTATGCTCGACGTTGATCCGCCTTATTTAATTTTGAATAGCCAAATGTGCTGTATAGCTTTGTATATCGACTGTCTGTATCCACCACAAGAGCTTTCTGGACACGAACGTGCAATAAGACTGGTCGAGTACAAGACTTACATCAAATATATATACTTACCAGTTATACGTACGATACCATGAAGTGCATTTATCAAACTGAAGTTTGATGACAAAACCCTCTGGTTGAGGTAGTGTACATTATCAACGTATTTATGATCAATTCGTGAACTTGGCACTGGCTTGGTTGAGGTAACGGGATCACTGCATCAGCTTATTCATTAGATTAAAATAAATGTCAGCAAAATATTTTCACATTGTGTTAATACATGTTTTCATATACGGCGATACAACTTTCGTAAGACGATACAACATACTTGCCAGAATTGTGCTACATAAATTGATATATACCACACAATGAAGTTATTACATTTGTGAGATGCTTACAGGTTCACACTGCAGTATGTAATTTATTCGAAGCCTTAGTTAATGTGCATAGCCATCTAAAACTCCAGTTTTGTCTCATATCACATCCACTTCAAGATAAATAGTTGAACAGAACCGTACTATCATCAGACTCTAATCCGTCGCGTAATTTGAGCTTTCTGACCATTCCCGAACACCTGTGTATACGCTTTCGATAGTATTTGTCTCTCATTGTACTCAGTGTGTTGGCAATCAAGCTAAACATTAGCGCAGGTATTACTCTATCACTATACTGAGAAGTCTCACCATATGGCAATTGATATTTTTTTCTAACGAAGTGCTTGCGCAGTATGTTGCGACAGTTTGTAAATCCCATATCAGATATCGTGACCATAACTAACATGTATTTCCAAAGATTTATAAACAAGCAGCGTCAGGTTGCCTTTGCGTCCTAGCATTAGATAGATAGATAGATAGATAGATAGATAGATAGATAGATAGATAGATAGATAGATAGATAGATAGATAGATAGATAGATAGATAGATAGATAGATAGATAGAGAGAGAGAGGAGTAAATGTATACATTTAGAGAGATAAAGAGTGAGAAAATGAGAGAGAGTAATCGAGAGATAGAGAGACTGGGTCAGAAAAGATGGTTAGCAAAATAACTGTTCATTTACCTCCGCGACTGATATAACTGTCTGCTACGCACTTGCTTTTTATGTAGCGTGGTAAAGGTATTTGCGTGTTTGGTTATTAGCATTTATATCGCGCTTTGGGTGTATATAGAGCATAATAATACGAATTGCTTAAACACCCAAATTCACTAATGAGGCTCAATTGCATGATAAAAAAATCACAATTTTTAACTTTATGCTAAAGACCTAATTAACCAGGGACCAGAAACTCCAATCTCTTACGAATTTCAGTTGAAAATTTCAACAGCACCATTTTCTTCATAAAAATGTTGTGTCATTTTGACATATATAACTTTTATTTATTCGCTGGATCTCTATTTTCTACGTTACCATCCGCCCTATGTCGATCGTGTGTGTAAAAAATCTTATATGGAAGCAAAATGAACTTTTTTCTGTTGAATTTTTGCTGTCAGTAATATGAAATATCAGATAAATGTATTAAATAAAACTGTATCGATGTCAAATAATTGAAGTTTGTGTTTGAGATAACACACACAATAAGATAACACTTACAAATTTACTAGGTTTAATTAAGCCAGTTAAATACAATCGACAAAGCAACTTAACAACTTTTGTTAAACAACTTTCGTCATATATACAAATATTGTACCAAATACATTTGGTACCACGAACCACAAAAGACGTGTACATCCTTATGTACATTCTATTTTATATGGATCTAGGATTGATCTCACAAGGTGACATAGTGGTAATTAGCGCTGTCAGGTGAAGTGATCAAAACATTCATTAAGATGATTGAGAGCCGAACGTTTGATTGAAATATGTGTATAAAGGCCGAATTATGAGTTATTATTCTGGTAACACTTACTTATGGTACAAACCTTTACGGATATTGTGGCCTGAATCACTTGATATGCCCTTCTGCACACCTGCTCTGCATATAAAGTATAATATGATATTAAAACTACTCAAAAAAGGAACTTAAAAAGCATTTGAAACAAACAATTGTCAATGAAAAAATGACAAAACAGTTAAGTAAGACCATTTCAAATAAATGATTTGGTAACGGATGTATCTCGGTATATACAGGTCCTCTACATATTATTCACTTCAGTTTATATGTACTTTTTTAGTGAAAAGTACATTAAAACTGAACTGAGCATGTGTGAATACTAAATAAAAGTACTATAATGGCATTGATTTATGTTTACTCTCTGCTATGCCTCACATGTAACGTATGTATTACTGAATTTCTATTGAGAGAACCAGTACCTAATTAAGTAAGCTAAGACATTACTGAAAGTTCTTAGATGCTATTTCTCTCATTGAAAATACGTTCTATATCTTCGCGTTCTTTGATGGACACTTGGAAAAGGCGTTTTGATTTTTCAGATGGTTCCAGAGATGTTATGACACACATTATGTCAGTTCCTTCAACCCAAGTTTCGTATTTGTTTTCAACATATCGGTATCGTATGTATCGGTAACGTTTGTATAATTTTTAAGCAAGACACCATATTTCACACGTTTTGTGTCAAAAAACATCTTGATAAGTCAGTATAAATTCTTCTTCGAGGATTCACTAATGTGTACAAGAGTTTGAATGCTATCTAAAAGGAATTTACGTGTCAAATAAGAATGGGTAACGTATGCATTGTTAGTTTTCTAACCACATAGGAGATGACTTAATTGCATGATTTATTTGTATAACTATTTGAACCGCAACAACAAAATGCCCATTTTATTACTGTAAATGCTGTCTTCACATGTTTCTTTAGTAATCATCACCTTCTTAACAATATAAAGTTTTCATTTCATGCATGTGTTTGTATGGTTCCGTATGTATCATGGAGTTGGCGTCAATGATGTCGACACCTACAACAAGGAGAAGCAATGTCCATTACCGCCATAATGTGCGTTTTATTATAGGTTCTCAAACACTTGTCTGAACAGGGGGCATTATTTGACCTGGTTGGTTAAAAAAATAACGAACTGGCGTCAGTAACGTATGTATCGATTTTTGTTATTTGAACACATCAAAGTGCAAGGTTCTATGAAATATGAAAATTAATATGAGTTGCAAATCTTTCTGGATAATACAGATACCTCCAAGATGCACTAGTGCACAGGTAATACTTAGAGGGCCTGTTTACAATCGGGAAAGACTGTACATGCCCAGACTGATATGCAATATCTAGCCTGTTTAACTGGTCGAACATGTGCACTGTTGTTCATCAACTGTAGTTATGGTTAGTTATGTGATTAATATCGTAACATACACACAAAGTAAATAATTTCATTTTTGGTTAAATAAACGTTTAAATTTATGGTAATCTTTTAAATAGATTATATAAGAAGACATACTTTACACATTGCTAGGGCTCAAAATAGCTCAATTAATTTTTTGCCCCTTAAATCTGATCCGCTTCGACCGAGTTCGCCACTCTATTCAGTCAATGGCTGCAAAGGTAACCAACCAGTGTGTGTGGAGCAAACTTGGAACGTAAGGGGAAATTAATGGCTGATCCAAAGTAACGCCATATTAAAGAACAAATCATAAATGGATATTTGTTTTTAGGCTAAGGCACACTTTCATGGTTATTTGTAAATGTACCTGCATTTATCGAAGATTAAATAATGTGCAGGTTCTGTTAAGCTGCAGCCAATCCTTTCAGTAATTACTTTATTGGGGGAATGGGATGACCTAAAACAACGCTATCGGACTAATTGGCGTCTACTATTTCAACGAGTATTCAGTAAGAGGCAATGAAACATATTCTTTAGAAATAATGAACCAAGGAACAGCAGGTTTGGTTGGAATTATAACGCCTTTGTTCGGCTGCTTTCTCAACTTATTGACCCCTATGTATTTCAAACAGCGAACGAGAACAAATATATTTGAGGAAATGTAGGGTAGTGTTATAAAGATGCTATAATATATTGGCCAGATAATTTAATTGTATCTGCATTTTACAAGTATGAAAAATATACGCTTGTTAAAAGTTATGTTAGCCAGTAATACCAGCGAGCAAAAACCATATCAATAGGAGAAGATAGCAATGTTTGCGAAGTAGATCGCGCCTTTTCCATGGAAACAACCTCCAAATACAATAACAAGTACTGTAACATTATGTTTGGCCTTACTGCTTGCCTTTGTCAACTCAGGTTATCTAATTAAGGCCCTCATAGATTAATGGCAGCTGTTGTCATTTGTAAAATATTCGATACAGTTACGGCAGTCTTCTTCCTCAACTTGTAATTGAACGATTTTTTGATGTTTCTATTATTTAATCATTCGGATAATACATGGTTTACAATATATCCATCCACAAACTTGTCTTATGCACTGTTGCTGTATATTTTTACGTTTTATCCTACTGTACATTCGATCTAGAATAAATAGACACAAAGACCAACCACGAAATTTGTGACCAACATAAGACCAAAACCTCAATTTCAATTTAGTAAAGTTAGCAGCCGTGATTTTGGATTATATCATGATAACCATGTTTTAAACCCTTCCAAGTTTATCTTATGTGACATACCACTTGAAGGCCATCAATTGTATTAGCGGACTCGGATTGCAACACAAACGAAAACGTGATTCATCATCAACGAATTTATTTTTTTATGTAAAGTAGAACACACTCATCAGATATGTAAAATAGCTGGGTGTGACTAATTGATTGCAGTAATGATGCGCAGATTTTACTACGTCGGGCCACTGTCGCAGCAAAATAATTGTATTAAAAATGCATCTCTGCACTCTCGTCAGGGTCAATCTACAGGTCTAGCGGTCCGAAAATGCATCCATGCAGATGGCCGCAACATTAATTTCAAGTAAAAAGAGATATCGCATTGATAATTTAGATCAAACTAGTTTGCAAGGTGTGCATTAGCTTGTGCCATTGGCAGTATGTGTTGAATAACCACCAACAATAACAGTGTACAATTACATTAAACGAACTACTTAACCAGTCGATTTGGAACAATAATTGTAATCTAGCATTTATACACGCTCTGTGTACAGTTGTACGCGTAGGTATAGGTAGAACATACAACCACATAATCATTTTGCTAAAACCATTCTTCGTATAGCATCAATGGTCGAAGGAAACGGCCTATGTAGAAAACGACATTCTGTTGATGGTCACGTAAGACCTACCTATTTGCCATATTTACTATTTAAAGCCTATATTGATGACAATATCATGAACTCAGACAAGCGTGGTACACTTATTCTGCTATGCATTGTAATGATAGGAATGTGCAAAAGAGTCATCTCATGCATGTATTTTCAAGCGAAATAGGTTAAGCATTTGAAGAAAAATATCGAATTCAGCCGATGGTCTATGCGTGTTTTCGAAAACGACCACAGAGTTTATTGAATACTGCGCTTTTTTGCTTTTACCAGTGATTCATTTCACATCGGTTTACTGTTATGATGTTTTTATAGGGTTTTATAACCAGCCAACTTTTTTTCACGGCTATGAATCAAAATTAGTGACAAACACATTTGCCAATCGGGCTATAGCCGGGATATGATGTAGCGTGTCGTGTTTGTCCGCGTAATCCATCGTATTTTTATGTGTGATGGACACATCTAGATAGTGATTGTTTCCTTATTTTTGTCAGATGCATGAGCGTGTGTACCATAACAGAAGCGTGATAGGATCAGCTTTAGTTCTTGTGTCAAATGCATCAATACATCTCGGTTAGATTCACAAGACGGCTTGAACAATTCATTCTGAAGGAGTCATCAGTAGATGAATCTCGCACTTTTAACAAATTGGCCATCTCTCAGATTTCTATAGCGACGTCGTTGCATAAACCCTGCCAAATCCATCTCTGTCTGCTCAAACACGCCACATGTGAGCAAATAATGGATGTTTGTGTTTTGCGTCTGTACTTGTATTGCCCGCTGCACGTCAAAACATAGGCGTAGTTTTGCTAAACAGATCAATCATCAACAGCATGCAATGCATGCGCAATTCATGATCAAAGTCCAACAAGCGGTGATCAATGGTCGGACGGACAAAAGAGGCCATGCTCTGTTTGTAATGACCTGTTCTCTGGATCGCCGTAGCTTCTGGTCATGTCGACGCACCGTCTAAACTCTGTTTTGCCAAGCGCTTATCAGACCGAATAATGTAGCCCAACACTCAAAAGCAGCATCGCACCACAATGGTGCTGGAAATGCTGGTTTCTGAGTGTTGTAATTTTACATAACGAGCCTATTTTATGAGAATATTTGCTATCATGTCGAATAAATCAGCGTTAATGAGTTGCACAAAGTATCCTTAGGCACTTTGCTGTTTTGTAACCAGTTAGGGGACGAAGGTAGATAAGGGCAGTGAGAAACAATTAACAATAGCAACAGCACAATCGAACATGTCACTTCCCAAAAACATGACTGTACTATTGATTGCTTTACCATTTACTCTGACTATTGGATATGCCTGAATTATCCACCAGCACTTATCCACCATGGCACATATATTGCAAGTTGCATGCTCTATGATACGGTAAAACTTAGTAAAATACCCTAAACGTAAATGAAAAATTGAACAAAGTATAATTAGAAATACTGTCCGATTTGAATAAGATACTAACGCAGATAGGCACCGTGTCATTAAATATGCACCATATCATTCGATTGCACCGGAATATAGGTTTGTATTCATCTGCATTCAGACATTTGCTATATTTGCCATTGATTGAAATCACTCCCTGCATGTGCGACCAACATATAGGACAGGGTCGCAACTTAACGGATGTGACACCAACGGCAGAATAATGGTTATATATAGTAGAACAAAATATTCCCAGCGAGAATTGAGGTTTTTCTAGCAGTATGAAATAGGCGCGTTGCAAAATTAATCGCCGAGCATGTGTAACAATCAACGTGTCAGGTTTATCCTTATTATATTCATAAGAAATGTTATGTTACTATTATACCGCTAAACAATTGCAAAACTATTCTTTATACAAACATTGACTTATATATGCCGCCTGAATTGGATTAAATTCCCCAATGGCGTTATATCGTACTCATCTTACATTAAACAAGATCGCGCGATTATTTCTTATCGTCATTGGCTCTACCTGTTTTGGGTTATCAGGTAACCTATGGAAAACCCTGCTTTTATTTATATTTTTCAGTTTGATTGCTTGCACTTCAAATACACACGATGTTTACCAAAAGCAAGAATTGTGACAAAGGAACAGATCAATTGCTACCAGTGGAGGACAATGTGTTATTAAGATACAAACAACCAGGCCGCATGGTATGAACAAACAAGCGGTGTGCAACACATAGTGGCAATGTGACCCTTACAATTCTTACAGTTTATCGAGTCCTTTATTGCAGTAGAATTGAAGTTATTTTTAACCAGCACGGAAATACAAATAAGTAAAGCTAAACCGGTTTGAACAGAGTTAGCAGAAGTCCGTTGCATGTATCGTTTTCCTACACAAAATCTATATCATTTATACGGTTGGCGTTTATTAAGCGCTCGGGTTAAAGCGTGTGGATTGCTGATACGTGTGTGTGTTGCTATCCTTTTACAATGCGTATTTTATCTGCGGCGCTGTTGTAGAGCAAACGTGGGGCAATCAGTTTCTGAAGGAAAAGTGAATTTACAATAGTGTCAACTTTAGTACAATTAACAATTAGCATGCGCCCTATCTACATTTTATCTGGAGGCTATTCTAAGATCCCGATAAGTATCAGAGTAAACATGTTCTAAGAGTCAAATACGAATGTGTGAATATATCCTTGATATAAGCATCAATATGGAACAAGGTGTGCGGTTGTTTTGTACACTGGTGTTTCGTATACAGGTCGTTTCGTACACAGATATTTGTTTCGTACACTCGACAGGGAATCGTTTTCGTACACTGAATATGAGGTGTCCGAGATATGCTTGTTATTTTCATCTTTTTCGAATTATTACGTCTGTGTTATATCAGTATTATAGGTCATTTTTATGCATTTATCCTCCGTATGATGCCTATCATATTATCGACCATATTGTTTTGTGATTTTATTCTTTATGCACCATCCCGAATCAATTGTTATGGCAAATCATATTTTTCAAGCTAAACTCGTAACAAAGCTTTAGTAGGATATGGAATTTTTTTTCAATGGCATAACGGTCGGAACAACCAATGTAACGTGTACGAAACAACCGATCTGCCGTGTACGAAGCAACCTAAAGAAGTATGTACGAAACAACAAGTGTACGAAACGACCTGTAATCAATAATGATATCGCTTATGCATACAAAAGGCAAAATGGAATACCACCGCAGCACGTTTGGTCTCAGTATTTAGCACAGATACTGGCAGGACATTTGTGGGGCCATCGAGCCTGAAATTTATATTAAGCAAATGTTATTTCGCTTTGCACAATAATTATACAATCCTCACAGAAGTCGCTCGTCAAAGTGATCTTTAATCTCATTTTGCCGTTAAAACATAGGAAGTAAAGAATACAGTTAATGGTAATATATTACCTTCGGATATCGTTACGGCTGTAGTAGTACAAAATGCAATACTTACTATATTACTGTCATGTCAGCAAGGCTGCAGTATATATTCCGCTTTACCTATTTTAAAATTGACGTCAATGCTCTTATCGGAATGTTGTGAGGCTAGATAATAACTGGTCACTACAAAACAACCAGGCTCCTTTAGCCTGGTTCGTCTCCTATAATATGCATAGTCCCATAGCTTAATTAGTTACACCGCCAGTACAAGGATTGTTAGTTCAACGTAGAAACACATGTTTTACTACATACACCGAGGATTATTGACCATTACGTCGAGGCTGCATATGAAAGGCAGCAAATGGCCAGTGATAAAGTTAAACCAACGATACTGGTCTCAAAGAGGTCTGCGTCATCAGCGATCCCTCATATGCGTTCCATTGAAGGTCATCAGATCCAAATTATCCCCTCGACAATGTGCAGGATAACAAGCGATACATGTGTTTCCATTGTCGTTCTATATAGTCTTGTGTAGGTGGTAAATTGAGAGAGCAATGATTATGTACATACACGTCTAACATAACTCTCTGCCACACACCTTTATGCATGTAACTTGGCAAAGCTAATTGCGTCTTGGTAAACATTAATCATATCACGCAATGTACTGGCAAAAAAACTGTATTTTCCCTTCAAGCTGATCATTTGCTTAATATTGAATTCGCCACAATCGGTTTCTGGTAACAAGGTGCATTTTGCAACTGGTTATGGAGAATAGCACATGGCATGTTAAGACAAAATTAGCGGTTGCTCCAAAGGAACGATATACCAAGGAAACAATCGTAGATATGTTCTTGAAAAACAAGATGTTGTTGAAGTTAACAAATGGCTATTTATCGTAATTAAGATTACTTAAACATTTGCTATCGGAATATTTAGTGTCAACAAGTATTTACTAAGGGGCAATAGAACATAATATTTGCAGATAATTAACCAAAGAACCAGAAGTGTGCTTAAGATCCTTTGTTCGAGAGCTTCCGCTTATTACGCACCCTCATGTATTTCACCCCGCAAACACAGAACAAATTTTCTCGAGTATTGATATGAAAGTACTTAAGTAAAGCGACCAGTGCTGATCGATGTATTCAATTAGGATTTATATGGTACGAACATGAACAATAGCCAGTGGACGCAACTCGCGGGTAATATTGGCTCGCAATTACAAATTGCTACAGTATTGCTTTGCCAACGGCTACGTGAACAGACATGCTTTTTGTGATGGGGCGTCTTATATACTATAACCGATTGTACGTGAATAACTTGATAAACCGATGCTTAATAGTTTGCAAGGATAGAACAATTCTTCGTTGTGAATATAATTCTCGGTATTGAATATCAATGTTTATATTTGCCATTCTTAACAGAGGAAGCTAACTCGCCTGGAACAGAAACTTAGCAGCATTTCGAAGACATATGCCTTGTCTTGGCCCAAATGCTTCCTAGGGATGGTTGATCTTCCGCCCACCGGGTCGGCTTGTTCTTCATCAATGCAATTCGCATGGTTGACTATCAAATCATTTCGTAATTACACTAAATCCACCCCTTTTATGTGAGTCATATGGTTAAGAAACTAACACAATAATCATTGGTTAAACTTATGTTGGCAGGTTATAGCAGCGTCTTAAAAAAATTGATAGGCGGGGATTAACAAAATACGTTGCTTGTTATCACTACTTTCGCGACGTAAATAAATATGGCAACGAAATTGAATTGATTAATTGTTTCATGACGGCACCATATCAAACCGAAAGATGCCAAGCAAAGGGCCAATGCGGAAGTATGTTACATAAAAAAAACAATGAATATGACATTCGATAACGGGGCCGTATGAAAAACGTACAAATGAAGTTGATTATTTCACTTGACAGTCATGTAACCACAATAATGCTGGAGGTAGATTTAGACGGTATAAAGTATAACGTGTTTGCCTTTGTTATGAACCCGCGACGTTACAACAGTTGCCATTTATTGTCATCAAGTACACGAGTTGAGAACATTTTATATACTTTTGGAAAATACTTTTACGTCGAGTATTCGTGTAATTTATCCAGTTCCTCGTCTAGGTTTTTATAATTAATGCTGTCCCTGAAAGGCCATTAATCATAGTAAACGTGTTTGGTTTTCATAGTGCTGCTAGTGCGTGAGGTAGCAGTAAATGAGGCCACCAATAGGGCAACTACAACCTTCGACATCAGGCTTAGATAACAATAATACGTTATAACCTTATTTGTTAAGGAACTCTTAGTATATAATTAAAATTAATTGCTACTCTAGACCAGTGCTGGCAGACGCCATTTGACACGGTAGTACAATATCTAGTCTCCATAAAATCATAGATGCTAGGTCATACGATATGAGTACAATTGCTAATTTCTGAAAATAATCGTCGTTTAGTGAACGCCTCGCCAATGATGTAATTATTTGATTCAAGCTGTGTCCCCAATTGCACTTTCTGATACTCTAACACTGCAATGGAAGGAGGTCTAAACTAATATATCTTAGCAATATTATGATATGTCAGATGATCTACCTTACAAGGTTGACTGCCGAATCATTATACAGTTCTGTTGGTTGCTTTCAGTGCTAGAAGCATGACGCGTTCATCAATAATAACGCTCCGGTATACGAGTAGTCATTAATACCTAAAACCCATTGTCATATGTTGCTGATGAACTAAGACCTACCTTCATTCTGCCTCAAAAATAAAAAACGCTTCAGTGTCAAGAACAAAACGAAAACTATCCTTCCCGGGTTTATATAAAAACATTTAATTTGAGTCATGTTTCGTCTGGGTGCTCGACCGGACTTAAGCGATGTGGTATTTGGCGTAGTTACTGACATTGATAGTTAGATGGTTCAACTATATCGACTGTCATATAATATAAGCATCGTGTTTGGTAACATTTTTGTCAGGTTAGCATGTTTCTGCCAGTTTCTTTTTGCGGACATTACTCGGTGTTATCCGTGTTAAAGAGTTTCATGGTGTCACATTGTATTATACTATGTCAGTAGTAACATACTTTGGTGTAGTTTAGTGGCTATGTTGCATATAGTCAGTATTAGTTCGTTAGGATGGACAAACAGCACAATTAGAGCTGCATGCATATATAGTTGATCACTATGGCGCTGACAAAAGGGAATGTCATTAAATGTACTGTCATGTCTTTGGTCATATGTGAAATATGTGTTAGGAAAACGAATAGTCGTATTTGTCGATGAACAGATATTGGGTGTTTTGAAAAGCTCTCATAAGAATGTAAGCCTAACACACAACAAACAATCTTCCACGCTAGCAGAAAAATAGTGATGTTATTGGCTTAGCCTGTTGTGAAGTGCATGAACGCTATGTTTCTCTGCATTGACATTACATGATGCGAGTGCTGTATAACGGCAGGCTAGCGCCGATATAAATTAGTCGCAAATATGCTGTAACCCCAGATAGCTCTGTTACTCCTCAAAATATTACAATGCAATGAAATGTACCGATCACAATGAGTCCATATTAACACAGCGATGGGTACTCACTCTGGCTGCGTTAGCAATGGAGTATTGATTATAATCCTTAATTGTTTGCACCTCATCCTTGTTCTCTTCAGAGCGGAATTGTCACCATGATCCGTCTTACTGCAGAATTAGCAATATCTAGCGATTTAGATTTCCGCACTTCCAAATGTAAATGGGGACTAATACATATTTAAACTGCGCGTTTTAGTCAACACGAAAATACACCCACAAGCGCGAAGGGTGATTGCCATTTACCAAGCAAAAGTCGAAATGAAACAAATATGAAAGCTACATGATAACATTTTGACATTATTGTGCCCATATGGTTTGATAATCATATAAATGAAGCGATTGTATAGGGTTATTCCATTACGGTAACATCGATTGGTGCGAGTCACATCGATTCTCGTTATATCCGTACTCACACAAACCTGCGTCTGTCGATATCGTTGTTAATATACTAGCATAATAATATCCTTTATATACTGAGATTGCGATTTAATACCGATGGCAAAATTGCAGACAATTTCATTGAGGACAAATCCTTACACAGCCTTATTGCATATATCCATGTAGTAGCTTTTTATGTTGCGATGACCGGAAAATGTCCCAAGAAAACGTGGACATGGCTCCAGGCACGTACTGTGATGGGGACCCGAGGTACAATTTGCGGTTGTATTCCCAATAACTTTGCTACAAATGCGCTTATACTATTGCCAAATTAAAGTTTATGCGATAACAAAGGTAGGATATTAATGACTAGCACCTACATTTTGCATAAAAGAGTTGATTTTAAGAAACGTTAATATTCATTATCAATAATGCATTCGTTAATCGCTACTGGAAACTGGATTCACTCGAGGACGGCAGATATCTCCATACTCAGAGGAAAAGAAGATACCTATCTGAGTGGGAGGATCAAGACAAGCATAACATTTTTTAGCAGGTTTCACTTTACCGGGATAGGCAATAATTCAGGTAGCGTTTTCCTGTCTGAATAATTAAGCGCTGCCTGTCTGAAAGCTATTTGCTCACCTGCGTAGGTGCGTTGCATGGCTGCGAGCAATGATACTTGTTTGTAATATAATATTCCAATTTAACGCAATAATAATATCACAGATCTATGATTTAACTGACGCACATGCCCAGCAGGATTTCACTTCTGATGTATCGCAATTTCAACATAATAAGCCCCATGGCTTTATTAATGCAGTAAATTACGATACTTAATAAAGTCTCTTTATCTTAACCCCAAAATACAGCTTATCTAGACCAATACGGCGCAAGCGTGGGGTGTACGAGGCCTATGTAAGTATAAATACCAGGGTTATATGGCATCGAGACAATCGCACTATAATCATTCAAACAAAGTTTTTCACCGTGGTGTTGTAGAGAATTACACACCTATGTACACTACTCATGTATGCCCACGGTTACTATTTGCAATAAATAAGTGTTGTTTTTCTAATATTTGCAGAGAAACGATTATGTGTTTGGTCGATGTTACACAATCGGAAGATTGGGGTTTGCGCGTCCACACTCGTAGTGTCGGCTATGCATTGGTTTCCACAAAAATAATGTCGTTACGTCACCTTGAATGCTATGGATGAAACGATTGTAACCAATGAAAAAATGTTGGGCATAAAGGTAATATTGGGGATCAAGTCACTTTTAAGAACGAGGTAAAGTCGCGACGGTGATGTATGAGGAGGATTGTGATGCTTAGACATCTCCCCTGTAGTAACAGCGCCCACTTTGCACAAACCCGTTGCCTAGCCCGGTTGGCAAAACCCACCCTGAAGGGTTGACGCTCCAGCGCGGCACCATTGAGCTACCGGGTCGGTGCATACCCTTCCGGAGATTGGACCGCCATATCATGTGATCACCAGAGTCATGGGAAGCCAGTCAGGATTTTACACCTTGGTATCTTACCCACAACCTTTGGGTAGAAAGGCGACGCAGTTTACCACTACGCAACGGGTACTGGCTGCATGTAGGGCATCAATTTTACCTCGACATCCACGTGTATTACGTAATTGTACGTTTACAGTAAGTGTGTGAGTGAAGGGTTTAACGGCACACTAACACTAATGTGTTATATGGCGCCTAGATAGGTAAATAGATAAATTTGACCTGATTAAGCAGCCGCCTTCTAAGATAGCTGGGGAAGAAGAAATGCAAACAATTATCCTAGGGCAAGTCACCACCAGCCGATTGACTGGACCAGACCATTCCAGCTTCTCGTCTGGGTGAAATCCGGGTCATGGTTGTGTTCTGCAGATATGGCCGTCGCAAAGACCTCTCCACTCAACCACCAGGATTCTATCTCCTGCCGACACGACTCGCCACCCACAGCCAACGGTTTGCCCACTACTAGTCGCCTTCTACGACATTCAGGAGTATACAGTGGGCCTATTCTACCCCCGGACCCACAGCGATAAATATGCTTACAGCCAGCACAATTGCTTAGAACCATAGACACTTGACATTGCTAGAATCGTAAACTGAAGGTTTCAAGTGCCATAAAAACTGGTTAAATATTATTGATGCTTGTCCAATATTAAATCACACGTGTTGTAGAAGGTATCATCAAATTATATAGCTGATGCCAAAATACGAAGCACACTACATTTCTATCTATAAAGGATTATATGCTCATGACAACGACAGTTATGCGTCGCTTCGAATGAAACCTACATACATATTTGCCTTTTCAAGCTTGCCAAAGTATGTGTCGTTATACATCTCGATGATTAATCTCGGCGGTCCTACACCAGACCAAAGCTACAATATATATGTCGTTATACATCTCGATGATTAATCTCGGCGGTCATACACCAGACCAAAGCTAATACATCTCGATGATTAATCTCGGCGGTCATACACCAGACCAAAGCTACAATATATATGTCGTTATACATCTCGATGATTAATCTCGGCGGTCATACACCAGACCAAAGCTACAATATATATGTCGTTATACATCTCGATGATTAATCTCGGCGGTCATACACCAGACCAAAGCTACAATATATATGTCGTTATACATCTCGATGATTAATCTCGGCGGTCATACACCAGACCAAAGCTACAATATATAATTTTACTCAACGAATAGTTGCGTTTGATATTGTTATTAAACAACGCTGCAACTAATGGTAAACTCGCCAGGTTATACACACGGTCGATTACGATGTGATGAATTGTTAAATTATACCAATACTGATAAGGCTACATATGCAATACTGCACGAAAAGATGCCTTGCTTTATGGCATTAGTTGACGTCATGTAAAATGTTATGCATGGCAAAATATTTAGACTATGAGGAATTAAAATGAGTGCTGTGATATTGATGCTACTCTCTTAATATACATCTTGAAGCATACTGACCAACTTACTGAGGCACACGAAAGCAGGCGAATTGCAAAGGTTCCACTGTCATTCTACCCTGGGATGATTATCCGTCCCTGTTTGGATATGGGCTGCTTCATAGACACCTTTCCAAAGCATGTAGGCATTCATCACACTAGATGGTACTTGACCATTAGTTAAATTGTCAATTCTGTTATTGATTATTAATTCTTGTAGTCTGTCTATTGATTGAACACCTGAGCTTTTGCATTATCTTTCTTCCATCATTCCCACCCCGAGGTATTATAGTTCACACAATCAACATGCAGCTAAGTGCAGCCAAGTAATCAATATTGGTATGCCACCCCCCTTAGTTTTCTTACAATATACTGATTTTGCGTTCTCCTCGTTTGCATATTCTCCATATGACATATCGAATGGACTGAGGGTGCGATATGTCCTCACTGTGTCGGATGTACCGAGGGTGCGATAGGTCCTCCCTGTGTCGGATGTACGGAGGGTGCGATATTTCCTTCCTGTGTCGGATGTACGGAGGGTGCGATATGTCCTCCCTGTGTCGGATGTACGGAGGGTGCGATATTTCCTTCCTGTGTCGGATGTACTGAGGGTGCGATATGTTCTCCCTCTGCCGGAAGTACCGAGGGCGCAATATGTCCTCCCTGTGTCGGATGTACCGAGGGTGCGATATGTCCTCCTTGTGTCGGATGTACGGAGGGTACAATATGTACTCCCTGGGTCGGATGCAACAAGGGTGCGATAGGTCCTCCTTGTGTCGGATGTACCGAGGGTGCGATATGTCCTCCCTGTGTCTGATGCACCGAAGGTGCGATATGTCCTCCCTGTTTCGGATGTACCGAGGGTGCGATATGTCCTCCCTGTGTCGGATGAACCGTGGGTGCGATATGTCCTCCCTGTTTCGGATGAACCGAGGTTGGGACATATCCTCCCTTTGTCAGATGTACCGAGGGCGATATATTTCCTCCCTATGTCGGATGTACCGAGGATGCGAAACCTCCTCCCTGTGTCGGATGCACTGAGGGTGCGATATGTCCTCCCTGTGTCGGATGAACCGAGAGTGTGATATGTCCTCCGTATGTCGGATGAACCGAGGGTGTGATATGTCCTTCGTGTGTCGGATGTACCGAGGGTGCGATATGTCCTCCCTTTATCGGATGTACCGTGCTTTACAGCCATGTCTACTGAATTAGTCAAGACATTATATTTCAAGAGCTCAGCATATCCGAGTTGTGTTTTTTTAATACTGCAGTGCTTAATTGTAGTTCAATCGCCAGAGCAGTGAAGTAGTCTTGCAACAGACTTGCCTTTTTGACGCATCATTTGGTCAAATTCTTATCCGCTTAACAGGTGACTGTCAGCCTTAGTTCTCAAAGCCATAACTGATAGGGAGTCACGAAATAGTAGTCGTCCATAAACATTACTTTATCGCTCTGTGTGCGTGATCAACAAACATGAATTTGTGATAAATGGGAAGCATAAAATATAGGTCAGGACAGTGAGATCTGACTTCGCTCCGCAGGCACGTTAATACGTTTTACTATGGCTGCTCGGTCACGATGTAAAAACACTATACAAACCCCTGAACAAGCCCGTAAAGCTTCAATTATAATTAAAAGCGACGCAAATAACCCACGAATGAGTCAGGAGTACAGATGGAAATATATCAGTCGTAAGAAAGGTTTTGTACTATTACTTGCGATCCAATCAAATCAGTTTACGCTTAAAAGCTCAAATTCGCTTGAGATTCTATAATGGAATTTACGAGGCGATAAGTATAATCAATCTGCAATTAGGTATAATCTATTTATAGAAGCCAGTATCGAAAGAAAGCGGAATAAGCCTGATTGAAATCTGACAGAACAAGCCCAAAAATAACATTCATGTGTAATAGTTTATCATGTACATATATATATACCTATATATATATATATACCTATATATATATATATATATATAGAGATATATATATATATATATATATATATATATATATATATATATATATATATATATATATATATATATATATATATATATATATATATATATATATATTCATATATATATATATATATATATATATATATATATATATATATATATATATATATATATATCTATATATATATATATATATATATATATATATATATATATATATATATATATATATATACATATATATATATATATATATATATATATATATATATCTATATTCTATATATATATAAATATATATATATATATATATATATATATATATAAACATTTATTAATATTTATATATGTATGTACATTTATATATATAAATATATACATATACATATATGGATATATATATATATATATATATATATATATATATGTACATATATATATATACATATATATATATGTAAATATATATATGTAAGTATATGTATTTATATATATATATAATATACATATGTATGTGTATATAGATATAGATATATATAAACATGCATACATAATTATATATAAATATATATATATATATATGTATGTATATGTATATATATAATAAAATAAGTATAGAAACATAAATATATATATATGTATATATTTATATATAGGTATATATATATATATATATATATATATATATATATATATATATATATATATATATATATATATATATGCATATATATATATATATATATATATATATATATATATATATATATATATATATATATATATATATATATATATATATATATATATATATATATATTCGTTCATAGTACATTTTGAGCGGTATTTGGATCATATTTTGTGATAGTGTGTTTATTTGTCACCATATCCGTCAATGTTTGAAGAATTCGGCGGTCATGAACCACTTTGCGGCCGAATAATAAATGTCATTTAGTCGTGCAGTTATTCTAACTAACCCTGAAACTTCTTCACGTTTTCTGTTTGTGTGATTTCGTTGAATGTTGCTGATTATTTCCTAATAAATCTAAGCTGGCTTCAAGACATAATTAACATATTGCTGTATTATTCGTGACGTTGATTACGCACGTCACGTATGGTTGGGCGCATGCATCATTCACGACACCATATTATATATACACGCAATCGTATCGCTTCTATTGTTACCGCACAAAACCTAACCGATTGTCATAAATGTCCTTTGAAGCAGCCGTATTAACTCAAACGTAATTGCTGTATGCATTAATGATTAATCACTTGCGCTGCAAAATATGCAAATATTTGCACCAGTTTTGAGTAATAGAACTTATAGATGGGGTACATTGGGCGGTAGGTTCACCTAACAGTGTATATACCCGCCTAGCGTGCCACCGTCATCTGATTCAGAGACAAAACTCAGCCGCAGAGACACAAAGAGCAGGCAACTATAGTAATTGAAAAGACTAACTACAATTTTGCGTGCGGACCAGCTGCTAATTATTTGAGTTGGGCTAAGGGTTGTTGCTCTACAGTTTGCAATGTAATCCTTTGCATGGTCCACACATAACGTTGCTTACATCAGTGCAACGTTATTGGACCGATATCAATCACATTTATCTATTCATCGATATACAAAACAATATCAAAAGCGGTCGCAAGTTAAATAAAAAACAAAATTGCTCCGGGTATGACTCACAATTGACTATAGTAACTAATGTGGAACGTGCCATCCATTGTGTGTCCATTGACAATAACGTCATTATGATTGGAATAAACAGTTATGAAAATAATATCACTCTTGTTGCAGATACCTCACTAAGATTAATAACAACGCATCCACCAACAATCAAACGATAGCTGACCGACGAGCAACTAAATAATTGAGCCAATTCAATTTCCCATGATTGATTCCTAACTACAATATATCAGACAGAGATGTAAACGGAATTATGAAAGCTTTATACGTAGATGACAACTGCAATGGTAACTATAAATTCATCTCAGTCGCGAAACTCAATAAATTGCAGGTGCTTCTGCCGTTGCCCTAACTGTCAAATACGTGTCAATGTTTTTCTTCTGTAGCTCATTTATATGCGTCTTACGTGGAAATACGTGCACCAAACCTATATATATTTTGAAAGGACCGTGCTGCGCATCGACGAGATGACGACGGGCAGTAATACAAGATACACGGCAAATGAGTGTTGTTGCTGGTTATGTTCAAATTTGCCAACATTAGCGCTTATCCTTTTTTGCTATTGTAATGGACATTAGAGCGAAAGATAATATTTGCTTACGTTTCGACAATATAGCTGTAGATATTTATAAATGCAGTTGCCGAGAGATACACGTTGAACATCGATTAAACTTAAGAGAATTGAGTTGATGAACGACTTAAACATTAAGCATTGACCGAGATGAAACATACACCGAAAGGGATATAATTGACTTGTGTGTCTCATCGGCCGAACAGCCACGCAAGCTGATATAATTGCTAATGTATTTAAAGTCACTTGTTACGTCTCGCATCATATACTACATATGTATGGAGAGACTGATGCCTAATGGGCTAGACTGATCAAGGTAAAGGCTATTGGTATATACTATACTTACATCGCCTGCTCTCATCTTATTTGGCTAGTTCGATCAATAGTGAGTGATTAATTCAATTTAGCTCCAGCATCACAAATTAACCATATGCACAGCAAGGACAAAAACAGATATGTAATCGTGATTCAAATCGCAGCAGCCAGCGTCAAGTTACCCAGCGAGGTATACATTACACGCCTCATGTAGAGTGCATGGCCGCTTAATGATGATGCACACTCAATTCAGAGCGTCTAGTGCATTCTGTTTACGTCTATTTGCAAATATACATGTGCAGTCGGGTGTAAAAATATATGATACATCTTGAAGAATTTCATCGTCCTTTCCATATTAAAGTGATAAGTTTGAGTTGAGGACATTGTCAAATGCGTGCATGCGCTGTGAAGGATATTTACACTTTTAAATATCACGTCGATTAAAGCCAGTGCAGATCAAAGGCATACTTAACTTTAAGCTGCTCTAAAACTTAACTTATTATGTTTTGTAGATTGCTATGGGCAAAGGCTACTCACTTTATAGGCAGATTCAGAAAATAACACAGTACTCGCGTGCTGGTCCTGCGGGCAAAATGTTTCGTCATACGTACATTTTGCAGTATCGTTGCAATACATTTGTCATCGCCCCATCCCGCTGATACCTTATTATATCATTCCCACTAATCATGCAATGCCATCTGTTCTAGTTTAAAATCCCTGTGTAGCGTCACATAACATGTCTTGCAATTCGTTCAACCACTAGCAGAAATATATTTGCAGCCGTCAAATATTTACAAATGCCTTTTTGGCGATATTTTGTTTTCAATGTAGTCATTGACACTGCGCAATAAAAGATCATCAGGAACGTTCGCCTGCCCTGTCGAACATACTGTGCTGTGTATTTAACAGAAATGGGCTGAATCGTCGCGTAGTATTTGCTGGCTCCAATTTGGTGCACGGACTCGTCATGACCAGATTGTACCGTAATTGCCTATGCGTCGCGTCGTGAATTGCTAATAATGTATCCAGATTCATGCAGAGCCAATATTCCCTCGCTTTAAGCGTGCCTTTGCTCATATTCAATCGGTGTAGATTCATGCAAAGCCGAGAGATTGTTCCTTTTAAGAGTATCTGGTTGTTAAAAATGCCACGAGCCGTTAAAACTCGCGACAAAGCCTTCGTATGAGTAGTTCAAGATTTGGTAAATGTGAATTATTGTGATAAGTACAGGCCATGGACAGTGAAAACAACCTAGGTAGCTGATTAATGCCTTCGATAATACAGCCGGACAAAAGAAGAATTCGAACAACTAGACGGCTATATGTTCGCGCTTTAGAGACTTTTACTAACTAACTGCCCTTCTTATCGAATTCTTGTAGCACACGAGCCCAAAGAAGCCATTTATCATTGATAATGCAGTTACTTACCGTAGGCCCATGCATCTATTACATATGGCCAATACCACGGTTAGCGGTCGTGGGACGTAATTAAATCAGATTGCCTGAGTTAGTGCCAGTGATTGATGATATGTTGGGACTACGGGGACGATTCAATAAGTAACGCACACCGAGCTGGCATGGCTTGACTAGATAGCTGATGACTATGTGCTTTGGATAATAAAGGACGTCGATAATGTAACGGTAGTACTTAACATCAGCATTAACAAGGGTTATTGTACATTGTTGAAAAATATTACACATATCAAATTGGCCATACAATATATATGGCTGAGTAAAAAACCCATACATTGTGTAGTCGACA
>CM067354.1:67082035-67112035 GCA_034190875.2 Urechis unicinctus | reverse complement strand
ACCCATTGAAGTCAATCAGATTCAAATTCATCCCTCGAAAACATACAGGATAACCAGCGATGCGTGTCTACCCATTGACTTCCTCAATAATTTTGCGTGGGCGGTAAATGAGGAAACTAATGGTAATGTACTTTTGTGTCCAACATAACTATCTGCTGCGCACCATTATGCATGTAGCTTGGAAAAGCTAATTGCGTTTTCGGTAAACATCAGTCATATCAAGCTTTGGGGCTACATAAGTTATGGTTATGGAGAGAAGCAGTTTTAACCGGTCCTACTGTCACCCTGCTACTGTCGGAGATGCAGTCAATTTTTTCATGAAGGCTAAGGAGATAATGTGATGCCGGCTTGTTTGGACGCTTGGCATGGAGCAGCATTCAATTTAACGGCCGCAGTTTATGATTACGCACTCGAACAGGAACCATGACGCTCTGGCATTATACAGATTCAATGCTCTGGCATATTGTATTTACTGAATTCCGTGCTTAACACGTAGCTAACGCTTTTCACAGCACATATACTATCAATAAAACTGTATTTTTTCCTGCAAGCTGACCAGTTGTTCGCAACACTGTACAATCAAGGTCCGGTAAGAAGCTGGAATTTGTAACGGCTGCAAAAGCAAAAAACTGGTATCGGAAATTTGGACATGGAAGTAAGTTAGGACAAATTTAGTTGCTGCTCCAAAGTAACGTCATATTATAGAACCAATTATAGCAACACTTTTGAAATGCAACCAACTGCAAGAGCTGACAAGCGCCAATATGCACACATTTATTATAATTTGTACCTGTTCTTACAATTATCTTACATTAGGCAATGATTAGCTTAAGTTTAGTTACAGCAAATCATCCCAGTAATTGGTTTCTCCGGCAAATAAGATTACGTGAACTATTGCTGTCCGAATGTTTAGCGTCAACGAGTATTTACTATGCGGTGATAAAACATAATATCTGTAAATAATTAAACAAGGAACGATAGGTTTTTTTACGATGATAACTCCTTTATTCGACAGCTTCTTAGATTCATTCAACCCTATGTATTTCAACCATAGAACACCGAACAATGTTTTCGAGAAAATATAGAGTACTGTTATAAAAATACATCAGTATAGCGACCAATGGTGATCGATGTGTTTAATAAGGATCTATTTTGTGCGAATATGAACAACAGCCAGTTGACGCAACTCGTGAGTATAAGTTGCTCAAAATTACCAATTTACTGTATTGCATTGCCAGCAGCTAGGTGAACGGACAAGCTTTTCGTGGTGGGGCGGATCATATAACCCGTTGTAAGTTAATAACTTGCCAAAGAGTTGCTTTATGCATTGCGAATGATATCGCATTGTCAATGCTATATTATTGTCAGTATTAATCATCAATGTTTATATTTGCCATTCATAACAAAGGAAGTTAACACGCCGGTAGCAGAACTTACTCGACATATACCTTTCCTTGGTCCAACTGCTATCTAGGGATGATTGATCATCCGCCAACCTGATTGGCTTGTCGCTTATCAAAACACTTCAATTCGCATGGTTGACTATCAATTCATCTCTTAATTATACTAAATCCATCCATTCTATGGAAGTCAGAAGGTTGAGAAACTATCACAATGAGCATTGGTTACAATTTATGTTGGAAAGTCATTGCATCGTCTCAAAATTGACTGGAAGGGACTAACAAAATATATTCCAAACCATTGCTTGCTGTTGCAACGTTTGCGAAGAAAAGTGCCAATCATTAGGCATCCGAGGAAGTAGGTTATATCGAGAGAAAAGTGTTATATACGACGTTCGATAATGGTATTGCAATAAACTTTTTCTACAGCATAAAAACATACGTATCGTACATAGCGTAATTACATAATTCGTATGAATGCGGTTGATTCTGCTTTTATCTTACAATATTTATATCTTGTCATCTCTATTTGCAACAAAAAAGTATCGTTTCCAGTGAAAGGCTCTATGTAACTCAACTAAGGCAAGTGTTGCGCTGCTGGCGTTTTATTAACAGTATGCCGACTACTTATTCTGGCGTTGCCAGCTGTCATGCCATATTGAAAATAATGTTTCAGCTTTACGTTATGCCTCAGTATTATAAATGGACGGTGTGTTCCATTTGTGTTTAAGGACGCCATTTCCTGTATTTTGTAGTGCGGTTGTTCAGAGGTGCATTATATAAGCTTCAGTATCAGCACATGTGCATTATTGTATTAGTCAAGCTGCTGCAATGAACCTTTAAAGGGTAGTAGTACGAGTTTTCATTTTCGAAATTACCAGGAAGCGAAGATCTATAAAATGCCAACATGATGAAATCCGCGTCGACAATGCTTCCGTTATCATATCTAATCCAAACATTCGATCAAGAGTTAAGCCGCAGATCAAATCTAGGCCATGCCTGTAGTGTCTTTTTGTTTCATGTCTTCGATGTGTATGCAGCAACAGCGCTATTGCAGTATCGCCGACGGATAAATGTAAACTCATCTCGGCCATAGTTTACTAGACCGACATTCAGTTAGTGCATGTAAGGAGCAGGTGTTTATATCCATCTGCATGCTGATTTAGTCTCATCCTAACACACTAGTTGCACATGAGTATTTTTAATGCTACCATTTGCTTTGATAAGAGACGGTTGTGTGCATTTCAGATGCAACGCCTAAAGAAATTAAGTTTTATATGTGCGGCAAAGCTGATAGACGAAATGAAGTGTCGAGGATAAAGTAAGAAAGCAACCTTTCCAACAGCGATTACGCTAGAGTTTTCAATACAGAGAATCAAGTACATACAATGTGGCAGAAGACATTTCACTGAATCATTCAAGGAGCCATATCAATGAGTCGCTGCATAAAGAGTATATCAATCTTTCTATCAAAGTACGTATTAGTGGCTTTTGCTCTTCCCGCGCGAGGTGATATATCACGAGCCCCGACCTACACCATCATATGTGACATGCCGCAATTAAAAGTTATTTCGTATTAAGACGCGTTCTGCGATTACTTGGTCTTCGGATTGAAATATTATATCCATTGCCTTTGCATCATTCTATATTTATTCAGAGGGTCAGCATAACTGTTTTAATATCCAGAATATGTAGATAAACGGGTGGTTACAATATGTGACAGGATCATTATTATAGCGCAACTAGTTACACAGCCAATAACATGCCAAAGCTTGGTCAACCTAAAGTTATAATGCATTTACGCTTACCTCTACGGTAATGTGTAACCTCTTCTTCCAATACAAGCCAATGAAATATGTTGTACTTCTTAATCCGAATGAATCCCACGCAAATAATAAATAAAGATAGTTGTAGTCGTTATTAAGATTGCCCCGCATATACTGAACATGTCCGACGGTGATTTAGGGCAGCCCAGCAGTTGCTTATTATCAGAATCAACGCCTGCAAGTTGGAAATCGAACGATTTGGTCTATGCAAGCCACATTTGAGTGACCTTATAGACTCAATATCTCATACCAGCAGTCGATCGTACTTTATTATACTGAGTAATTTGTCGATTGCTACGGATGATAGATGAAGCTGTCTAAAATGATCAGACAACGCATCAAAGCTGGAGTCAAGACAGAATCCAATAGGCTAATGCTAGTTCTTTGTCGTATTAAGCCAACATCTATTGCTATAAATAATCAGAGGTATTAGTCAGGCGAATATATCGTTATTAGCAACTCAGAAAAAATGCGTAGCTCCAGTTTGGATTTCTCTATAGGGACACACATGAAACATACCGTCTGAAGGTATCTAAATATATATACAAAATAAGGGTGCAGAATAATTTTCGTGTGTAGTGTGCTATGCAAGAACGCGCCGAAGTGACGTTATTTGAGAGCGGAGTTTTGATTAGTCAAATAAACACCCTACAAAATTTAATACAATTGACCTGGTTTTTACTAGGACCAGCATGTTTCATCCACATCGAGATCGGGTATAGGATATGTTTCTCTGTATTACTTTTCTGAAAACGACTTTAGCCATTTTGAATGAAGAGCCAACCTTTGACTGTGCCGCACTATTTACAGCAGGGGATCGTTTGCCATCGAGGCAAGTCTGGAGTATCAGCTAAACCTCCAAAGGCCACAAAAATATATTAAGCCGTTTCCGGAAAAGCTTCGAAAACATTTGTCTTGCTGTAAATACAACCAAGATGTCATAAGAGCAAAACTAATGAGGGCGTACTCGGCTGTGATGCATCGGTGTGTACGCTTCTACAATAGATACCGTTTACATAGTCCATTGAATCATTTTTGACAATTGAGTTGACGATCTAGTTGTCACAGGTCCGCCTTCCATTCCGGGTTTATTACTTGACTCGGATTAGGTTACACATAATGCTTCGCTACGTTTACGAGTCGAATAGTCAAATGTGCTCTCATTTACATGAAAAAGCGTTATTTATGGTCAATACACAGGCCGAAGAAGGCGTTTTTGAGCCTGTATCAACTAATATAATGGTATATCAACTGCACCACTGCCGGCCGCCAATATCCCTTCTTAAGTAAGGAACGAGCAGCATGCCATTATAAGTTAAGACGATATATCTTCGAAAAATATATGACATGCGGGCAAATTCCATTATATGTGGCATAATATGATAAAACATCATATCTATCGCACCAGCGAGATGTTTGCTTGAGAATGATTGGTTCGCCAAACCCAAGCTGTAGCTAAAGGTTGAGGCTGCTGAGGCCAACGATATATAACCTCACAAAAATATGTGCCTTGCTGCATAAAATTGTAGCCGTGTTAGGCACCATAAAACACTTCTGACACCATCGCGTTCTACTACTAAAGCGAGGGCTACGCATCTCCCCCAATCTTTTACAATTGTTAAGACATTCCCTTATATACTTTTTCGACATATTTTCAGCGCAATTATATATCCTCAACATTCCTGATTTTTTTGACGCACTTATGCGACTTTTTCGTGTTTGGCATTGTCAATTAAATAGATCAAGTGTTATATATGCGATGATGAGCCGAGTGAACATATATACATATCTCGTGCCGTTTAACAGTGTATCACTGACCCTTCTTGTTACCCCTATGAACTTAGATATTAATGATGAATGGTATGGAAGACAGCACTCGTAATCAGCTGGGCACTGAATACCAAATCTATATCGATAAACAGGTGACTTCAGTAGCATATATTTACAGAGCGTCTGTAAAGGATTACCAGCAATTATTTTGCAGATTATGGTCTTTAATGCATTGTGCAGTAGTTATCAACGCATTCAATATCAATATACGGCGGTTTCCATCTTATTCACTAGTTATCTCCGGGCCAATGTTTACCTCCTTTGGTTTTCATATTTGATTACCTAGTGCCTGCGCCCCCCCCCCCCCCCCCCATAAAAATACTTTGATATAAGAGCTAATCATTTTGCCTGCAATGATGTAGTGCCGCGGTTTGGCTACGAATGTTGTATAACACCTTCTATAGCATATTTGTATTAGTTTCGATTGGAGCGGGTTACCTGAATTGAATGCTAAATGCAGCATTACTCTGTCATCAGTATCTGGGAGCACTGAAGACCACAGGCGAAGAGTGGTCAAATAATTTTCGACGAAATTCAATATGCCAATATCCCGCGTTTAAGTCAATAACGCATCAAGAGCAAAACCACTGATGCGCGTGAACAAGAGTAACTGGATTAACCAAGTACACCTATATTAAAAGCATACATTTAATCATTGATCACTTTTCTGTGTTGTGCAAGCAACGTTTTGGGATGGTTTTATTTTACGCATGTATTCAGTGGTGTTGACAAGAAGTAATGATCATTTTCGGCCAGCCATACCTGACGGTCGAATGATTATTTCCGCAAAGTATTGTGATGTACCTCAATCAAATACCTGGCAATTGCTCGGAATATTACTTTCACTATGGGAAGAGGCGTGTGTCTTATTGTAAAAAAAACTTCATGGCTCATGGTAAGATACGAATTGAGGCATATGTTTACAAGAGACGAATGCCCAACCGCAAAGAGCGCAACTATATGGCCATTATATTGCACAACGCCGGCTTTAAATCACTCTTGAAATGTACGCGTCGAATTGGATGTCTACCGATATAAACATATATGGCGGTTTACTTACGTAATTAATCACTCAGAAGAATATCCATTAAACTTACCAGAGAGGCCGAATTTATTTCAAATTGAGGTATAAAGCTTGATATAATGCAGGGTTATCTTCAATAAAGTAATTGATTTCTCTAAAACAAGATTGAGGTATTGTTAACTCAAATCATATTGTGTAGTTTTTAATATTTATATTTTGTGTGGTCGTTTGCTGTCGATATCCAATGGGCCTCTCGAATAGCTTGCCATATCCTATCGCTCTTTATGGGAGATCTTAAGCCCCATTGGCACTCATAAATATACATTTGCTCGTTCGAGCAAATCGAGCTTTACCTAACAATGGATAGAGCAGATCAAAGGCAGTGTGCAGTAAATTGTTAATGAGATAGATGTACGGATAAGCATTCATTATTAATATTGCAATTTACCAAACTCAAGTGATGCTATAGATGAAGTATGCATTGAATATTGATTGATAATAGTTTCATCTATCCATGCATAACGCATATAATGGCATGCCTATTACATAACATACATTGCAACATGCCAATACATACATTTTACATACATACATACATACATACATACATACATACATATACATACATACACATACATACATACATACATACATACATACACATACACATACATACATACATACATACATACATACATACATACATACACATACATACATACATACATACATACATACATACATACACATACATACATACATACATACACATACATACATACATACATACATACACATACATACATACATACACATACATACACATACATACATACATACATACATACATACATACATACATACATACACACATACATACATACAGACATACACACATACATACATACATACATATACATACATACATACATACATACATACATACATACATACATAACAGACAGACAGACATACATACATACATACAGACATACATACATACATACATACATACATACATACATACATACATACATACATACATACATACATACATACATACATACATACATACATACATACATACATACATACATACATACATACATACATACATACATACATACATACATACATACATACATACATACATAATTTAAATTGTAGTAAGAGCTATTGGTTGGTGTCATAATGTTGTCATGGTTGTTAAATGTTAGCACTGGGGACGGTCCTCTGTGTGGATATAGTTTTACATTTAGTAACTCCATCACCCCTGGAAAATGGTTGCATGCAATGTTACTGATGTCGAATGCGGTGCCCGTCCGTTAACTGTATCGAAAGGTGCTGAGAGTACATGATAACTATATTGCTACTTGAGGTGGAAGAGTTGATTGTTTGACAGTAAATGAATGTACGTTTGCTTAACGTTAGTTTATAAAAGTATCAAGCAATCGCTCTGCTGAGCGACTGTACCATTTCCATGACATTGCGCTTGTTGAAAAGCGACATAAAAAAGGCGCTGTCAAGCAAATGACCGGTGATTGTTGATTTATTGTGTCGTTCTATTTTTTTGTATATCTCTCTGCATACATGAATATACTCAGTCCTGAACCATTGCTAGTAAATGTCAGAATCTGCACAATGAAGGCTTTTATCTTTACAACATAAACATTGGTATTAATCATCACTGATGACGCAATACAGTATTGCGTATATTGCACTTTATTCTTTTTACCTCCACTCCTTAGGTAATCATTCATTGCCGATGGATGACGTCCTCTGGGACCCTAACCATTGTCTACGCAACGATATTGCGTAAATTGCAATCATAATGAAAGATATTATGTTGTGCGATGTTTTCTTCAAAGGGAACATTTTAGTGGTGAGTGTAGTTTATTTCATTTTGCGCAATCATATTAGTACCTTTTAGCCGCGCGATTCTCACAATTGAAGTGCTAAATTCATGATTAATGCGTCTATGTTTGACACTGCAGCCGTTATGGAAGATCTTTATTGATAGATGAATAAATTATAAAATGCTGCATTGTGTCATTAGATAAGTCTGTATGCAGTATACGACTGAGTGTTGTGCCTTTTAGGTGTTTGTGTCTGCAGAATCATTTCCTGCTAACTCATAAGAATGCTCTAGAGGTCAAACGACTGTATCTATCATACACTGGCTTACACTTCTAACAAGAATGGTATAATGCACTTGATTCAGGTTCGAGAAGTAGCAAGACATTCACGCTAGGCCGGGTTGAAACGCAAGCGGTTTTTCTTGTCCCACTTTTCTTGCTGGTAATACCATATCACGAATTAAAAACATACATGTTTGAATAAACATTTCTGATATATATATATATATATATATATATATATATATATATATATATATATATATATATATATATATATATATATATATATATATATGTATATATATATATATATATACGTGTAGGCATTCGAGAGTTCCTTTACTAGAAAACAGTTCTATATTACTGTAGGCAACACTGTTGTTTACTTTTCCGTTCAACTATCTGTTTTGTTAGGATGGCTTTTTTATTTGATTGAATACGCACAGTATAAGTACCGTGCACGACTTCCATTGCTTGAATCGATTTTATTAAACTAGATAAGTGCTCGTTGGATTTTTATTTTGGCCATCAATGTCTACTTAATACATGCCACTTCACAACAACTCTTTATGTTTGTATCGCCATAGAAAGGGTTCCAAAATCCAAATTATAGAATGCGACTTTATGTAGGTATGACTGAGTTGCAGCTTCGATAGCAATTATATCGAGGAGGAAAACTCCCACGCTATACAGAGAAAAAACTGCCATGGAACTCGGCTTGTGGGCGCCCACATCTCACCTTGTCATGACGTGGCAAATAGAGGAGTTCTTTGTGTGCTAATATAGAAAAACAACTGTCGGAGCATAACAACATAAATGATATTAAATCATGTGTATTGCCTCTCTCATGATATTCACAGGCGGTAGGCTTGATGTTTTCGGTGCGATATTGGCTGTGCTGGACTGGAATCGAAGCAACATTTCATATCTGTGGCTAGGAAACAAGCAATATGTGATTGAGGTTATGATCGTGGTATATCTGCCTTACTGGTAGCGTATCATCACATAAGTCATACATTGATGTGTTCTGTGCACCCTGGTTTTCTATAGCCAAAGTATTCCATAATTAGTCATGTCGCTTGTCTACACCATCTGCAACAGTTAAAAGTGCGCAATAAAAATCGATGTTTATCGCAATTTAACGTAAATAGAAGTGAGTAACCAGTTTGTTCGATGTAGGTATAGTTTTGAACGGCATTGCAAAGAAATGAATATGGTGCGGATTTATTTGTAATGTCTGAATTTTAAAGGCTACCGCATCAATCGAATTTTGATCATCCTGCTGATATATATATAATATACATATACATATATATGTATATATATATGCTATAGTATTTAACATCAAATCCTTCGTTTGTACCTGTTCTGAATCATACATGACATTCGATTGAAATGTTTGCCACTGAAAAAAACCCATTAAACCTAGCCATTTGACACTGGATAAATATGGTACATAACGTCACGGCTTTATCAAAGACGTGAGCCAATAACTTCAATGTGCTATCGCGGAAGTCTGATATGTCTTCAAGAGTCCAAACAAAGTAATGGCCTGTCACATGTCGATAAAACTTCTACTCGCATCGAAAGCGGCGTGAAGTGCTTTTAAAATCTCACCTGTGTTGTTCGTTACAGGATTGCCCTTCGATTTGGGGTAACATTGGTATAATATAATGCGCGGGTTGGATCGCCAACATCCTTTTTGTTCTGTTAAATATTCACAGAAATCACCCCAAAACCTTCAAAAGTGGATGCGGTGGTAATAAGCGCTAAATTTGTCAGTTGGTTGCATGAGAGAGGTACATAGCATGCGCTCATGGCACGTCACCAACCATCTGAGAGTTACTAGGAGAAACCAAAAATGCAAATTCGTACAACAATACATGTTTCGCGCAAGCACTATCCGTTAGCGGAAGCTATTACAGACAATGTAATTCGTCGTGACTTTTCGTTCTTGCATTAGTGGCGTGGAGTGGGATCGTCATTCAAGTAGAGTAATAGCACTGTTAAGATTAGCGTTTAAAATGTATCTTAGTTTTTCCTATCATCTTAAAATGTAATAATTACGAACAACCCCCCCTCGACCGCATGAGACGTTCAGCAACCGATAGAAGCCTGGCATTGAACCCATCTTCTCTTCGTAATATCTAACTATAGTGATCAAGGACGAGAATAGGTTGTTGAATGAACCTGAAGCTGAAGGGACCTTCTACGTGGCCATCAAATGCTAATCACCAGCAACACCGACAGATGTATTAAGATTAGATTATTTGTCATGTTAATAATGTAACACATCTTTGCATTCTAGAATGTGCAGCATTTGGATTTTGCCAGCTTGCTCTGTAGAGAGCGTGAAATCGAAGATTCGACTGGACTAGCCATGACAATGTTTATCAAAAACCGATAATGATAACGAATCACCAAGCCTGCAAGCGACAACTGCATACACATGATTGACATAATATTTTGCCTTTTGGAATTAACCCTGTCCGTCAATGATTGCTATTACGATTGCTTATTTGAAACGAATTTGAAGGGGCAATCGCTAGACAGATTCAATATACGTATCTTTTTGTTTGCATCACCACAGGGTGTGCCACATACCACGAGGCTACCTCACGGGCACCATATGGCCGCCTTTTCCCGTCAGCGTAACTGGGCGTTCATCGCCAATCAGAAGACCATTGTTATGCAATATAAGATTAGCTGTAGCTATTATTGCTCACAGATACTACAAAGGGTCGTATTGACTTTTTTAACCAAAGCATTTATCGGACCATGACGCCACGAGCAAAACAAAACTGTACAGCTATCAGCTGAAATAACTTATTACCGACAGTCATTATCATAGCATGCCTTCGACAACCCATTTCTGCAAACAAAATGGTAATAGATTGTAAGCGGCAAACATTTCCTGCCTTCCATAAGTCTAATTCAACTATTTCTTTTGTAGCATTTTCGATTATAACATATGAAGCGACAGTTGTTTATATCATTATTATGTCACCTAGATGAATATTGCAAATAATCTGACAAATGCCGTCGTATATAAAAATCAGAGCGAAATAGTTCAATGCGCAACCATGAATATCTCTATATCAAACCACAGGTAAGTTTAAGGATTGTTTTACACTGTGACGTCTATTTGCCTTATCTGTTTGACGATCGATTTTAATTATAACCGTTCATCACAACACAAGGCCCAACAATACTTTCGGAATTAAAATGCTGAGAGCGAATTCCGGGCGCAATACATGGTTGTAGGTCAATTCAGCATTTTAATGCGAGTAAGCTCCAATCAAGTGCTAAAATGGCGTCGTGCATGAGGATGGGTTTGGTTCTTTGCAGGAAAATGTGATTACAACAAATCTACGACAGAGCAATGACCACATTTCCGTAAGTTACTGATCACATCCCATCAACAGCAAACATACAAGTAGAGTTAAGCTATCCCGACAAATCCTTACTTAGTAAACATTGTTAGTTATTGAAGAGCGGCTTGATACATAAAGTTGAAATGCTAATTTAATACAAGACATACATCAATACCTGCATATTATATTATACAGTGTCGGGCTTTTTATTGCCCCTAGCATTGTACGATGAATGTATACATGACGCAACATGAAAAAGACAATTTGGTGTAGTACAATTACTAAAATGACCGCCACTCTCCAAGTCACTCCGATATAACCATACAAAGCCATCATAGTCACCAATTGCTGAAGCGGTAGCATCGTTTTCGATAGTAAATACGATGGAAATACATAACACTTATTGAGAACGTTTCCGAGGGTTAATGTAAGCTTTGTTTTTGTAATATGCGAACAAGAGCGGCCGTATAGAACGCCCGTGTCGTGCAGCTCTGTCCGGCAAAAAGCAATCAGCAGACAATTGAGTTGCAGGTTCCACCGAAATATCGCTTGAATGATTTTGTAGATAGATGTGAATATATCAGTGAAGAGAACGGCTATCAGAGAGCATAGAGTGGTGTCAAATTGTAACCACAAAATGTAAATCATCCTCGCTGTTTACAGTACATGGGACGGCTGGCTAATAAAGATGTGTCTGTCAGGTAGGTGATTAATGTTTACACCGATAGGTTAATCAAACATCATTTGTACTGCTCGAAACCACATCTCAACAAATAGAGAATGATTAGGGTTCCTGGTTGCGATTTAATTAGTTAAATTACTCCAGATTAGCATATAAGTTGCTTTATGGCATGTATAAAGAATAGTTGATTTTAGCATGCGCCACTTGGCCACTCCCGAATATTCTAAGCAGCTGATGTTGCGTTAATTGTACCTGTTAAAATGACATACGTTTGTCATCGCAGTCATTCAGCAGATAGCTCTTAATTAAAAGAGGACGTTGTTTGTACTGGTATCATTATTGTATATAAACCACTGCGCTCCTTGTTATTGTGTGTTTGGATTTATCTATGTCCTACAATAGTATCGACCGCAGGTAGATGCAATGAATATTTGAGGTGCAAAGGCAATATGTGAAGCTTAGTGCATATCGTTACCATCGACGTTGACCGTCTAGGAAATCTTAGCATAATTTACTGTTGTTTTTTGTGGTAGCTGCGTTGCATAAAAACGACAAGATTACGATATACTAAAAGATCTGGATATCAGCACCGCGCACAATGATACATGACTAGATATCAAGGGAGCTCACTCTTTCTGAAGAATGCATTCGATATTGCCCTTGATTTGCCGACTTCGCGCAACATATATATACTGGATACCAGTCTCAGTTGCCATTGCACTCTCTGCAGCCAAAGACGTCCTCGTAAGCACGGATTTTGATAACAACTAATGTCAATACGACAAAATATCACCACCATAATGTATTATTAGTCATTTCAACCGTCTTAAATAGTCAATTATTACTCAGTATGACTTACCTAGCAAGCATCTAGACAGCACAAAGTTTAGTATGGCTTTTGAAAAAAAATTGAGGGATGATGTCATTAAACATTATTTCAGCTTTATCTGCAGTTATCAGTTTACAGTACAACGGCGCAGATGTAAAATCAAGGGAATTTCACACCACTCAAATGTTTCCATATTGTCACCCACACGCGGCTGCTAGCTCTCTACAGGACAGTAATTACAATGTGAATGAAAATATATCTTTGGAATACAAGTCAATATGCACGACTGTTATACAGGATTTCACCATTTGAAATTAAGAGAAACCACAGATAAAAACGATTTATCTCCTAAGTTTTAAATGAGGGGCAGATTTAATTGCTTCAGTAGTTTGTATATGCACCTGCTTGCAGCAGCTGGTCTTACCTATTTTGTCAATAAGCTATTATAACAGGTCCCCCTATTATAAAAGCAATGTTGTCCCACGTCTTCGAATACACAATATTTACCACTTAGAATGTACGGACGAAATGGGGTTCAGATGTTATTGTACAACTAATAAGTTCAATATTGTGTTATGTGCGCCTTACCGGTGCTACGCAGATATTAGTGGAAATAATCGTTTCAGAATGTGGCTTGTTAGAATGATGTACGGCATCTTTTTGTTAGATATAATACTATGACGTAATGGTAATCTGACTCGTTTGTAAAACAATCAAGCAATTATGAGCAGCTTGGTATCCCTCTTTAAAGCTCTCTTGTTTCTTTAAATGTGAAATTACTCGATAAATAATTATTTTTGGTCCAGGCAATCTACCGATCAAAACCGGACTCAGACATAAAATGGTCGCTTTGCTCAATTGCGTCTTATAATGAATACAGAGAAATTTATATACCTGACCTTGGTGCGTTCTTGGAATGTTCATTTATTCCTTTAAATGTGCCTACGATTTATCACAATAATCGAAACTCGACGACTCATTTGCAGCTAAAGAGGATTTACAGGCAGGCTCGTAAAGAATCATGCACCTAACAGCCGCCATTGGCATTTCAAAGAAAATAATGTAATATATAACCCGTATTGGGTTAACAAACAGACATGATAAAACTCAAGGATAATGTTAATTCACAAATTGACGGCAGTGTCATATAATATATGTTTTGTTACATATATAATATTCACTCGATATACCTACAATGAAAACATTTGTCAGACCCAGATTACTGGTACCGAGTGTATGAAAAGCATATAGACTATGGGCCTTTTATAAAACAATTTAGAAAATGCAATTTAATTTCCATGACTTTTCACTCGTTTGATATGTACGCATTATTCACAATGTAAAGAAAGCCGGACAATTGCGAAGATATTTTTCGGGAAAACGAAGCCTGTCTTTAAAAACGCCGAGCCAATTAATGATGCCGTAAAACAGAGATATAACATTCTGACCAATGAGACGCGCTCTATTTTCGGTGACTGCATAGCTCAGGATGTCGGATTCTACGGATAAAGTTTTAATGAGCGAAGGAATATTTTGTCAGAAACGTTGCTATATGTGCATTTCATCTGCAAACAAATTCACTGTAGTAGCATGCAATAGTAAACATGGCATCGGTTCATCGCATTTGTACTACAATGCTAGATTTAGAAGGCAGTCCGACCGAAACTGAAGTTTTTATGCACGCATACGCCGCGCCGCAAAAATAGAAAGATACTGTTGCGACATTGCAGCTTCGATGCCCATTCGAACGGATTCCGGCTTTCATCGCATTTGCTATGCAACGATTAACTGATAAACAACACGTTTTGCGAGTGCAAAAACGTATCACCAAGAGCAAAGAAGCACTTGCAAGTAGCGTCGCTAGTACAGGTATCTTAACTTTGTTTTATTAGACTTTGTAGGCCTAGGCTATTGTCAAGAGTAAAGTAAAAGTGTCCTGAGAGTGGATTGCAGTTTTTTACCCACGCTGTATCACTGTTTATCTGGTAGTGGTATAGCGTTAGAGGAAATGCAGGACAACTCTTACCCCGAGTGCGGTAGAGTGGATAAAGTTAAACATTAATATGGACAAATGCTACATGGATGCTCAATCAATCATATATCATTTTGGCTAGATGCCCTTTATTTCTGCTTGCAAAGACTTTCCTGCAGTCGACACATGCACAGGAACATACTAAAGCATCAACAACGCATCGCGCAAATCCCACGTGTCCATTTCGCCCTAACAATTTATGCGTTTATTATGTGTTTCTTTTAATAGATTTAAGCAATGTAGACGGCCGTCGTCTGGCTAGTGATTCACATTTAGAAGCTATCTTATTCTTAGACTGTACAAAAATGCAAGATCAACACACAAATGTAAAAGCAATGCAAATTCTACTTCAAAAGCACACACTTCAATGTAGCATGATAAGAAATAATTGCTCATCCCAGAAAGATAGTGTGCTTAAACGAATCCTAAATTCAACCACTTGGATAAGAATAAACATCCCCAATTTATCCAATTATCTGGCTATGACAGAATGATATGCTTAGTCACGATTTGGTTATATTGTGTTTCAGTATGGACCGATTCCAGTGAAATGATTGATACAATAACATTTCTTAATAAAATAGCAAATAACTTCCTTCAAATGCTTCTTAGCTACATGTATTCAGCAATATATATTTGATCATTTACAAACTAATTACATAGGAGTTTGCATACATGTACAATCATATACAATCATCTAAATGGAGAGAAAGCTGGCAGATAGGCGGTTGACGCCCACGCATTCCTAGCATTCGTTACTTTGTAAATCGAGAAAGTGTTCTTCGCGCAGTGGTCTAATTGGAGCGTCATAACATAACAACGTGTCAGTGTTCCATTCATGCCGAGAGCATAACCCAGTCTTTCTGAGATTATTTATTGACGACATTTGATGCAATATTGCCCATATTAGACCCAAATCACCGTATCGGTACCGATATGCTGCCAGGAATCATGCAATATGCGACGGATTATGCTCGGCATTAATCTGCCTTATTGGTATTATATCCACACAAAACGCACTTGTCATAAGCACTTTTTGAGCAGTTGGTTAAATTGTCTAAGTATTTGATATCGATCTGTTAATTTTATAGCGATATCTTTACCACAATTTACGCAACATTGACTTTCATGATAGCCTCATTCAACATTTGCATTAATATATTCAAGTTTGCTCTTTCAATGAACCGCACGTTATAACCTAGATATAGTGCAGCGCCACCTCCCTTTTTTAAGATATATAGCTATGCATACATTTCCACTCAGACATTTGTTATACATCGTTGTTTTCAACTAATAACCATGTCTCCCAATACCAAGTCCAATAACAGATGAATAAATGTTTTCATTATACAAGGAAATAGATAAATGATCACAGTTTTTATGAATACTTCCAAAATTATGAAGCACTAATGACAAGTTTCACTGTGATTCACAAAATTTCAAAACTCTTATGCCCTTAAATATCTATAATCGTAGAAATATCGTCTATACAACATGTACCAGAATCTATACCATGCGAGTAATAATCGTAAATGTTTGCAATAGGCTCACAATCTATGCCATTTACCGTGGACAAGCCTGTATCATTATCTAACTTGTACTCAAATTAGTCTTATGTAGTTAGTATTGCAGAGAATGATCATCATATGCCATATGTTATCACTAATATTTGATAAAGGGAAAAGATAAGCATATGCTATTCATTGGTGTTAGCAAAGCGAATTGGTACCGAAATAGTCAGGTAGTTTCCGCATTTGGTTATATGCAGCAGCCGAGATTGTTAGGATCTTGTGGTATGGTCGTCATTCACCATGCGTCCATCTGATGTCCATGCGTCCCGTATGTCGCACTTTGAAAATAAGTTAGGATCAGTTCTATGTTGGATCTTCGTTGATAAAGACACCAGGCCACTGGTCTTGAAGTCTCCCCCTTGCCTTCATCACCTTTCCCTAATCAGCGTAGTAGGATAATTGTACTATGATTGGTCTCCTTGGCCCTACTTGCTCACTATTACATTGGTATCCTCGCCCGAGGCATTTTCTATGACGCAAGTGACTCGTATGGAACTGCTACAGCTGTATTGTTCTTGTGTTTCACTAATCACTTCCAGGGCTTTTATTTTATTGGTCAACTTGTCAATCCTTCATGAGCTTTCAATGCTTTGCAAATTTCCCTAATCTTCGACTGAAATTCGTCACATATATAGCCTTTTGCAGCAAGCAATTTACCGAGACGTCTTTGAGGAATTTGATGAACACTTTGAAAGATGTCAAAACATTCAATTGGCCAACTTTGGATGCGTTGATTTAAAGATAATCATTTACTTTCTTTCTGGCGCTGCTAATTGTTCGTTGTCATTGACTATCCATTCGTCATCCACTTATTAAATGAAAATATGAAAATGAATATATATATATGTAATGCAGCCATTATTAAGGGATGAGTTTCGGTGAAGCACGTTATGACTGTTGCAGTTGCCAAGCTATTTGGTACATGACAATAAGCCGATGGCCGGCTAGAACACGAATGATAGGTATTTAGACCACAATGGCAATATAATGGAAACCAAATACATTGTTTAGCAAATATTGCGCATTTTGCAATTGTGAACATTTATCAAAAAGCTACATCAATCATAATCACGGTGATAATCTAGTTGTGCAATTAGAGTCTATTGCAAGCAATGTTCGTTTCAATCATTTTTGAACGCGATACGATAATCAACTTGACTAGTAAGATGCAATGAATTGTTGTAGGTATTTGCATCACGACCCCTCCATTAGTACCCATCTACTATGGTTCATGTTCTAAAAGCTTGTTTATCAGGATCAAGCCGTTTGTTATTTCGAGGGCTTATGAGCAATGTCAGTCGGCCCATATATAACTGTGTTAACTTTATGTGGAACTTGATGTATCTTGAATGAGAGACCTAAGCACTTATAACGGCAATAATTTACCGGCTGTCTGTGAGACATAAATGATTCAAAATGATTCTCATTAGCCGTCTGTCTGGATGAAAAGACGTTACTATTTTTTATCATCTGTTGTTCCAGCAATGCCATACAGAAACAACACTGAGGTTTTTAAGGTTTTGTTTATGCTCTGAAGCTACCGAATACGATATAGTGCTGATGATCGTCGTGATAGCCACAAAGTCGCTTGAACATTTCCGCATACGTGTGCTCCCTGAAGCTGCTCCCGACAAGACTCATGCAAAAGTTATCAGCCCTTTCTGGTCAGACACTTTCTGTTTGCAGTTGAATAAAACAGAATACCGTTAACATACTGTGTTAGGATGTATTCAATTTCTCAATGCAACCAATCAAACAATTTACGAGAAAACAACGGGCGTCACCGTGGTTAACTTATGTTATTGCTAACTTAGGTGACTTTCTGAGGTACCGGACGTAACGGAATGAGACTTACGAATTTTTTTTATTATATGCCGATCTTACGGCACGTTCGTGAGTGGTAACTGGTGTGCGCTGGGTTTCTTTGGCAGATTTGATCTTTTGTGGGTTTCTCGTGGTATCGTCGGTCTTGGCTGAGTTCGATTGAATGTATGTGTGAGCGGAGCCTCGGTATTAATAGGTAAATGGATGGTAAATATTTCGAGTGGCTTGTGCATATCTGAACATGCTGGCATTTTGCTGTATTTATCGCTGTTTGGATTATGCGCCATCTGGTGACGAATGACTTTAATTGGAGTGGTCCATATTGACAAGATGAAGTGTTAATGTAGATTAAGGGCTACCTAATACGTGGGTCTTAATGAGATCAATTTACCCTGTCCCAACGTGCCGAAAACGGAGGTTGTTATTACGATATCTATTGGATTGAATAAAGCACCATGTTAAATCAGCTGGCAGTGTGAGAATGAACATAACTAGTACGTTGTATACTGAGGCATAATTAGGATGCAAATGAAAATGTGTATATAAAACGGATATGGATAAATACGTTTGAAGCATATTTTAGGAGGGTAACTCTGACGTCAGTAAACTTAGAGGAAGATAAATTTAAGTTTGATACTTACAACTATTGTAAAAGGCGGCTGCCGGCGCTGGTCCAGACTACGAATTATTTGCAGTAAGCCCACAGAGAGTGATTTTGTGACGAAGCCATCTTAGCCAGGCCTCACGTGTCAATACCGAGAAGACGCCTCTCCAGTCATGTCAATTTCAGTGGAATTGTGTTACTATTATACTTAAAGGCACGTTGTTTATGTGACTAAGTTTTGCCTTCAATAAATAACGTGGATAACAATACTCACCACGCAAAAAAATTCGACGTCACAGGGAGCAAATCAAATAACTGTGCATGGGATGTCAGTGCCACACGTTACACAGAGGCGTTAAATAAGGGGAAATGGCATAAATTATTTGCCATGACCTGCTATTAATATCGTGGGCATAGAAACACAGCATCAACAATATACGACCTCTCCAAGTTAAGATATTTTGTGTGGATGTTGATTTATCTACGAAGGTTGATTATTCCTTGAAATAGCATTTAATTGCTGCTTTTGAATTGTTGTGCCTACTCTGCAGAATTTTAATTCGGTTTCAACTTCACATCAGCATCATCATTGCAACGTCACAATAACCCATATATTACAAAAATGATGTATTTCAGCAATGGTTGTTACAGTTGGCATGATAGCGTTCTTTGACGCAAGGTCAATATAAAGCTCACCCCAATGCTCTCACTTTACATTTGACATTTATGCTGATGTCAGAAAGGTGCTGAATAGGCGTGATAGTTAAGCTTTTTTAACCATTACCGCCGTGCCGCTTCGTGATATCACTCATTAACACCTGCTGTGTCACGCAATCATAGACATATGAACTAGATAATATGGCGCCCTCTGTGCACACGCACAATGAAATTGATGCAGACTTTGGCGGTTATATATTTTGGACAAGAATTGGCTAGGGCGGCCGACACATGCCTTAAGTATCACGCCGATCGTGACGAACCTCACTATACTGAATCATAATGAATTGTATTTTTCAAATATACAAATACCTGCGATATCATGCGCTGTATGAAGTAACATGTTTGCACGATTCGACGGGACTACCATCACATCCTGCCATTTCTTAATCGAATATCACATGCTAAAAATAATGACAATAATCAACAATGATTTTCGGGTGAAGGATGCCAAGTATTACATTGAATACGACGACACATGCCAGCAATCATTCAAAGCCATAGATAACCAGCCTTACACACACTTTTTCCAGATAACTACTACAATGATAGTCTGACTTATAGCGTGATATCATGTATCAGTGCTCATTATTGGCGAAAGAGTTTTTCGTTGATAGCGTCAAGAGGAGAGACATGGCTAATTTAACAGCACGTATTACTTTACTTGACGGCCGTTTCCATGACAAAAGGAGCGTCGTGACGATTAACTACAGAAACATTGTAACAGCTAGCTTGCTCCGGATGCAAGTCAGTGATGTTTTTACGGTCTATCAAATGAAGCTAGACACTCATATATGAATGCTAGGTAAACTTTGGTCGCTAAATCGAAGGCAGACAACGCCAGTGATGGTACCATTTTACGCCAAAACCTTTTATTTACTAACCGTCTTTAATAACAGTAGCATAATTCTTAATCATTTCTGATAACGGATAAAACAAGAATCAGTCACCATATATCTAGTTGCGATGAAAGGATGTATTCTATTTGAATATGTAGATGTCTTTCATGGCTCAAGAAATATGATATGGATAGAACTCGCTTCTCAAACTATATTTAGCAAATCGTGCATCCAATTATGTAGGGGATGGTGAGTTCCGACACCTGTGATTATTGTATCCCCCCCAGACGCAACAGCTTATATTACCTAATCTTAAAGCACTGCTAACCTTGCATTGGCTGCCAATCCATTGTGAAGCTCTACCCACGCTGTATTTTGTAATATATGAAGGCTGCTGCTGTAAGGCAGACTCTGATATAACAGGTATCGCTTATGCAGGTGTGAAAATGACCCCATGTCCAATAAGTTGATGTTCAATAACCAAATATTAGACGTAATATATATGCGAACATAAAACAAATACATATTTTAGGCTCATACTTTTGTGTTGGTGCATAACATACAATTAAACACATAATTGTTTGAAACGGGGAAGACGCTTTACGTGGTTTGGGTAAATGTGTAATAACGCAGTAGCTTAATCACATGATGATATCGTAATGCACTTTGCTTACCATGACTCAAACAATATACGTTTGTGCCTGATGAAATAAGCTGTATGGTCTTGTCTAAGTACTACATAAGAACGTGTGAGCGATATGTACCATGGCCTCGTAATACCGGGTACTCAACATCAACGCCACTGTTCAATGGCTTTTCTAGCCAGACTTTTGTGTCTGCTACTTTGTGCACCTCGGTAGTTTTAAGAATTAATACTCGTTTACCTAAGACTTGCAAGTTAAAGTCGTTTATTTTGGCGCTTTCTCTTAATATTTAGCTGCTTTGAAAAGCTTTAGACGCAATCATTATCATTGGTATGATCAATCCATAACTATTGTCGTGTCGCAATAATCATATTAAGCAGGATGGCAATAAAAACCTTTTTTAAGATACGTTATGCTGATCTTGGTTAATTTTGACACAAAACATATTTTTATGGTAATGCACTACATATGTGCAATCCAATACGAAGAGTGAATATCGTTTTCGGACCATCAGATCCTGAATAAGTTACATAAATGGTGGATTGTGGTTTCCTAGCTACATGGTCGGTTCGATATGACAATGTCATCGTATCTGTTGGAATATTTTCACTCCTCATTTAAATCTCTCTAAAATGCAAGAAATTTAACTAAATCAGTCTGTGGTATAATATCCTGTAGATATTGGAGCTTCTTTCACTCTTACAGTCGCTTATTCATAAGACAAGACAAGGTCTCAAAAAATGGCGCGTCCGAATATTCATTAGGCACGTTCATTAATCTTCTGCTTGACCTATCAAAGCAAAGGATTGACCTTAGTCGCCCGCGTCTGGCTCATGAAACTGGCTTGTGATACGCACCCTCGGTTTTATGTGACGTCATGCATATTGTTGTGGTATGCGTCCAATGAGAACACGCTGAATGATTTCTGGAATTAGGAGCGTCCCATTAGAAAGAAATGGCACTACAACAAGCTCTTTAATCGCTTAGCTGCATGATAGTAATGTTACGTAATGCAGTCAGTTAAAGAGACCGGTTTTGCGACTGCTGCTCTCGCCCACTGTGTGATTAATGGTGCCGCTCAGCGTGAAACAACAAATCGAGGGGCTTCAGAATGCTTGCTCGGCTCATAAAATTACTCGTCCGGTTGGACAAGTTGACAAGGCAAGTCACTTGTCTGACAAATGACAAATCACTTGGTGTCGAACCCAGATCCGTTCCATGCATTGCATTGAGAGCAGTAGCTAGCAACGTATAGCAAAATGTTTCCCCGCCCCGCAGCCACATTTGCAAAACACGACCCATCAAGCAGCAGAGCGCACCAGTCTTTCAATACCACACAATCAGGCCACTTTGACATGTATATTTATTGGATACTCACTCCGAGGCCAGGAGTTGCATGCGTCTTATGTACAATGAGTCTTAAGAAATTGATATGCAGGGGTTCATTTCTGCGCAAATGCTTAATAAGTTTGTGAAATTCAAAGAGTACGCACAAACAGATGTACTGATACATAGAAGCGCGGACGCAAGGGCACAGTTTGCTAGCTAAATCTGCATAATAGCAGAACACATAATAATTTGACTATTTTGTCCGCCTTACACCAGTAATTAAGTCATTTATACGCCTCTCTAATACTTTTGTTTGCAACGTTCTTGCTATTATCTTTTTTATTTTGTAAACAACTATCCACAGGTTAGCCACAGACATAGTCCAGAACGCTGACACTTAAATTCTTTAGACGTTGCTGCGAAGAGCTACATGAGAATCTTTACGGTAGTACAACTTTAAGCCATCTGCTGAATACTTTCGAAGTAATTAAATTGAGATCATATCGACACTGCAGAATCACCTCCGCCTGCCAGGAATACCGACAATTTCGCAAATGTATTGAGCAATGAACAAGTAATGCATATTCACCGCGCCCTCTTTTGTCAACATTTGCAGGCGCCTCGGCTAATCCGCAGCTTACATTGTGTAGCAAATATATATTTTATGTATGTAATTATCACATTATTATTCTGTGATATTTTATTCATAAGAGATTCGTCCTTGCAGCTATTATCGCTGGTATTCACGGCATAGTGGCTTGATTGTGGATGTAGAACCAGCAAGCGTGTGGCCAATATCGCTAAACAGGGGACATAGATGAGTTTATGTTTTCATACACGACTGTCTACTCAATATGGTTTTCAAGGGGCACTAGAGCTCTAAAGAAGTGGAGCACTCAGCGGCTACGGCAATAATACGTCGCTTTTGCTACATTACATAATAAACAGTCACTGAATATCACTAAAAGGTTAATGGCACTTATAAAACAGCTAAGCGCTCATATGGTGGTCTTGTAGGTGAAACATTTAGTCATGCGTACATATTGCAACATTGTCGCTATGCATTGCTTTAAATACCGGCCAAATAAATAGTCAAACTTAAGCTTCAAACCAAGCATTGCGGATGAAATGAAAACAACAACGAATTGCAAAGTGATGCTGAGGCAGTTGCAGTGACAAATATTCGATAAGCTTGATTGGGCAGTGGCGATTTATGCCGATCGTAAACATTGGCGTTGTCCTTAGAGGAAGCCATTGTATGAATTTATAGTTATTGGGTAGCTACGTTGCATCCATATTACTGGAATGCGATGTACCATATCCGCTAGATAACAATAATCCACACGCCGGATATGAGAATAGATACACAGGATATGCAAGCACAATGTTCCATCACGATGCAGTTGAGATTTACAGACTACGTGTGGCAGATGTATTTTGTATAGTACGGTGTTTCCATGCCGCATTCTACCGAGGAATCTGTGGCCGTGGTTTATCGCGTCATTGCTACTCCCGCAGCTGACCAATTAAGATATTCTGTGCGCAGCTTTGCAAATGCAGTGCATACAAACCCGGGACTGTGTCACTTATACGACAATGTGAGGCACATAATTAAGGTCATTGGTCGCATGTAGAGTATTCTTCATGCACGGACAATTACATATTTTCAAACACAGGGCTTGTTCTTGAAATAAAATACGCATACAGAAAGCAAATGGTTAAATATGGGGCGCACACTATTTCGTAGTTACAGGTGAACGATGAGTGCTTAGCTGATTTACCTTCAACAAATTACCCGTGTAATACTTACTATACATCCGTATTCAAGGCGAAAAAAATGATGCTTGATGGACCTGAGAAAGTTACCTATTTGGTCAGTGTCACATCAGCAATGGTACCGATAATTTTAGACGCAACGCCTATCCTTTGATATGTCTGTTACGTTCCTGAGATTATTGTATTTATTACCCCAAGTCATATGCTATGTCAATTGGACCAGACGTAAGTTGAATCATTGAGCAATGTACCTACTTTATCACCACAGTCTCATTGTGAGCTTATGGCACTCTACATGGTAAATCCTGGTTTAGTGTTGGATTTGCTTGGATTGGTCAAAGAATGTACGGCTGTACGGATGCTAAAAAATATCAAAATCGATCATATTCGCGTCCTCTTTATATATGACCGGAATTGAAAGCGAAAGCAAACAGCGATTTCATAATAGTTGATTCGGGGATACATACACTTGCTAACTACATAAGGTCTCTGTTGATGAGCAATATATATGTGCTTAATAATGATGAGCGATTGTAATGACAATTTTTATATCAACCAGAAGTATAACCCATAATTACAGATACTGCTGAGGCTGTTTTTATTGATCTTCAGTTTAGACAATTTGTGGCATTACTTTTCAACGGCTATGACCTATTATGTATCCCAGTCCATATCCATGCAATATGCGCATTAGAAGATAGGCATTTCCATTACTGTTTACTCTTATTGCGCTCCAATGGTACTTTCACAACTGTTTGATCGATCATAGAGACCTTTATTATGGATACAGTTGATGTCGCTGTCAGTTCTTCACATTCCTTTGTCGCTGCGGTACATGATATTGCCGTCAGCTCAATTTAAATTTATCCGTCTTGGGTGCTTTTTCTGTCCTGGACAACATTTGTGCGATTTTGCGCGACAACCTCTCTTCTCAGTTCGCTGAACGTTTATTTATATGTTAACTTCAGTCTGCAGTTAATTGATTCTGCACAACAAATGTGCATGGTGCTATGATGAGCTTCCTCTGGCTATGAATAAAGTCGATATAACTGCTTTATTTGCTCCTATTCGTCGGAGCTTATTGCACACAATGCATCAGTTGTAAGAAGAGTGGTGCGGTGTGTTGAAATAGTGCCATTCACCTCCTTTGTCGATGCGGATTGATTAGAAAACACGGTCGGTATGGATTGCAGCGTTCATAACGAGGTTAGATCTCGACGATAAACTGCACAATATTTACTTCCGTTTATATCAACAGAACAATGAACTAATTTGTTCAATAATGTAAATCAATAATGCATTACAGGATTCAACATTCAACAGGCATGGTTTTATCATCCCTCATATATATAGGCTAAATGGGAAAATAAAAAAAGTGTTGAAAATTAACGCACCAAGCAAGAAAATACATATCTCTGTCCTGAGATGGTGCATGCTATATGTTACAGTGGGTTAGTTATGAGCCCAATACGTATGCTTAGTCTCCTCAAGGAGCTAAGCCTCACTTGTTCAGTTCTACAGAGAAGTTTTGAATTCATGGTTCTCCATGCGAATATGGTATTCGTTATAGTTGTTGTATGGTAGCACCAAATATTAAAATGGTAAGGAATGGTTGTAAACTCTAAATTGGACATTCAACAGGAAGTAAAACACCTACTTACATTTGTTTTAGTCATGCGGTGTGCAAATGTTATAGCAATATGCTAAGTAATCGTTGCTAATGATAAGCAACCACTGATACAACATGACAACATTCTGGTTTTTACGGCTACCTAGGAAACGACACACTAAAAAGAGCAGATAATGGATGTCTGTTATTTACTCAATATGCAATGAAGTAGAAGATACTATGAACAAGTGTGCATCAGTTGGAATGGAACACTTGAATATCAATTTACATGATGATTTATACTGCTGTACAATGAGCACTGTTCCTTTTGGAATATTGCTACTGGGCGAAACATGTGTGTTTGTGTGTTTGCATTTAATGATCAATTACATTGTCATCGAGATGTCTCTAAATCGATTTCAGCTCTTTGTCAAACAATTAATTAATGTCTCAACCATGAGCGAACTTCCATATAGAAGTAATTGGCTTATACATTGAATGTTCAAGCCTAAGTAGATAATAAATGAATATGAATTTGTAGTATTATAATGGTTAACAAAATAAACCTTTCTTCTGAAAGAAGCGCCTTCCTTATGCACTGCATTAACAGCAAAACTGTTGATCTCAAAATACACAGTGTTAGAGAGCATATCATAGCTGCATCGTTACAGGGTAACGTAACAAACGTTATGCTCGGTGGTGCAAAAGTTGCAAAATTTTTATGCCGACCAACTAATATTCCGTTAACATTTAAAAGGCTTTGCCTCCTGCTGGTAATTTAGAATGATCAAAATATTGTCTTGAATATTATTCAATGAATATTAAGCATCTACCACGTGACCGAGTAATAACTATATGGTGATACAGCGATTCTATTGTAACGTTTGTTTGGCAACCATAATCTTCATTTCGTTCAATCGCCCCCTTCAAATTGTTTATCACGTGTCTTTCGACCACCACACTATCGTCCTTATATTGCTTTTCCAACAAGTTATAAAGTGTGCTGCCGCTTCAAGGTACGCCTAATATATTATGAGCAATAACTCGTGAATCACTAGGATAATATTTTCTGCATACAAGGCACAATATGAATATATTTCGACACGTGATCGTAGTTTTATAATATTTGCCGCATTTAACTGGCCCATTGTGGAACATCACACATGCCCGCAGCCAAGCAGTGCTTGGTCAGCCGTCTCGAAAACCAGCTTAGAAGAACGTACATTGTTTGAAACAAATAACAAACCAAGGGTAATTACTCAAAGGTGATTCAGGTCGGCTTGGTCCATATCAATGCAATCATAAAACATACTATCATACTAAATTATTCCTATGCTGCCCCGATCCCTAATATGGGAATCATGAGGTTAAGTAATGATTTAGAAAGACATGTTACACAGCAATAACATCTGCTTGAAACTAAATGATTTAGAAACGAAAAGCAACACGCATAACTAGTCACTGCTGGCTGCTACATTGCTAACGAACAAGGTCTTCCGGACATTTCTAATTCGTCGAAATGAACGTCACGCAAATAACTAGTTTATTAAAATGATGTTCGGCCTTGCAGCTTAGGCTTGTCTTCGAAAAGCTCATGCTTTAACAATGAGGAGCCAGTGCACTTATATGTATGTACATGGATCACATATGGCACATATGCTGATGTTAGATCTAACTGCTACCTTGAACCTTCCTGTGGGCTCAAACGTTATGCGAAAGTGGCTGCAAACGTATTTAAGGTAATGTAAGTATAGTGTAAACCGGCACACCAACACTCATGTGTTATATGGTGCAAAGGCTGACTTGATTAAGCAGCCGCCTTATAGGATAAATGAAAACGGAGATGGAAAAGATAAAAGTGGAAGCCATTATCCTGACCGATTGACTGAATCAGCCCATACAAGCATCTCGTCCAGGTGTAATCCGGGTCAAAGTAGTGCATCATTAAACGGATGGTACATTCAATAAGCTCGGGAATAAACCAGTGAGCATTGATTGCGCTAGATGTTATCTATTCCATATTCCACTATGCGCTGGCTGTCGCTCACAACATGGCGTTTATGACTTTGATGCGTCATTTGCAGAAGAGGTTAGGTTATCTGTATATGAACAATTATGCGGTATCTGTTGCTCGTTGTGACAATGTTCCGGCGGTTATATCACGGGCAGCCATATTTTGTAAGAGGCTTGAAATGTCTAGATATGTATAATCACATACCAATGGCCTATTATCACTCATTAATATTCAATTGACGCGTCTTGTGAAGGCGTTATTAGACCATACCTTATGAGTTAATCGATCTCCATTGCAAACGCCTTTCTGCGTCAATCATAGCTTTCTGTTGCGCACTTTCGTGGCAGTATAAAAACTGAGCCAAATACGTTTTCGACGACAAATAGTATTTACATGTTGTATTTTCACATTATACGTTTTAGGATCGGACTTTGATAATGTGGACATCAGTGAACCGCATACTGTTCTCCATAGCAAACAAAAGTTATCCGGTGTCTCCTTGTTTTTATGCTTTGCACAAAGCAAAAATTTATCGAATTGTTTTTATTGAATTGAACCTTGACGCTGTCGCAATAAACAAATGCCCTAATGGTGCTCAAATGTATAGATCAATTTCATCCATAATTCAATAACATTTGTATGACAAACACTTAAATCTAATTTTAACTATGGTCTCGGTGTTTGCACTTAACACATATTGAATAATGCCTTGAGTGCGCCAGCCTAAGCAGATAATATCTAAATGGGAAATTGGGGCTACAATTCCTACAGTTCGTATGTCAACTACCGAAACATTTTCCATTAAATCGCTTTTCCAACAATTGCGTGTGGGCGTCCATTTCTTGATTCGGCTGATATACCAGAGGAAATTGCTCAATTAATTGCGTAAGATGTTCGTTATACATAGCAGCTTATTACAATGTATCACCACATTTGCGTTATTATAGTGTGTATTATTTTATTATTAACTCACTGAGAGTGTTTTATAGTACATGTCTGTATCTAAGTCAACTTGCAGAGTAGTGCTTGCCTTTTTTGAAGCAAAATTCTTGCAATGTGCATGGCACAAACCAATACATTTATTACAAATTACTGCAATATGCATTACTCCGAAACTACGCTTGTTCCTGGCTTAGGAATCGTGAGGCTAAGCATTGATCATACTGGGCACGTTTAGTAGGTTATATTTACTTGCATTGCCAACATCGTTAAATGCGAATTGAAAACCAACATGCGTTGCTAGTAATTGCTTGCAACGTCAATGCCACTGACGAAGGTCTTCCTGGCGCTCCTAATTCATGGAAACAAACGTGAAGCAGAATGAGTGAAAGTATATTCGGCCTTGGCCTTAACATCAAAGAGCACAATCGTTATTATGAGCGTTGTAAGAAGTCATCGGCACTTGTAGAAAACTCGACCAGACTTGAAGTTAACTTAAAATTACTGCAAACAACAACTGTCGGTTCATGCCCTTGATATCGGTTTTGTCGAATGTATCTTGTTCTAATATAGATAATTCATAGTGTTATGTTAATAAAACTCCAAAATACTCGCATTAAGTCATTCAAGGATATTTTTACGGTACAACAAATATCTATCTAATGGTGTTGTATTGGAATATATCCCACGCTCTTGTTTAGTAGCGACCAAAGATGAGATATGATTTCACGTATAAATATGCAGCTGAATCGTAGTTTCGAAGATATTGCTACTCCGAATATTTAATTGCTATCCTGTTTAGCGATTTGGCAAATGTGATTCAAATTGCTATCGCATCTGCAAGTTTTGCAAAAGGTACCATGCCGCTAGAGGTTGATGGGCAGACACATATAGTACAGCCTAATAGCTAGAACAATCCATGCAGTTTATTTCAGAGAATTTAGCGCGAATGTTTAACCCAGTTATTGCACTAGGTGCGTGTATCAACGTATTCACTGA
>CM067354.1:67052035-67079535 GCA_034190875.2 Urechis unicinctus | reverse complement strand
AAAAACGGTGCCACTGAATATGCTAATTATGGATGGTTCCGACTTTTCTAATACTGCTTCGTATGATTTATAAGTGTTACTTTTAACGTTGATTGCCAATGTATATCATCTAAGCCAGGTAAGATGATCTCAATAGCGTAACCAAACTGTCATGTTATATGTTGTGACATTTTTAAAATCTAGAACATCCAACTTAGGTAGCTAATTTGAGTTATGAGCACACGTGCCGCCATCCTGGAAGATAATTTTTATTAAGGTGCAGCCAATGCAATGGCGAACTGACCAATAAAATTTTGGATTCCATAGATACCCTTATGACCATAAATGACGGCAATATCATCGTGAAATGGAACCGCATGCAACCCAGTGGTTCGTTATAACATTTTTGTGTTGTGCTGTTTTGTGCTGTTTCACGATATGCAATCACACTAACTTATCGCAATCCAATAATTATGATAGGAATATTGTATCTCACAACAGCACGCAAATTAATTATCCATTCACCTAAGCAATATAACCTGAGCAGATAACATAACATTTTGAGATAAATAGTTTTTACCATTGCACTCTCCTCTTACATGGTTTCACATACTGCTAAAATAGCTACTTCCCTGATGTTATGTTCGTTCATTGTGCTCCACCTATCCAACTACACATGACATATAGCCATCTGTTGTGACCACCACCAGGCCAAAACGGTATCTGTGTCTTACATTGCCTTTATTACTGCCATCTCAAAGGGCCTATGCTTTCGTACTAATGTTTTACACCATGTTGCTGTACACAACACTCCACATCACAATAGGAATCGGCAAATATAAATAACCTTATTACCTTAATTACCGGCATTACTGCCAATACAAGTGCAACTTTATACAAAATTTAATGATATGGCTGTTTTCATCGACATTCAGTCTCGGTGATACGCCGCTTCTGTCAGGTAGAGTTACTCAGTAGACTCGAATGTCTTACCTCCAAAACCTTAAACTCATCAATCAATCAGTATTGCCGTATAGCCTAATATACTAAAGGAATGGTTGTATAAATCGCATTAGCATGAATGCGAATACAGATGACTTATTGAGGATTATATTCGAAGCAAAAGCTTGATATCCACCTTAATTAGATACATCAAATATGCGTTGGAGCGGCAGGATCTCTGACGCATGGCTCATCCTTTAACAGGTGAAACAGAATGTATTATCTCTTGCTTCATTACCATCCCGTCCCATTAAGAGCGAAAATATGGCAGCTATGCCGTTAAGGCCCGTCTGCAGAACATGCATTTTCTTGGTAGATGCATTTGTTTCATACCCTAACTTATATGGACCAACTGTACTTTAGAAGTGTTCAGATTATATTTACAGCCTTTCAGTGTATTTACTGCGTATAATACCCACTGGTAACTACGTTGATAACCTGCTTATAGGATATCAGGGGCCGAATCCATAAAGAATCTTAACTGGAATCGTCTTAACTTGAGTCGGCTTAGGTGAGATAGAGAACTCAGGTGTATCCACGGAGCAAATTGTTAGCTAATTCAGCTGAGACAACCAGCTTATGGTTGGCAAACATCCCAAAAAGAATCTGTGGCTATAATTTCACATATATATCATCGCGATCAGTTTGTTTTTTGCATGAAAAGTTCATTTCACAGAAAGTGAACGACATGGCGAAGAATATTCGATTCAAATGAAGTAATCGAGATAACTGACGAGTCTGTAGTCAACACGTTTTTCTATAAAAGTCTACAGCCGTGAACGCGATTGCTTGTGAATATATCACTCACATTAAGGCATCAGACTGAACAATATAATGTGATATCAAGTATATAATGGTTTAGCCATTGACAACGAGTTTAATAATACATATACCACAGCACTCCAAGCAGCGGTATTGTTACTCGTGTTCCATGCCATGTAATCATCAAGTGTATTCATAGACTTAGGGGATTGGTACATACTTTTCCTATATTTAGTAATACAAATACGAATCTCGGCGCCGTTGTTTTGAATAATTAAGTATAAGAATTTTATCTGTGACATTACCAATCGTACATGAAACTTTTAGTTACTGGGAAACTCTCATTCTCTCAGATTATCCCACAGACCACTCGTAATCGTTTGCGAAGAATTCCCAACATCATTTTTACGAAAACAGCTTGCGGCGTAAATAATTCAAGAATCGTGATAAAAAATGGTGTGTCGTTAATTACGGACGGTGTTTAAGTTCGTTTTAGAAACAAACATGTTCTTATTCATATCTGTGAAAGCAACTTCCCATTGAACCGCCCTTTTTATGTTTGAGCCTGCGAACTTAACTAGCTGACTCAGAATTGAGCTCGCTAGGAGACTTAAGATTCATTTTATATATGGCCCATGGTGTCATAGATACTACAATGTGGAATGAAGCTGGTATTCAGCGCCTGTACATATAAACACACAAACGTACGCTTGCACAAACGCAACGCATAAACACATTAACACAAACACATTTCCATGGGATTTCAAAGACATTGTCCATTGAAACAGTCAGTCAATGTAACGCCATACCAAACTGCAGTTTAAACAGCCACAATCACTCATATTTGCTCTATTCGTCATAACATAGGGAAGACACAAAGCCTGATTCAAATTTGCTATAATGTCGGGCCGTGAAAACTAGCTACATAAATATATAGACTGCAATAATACATTGTTCCCATGTAGAATCCAATGACGATGGGGATTTTTATAGCTAGCAGATATAGTGAACAGTACGGGTAAAACATGATTAAACAAAGAAGATATATATGAATACTGAATAAACATGGCGGTTGCCGATCATAAATTGCATTGGGCATCTACTTTGGATATTCGGATTACGACGCGTAACAACATCAAATAACCGCAATTGCGATTGATGCATCTGCGTTTCGCCCCTGATTCGCGAACTCATTTCAGATGCACATTGGACGGCTAGTTTGTGCAGAACAATTTGTCTAGGGAATTAATCGGAGCATTCAACATATATTAAGGTGAATAGACACTCTGTCACGTTGTATACACTACCACAGCGTTCGACTGTATGTACTTTCGCCCCAAAGAACGCCAGAATCTTGAAGTGATTTTGCGTGCGGTACAGCAATGGGAATGTTCGTAGAGTCGCCCCTGATATCGCGAACTTTTTCAGATGCTGTTTGTGTACTCAATAACATGACTAGTTTTTAACCAAACTGTTCGCCGCAATAACATATTGTAAATTGCGAGCCTATGATAAATGAACCATGTTGTATCTAGTACTGTAAGTAGTAACAAAAAGGCGCTGCACTTTAAACGTCATGGTCAAGTCAGTATTATCCCGGTAGTTCGGACACAAAAGCTACCTAGAGAGGAAGGTGGAAGAAAATTCAGAAATCGAACTGTTAATGTATGTACAAAAATATCCGCGTAAATATATGCGTTAACTAGCCAACAAATGAGGGTAAATCTGACTTTCAGCAAAGATTCGTCCAGGCGTAATAGCAAAGCTGTTATGCCTTTGACGGATGTTATTGTGAGAAGCTGAGAAGACAATAAAACTATTTATATCATATGTGTAATCACGTGTCTAGTTTCCAAAAGTCATTCATGATTTCTAGCATAGCTGCGGTGTGCATAACACGATAATAAGATGTAAAATTTATAATGAATCCATATTATACGAGCAATTAGAACTAATTGGTGCTTAATTTACTTAAGACTAATTCACTACACAAGCATCATTTAAGGTAACTAGAGTAGCATACCATCCCCTGTGACGCATGAAAAGTTGCATGTATAGGAGCACTGCTTGCGCAATGCACAACACATGAACCATAAATATTCTCTGGATTGGGTGATGTTACGCAGTATACATAATAAACGACTTCCACGCTATTAGCATTAGCATTCTTCTCCATTGATCAGAGTACTAGCCCACCCTAAGCATTATGTTGCCTGATGTAAGCCTATCAACTAGGAGTATATATTTTCTCATTACGTTTGTCATTATAAAACACTACAAGTTCTTAAAATAGGCAGAATAAACGTTTTGGTGATTACTTCACTCAGTGACAGTCGAAAATGTCCCTATCGATAACACTCACAGGTAGTACAACACAGGCGATTGAAAAGTGAGTGCTTGTGGTATTATCATTAATGTTACACATCTTGTGCTCCCTTTCTGCAACAGCCATCGACCGTATCGAATAAAAGAATGCTTCGCTCACAAAACAATTAATTGCTCTCATTGAATCTGCCCTTTTCAAGATGAAATATCAAAAAGGCATACAAATGGCGGGTACAATTTCATTTATGGCAGTATTAATATAATTTATATTGAAAAAATTGATATGTCATTATAACAATGATCCAAACTGTTTGACATTTCTTGGAGACCGTCGGTCTCAACAACACATATGCCGAGAGGCATATTATCAGCATCTTTCGTAGTGTATCATAATGCTATGCATCATAACTATTCACGAGGGTTGTGGTTGATGCCAAAACACAATCGCTTACTAGTTATGGAAATAATGCGGTGAAATTGCCTTGTTAAACACGAAAATATTTCAGTTCCGTTCAGCTTTCATTTTATACTTGAAACTACCTTAACAAGTTATCCTCCTAAGCACAATTAACAGGATGAATCAGTAGACCGTTATATTATGGCAAGTGCAGACTTCAGATAATCTCGCTTGTTTGGCATCTTACCAATGCTGCTGTTTGTATGGTATTGTAATCTGCACAAGAAACATTAAGATTGTCATATAGTAGGTGTCGGCAAAAGCATCAATCACATATTATGCTGCCCCACAACCTTGTGGTTAACGCATTGAAAACGTGAAAAAATCAAATACACAACACAAATAGTGAATAAGATGCTGGTATAACGACATAGTATCAAGTCACCTAATCTAGTACTTTCATTTCATTATAATTTTATTTAATGCAAACCACTTTCCAGTTTAATGGGTCCATTATTTGCCAATTAGCGACCAAGTCGACATTGTTATATGATATAGCATTTCCACCAAACTATCCGGTTGCACATGACGCATGCTGAGACAAAAACGATATAATATACGATTAACACATCGACTTGCTCTGCCACGCATACAGTAAACAATGTTGCTATTCTCAAGAAACATAACTATACAGTCTTGAACTGAGCAAACATACTGCACTTCGCTAATAGGATGGGATGTATTTTCTGACATTGTAGAATGGTTGTCCTTATGGGGTTTTGTAGTCTTGAACAGCGACTCTGCACCCTTGTCTTTGAAGACAGTTGCTACAATTTACCAAATAGTGTCTGTAATAAAGCTCAACTTTATAGAAGGAATAATGCTCATGCAAAGCGCTTAGTTCATTGTGTTAACCGGTACTAAATCACTTTCGTGTATTGGGATGCAGAATAGATGGCAAATAAACCACGTTATCGTTTACCAATCGCTAATGGACTATGTACCGTCGGGTTAGGTTAATCATCATCCGTTCAAACCTTCTAAACCAAAGATCACTAACTATTGTGCAATCCATGCCAGGCATCCAAGCAGATTATCAAGAAGACTAATCATGAGGATGTGCAATTACTAGGCATGAGGTCACCGAGGATATTTGTATTGAATGTAGGTCATAAGATGAATGAATGTTAATGGATCACACAGAGAATATGACATGGAAAGAAGTTCTTTGTGACTCCCACAATGGGACGCAGGTTGATGATCATTTGATTGACTTGTGCTCAGTTGCCTGAATGCCTCCAGTGCCCGAGCAACAACGCACGCCTTGATATAAAGAGGATGCACACACAGCAGTGAATGGTGTAAAACATGGTGCAAACAGGACGTCCATATATAGTATTCAACATAAAAAAGTAACTAGAAGGGAGTACCATCATATATAGTACATATTGTGGCTTGAGAACGACTAGGTAAAACGTACAGTCTTACCAAACCGTTACAATAATTTCTGACAAGCAGGATATTGCCCTCCAGTTAGGTGATAATTACATTTAACTGTGTTATTCAACTCCTTTAAACAATAACCTACAAAGGTAACTCCGGGCAGCCATAGCAGTTGGCAGATTGTGTATTATGTGAGCAGGACATTAAACATGTCAGTGGAAGGATAAATGGCGGGTAAATTTAAATCAAACTTCCAGTAACCTAAATTCATAAATTGTAAAATACTGTTAGTCAAATTCATAACTACCTGGTATGCTCATGGGTATAACTCAAATGCATTTCAAACACAGTTTCTGTAAGTTTTCCATTCGGATGTAAGCGTCACATTCGGATTACTTCTTCGTGCAATGGTATTTCAAATCAGAAAGCGGTAAGCAACATCCCTGCGCAGTTGATAATGCCTCAACGAATATGATATATGAGAATCTAAGAACGTGGATCTATTATCACCGGTTTAGCAATACTTCCTGTTGGAATATAAACCAACCAAAACAACCACTAGTGATTCAACGCTTCCATTGTTATGCATATTCCTTGTAGATAAAGTTTTAATTGGTTAACAAACATACGCAGCTGTGAAAGACATATGATGTTTTGCCGAAAATTTAATGGAAAACATCACAACCTTAGCCACAGACTCTATCCTATGTCAACCAGAAATATGCAGTGGCAGTTTCTTATAAACGTTATACTGGGTAGACATCTATTGTAGCTATGCATATCAAGCAAAAAACAGTTTATTAGTATATTCGTGTCGTGATACATTTGCATCGAGGGTGCACACCGAAGGGTGAATTACTGTTAATATAATATGCGATCGTCCTCACATAATAATTAAAGGCTGAATCATTGCTGCAATCATAAATAATGACAGCCAAGAGGTAGGCATATGACACATCCGCTAACAGTTATAAAGAAATCAACGAATATGCCCCATTATAAGCCTCCTCTGAGAGGTCAATCGGTTAAGCTATGACAGGAGCCAGTTATCAAACAAAAAAATTGCATCATATATTCATATCAATGCCAAACTGGTCGAGTCGAATAGTTAGCAGACTATGTTCTCTCACGGTTGATTAGATCATCATGCTTTATGAGCGGTCACGGTAACTCGGCGGTTATTCACGGACACCTTTCCGCTTCTGATAAAAAAAAAAACAATTCAAGTAAACAACCGGAAGTGATCTATCACAATCAATGTAATGGCTTCCATTCTGACTATACATCAATTATACATAATCTTTAGCAAGGATATTTCGCTAACATTAGCGCCTGAGAACGACAACATATTTGTGTCGCCTGTCAATTATTCACAAAATAAATACTGATCAGGTTTTGTCTCGAAAACAATTAGTGCCGGATAAAGTTAGGAATAAACAAAGTCTCGCACAGTTTAAGTAGACCAAAAAACAAGATATGGCCATATATGTTCCTCTTCTCTCTTCGCAAGGATTAAAACAATTGTTTCTGCCTCTTTGAAATTGTTGATCAATCAGTCATATCATTGTTAACTCTGATTTGACACAAGCTTTGCGGTGCCTGACTGCGCTGCAGTATGCAGAAATATTAAACAATATGCAACCACATCCATGACTCTTATGGTCCACACTGGCGATCGTTGCGAATGATCTGCAATCACTGATATATTCGGGTTTTAACAGATCTCTTGCGAAAACACACTGATTATAGCAGATGGCGAATACTTGGCACTTGCCCAATATGCAGCAATACAAAATCGGACCATCAATTTGCACAATTGAGTCATACAAAAGTTGATTCATTGGGTGGTGTTAACTCTACATGGTAGACCTTTATTAAGCGTAAAATAAAGAAACTGTCGAGCTCAGTTATTCACATTGGTTTGCGGCTTCGGCACTAAAGATTTCATTCGACTCAATTAAACAAATCAGTCTTGGGTGCATTCTCGGTCGCATATTAAGAGGGACAACATGATGTTGCTTCAATTTGCGTCAAGGGATATTACATCAAAGGATATTTGTATATGCTCGAGGAGTGTTTTGCCGCAGTAATTGCTAATATTTATTCGCCATCGTGTTCATCCATTCCATGGGTTATTACACTGCTTACCTCTTAACCGCAAGTTGTCCATCCATGATGTAAATGATTGCATTTTGGTAGCTAGATGGAAGGCCGTCGAATGAATTGTGAACATAACTTATTGGTGAGCAAATGCTGTGGCACAGTAATAAGCTGCAGCTCAGCATTCGCGATTGTGTTTAATATTATGGTCTCAAAAGGAAATTAATTAAACGGGGTAAGTACGGAAGCAATGACATAGTATTAGTGCTATAGATACCTACCCATGCGTGCGGGGTATAAATGTTGCAATTCGTTCAGTGGCGATTGCAGGAACATCCTTATAATAATCTTCGGTTCCGTATGTAGACTTTTAGTTCAGATTTATACATAAACATATTCTGATTCAGATATGTTTAATCACATACCGATAGCATACAATCGTCCTGTAATATTGCGAAAGCCTTATCAGACAAAACGCATGTTTACGACAAACGTCGCTTTCTGCTGTGTCAGTAGAATAGTTATATAATCGATTCTACTTTGACCACGTGGACCGTGAACCGTATAGCACCACGTTTATCCGGTGCCTTCTTGTTTTCATGCTTGGCACGAAGCAGCGTTTTATTTAATTGTCTTAGTTAAGGCGATGTTGCCCTGAACATTGACGCTGTCGCCATAAACAGATACCCTGAAGGTGTATTAATGCACAGCAAGCTTTTTAAAGTGCCAGTTAAACAATCTTAAGTCGTTCGTGCCTTGACTTCAATATCCAATCTCTACTCAGTATTACAGTTCAAACTGGACATCCATAAAATTACTGATCAATTTCAGTAACGTTTAGTCGTCTCTTATTCAATAACATCTTTTTGGTGAACACGTAAAGCTGATTCAATCGTGATGTCTTGTATTGATAATCAGACATCATTCAAGGGTGTCTTACTTGTAAATTGTAATGGCTGTGTACTTGAATATATATCACGCTCTAGCACAGTAATGACCAAGCATGGGATATGATATCACGTATTATAATATGCAAGTAATCGTAGTTTTGGAGTTGTTGCTACGCCCACAACTTGATTGTCATCCAGTATAGCGATTTTGCAAATAGAATGCAAGTCACACTAGCATCTACAATTTACGTAAAAGGTGCCGTGATTGTAAACACGAATATGCCTGCTTTATCTAACAAAGGTAGATGGATCAATGCATAATAAAATGTTCCAGAAATCCCCTGGGACCGTTTCCCGAAGATATGTTAACCATCACTCGGTGCCTTCGAAGGCTAATATAGACATGAGTATATAATGAGCTGCTATTGAGCAACCCATAACTGGCTTCTTGATCAATCATCAGTGAAAAAACGCCTTGGCTCCGCCTGTGTTTGATCAATGTGGCGTTTCGGAGGTCTGTTTATGGCGCGCTATAAATTTCATTGAGTTGTTATTCTTAAACTCAGTGTCATCTGAGCGCTACAGGCGTGTTATGGTGTTAATCGGGTGCTATTTCATATAGTAAGTAATGTAATCGCAAAACGCTCTATAAATCGATACGTTTGGCGCACATTATATACAAGCGGCCATCAATACACTGGAAAGCGATATTTAAGCATTGAATACTTCGCCGTTTCGAGTATTGAACAAGAAGGAATTACGTTAGTAAAACCCTCGATATAATGCACCGAAGGTAAAATTTATGCTTTGGCGTTGCCCTTTCATTATATCTCATATGTGCGATGTGTCATACCAGCCTTTTTGTTGTCTGCTGAGGCACTATGGTTAGTAAGCACAAAGAGAAGCTACGCATCCTCCGGGATAGCATTGTTGGTTAACTTCGAAGGTTGCAGAAACATTTGTATTCCTTGCAACCGACTGCTGGTCTGACTTGTTGGCGGGCCGTGTCGGTTTATCGCACTTCGTCAGACCACTTTATGTGCGATGGAAGCATATATTTATAGTGCTTTACGAATTTTCGAATAACACGAGCTGTGCGAATCATGGTCTCCGAGTGGTTACACTTTTCAAACATGGCGGATTATAACTTCAGTGACCAACTTGGCCTGCCATGACCCAATCATTATAAATTTGTGTCTGGTGAAATATGCTATATGGCCTTGTCTAAGTGCTACTAAGGGATGAATGCGAGAGAAGACATATACCATGGCATCCTGACACTGGGAAGCGAACACTAATGCCATTGTTCGTTAGCTCGACTAGCAAGACTATGGCGTTTGCTACCGTCAGTTGTCCATGTAAATACGCATCACCATGTGCACTTCGCTGATTCCAAGAATAAATACACGTATAAATAATGTTTGTAAATTCAAGCCGTTGTGTTTGCGCCGTGCTTTTGGTTGATGTATAATTATTTTTCTCACAAAATCAGCTGCTTCAAAATGCTAAAGGCATTATTGAGATGTAAACATATTCATATATCTGCTGATCTATGCCAGTTTTGACATTATAAACACTACATTTCTGCTAGCAGGGATATGTGCAAACCAATGCGAAGGATCAATGTCATTTTGAGGCTATCATCTGCTTGCTATCAGGTCATGAAAAAGTAACGGAAATGGTATATGGTGGTTAGCTAGCTATGTGGGCTGTTCTATATGGTTATGTCATTGTATCTGTTGATACATTGAACACCTCTTTCTCTCTGAAGTGCAAGAAATTGAAATACATCTTTACATGGTATAATTGTTCTTCATCTGTAGCTTTGATGTTGCCTAATATTTGAATGATTTACAATATGGGGTTTTTATTGTTACAATCGGAAAAGTGAACGCCGTACTTAATTGATAGAAATACAGCAATATTTTGGGGTCAATAGAGAACGCAGAATTTAACGAATATCAATTGAAGGAGAGTAAACTGCTACTACCCGCTGAATAAGTTGGATCTTATGGTCATCTAAGTTTATCGAAGACCGAATACCACTGAAACGGCTTCATTCAATAGCTGCGCACGCCCATTTCATTCAACATATACAGTACGCAGCAAGAACACAATGCAAAGCATATTTGCTGCAATAACCGTAACGAAATAATGCTATTTCAGCCTAACCGCAAGAACAGTAAGTGATCTCCCTCTAAAGCCCTCACGTACCAATCGAATTAGTAAAGCTATACATTTAGCTCTTTCCAACTAAGACGTGATCGCTCTCGTCGGCACTCACGTACAAAGTGATCGAGTAATGAATTAGGTTAAGCTTTTTCTACCTAAATTTTGCTCAATAATAGGTGCAAGATGGAATTATATACATTCGACCGCAATGTAATTGCCAGTAACCAAGCAAAAACTAAACCATTCTCTAATACACTCAAAGCACAATAACAAGCCGGGGGACTTATGGCAGCATATTTATGAAATGACAAAGCCTTAAATAGCCTTAATGCATAAATGAAGATAATAGCTGTGGATGTTTACTCTCTCATTAATCGCGATAATCAGTAATTATCCTTATAAATGTTACTCATAGTCCTAGGCACATCGAGGTCAAATACGCGGTGGTACACCAGATACCTTTTATATGTACGCATCTGTACTAATCCGATATGTGTGTTTATGCCCAATGGCGATAACAGGTGATGACACAATAACTAACATCATCATTGTGTTGCTCTCAAAGTCATTGCAGTAAAGCGCCGTTATTTGCATAAACAAGTTAATATTAAAAGAATATTCCTTATTAGAAACGCTCTCGATTATCGCTAGACTGCACACAATTCAAATCGGAATCTCTTGAACCATACTCAGAGGGCAGGCTTTTTCCTAAATGAATGGGAGGATATCAAACATTTACCATAGGAGTTCACTATAGTCGCATGTGAATCGATGACATTAGCATAATTCAAGTTCCTAATGGCGTGCAAAATGCAAAATGGAATTAATTAACACTTACCGTGGATGTTACCGGGCAGATGGCCCAAACGATCCTAAGTACGCTTTGAGACACAATTTATACTTCAGCTGTTCTCTCAATTAGCATCATTGGGTGTTTGGAAAACATTTCATTTGTGGGAGATTTTGACCTACAAATACACATTGTTTCGGGCGACATTCATTGTTTGTACGACCATTAAGACTTATGTGTGGGGCTGTTGTGTTCCTAATAACATTCCATCGTAGGTTTCTTTCCCATCATACATAAGCTTTGATGAGACACTGTAGAAACGAATTGCACATTTATGAATGCCGATGACTGAAACGATACATCATTGTCCAATGAACAAGATGCCGGGGAAGTATCCTTCAGTGACATGATATTAAAAACGCCATTCATCTGTGAAAATGCATTACTTATTACGACATTTTGCATTTATTATGCTGGAATAATTTACAACAAAATCCAAACACACGGATGCGCACGCACATGATGTGCTCGTTGAACAACATAAAATTGTCAAGCAACTCAACATCGGCGAATTCCTGTTAATATTATATGCCACCCACAACAATTACTTGCTACTAGTTAGATATAGCTTAGGTCACGAATATTGAAAGCATGTATAAATCGCAGACAAAATAGAACGTCAATTGATAGGGCATTATATGTGTGCGGTAACATACAATTCATATGACGTGGTCAATACACACTGATTTCATAATCGCATGCTAATGTCGTGATTATATGCTAACATTATTATGGCATTTGGGCATGAATACAGGCATGAATCGACAATTAAGCTGTCAAATTGCCTAGTGAACAGCCACTACCGTCTAGGTAGCAGTTTCACCCATTGCCGAAATCCAAAAATGGGTCATGTTAATGCCTTGCCACTTGATAGGTCAAAGGATTAATAAAATATTGATGAGAGCTCTATTTTAGTTCACGACGCTTCTCAACCTGTCATGATCAGCTAAAGCTGTTAGTCAATTTTTATGAAGGATTTTATTCTATCGTTCGTACAGTGACCACCCGGTATCAATTTGTTGTCAAGGAGCATCTAATATGAAGTCATTTCAACTATTTTAGACCGATATAATATAACAGTTTGCGTCGCATGCCAGCCGCTAGCTCGAATTTGTCAAGTACTCCCTTATACTTCATTCACCCCAGACACTCAAAACTTCCTGTAACAAAAGGCTAATCGAACGCAGGAGATTACTTGTAACGATTAACATATATCATTTCAGCCTGCCTAACATACCAACAAGCTGTCTCGTGGTTCTGCGAATTATACGCGAAAGTGTAGCGTTCTCAAGATTCGTCCAACGACCAGTCAGAAAATACGACACAACTCAGGCAGTATAGTTATCCATAAAATTGTCAGTGTTATGACTGCATGACTAAGCCAAATAAACGGTACATACCGCCATGGTGATCGTATTTGTAAACTGGAGCGTGCTATTGCTTGTATGCTCGTCATATAAGAGAAATGGGCGTGGACAAGTCCAAATGCTAAGACTTATTTCAAGATATATATGATGCTATCAATATACAACCACCTATTCCTACTCTTTATTGTTTACGCATGTGCGAATCACGCATGTCAGAAAATCATGTTTAACATCGGAATCCCATTTTCAGTGATATTGTCTCTTTGCTTCGGGAGGTCGACGAATCTGAGGTAAACAAATTGGCAAATAAACATAGGAATATTCTTAATTTGTTAAAAAACGAATGCTTCTAAGGAAGTGCCAAGTGCTTCGTTTAAGGTTGAGATACTTGTTATGCTAAGTAGCTGGAATGGTTGAGCGGTTGGTCGGATAGCTGACCATATGAGTCATTTATCCGAAAGCATAACTGAATAAACGATTGCAAGAATAAATGTCGAATTAGGGCACCAGGCACGGCTTAAATGAAGTTACTCATAATTATTAAGGGTTGTTAATTATTCACATATGGGGCGACATGGTTGATCCGTCAGTGTGGAATATATTTCCTTTTGAATTGTATGCAAATTCAACCTTACTACTCCACTACTTTCACTTATAATCTGAAAGTTCTAGTCGGTGATCAAAACCACTTACGTTCCCGTAAATATCCTAGATGTAAGTTTAAGTACCGGATGAACTCATGTAATTCCTGCTTACTAACACCAATCAATAGAAGGTAGACCTCGCAGTGCATTTATTACCGGCATATTGTAATAAGCAATTATGATGCTTTGTGGTACTTCGGAGTCAATGAGGGGGGGTATCATTAGTGGTGCTGAATATAAGACAGTATTGATCATTCTAACACTGATAAGTGGTGGCAAATCGGATTGGGGTAATATTCAATATCTATTACGTATTTTGTGAAGGGTGACTATAGTAATAAGGCAAACACTAATTATGTATCAACTGCCGCGTCCACCCTCACTCCAATAACACCACCGCTTAGTAGGTGAGGGCTGTGGGAATCAGCGATGTAATACAGCCGGTATGTACTATAGAACAGGAACCCCAGACATGCGGTGATTATTAGACTAGGTGTGACGCATCTAATTGTGTTATTGAAATAAGCAGATTAAGCATTAGCAATATTGTAGAAGCATCATTCAATGCCATGTTCAGTTACTCGTTGTTGTATATCGTTCACTACTTTTGAACTCAATATTAATATGAGTAATCTTTGGCAAAGTTGTTATTTATCCTTTAAAATAGTCGATCTATAACGAAGGAAAAAAAAAAGTCGACAGCTGAATATGCGTACAACATACAATTGGACACTCTATTCGTAGGGCACACAAAATCTAACAAGAAAACTGTTTACATAAAACATCAACAACGCAGCCCAATAATGGCCATGCGTATTTGTTTTAACATTGCTTGATCCTTCAGATGTTTTGCGTTATCAACACAGAGCATGGTTTCTAGTCTTTTCGGAGCCAAATAATTAGATGTGGCTTATCACGCAATACAAAATAACACATCGACCGTTTACCAACAATAAACAGAAAAAAAATGTTCATTTGTGTGCATGCGCAACTAATTAAGCTGCATTTTAAATACCTTTGGTTGGAGCCCTGCACAAGCAACTAGCTGGTTCATAACCGGTTGTTATCAACAACATTGTAAAAATATTTGCTATTTGGAGCCGCAATAACTGTTCGGCAAGATTTGCGATACAGCACAAAGATACGAATTACTTGGTTATCATTAAACAGACAAATTGGAACGTTTTGCCTGTCATATCACCATTTGCTGAAAACTAGTGTAAATAAAAAAAAGTTGCAATGAACTTACTAGCCGGGCTTTTATTGGATTGTAGCTACCCAATGATAGCCTTCTACCACCTTCGTTTAAATCAGAGGTAGCCATAGTTGTACAGTCCTACCATTGAGTTATCTTGCCGTCACTTTGTCTTTAATATATGATCCAAGGCTAATTCCCCTCAGTGCTAACTGGTCACTTCAAACGAATTTAAATCGTTGATTCATTTAATACCGATTCAATATCTATGCCTTGTTGTGCCTATAATTGAATCATCCAGCAACGAGCAGACAAATTCAACAGGTCTCTTTTCACAGGTAATGGGGCTGCATTATTGTGGTAGATGTGCTTTAGAAGAACAGTTAATGTTTATCAAACACATTATAATCATATATTCGTAGTGACGTGTCGTCTAATACATTATGTAAACTTCCTTTCAACCGTAATTGAGGACATTCTAACCTTTTCTTGGCCCGGATAGAATTGCATCGCAGTCCAATGAAGTACGCGAGTTTCAATATGCAAGCATCGCATATAAAATAGCTGTCTATTTTAAAGGGTTTATAGCATCTATTTATATTCGATTAGCATGGTGCTCCAAACAGGGCAATATGAAATTAATTTGGGCTAAATGTGCCGGATAAGGTGTAGGCAGCAGCCAGCATCCTTAATCATGTCGCTTACGAGTCTAGAGTAATTACTATTGTGGTTATATTGTTTGGCGAATAGATCACCGAATAATACATTAATTTAATCGGTGTATAGTTTTATGATTGATGTGCAGCGTCGAGGCTACATATCAAATACAATTCCAATACATGCAGATGTACATCAATCCGACAGGGTGCTAGGTAGATTATGTAGCACTACTACGCCAAGGGTTGAGTGAGATGTGTGATGGCTTTCAGTATGTAGCAGGACATTAAGACTGTTGCTATATCTATTACATGACGTGTCACACCGACATTATCATAATAATTTCTCACGAAGCACGAAAAACTCACCATCTGTTAACTGCATCTTGCAGATGTTCACCTTTTATTCTTTAGTAGGACCGAAAAGCTGTTAAATTTTAATCGCCAGAATCGCTTGCGTCTCGTTTCGCTTTGTCAGCGGCTGTATAAGGTCATGCAACGGAATAGCAAAAATGGACTTTTACTGCATGAAATAAGCTTTTTATAGCGTGATATATTAGATACGCATAATAAAAAGCAAGATGAGCAGCTTCTTATGAACCAGCATCATATATACAGGTTTGCTAACATGTAGATATTGGCAATGTTGTATTTAACCATTTTCACTGGTTTCTGTGTGAGCGTATTTTTCCGAGCAATCCAGATTTGTCCGTACACCAAATTGTCACAACAGTTAGATTTGTGAATGTGTGAATTTCTGTAGAAAGGTGTGTTCAACACATTGGGTTGTTTGATATTTGTTTGCGCATTATCATGCTCTCTAGTCGATAAATTTAGTGATTTAAGTCACATTTTGAAGTAAGGTAGAGTTACTTCCTCTGCAAACTCGCAGAAGGATTCGGCATTGAAAGGGAATATCATATCTATTACATTCTATCAGCAAACAATACAAACTGAACGGATCTTGAGCTACTAAGCATCTGGTATTAATTATCATTTCTTCTTGCATCAGCCATGCTTCTGAGGACTCACGTCCCAATGCCATGCTTGTTATTATTTCTATATAAGCCATCACTCTAGTGCACACGATACAGTTGCAGTTTTGCAGGTTACCATTTACTTTGGCGTCAAAACAATGTAAACATTCAAGTTCCAAAGGAGCTGCGCATCGCTTGACAGATAGGACATGCGGGACATGTTTGGAATACGATAGTTGTAAGTATTTATCCGAGCTGAGTAAGTTGCACAAAATGTGCTCTAGATTTTGACGCCACTCATGATAAGGATATTATGCGGAAACTGCTTCTTTTTCATCGAAATCGAGCTTGCCCGCCGCTACTAGTCTGATCCTGAGGTGTAACATTACTTTTGTACGCGTGTTTTAACAAAGGTACCTTGTCGTAATATGAATGTATACCCTTTACATTATGGGAGTATGTTTAAGAAAGCGTGCAAATAATGTTTCTTTCGAAGGTCTTGTCGTGAGTTATGAATCGTCGTCCGTGCTATGTAACATTTCAACTCAAAGCTAGCAAATATATGTTTTTGTTAAGCTATGATACAAGCTTTAAACTGCAAAGAGCCAGTGTCGGAGAGTAGTGCATGGTCAACTTTTGGCCAAGGGCTCTACGGAGCCACAAATCTCCAATATACGACCCCGAACTAGGCAGCAAGTTACGCTGTGCAAGCCAACACAGGCTCGCTGAGTTTTGGTCCATGCAGGGTTCGTAGACAGCCCGTAGACAGCCACTAAGTCTCAAGTCTCATAGGAATTACCATGTAGTCTCCAGAATCAGCATTCGGATATAGCCATCAGCATATTTGTCGTAATCATGTCTTCAGTGATTTATCGCAGTATCGTAAAGCATCTGCTTTCAGTTAAGACTGAATTAACTAACTTGCTCACGTTCTCTGATTTTCGTGCAGCGCATAGCAATACACCCATTGATGGGGATTGATGGCAGAAATTAAATTCGAAACACGGATTTACTTAATGCAGTCCTTGACAAAAAGGTCGGACCATATGCTAAACCCAGTATGTGTGTGTGTTTGCGTGTGTGTGAGTGTGAGTGTGAGTGTGTATGTGTCTGCGTGTGTGTGTTTGTTTGTGTATGTGAATGTGTGTAAGTGTGTGTGTGTGTGTGTGTGTGTGTGTGCGGGTGTGTTTGTGTGTGTGTGTACGTGATTATGTGTGCATATATGTGTGTGTGTGTCAGTACATGTGTGTGCCGGTACGAGACGGTGTGCTCTCGATACGGGGTCAAGGAATCAATGTTAGTACAGCAGTTCCAACCTCCGTGTGCCTCATGTGCAGCATTTCATTACAAGTTAAAGTTTTAATGAGGTGCATGGATGCCGTAATAGGACCTTTTCGGATGATTCAATGTTGTTGAAAAAAACCAAAAGATGAAGGATACATTTGATTCAACTCAGTGCAAGTAATAATCGCTACAATTTAGCCTTTCCAGGAAAACCATTCGCCGCACTATCTTTTGTCAACATTTGTAGTAGACTTGAGTAATCACCAGCCTACATTGTGTTATTACTTGTAAAAGATTCATCCTTTACGTTAACATCGCCGATGTGCACATTGTAATGGCTGGAGTGGGGATATACAAATAAGCAGCGTATGGACCCAATCTCAAAACACGGGACAAACAGACGTTAGTTTGTGACGTATGTTCTAATACACGGGTAAAGGCCACTCGAGAGCTGAATAAGTGAAACACTAACTGGCTGCGGCAATAATACATCAGATGCTTCATTAAAACTTATACGGGCTATGAGACAAGATAATTTTAACAAGCTGATGCGAATTTCACTGCTAACAGCATATGTCTTAATGTATTGGGCATTATCTATCTATATAATCGTGATGATTAACTGATTCTCGACGAAATGATCGTTCGGCAAAATATGTATATGTATCTAGACTGAATGGTATGAAAGAGATATATTGTGAACCGAAACTTATAACGTTTTTGACGAACCGCGCTGTTCATCGAAGGGAAGACGAGGGGCAGCATGACAAGAAGACAAGTGTTGTTCAGGTAGCCAGTTAATATCAAATCAACCAACACAGGGTCGATACTTTATATGTTATTATATGTGGACCACAAAATGATACATCAGATGATGAACAGTAACTGAATATTATGCGGAACTAAATTGCAGTTGGAAAATAAATAAGCGTTCATATGCTGGTTCTGTGGGTGTAACATTCCGCCATGTGTACATGATGCATCAGTGTCGCCATGCATTGCCTTAAATACCTGCTAAATAGATAATCTACAGCTGGAAATCAACCCTTGCACCCTGATGAAATCTAAGAACAACCAAGTGCAAGGTGATGTTAAAGTAGCTGCAGTGTTTAATATATATAATCTTGATTGAAAAGTGGCGATTTATGCTGATAGTAAAATTGGCGTTGTCCGCAAAGGAAATCATTGTAAGAAGTAATGGTTATTTGGTAGCTGCGTTGCATCCATATTACCGGTTTGCGACTTGCAATATAGCTAGATAACAATAAACCATAGCCCGGATATGATAATTGATACCAAAGAGATTATTTTCAGAAGCACAGCAAATATTAACTTTATTGACATTTAAATGGCATATAATTGATTAATGTCGCTTCAATGTGCTGTTTTGATATGGCAACCATTAGCATTCCTCTCCATTGATGAGAGTACTAGCCCCCCCCCCCCCTGAACGATTGATTTTTCCGATGTAAGCCTATCAGGGAGTATCGATTTTTTCATTACTTTACTGCGTTTGATTTACTGAATTAGAGTCGACAATATCCCCAGCACACGAAAGGCAGGGATAATTTAACTAATAGAAAAAATTATCGATATATTTTGTGTAAAACCTGATGTGTGTATATAACAACGATCACAACTGTTTGGGTATGACGGTCTTAACAACACACATGATGTTAGACATTTGTCAGCGTTAGTGTATCATAATAGTTTGTACCATAACTATTCAATAGGGTTATGATTGCTAGCAAAACACAATCGCTTGCCGATTATGGGACAATGTTCTTGTAACATAGTCATCCACATTATTCACATCTGTATAATATTTTTGTTAAACAAAGGAAATATTTCCCATCCGTTCAGATTTTCTGTCTACATTTTGTGTAATTGGGATGTTGCTCTTAACACAGAAAGCAATGTTATGCTGTGAGATATGGGGCAAAACAAGACGTCCATGTTACGGATTCCTCTTCAACTTAAAACAAAACACCAGAAGGGAAAACCATGATGCAGCAAAGCACTTAAAGTGTGCATTGAGAAAGACTCGTTTAGCAGAGCGCAAGCAAACATTTGTCCTCTCCAGCCGCTAAAAAACATTCGGACAATCAGTATATTACCAACCAGTTAAGTGATAAGTATGAAGATTTATATCTTCTTGTAATTACCTACTTTGCTAACTAGCTGTCCTAGCAGTTAGATGATTTCGTAAAATGTGCGCGAGACGTCATTTGATTGATTAGTGGTGGGTGAAGCTATGGCGATATTACATTTACGTTAAACTCCCTGAAACCTTCATTTATAAATTGGAAAGAAAACTATTTGCAAAATCTATTTTTTCCAGATATAATCATGGATATAACTCAAATTCACCATTAAAACGGCGGATTTTGAATACTTCTTCGCACAATTATGTATCAAGTCAGGAATATTTACCGGCATAGTGTTTAGCAATATTATAGCGCAGTTGATAGTACCACGATGAATATGCAATGTAAGACTTAGGATTCATTAACGTGGATCTAGTTTGACACAGGTGCCGCTATACTGCTTGTTCAAATGGATATCAAACAAAACGAAAACCAGTAATTTCATTGTAATACATGCACCCATAATGACCAAATGTAAAATTACATGATGTCTTGCGGGACGGAATCTCACGAAAGAAATCATATACTGAACCACCAACATTTCCCAATAGAAACCCAACAGACACAGCGGCAGTACCTAGTAAACATAAATGCAGCCATGCATGTCAATCGGAAGAGCAATATGTTAGCGAATATGCAATGAAATAGGTGGTGTATACCAAGTGTTGAATTGCTGCAAATATACGTCGCGATCGTCAACACATAGTAATCAAATGCTGAATCATTGCTGCAGTCTTAATTAATGACAGCCACAAGGTGTGCAGATATCAAGTATGGCACTTAGGTCTGATTAATATAACCTTTTTTAAGCCTCCTCCGAGAGCACATACTGCGTATGAATACAGCATACGAATACTGCGTATGAAAACATTCCTCGTGGTATATCGAATGCAGTCTGTAAAAGCAGTGCGTGCACCTATTTCCTTAGTTCTACTCATATACATTGGCACTGGCGAAACTTGCTCTCTCTCTGTATGATACACGCAACAATACATACAGCTAAATATTGCCCATATAGTCTGTCAACAATTACACAATGGGATTTAATTGGGAGCTTGATTTTTAGTTGCAAGCTGTTTCAGCATGCAGTAATGAAGCCATATATGGAGTTCATTTCAAGCACGGTGTGATCCAATAGTACCCGACCGACAACAGTATATATTACATTAGGGCTTAGCGGGGGGTAGATCAAGTATCTATCAGTCATTAGTGCAGTGACCTAGTGAGCTGGTTGAGCGTTGGCAGGACCCTGTTATCAAACACAGCAGTTGGATCATAAATTCTTATCAACTGCTAAATTGACCGAGTCATACGATTAGATCATCATGCTCCAAATGTGGTCACAATATAGCAAAGGTCAGCTTTGAAGTAGACAGTAATATATGCCGATTCGCGTTTTTTCTGAAGACTAATGGGTATCCCAGATCCTGTCCAGCGCTATTGTATTCGTCAATTTATATGCTAAAAACTATTCTGAATACAAAAGTAACAACGGAAACAAAGACGGACTTCGTCACAGCGAAGCATTCATAAGGGAGGCACTGTTACATAATTTGACTCAAGTTTCAAACAAATATTTGCTAGACCGTATCAGGTATAGGTATGAGTAATAGAGACACTTAATACATAGTAACAACATATAAGTGGTTTGCATTTATTTCTTTAATTATATCCGTTCATCGCTCTCGTCCTTAAATTGAATTAAGCCTCAAATATACATTTTGTGTAAATGGCAATCAAATGAATTCATTGACCAGAAAACCCCCTCCATTCCTAAACTCGCGATTAAGCAACTCCTGACACGGTGACCTACATTTCCATGCTACCTAATCAAGTGGTTGTATTATCCTTCTATTGGTATTGTAATGTTCAATCACGACCGCGCTGGACAGGGATCGTGTGGTATGCGGACTATTGCCCTCGTTACAGACAGTTAAACGAAAAGGTGTATCATGCTAAAAACGATATGGTCTGTAATATTCTATTGGGATGGAATTCTCATTTAATTGGTTAAGTAGGAATACAGTGAGTGACGACTCTTAATCCTCCAACATGCTCCTACAGATTCATAAAGTTTGACATTCGCCTTTTACAATTACATTATGGATGAGTTGTATTTCAGACAAGAGCGGAATAATGTATGGCGCCGTTTAATGAAATGTCAAAACCATGCTGCACATACGAATAATTCGTATAATTATTAGACGCATTACTACGTAACATGGAGCCGCACATAACATGCAATAAAATACGGTCAAATAGTGCAGCCCGGCATGTAATTATCTCGACTACCATTCATGTTGGTTTTGAGGTATACAGTTATATTATATGGACGATTGACACATGCTTACATTTGATAGGGCCAATTATACTTATGGTGTGCTGAAATTGGCTTTTGATGTATATCGCGGTGAATTGAATTATGTTATATTAAATAGCAGCTCCTAATTTCTGCATAATATTACAATCCGGTATTATCGAAGTAGTGGGTGTTGATTAGCTGAATGTACATCTTCATTAGTTCCCCCGAAGTCTGGCAACAACCCTTATCGCAATAAGGATTTGGTATATGTTATGTTATGCTCTTTACGATGAGGTGGCCTATACGATCCTGAGTAACGACCTTACCTTATTGTAATAAGGTGGAAGCAGGTCTCAAAATAGTACTATACCGTTGCATTATGACACATGTCGGTATGATACTGATGCTTGTTGTTATAATTATTCACGAACTGTTTTTTGCGGAATTAAAGTGTTATGCGTATGCTTTCTAGCCTAAACAAGACCAGCATATAATGCAAATGCCTCGATGGACATGAAGACCCTAATGCAACTTTATCACATTTTATAGAGTACCTCTACTAGCACCGTTGCAATGTAACACTTCTTCGGCGGTAAGATCATCGACTCCAGTGCCACTCTTAGCGTAATAAGCCTGGTAGTTAATATTCCGCTTAGAAGTAAAAAGCTGTATGTGTGTGTGTGTCATAAAATCGGCGCAGGTGAAGACAGGTGCTAACACAGTCCCAATGCTTCATCGTCAAGTTGACGCCTTTACCCGGCCTGCTACCACCCGTTTACCTCCGCGTCAATAACGATTAACCACACGCTTGGCTGTCTTGAAGCGGCGCTTACGGATATCATACGGTTCATTGCTACTCTTATCGCAAGAGTTACAGCAAGTGTTAATCCCAGCAGGAACAATATTTCATATTTTAGTTGCGCATATAATAAAATGCTTGATATAAGCACACAATGGCAGCATGATTGAAATACTAGGCGATAATAGCAGATGAATAACAATTTCCTGTCGTAGCGCGACCATCGGAGCTCATTGCTGCATATAGGGTGTGTCAGCAGTGGATAGCTTCCCGCAGGTCACGAGAACCTTAATTCTTTCGGAAATAGCTGACTTGTTAGGTCGCTGTTGACTGTGCGAAGTTTACATTTACAGCCGCAAGACACTTTAATCTTGACACCAAGCACAAGACGAATGGTTTAATAAGTTAACTATGTTTCAGACCTACATACGTGTTACACATTTTTTTCCTGCAATAATATGGGAATAATGCAGCTATAAATGGCATCAACACGACCCAGCAAATGCATTGTTCTTGGCTTGTATGTTTTACTGATGCTCAATGTAACGGCTATTGTCAAGAACTTTAACATCCTTGAACATGCCATTTAATTCAAATCATCACTTCAGCTGTTATTTGTTCTTGATATTTGTACGAATGTCCATAGTCTGAATTGCGCAAGTAAACAATCAGCGCCTTTCACTAGTTTATACATCATTCAATTGTAGGAATTCTAGACATCCATGTGGGGATAGAATTGCTTAGAATGTACTCATGTATAAAACTACTGACAGTTTTAAGTTACCAAATTGTCTAATTAGCTATTGCAAACTTGGATTTTATCACAATATAAATATAACCAACATGCAGTTAATCCGCACAGTTATAGGTATATGACTCATCGCAACATGGTCTTGTATAGGCAGCAAATTGCAATCATCAATCACAAAATTCGAAATAACTGCGTTCCATGTGCGATGACATTGTGCAAATGTCGCTTCCTTTGATATTTCTGCCTGAGGAACGACAGATTATATCCATATGGAACATGTAATTACACCAAGTAGATTGTAAACAATAAAGCTCCATTCCCGGAGCTATGCGTCGCCGTTAATAAGCAAAAGCGGAATCCTTGCTAAGTAGAAACGTCGTTTCTGGGCTATGCGAAGCCACATGTTTCCGATAGCGTGATAATAAAATGTAGGGTATTCCAGAAAAGCATTAAATACATCACTACACGAGATGTAAGGTTTTCCACATGGTGGCTTGTACTTTTAACATCGACAGCGAATCAACCACAAGAATACATTCGCGATCTGGCCAATAGGTTCAGTCTGATGGTTATTACTACATAAACATTCCTGCTACTCTTTTTGTCGTATATCGGACATAAATGTTCTCACAGTTTTGGGACCAACATTGTCCTGCCTTTCATGTCCTTTTTAACAGAAATGATCTATCTGATGCATTAAACTAATTCTATCGTTTGCTATGCCAGTTGGTGGTTATTATACTTTCATTGCCATTCAGTCGTGACATGTACGCTGGTACACATTTATTTATTAAATTGGCAGAAATTCTCGGACTGTTATTGCATAACTACATTGAATGCGACCGCTAGCAAAAATCAAATAGTTATGTCAGAAATAACAAAGTACTGTTATTGGGAAACTACCACTGCGCATTGGGATGAATCAGCTACTTTGTAAATGTCAGGGTTTCAATTTTCCAAATGTTAAACAGATTATTTCAATAGGTAGACAACGAGTATCGGCTTATTCTTATAATACAGTGAGATAAATAGTCCATATCTACCGAATGGATTTTTTTTCTAGCTTCTTAACATGGCCCATAACATTAACTATAGATAGAGCTCATAGATATTTATGAACGATATCGAGTTTAATAGTCGGTTATCAAACTTTTAACGCGTTTTTGAAAAACAATACTACACAATAGATGTAGCACAATCGCTCATAATGTATTCTGAATATGAACATTTACTGCGACTGTCATTACATTTACATGGCAGTGTTTCATGAAACAACAGTTGCGGTGGTTTTGATGTAAAAGGGCTAAATGTACTGCGTTTAAGATACATCGACGCCTCCCCCGTTACGTTGAACACCATTAGTACCCAAATAGAACATAATTGTTATTGGGTTTATGTCAAGCTTTGTTATGTGTACTGACAAGGGGATTATGACGACTTCAATACTAATCAAAAAGGGTTTATAGATTACTGGATCTGTAACATGTTTGGTTTAGGATAGGGCATATTTGCATTCACCTTTCTTATGAATACCGAATTGCTCCAATGAATATGGTATTATTAAGCACTTGTCCATATGCTGCTATCATCGAACAGAATATCGGCTTTCTAAACTAATGCAGTTGCTTTCCGTTTCTTTGCAAATACCGGCAAAAATATTCACATGATTTTGCTATTGTGTTTAATCAGCGCGTTAACAGAATTACTGTGTTAATATCGTAAAAACTAGTGCCTGGAAGACCTTGCAAATCGACGTCGAACCATTTCGATGTCGTTTGCCACGTACTTTGGCGGTTTGTCGGGTGACATGAAATCAGCATTTAAAGCAAGTTTAAGTCCCATCACATCACCTGTCCTCGGATTCACAATACTGTGGCAAAGCTTACAAGCGTCATGCATGAGACTGGGTTTATTCTCCATGACCGCCATGAGAGCCGAGAAACTTATTTTCTTGTTCGCACCAACCAGTTACTTGGAAAACAATTGTCTCACGGCATATTGTGCACACTTCTATCAACTGATGTCTTATCAACTATAAGCTAGGGTGATGAAAGGATGTATGCGCTACCACATTCAATACATTATCCGATATAGACTGTTATTAGATACAACCAATGCGGGATCACCCTAACAACGGTTGATAAGAGCGTAGTTTGCACTAACAGATTTACAGTTCGGATGGTCACGGCTTAATTATTGCATCCTGCTCAGCCATCCGCGCAATCTGCAGCAGGCAATTTTACTCGATATTATGTAGCTGTGAAGATAAAATAGCAATCTCTAGCGTATGTTCTGAGGCGACCTAAGCAGTGGTCATTTCAGATTAATAGTACGTCGGTCTGCAAACTTGATCACCGGTTTGAATGGTGCAGGCATTATGACAGCATACAGATTAACGATCCGCGTAATCTGCTGCAGGCAATTATACTATATGCTGCGCATTTAGGGCGATGAGATAGCGAGCGTGAACATATGTTAAGAGCATACAAAAGCAGTGGTCTTTTCGATTTAATAATAAGATAAGTCTCGCTTCTAAAAGCCATTTCTAACAAGTTATGAGTAGCAAAACATAGATCAGCTCATATTCGTGCTTTTGAGTCTTTAATAGCAAGCAATTAGCCCCTTCCTCTCTCCGGTTATCGCCATCTGGCGCTCTCTCCGTTCGCTCTCCTCGTGCGCCCTAAGCTGTCAGTGCATGTCCTCCGCTGCAGTTTTTCTATACAAACAAATGTACGGGTTTACAGCAATTATCTATTTGGGCGACTTCGGCTCAGGTCACGGCGCATCAAATGCCTCTTTCGCAGACAACAGACTACTCAGCCTCCTGAAAGACACTCTAGGTCTGCTACTTATTGAAGCCAAATGCTGCTCGCCCAGCTCCTGCATGGTCTTTCTCGGATTCGAGATAGGCACGATAGCAATGGAGTTAAAGATTCATGCGGAAAAACTCAGATCAGCTAAACAGGAGTTACTTCCGTGGCTGGACAAAATATGTCGTTCGCTTCGGTCGCTACAATCTCTCCTAGGAGTGCTTATGCACCTAGACAAAGTCATCAAGCCAGGGCGCCGCTTCGTCGCTCGCATCATCAACGCCATAAAACAGCGCACCTCACCTATCAAATTAGACATTCAGTGTTGGTTCAAATTTGTAGAAACTTACAATGCCTACAATTTAATTTAACAACCTCGGTGGGGAGCTTCCAGCGAGCACCTGTCTTGAGTCAGTTGCCTCATTGGGTGCGGCGGCTACTTCAAAGACAGATATCACCAGACCCCCTTCCCGGCTCACATCTTAGATCAGGAGTTAGACATCGGCTCGTTAGAACTTCTAGCTATCGTGGTGTGCGCTAAGCTAGGGGGGCCTTTATTAGAGCGTCAATGCATAGTCATAACAGTGGATAACGAGGCCGCATCACACGCTTTGAACTCTGGTCGTTCCAAGTCACATTCGCGCCTCT
>CM067354.1:66894484-67035004 GCA_034190875.2 Urechis unicinctus | reverse complement strand
ATAATCACAAATATCAATATCTACGCCTTAATATTCGAAGCTATCGTAATACCAACCAATCCGACGCCGACGGAAGATTCGATTTACATGATAATTGAAATAAACATGTGTACTAATTTGTAGTTTTTAGCACATATACTCCAGCCTAAGAGCCCGTGTACTTCTGTACCAGCGAATATAGTATTTATCAGAGGCATCATAAACAGGAAAGTACATTCCTGTTTCTAGGTGTTCCGTGCTAATCCGTTTTTGTAATCATAATACAATATTTATGGCCTTCATTGCAGCATATATGCATTCTTATATTTAAGTATGAAAGTGTCACTATTTTTAAATAACTTAATATATGACTGAACGTGTGCGTTGGCACAGTGAGACAGGGTCATTATCGGCCCTAGCTTAACCATTGAAAACAATGTCCCGCTGTATCAAACTTAAGCTAGGTAGTTTTCATGCCAAGCTGGATCGATGCCTTACCTCTAACTATCGAAGTGCCATGTTTGTACTCATCAAATTTTTTTAACGCATGAATCACTGCAAAGGCTTCTTTCTCAATCGTTGACCATTTCTACTGGGCAGTAGTTTACAAGACAAAAAAGTAACAACTTTCTACTGACCATATTCATCTTTCTAAACAAGCTCGGCGCCAACAGCATAATTGCTGGCGTCAGTATATAATCTGTATTCACGATTGGGATCAGGATGTGACAATACAACTGTTGCGGTTAATTGTTTCTTTAACTCATTAGAGGTAATTTCTTGTTCTTCACCCAAAAAAATGGTTGACCGTTCTTTGTAAGGTCAGTCAAGGGCTGGGCTATATGGACACACTTTGGAATTGTTTGTTTGACAATAGTAACCTGCTAATCCTAAAAACGATCTAATCTGTCTAAAGTGGTGGGGGTAGCTATTGCGTAATTGCTTCAACACGCTCAGGAAGGGGGCAAATACCTCGGGCATCTAATCTATAACCTAATATAAATCGATTTCCGTTTTGCGAAAGTGCATTTCGAGGGCTATAACTGTAATCCCATATCACTTAATTAAACGATCAAATAACATGCTTGTGTTCTTCAATAGATTTTGAGCAAATGACTATATCATCAATGTAAACCATACAAATCTTGCCAATTAGCTGATGTGACGCTTTCATCGTACTTCTTTGAAAAACAGCTGGGGCATTTGTCAAACCAAAAGACATTCTTTTGAGCTCAAAAAGTCCTAAATGACAAGTAAATGCGGTTTTAGGCATTGATTCAGCGGACACAGGGACTCGCCAAAGACCACTTTTGAGGTAAATGTTGCTAAACACAGCCCTTTAACTAGTCGAATGCTTCTTGTATTCTGGGCAAGGGATACGCATCTGTTTTAGTAATTGCTTTCAGCATCCGGTAGTCAACACAGAAACATGTTGTACCGTCTTTCTTAGGGACAAGTGTATTAGGACTGGACCACGGGCTATCACTTCTCTCAACATCTAACTAACACAATCTTCCACTATTCACTTCTTAGTGTCAGGAATGCGATATGCTCTTAGCTTTATTGGATAAATATTACCGGTGCTAATCACAACGGGAGCAATATTAGCAAGCCTAACTGGAGTGCCTTTCTCACTAAAAATATCCTGGTAACTAGTGAGGATTGATGCTAATCCTTCGTTTCCAATTAACTTTCTGGGACTACACTGTGCGGACTTGCCTAGAGTTTCATCAGGAGCTAAGATATGATAAGAATAACCATTGTTAAGATGCATACTGTTTTGTCGTATGTCTAACACGGCTTCTGTTTTATGTAAGAAGTCTATTCCTAACAATAGCTCACAATCTGGCATATCGACTACCATTACGGTAACCGGATACCCTATCATATCAATAGTACACACTCCATAAAGTTTCAGTGCATGTCCTGTAATGCTGGTTAAATGACTGGCAGTGTTAGTAAGTGGCGCTATACATACAAAGTTGTTGAGAGCATTATTGCTTATAAGTGTATGCGTTGAGCCTATATCGATTAGTGCAGTTAAACATACTCCGTCACATTCTAAAACGACCCTAGGACGTCAATCCAGGATGGAAGTCGCAGAGCTTGTATTGACAGGGGGTTCCCTGGCTCTAAAAATCTGCGCTGTTAGTCAGGAGACAGTGCTTTGCATGAACGCGTGGGATATTTATCAAAACGGCACCGGTTGCAGCGTTGAAAATCAAAATTAGCATTATTGGATGTTTAGCGACCAGCACAAGGCATATGTGGGGGGTAAGGTGTTGATACATGGGTCATAACCGTTCTGCAGTTATGAGCATAGTGGCCTTGTTTGCCACAGCGGTAGCATTCTAGTGGGGCTTTATCAGGATGGTAGATTTGTAATTTAGGCTGTTTGTGTTTGTGTTTGCTATTTCCTTTATAGCCTGAGCTTAATAAGCCTGACCTTCGTCTATTGAATTGAAGCGTTTTCTGGGGCGGGGATGAGGACGTAATAAGTTGCCAGCGCAGCTAAGAGCTACCACAGTTTGAATTACTTTGCGTATAGTTACTGGGGCGTCTTCCTGTACCACTTATAGCGCTAACTCACGATTGACTAATGCAGAAAAGTAAGTTCTTGCAAGGTACGTCTAGTCAGCAGGCATTTTTTTTTAAATGCTTCATACACTAACTGTTTAAATGCATGATTAAACTGCAGCAGAGACTATATAGGACGATGACGAATTGTTTCGAGTGCGTCACGCTGACGGTCCCGTCAACATGTGTGGACAAACTCTTTTGCCATGGCGAAATATGTTTTGCACCACAGTTTCCGTTATCGTTTAATAACAAGTTCTAACAACTGTCCTCGTGCAGTCTTAGACCAAAGTTTGTTTATTTCCAGTATAATCTACAGCGCGGCAGAAAACAAGGTAGATGTGGCTTCTTGGAGTCGAAGTGAGTCTCTTTTGGATTCTGGCTGTCTTCCTGGGAGGGAGCGCGTTTTGTGGCCTATATACCCTCGAATAGTACAAGACCGACTGCAGTATATATTACATTAGGGCTTAGCCAGGTAGATCAAGTATATATCTGTCATCAGATGAGTAACTTAGTGCGCTGGTTGAGCTATGGCAGGACACTGTTATCAAACACAGCATTTGGATTATATATTCTTATCACCCGCCAAATTGGCTTCAAATGTAGTCACAGCATAGCAAAGGTCAGCCTTGAAGCAGACAGTTCCAATTCGCGTTCTTTCTGAAGACTAATGGGTACCCCAGACCCTTTCATACTTTACAGGCGATTCAACTTGCTTTCTTTTGTCGGACCCCGACCCCCAAAGCGCTGATGTGCTCATGTTCCATTGATGTGGTCATATATTCAACTTAACAGTGTTATGATAAATAATGGGACAATGTAGGACAAATATGATACAATCTTTAATCAACAATCAAGTACAGCACAGAGCTTTAAATCCCCAATTCCCAAGATATGATCGACTCACTCCGTCGAGCGTTAAATAGTGGCAACTATGGCACCCCTTACCTGTTCCTTGGTAGCTAGAGCGCGGTTTTTGGATCATATTGGCTTATTATTAGCAAAACGCCGTAAAACCCGCAAAGGAATACATTCATTGCTTCTGTGTTCGGTTTTCGGAATTATTACGTGCATTGATGCTTTTTGGAGCAACCAACATTAGTTGACAACGTGGCCACTAATGTAAGGTATGTTCGCAAACTAAACTGTCCATCGCGGTCGTGATTGAACATTACAATACCAATGAATGGATGTTACAACCATTTGATTAGGTAGCATGGAAATGTAAGTCACCGTGCCAGGCGTTGCTTAACTGCGGGTTTAGTAATGGTTGGGGTGTTCTGAACAGTGAATTTGGTAGCCATTTACACAAAATGTATATTTTAGGCTTCATTCAATTTAAGAACGATACTGATGAAAGACCATAAATACAGAAACAAATGCAAACCATTTAGTATATGTTGCTATGTATCCAGTGCCTCTATTACTCATACCTATACCTGATGCGGACTAGCAAATATTTGTTTGCAGCTTGAGTCAAATTATGCAACAGTGCCTTCTTTATAAATGCTTCTCTTTGATGAAGTCCGTCTTTGTTTTCTCTATTACTGTTAAATTCAGAATTTTTTATGCCGTATAAATTGACGAATACATTTATAGTAGTGTACACTTGATCATCGTCCACATCGCCATCATCATCATCATCATCATCATCATCATCATCATCATCATCATCATCATCATCATCCTCATTAGCTGCAGCAGGTGCCGCCTATCCTCTGTCACGTTGTAATCATTACCATTACCATACAAGCGGCATCATCCTAATAATCGACTGAAGCATCCTAATTTAACCTTTTCGTCATAAACTTAACATTTGTTTCATTCTATCTTTCTCACCTGATATTCTGACAAATACATTGGAAAGCATATATTTTCATTCATTTGACACAAGCAAGCTCAAATTATCATTTGCATTGTTTATTGCTTCCTGCAAAGTGTGCATTTATCAATATTCTACTGCCAGTTGGTGCTTGACATGACCAGGTGAAACCCGAAGCTTTACATATAGTGAGAGGAATGTAACTGCAAACGCCAACATACTAAAGATTATGATATAAAACCCTGCCGGCTTTAGTAACATTTTCAAGCACAGCACACCTAGTCTGGGTGATCAATGTAACAGTTGTCTTGCGAAACAGCCAAATATATTTGAAACAAAAACAGCCATCAATCTCGAAATAATGCCAGCCCCAAGCATGTAGCTGGTATATCCGTATTATAAATGTACTTATGCTACAGTATTTGTCATAAATGTCGTTCGGCCACAATAAATAAGTGTTCTATAACTTTTTTTCGGACATCTTATTCACAGAATATACCATAGTGGTCGATATGCTGTTCGCCTAGCCTTGATAGTCACTTGGTCGAGCACTTATCTAACTTTCCAATAGCATCTACCAGGAATACACCTACATATTTGCTCATCAAGAAGGCCACCACGTTCGTACACAGGCGCCCAAGGCACATATCAGTAGGTCAATGCAATAGCATTTTCGAAAAACTCGATACAAACAAATCGTTTTTACCTGGAGACTAAGCACCATGCGGGTAGCGCTATGATCCACACCAGCGATTCATTTAAAGATCCCTGGTTTATTCCTCACGAATAGGCAGATTACTGGTATACTATTTCTGTCAGTGTCCGATAAGCTTTAAGTTAAATCAATATTGCTGCACACAAACTTAAGCTGCTGCCTTAGCTAAGGTTCTTATCGTCAAAAATGATCCAGTCGTTGTTCAAAACAAGCGACCACCTCTTGGAATAAGCAGTTTGCAATTATTCAATCGTGTGCAACACTTGAACAAACACGCATAAGTCACACGTGGCAATCAAGGCAGACACAGCTCTAGAATATAGCCCGCAAGCAATATCATTGATGATAAAGACTGTTTATCGAGATTCAATGGTAATCATGCGTGTTTTGTTCTGATTTTTTGATTGTATCATTAACCGGCCAAATATATAATTAACCTTCTTAATTAGTTTACTGTAGTTGTGTTCAATCTGCTGTTTTTAATTACGATGCTATCAGCTGTTCCAGCACAATGCAGAATGACTCTTTCTCTGTACTTTTCAATTACATGTTGTAGTTTCCGTTTAGACAGAAGTAAGATCAGGCTTGGCGCCATTCAACGAATAGCCGACAACCGTGGTGCAGTTGATTGATTATCTTTTTCAATTATAGATAGTATGATTTAATCAAGTAATGTCGGCGGTGATATGCAAAATATTAAGTTCGTTATATCGGAACAACGGAAAGCAATACCAACAAATGTTATTCGCTCTGTAAATCGCCTTTCTCAGTAGAGCAATGACTGCACAGCCCTTAAACCTATCTACCATCAGCGCCTCAATCCCTTGATCAGCGCCTAATATGTAGCATAAATTGAAAAAAAACGGGTTGTAAATAAGCTACCAAAGAAGGTTTGTCTGGAAAAGTGCTCCCATTTATGTGATATCCCTAGCAAAGAACTCTAGATGTTGCAAAATCCAGAGGTTAGTAAGCATGAGGTTGACCTATTGCTGTACAATTGACTTCTTTGTGTTTTTTATGCAAGCTGTGAACATCGGCTCGCCTCGTTGGTGGTGTAGAATATATCATTTGATCGGAAGATTTTCCGCTAGTGTATTGTAGGTGTATCGGGGTAGTCAATGTTAATACACACCAGTCATAGTCTAAGCAATGTGTTAAATTGAGCCGACTCAGCTGCTCTGATAACAGTTAGTGACCAAATACGCTAAGAAGTAGAATACCAGTGGGCAAGCGTAATAAGCAGTGTCTATAGGTAATCAGGTATACGGCCTTTATCATATCTACATAAATATTATAAATTTTGCGGTACATTAAACAACGTGCATGTTCCTTACCTAAAAAACATTACAATTATATACTACGTTATATGCAGCTTACATGCTTTGAAACCACTATTGTGTGGCCAGCCAAATGCGTATTTGCTTGTTCAAATACACAGAAATTATAACAAATGATTTAATGGAATCGCTGTAATTTTAAGGAGAGCCGTGATAAGCCGGTAACGGTTCTTTGCATAGTTTGTTTGACAGGTTTATTCATTCACTAATAAGCTGGAATACGCCTTGATATTGTGTCTCACTAAGACTGGCATCCTGCATTGGCAGAATAATGATTTATTTTATTTTCCATTATTCCGTAAGCGACGTAGCAGCCACGTATATCCTCGGCAACGACCATCCCCGATAGTATTTCTCCCTTAAAGAGTTTAAACATGGTACTAAATAGTCGCAAAATGCGCACCATAATATCTCCATCGGGAATCAATGAATATATATGAATGCGCTTAACGTACGTGCACCGTTGCCAGAGAAGCAGCACATGGCAAGCAACGATATTATATTGGTAAAGCACTGCATGAGCGTTTCATTACTAACAAGAATAATATCAGCAATATATATATATGTATATATACAAAATATATATATAAATAAATATATATATATATATATGTAACACCAAAAAAACTTTGTAGCATTTTTTCAGCAAATCAATTAGGTTGTGATATTATAAACTTGCGCAAGCGTCAGCATCTGAAAAACATCAAATACGAAAGAACTGCATTGGACGAGCAATATGGTACGCAGACGTCATTTATTTTGCAAATTTTTTAGTTAATTGCTGCAGATGATATCTGAAAAAATCAAATACTAGTTATTATCCATTGTAGAGCAATATGGTACGAGACGTCAGTACATGACGTAGCTGTCATTAAAACAATGGCGGGTGTCTTGCTAAACCAAAGGGTCGTGACCGAGCAGCAACAAAAGTTGACGATAATATGTCATTGGGATGATACGAATTAACAGTAAGATTTGTCCACGCTTTGCTAGCAAGAGGTGCCAATAATGTTGATGAATATGAGTGTGAACGTGGTTTGTTACAAACTATCATTTGGTATCGCTAACTGATCCTGCCATATATCAATGAACTGCCAAATCAAAGTGAGGCATCATCCATCTCAAAATGCAAACGTCGTCTAACCTACTCCACGGGTATGCCCTGAGCCATGGTAGAGTTACATCGCAGTAGAAAGAATTTGGCAATAATAACTACTCGTTTGGAAGATCAATTTAAATAATAAGTCATACCATGGTTTGTCACACGTAACCTATCCGGTAATTTACTGCCGCCATGTGTCACCAACAATATTATATGCTGGGGCTGACCAATCCAAGGTCAATGTGTGTATCAACCTATCACAAACTGACGCGACTGTATAATATAATTCCCAAAAAGATTCCACTCGACCATGTAACAAGATAATCTGCCACGTTTGGATACGTTGCAAAGTCGTTTGTTGTGGAGTGCAGAAAGTTTAAGTATGTAAATGGAGATTAAATTGCACGAATGGAAACCCCTTCAGAACTCACTAAGACAAAGTATGTAATATTGGCCTACTTAATTTCATGGACAATACAGGTGAACGGCTATAATTTTCCTCACGAATGTAAAACTCTTTGTACTGTTCTGCTTCGCATATAATGGTTGTATTGTTCGCATATTTTTATTTAACAAAAACTGTTATTAAGAAGACACGAAACTTAGTACCTTGTGAGGGAGTATCATTGTGCGTTTCGGAGAACGGCTGAATACGTTGCTGTGAATAAGAAGATGTTGAGAAATATACATTACAAATAGTTGTCACATTTATATCACGCTATTGCAAATGCTTAACCTATCTCTTATTGCTGGCAACCCGGGCGGGAAGACAGGTAGGCAGACATCTTGCGCCTAATAATGTCAATCCCGACCCCCCTCCCCTTTCGGATTATTAGTTTGAAAGTTGTATGTTATGAGCATCTTGGGTTGTTTTATTATCATGATATGCGTAAATGCTTGAAATGCCAGACGTGTTGCACCATGTCAAAACCATGATTACCTGCAAATTCAATAATAACTTAAGACAAAACTCCAAATCATTTTTCGAGGTTCATCGATTGACGGATGCCACCAATATGCTATTACCCGTCAGCATCATGTTATTGCCATCATCCTCATCTTCATCATCATCATCATCATCATCATCATCATCATCATCATCATCATCATCATCGCAGCTTCGCTCACATTTCAGAAGTGGGCACTACTGCAGCTATAGTATTTCTTTATATTTTGCGACAACATAACATGTAAACCTGCTGCTTTTGGATGTTTTCTGTGATTGGCTTAGAAGGTATTACGCATACATTTCCTAGTTTTATTTGAACTCCGAATTTATGCTTGCGTATTATTATGGGCATCGTTTATTCAAGTAGGCATCGATGATGAAGACAAATTTTCTCGTTACAGCTCAGAGAGCATTTATCAATATTGCACAACTTGTAGGCCTTCTCCATATGGTGATGGAGGAGCCTACGCGGAACTGAAAACTCCATACATCGTGTGGAATGTAACATATAGGCAAAAATGGTAGCCGCTTCTAAGCAAATCTCAAGCAACTTATTGCCGCAGCCAACGCAAGGGTAATATAAGGCAAGGCAAATGCATGGTAACTTTTCGGCGTTAAAGCTTTACAATCACATTATGCAACGCCGTGTGCTTGTCCATATGGCCTACTTTCAGCACAATGGCCGACACAAAACGCAAGAAAACATCCCTGTCTGTTCCACTAGAGAAAGGGCCATGCTGTAACAACTAGCTTGAAGCAAATTTGATTGTCGTGGCAGGGAATATGACTCTTCAAAATGGCTTCTCTGTTCCTGACTAATCGCTATGCAGTGCCAAGGCATTCGTTTAAAATATAATTCTGATACACTGGTAAGCTTTCAGCAACAATTGCCAATTTCCGGTATTTTACCCCACAGCGGAGGACTAGCTATGTTATCGAGTTTGAAAACATAATCTTAGTCAGGTTTTTGATATCGATGCATATTTAATTGATATTTCATTATACATCACTCGCAAATAAGATATAAATGCAATAATGCTACGAACCGCATTATGAGGATTGGTTAACAGCCCAATCAGGTTTGCTCTTTCAACCAATAATTGCACTCGGCATTTGACTGAATACTTCAAAATATAGGTCAAAGATCGTGTGGTATGCGGACAATCGTCCTCGGTACAGAGAGTTAAACGAAAAGGTGTATCATGTTTAATATGATATGGTCGAAAATATACCATTGGAATAGAATCCTCAGTTTATTTGTTTAGTACGAATACTACTTGCGACTACTAAATCATCCAACATGCCCCTACAGATATATAAAGTTTGAGAATCGTACTTTACAATTACATGTTGGATGAATTTTATTTCAGACAAGAGCAGATTCATGTGTGGCGCCGCTTGATGAAATGCCAAAGCCGTTTTTCACATAAGTAAATAGCCGTTTTCAACTCTCGCAAGTTTGGTTGTTATGAATTTATAACAAAGTGTTTTGAGAACACTCTAGGGCCACTTGACTGATAGCTAATTACAATTTGATCCGAACCGTGGGTCATGACTCAATTGCGCTCAACTGAAGTCATATTATTATACTGAGGCGACAGCAGCTATAATTTCATTTTCGTTCTCTTGTATTCATTTCTTTCATAATTAGTAGGGTGCTTGCAATCCATGCAAGATATATATATATATGTATATATATATATAGATATAATATATATAGATATATATAGAGATATATATAGATAGATATAATATAGAGAGAGATATATATAGAGATATATAATATAGATATTGTATATCGAGATATATAGATAAACAGATACATAGAGATATATATACAGAGACATATATAGATACATATAAATATATAGCTATATCTATCTATCTATATATATATATATATATATATATATATATATATATATATATATATATATATATATATATATATATATATATATATATATATATATATATATATATATATATATATATATATATATATATATATATATATATATATATATATATATATATATATATATCAATAGAATAGCGGGAATTCTCCTAAATGGCCACACTTTGGTACTCACATTTGTGATGCATGTATTTGCCATCCCACACGAACGATCCGCTGCATGCCGATACATTTACACATGAGCACATACAGATCCATGCACAGTTGTCTTTTTGGAATTAATGTGTTAACGCACGATTTGTTACGCGCCATCTACAATTTAATAACCGCCCGATCGTTTGACGCTATCACTCGCAAACGCTTCGATACCTTATTCAGCAGTCGAGGAGCAGTACGGTCTAATGCATATTTCAACACATCCAGCCTGGAAACGATATGCTAGGTAAGATGAATATCTGGTTGGACGGCCCTTGAATACTAGTGTGGTAAAAAAAAAAGTGTGCATGCAAATATAGGTTTTCAAGTATATTTACGAAAATAAATGTATACGTGAGCTGCTCTAGGAATGCGACAAATATTGGTAAGTGTTTTGTTTACATGAATACTTGAGAAATATAATTTGAAAAGAGCAAATCTACCCTAGGACCACCGCATGTGGTGTTGAAAACGTCACATTTCCATTCCTGGAGTAATTCATATCGTTTCGTCAGGATTTATCATTATTATTTATTATCGGCCCAGACTGGGCAAAACAGATTTCAGTCGCATCATCTGAAAGTCATGTCGTTAAATACACGCGAAAGTTTTGAGAGGTTGCAATCTACATACAGACGCGGAGTATTTATGGGCCAATATATGATGTAATCACGTCGGCAGAGGGGAGCCTGATTTTCTTGTTAAGACGTAATATTTATGACCGATCACGGGGGCATAGAATGCACAAACACCCAGTTAATCATGCTGGTAATCATGTTAATCGGAGACGCTTTCTCGCCAAGGGTATGTGCAATTGCGTACGTAGTATTTATGGATGCACCGTCTTTCCCAAGAACACGCATACGACTATCATAATGTTGTTATCATCATTTCTTATCATAAAGAAGAGGTTATGTGTTTTCATGCGATTTGGTGCACGTTCAGCTTTCAGATTAACCACCAGGAAACTAACCATTCTTCAGTCTAATCGCATTCAGCCTGTCAGCTAGATGTTTATTGAATGCATCTCGGTTTTTGTACAAACGTACGCCGAATGGTTTTTACATTTCTACTATAAACTCTAGCATAACCATAAGTTTGCTTGTATTTATTTATCATAAAACACAACAACGGGATATTTGTAGAGTACAATGGGCTGTTGTTCATCTGAAGTACTGAATGAATTCTAAAAGGCAACCGCTGGACGCTAAACATATTGCACGCAATGACAATTGCACCATTGTTGACGCTCTAATTGAATGTCTTCGCTACCTCGTCACAAGCTATGACGGGTTTTTTGCAACTGAATTCCTTGAAATGCCTACTGTGTGTCCTTGGGTGACTAGATATCAGGCACACTGAATGTCACGAATGCATACTTTACGTCTATATAAGAGCGCTACCTGGAGAGACAGCTAGCCATCCAAGCCTTGTGATAAATAACACGGGACACATATCGAGAAGAAGCAGTACAAATACACAAATACCCGTGTAATTATTGCACGCATTACTACGTATCCAGCTGCCGCACATAACATGCAACGAAATACGGTCAAATAGTGTAGCCCGGCATGTAACTATCTGTTTCGAGGAATACAGTTATATCATGTGCGTGATTATAATATATAACTTCCTCATGACAAATGGACATTTGGCAAATGCTTTCATTTCATAGGGCCAATAAGGAAAATGTTATGCTCAAAATGTGCTGCAATTGGCACTTATATAAATATGTACAAATATATACATCAATATATGAATATTCATACATTTATTCGAAAGGTAGTTTATATATATATATATATATATATATATATATATATATCTGTATATATTTATATATATATATATTTATATATATATATATTTACATATATATATATATATACTCTCATTCAACCTTCACTTGAATTGCTCTAATGAGAAAAGATTAATGTAGCACTTGCCAATACGCCACCACCTATCTTCAATCCGAATATATTTCGCTTTTTCGAACTCATTTTGCATATGTTTTCCATTTCGTTGCTACTTCAGAGCAAAATATCCCGATAGATTAACTATTGTTTTTGACAAGTACGCTATGCGAAGAGAATCTTTGTTTCCCATAGTTAAAGGCGGTTAATTTCATATTTTGCCGTGAATCTGGCGCTTGAGTGTGATAGACGATGCCCTTATGTTGATACGTAGATTTGCCGTGGCAATTCGTTAATACCATTGCATTGCCACAACCGCAAAACTAGTGAGTGGATGACCTTGCAAAGACGACTGTAATTCATTTGCATGTCGTTGGCTTGGAACTTTGACAGGTCGTCGGGTGACACGCAATCAGCATTTCAAACAAGTTCAAGTCTCTTCGCACCTTTATTCCTCTGTATCACAATATAATGGTAAATCTGACAAGCGTCATTGCTGTAGCTGTGTTTGGTGATAATGACAGCAATACTTCCTCCATCTGCTGCAATACTCCTTGCTCTCGCCTAACCTAAAGCAGTTGTCTCACAGAAGCTGGTACATACATCGACGTCATTTCAACTTAAAGGAATATCATGGAAGAAAATATGCGCTGCGTCCCAATCAGCAACTTAGCGTTTCCGTAATTAGCAACTGTGATTGGTGTGGCTGTTATGTACCAAATACGACCGATGTAGACGGTGATTATATAGAGCTCTTACTACTGTAATTGTTGTATGTGGATTGGTTATTCAGTGGGTGACTACTGGCTTAGATCGACTGATAGATAACCAGTTTGTTTCTTAATGTTTAAGCATTATTGGGGACAAACAAACCATAATTACACTTAGATGTAACATTTAAATGAGGTCGCAGAATGTGAACAGTACGCTTCCCCTTTGATAATCAGTGTTATAATCAACGCCGTATTCCTTAACAATGGCGGAACACAACATAGTGTGGTATCATTGCAGCACAAAAGCCACATAAATTGATAGATGTTTACCTACGTGAATTTGCACGTCCATTGATCATGGATTGTTTTGTAGCGTCAAGATTGGTTTCCGAATATATACATATCGTATTCTGTGCGGTGGAACATTGTAGTGATAACTTTAAACCTCGGTTAACAAATAATGTTTCTATATTGAAATTGCTTAAGAGACCAGCATCTTGGATACATTAGTATTGCAAAAAGTACTTATTAAAAAACTATGAGTAAACAGTTACTGATCTTAAATTTGTTCGACCGCCCAGAACAATAAATAGAGATAAAATGATGCATTTTTATTAACTAGATAAATCCAAATATTCGGTTTATTAACTATCACATGTATTTAGTTTATTACTGTGCTATATATGTAGTACAACCAAGCTATGTATTTTGTTCAACTGTAATGATTCCATGACTGTTATAACAATTAAGGCACAGAGCAGTGTATTCTCATTAAGCATAAAATGAAGTGTGTTTAATGTTAACACTGAATAAGCTGTGTTTAATATTTACCCAACCTGTATTTGTTACGGATGAATAATAACTGTGTTCTATATTGTGAGCAATATTTCATGCGATTGACTGATTTAATACTTAGAGTTTTTATTTTCTGTCGATTGTAATATTACTAGGTCAGTACAAACTTATGTCTCGATGACCTTGCATAGACGACTGCAATTTACCGCCATTAAAATTAACCATGTACTTTGACATATCGTTGGATGGCATGCAATCAGCATTTGCAGAAAGTTGTAGTCGCCTTACATCATCTTTCTTCGCAATCACGATGTGCAGGCAAATTTTACTAGCGATACGTTTCTATTTGTGATTGGCGTCAATGAGCACCATCACTCCTATCGTAGCTACAACTATCAATAAACTAATATGTTGTTATCTTCGAACGAAAACGTTAAAACACAACAATCTTCCTCAATCGGCTAACATCGCATCAACTGAAGCCAATAATAAAAAGACAATATATGCGGTGCATCCGATTTCGCACATTAGTGTCTTTTGATTTGCAACTGAGATCTGCGCCCGTCTCTTATATGCGACCGATGTAAACGGTGGTTTGATATAGCCGTTACTGCACTATTGATTACTCAGCGGGATACGCGTGGCAATGTTCAATTGGATCGCCATGTTAAGGACAACATCCGGCTTTACGATCAGCACAATCTGCAGCAGACAATTATCCCTTATGTGGCGCAGTTGGGACGATAACAAGCTAAAACATATGTTCTGAAGAAGCATAAGCAGGGGGTAGTACTATTTAACTATGTTATAAGTCTGGAATCTATAAGCATTTTCTGTTCACCATTGGTGATGTATTAGAACCAAAACTATGATCTTCTATCCACTAACACTCGTCTTCGGCATTTATATGATATGCATGCACGTATTAAGACTTGTGCTCGTTAATATACTGTTCACCCACATTACCCAAAATAATCGTGGTTATTTATTCTGGCCGCTACAATCTATCCGGTATTAGCATTATGACATCTTTGACGAATATCGCATTAATTGCATTTCGACAATTATGTGTGGGGTTGCGGTCCGTAACTATGCTACCCATCCCCTGATTCAGTATGATAAAGTTTGAACCGTATTATGTTGAGTATATCGCCCCTTTTCATAATATCCGATGCATCAGAGAGAGAGGGAGAGAGAGAGAGAGAGAGAGAGAGAGAGAGAGAGAGAGAGAGAGAGAGAGAGAGAGAGAGAGAGAGAGAGAGAGAGAGAGAGAGAGAGAGAGAGAGAGAAAGAAAGAGAGAGCGGTGGGTATTGCAAAGTGATAATATCTTCGCTGATACATTGTTGTTTTCAAAACCCCTTTGATATGGCCCCTCTCACGTTACTTTATGTGGATGTCACCATTTCTGTAAAAACATATGACTATACATGTGTGGTTGCACAATGAGGCAATATCATTCTCAGCACTAGCTTAACCATTGAAAACCATACCCGGCTGCATCAAACTTAAGCTAGGTGGTAGTCACACCAAAGAATCAATTCCTAATCTCTAGACAAGTAAAATATGTTGGACTTCTGAAAGGAAAACTATCAGTCACCATTTCGGTTACTCCTCATATTCTGAGCACATTAAATGTAGAGAACCTAGGCAGAAGCATGCCGCCTCAAGGTAATACTCTAGCGCATTCTCCCGCCCTAGAGTTTCGTCAAAGTATGCATTTCCGACGAAATTACACTGTGGGCGTTTATAGCGACTTAGACCCAATAAGAGTCACCTCATGCATGCATTTTAGTATACAATAATTTAGTTGGGTCCGAGCATATGTAGAGTCATCTTTCTATCCGTGCAAATGGCAAATTCATTTGATGATCCAGCATGCCTGTTCAACGTTATATAAGGGTTAAGAGTCGATTAGCAATCTCATTTAAAGCTCCGTCTATCATAAATGCATTAATGCATCGTACTTAACATGCATGCTCTCATGAGCACATTGCATAAAGATGCGATTTGCAAAACGGTTTGAAGAGCGTACTAAGCATTCAGATGGACTGAAACATTATTTGAATTAGATTTCGGCGTAAAGTCAGCATGGAAATGTTCTCGAAAGCATGTAATCTCTCCATTAATTAACACATGTGGAAAGACAGGTTAACGAGAACCGATCATCTGGAGAATCATTACAGTTTCATATCACTGACTGAAAGTCACAATTACCTCAAAGAACCAGCTGATTGATTATCTCTGTTACATCATCTCATTCTCCTCGTGCATATATCGTTAATTACCACTTTCTTGCTCTAAGCATCGTGTTATTTTGTACAATCTCTATCAAGCTCAGAACAGGAAATATTTGATTATCTAAAGTCATGTCAAATGACTGAGGTAATGTCCCATACAACAGTTCCGCGCCAATGCACGCAGCTGATCATGCTGTTATGCTTACGGCCAAAATCACATAATGATAAATAGTTACCGCGCTTCCGTGCTTCCTGATGAGTGGTATAATTTTGAAGCCTGCTGTAGCCTAAGATTGTCTGCATAAACGGGCCATGCTTGCGGCTCTTTCGGTGCCCATATGAGGCATGTCCTATCGGCATGATTGAATGCATGACATATTACTGAGCAGATTGCCTTTGTGAGATGTACATATCGATTACCTCCGCTGCACATACAAGCACAGCGACTCCCCGCAGGCGCTATAATTGTCATTGTTAGATGTTTATTTGTGGAGAGTCGTCGAATAATCCTTTAACTAAAGGGTATTTGCTTTTCTGCATCTACAAGTTTACTGCTTTGTAAATGTTATAGTAATTGCCACTATTATTACGATAGATAATTATGGTATTTTAATGGGTTTAAATTCAACTGGCGCAGATTGTAACCTGCCGATGTAATACATGTGTAAATCATTGAGCTAAAAACAAATCAGATGATGCATAAATATTCACTAGGCACATATACATTGTATTCGTGCAATATCACATTACATCTCAATCATATTTTGGTGAATATTAGTGTATTAAACTACATTGGTCGAGTTCGAATAGAGCTACTTCTGTCGTCAGTTCCTGTAGCCTGGCACTTCACTTAAAACTCCCAGTGTAGCTTAAGGAGAATAGTTTTGCTAGTGTATGGAATCGCATGCAGATTAACCGAATGCTCTCAGGCATCGTTGAGTTTATCCATTTATCACGCCGGGTAAACCATTGTCGACTGCAGCTGCTCACTAATCCACCATTATAAAACTAACGCAGCATCAAAAGGAGTTTGTAGCTTAGTTGTTCACTTGATCAACATTGCAAATACTGATCTTCATGACAAACTCCCAGCTGACGCATGATGAATGATCACATTAGGCGTGGCTTGTAATGCTGTGTCGGCCGTCTTGAAACTGTACAAAGCATTATATTGTTGCTAAGGAGTAATAACAGAACTAACCTTATGTTTTGGTGCTGATTTTCCCGGAATTCACCTATTTTTGCATTCCGATGAGACATTGCAAATTTTGTTTATAGAAGCACACATTAAGCATCCAATATCAACATAATTTGTATCTCAGCATAGCCTTAATCAGTTAACGTGCCGCTTATATAACGTTTGGAAACCTAACCGTCACATGACCTTACTGTCACATGACCATCACGAACTGAGAATCTTATCTTACATACAGTCATGTATCCCAACGTGTAATTGATATGCAGCTCCTATAACGGGCAGAAACAATACTGATGACGAAATATACGCAATGAATGATCAATAAAAAACAACGTTCTTTAGGGCTATATGGACAAACATTGCGGTGAACCACACTTGATAAACCCCCTGTGATTCGCGTGCACAAAATATTCTGTCCTACTTGATCGCCTTACTGCAAATATCGACACTCACTTCAATATGCGGAACGAGTTACATGGCCATACTGGGTCATTACATTATAAGTCATGCATATGATTACTTAAAGCGCGACCGTATAAGCACTGATTTACGTTATGAAAGGTAGTGATGTGATAACAGCTAGTTACGGGAGCTGATTATATTTTACGCAAAACATCGTTCAGCGCTTAAGAATGAGAATAACATATTGATGATAAAGGGATTGTAGTAATCATAGACGTAATATATTTCATTCAGATCAAATGTATATTATTGGGTCACACTTAACACAACAAGCAGTATTTTGGATTTAAGAAATAAAAATATATAGCTATATATACATATAAAATATAGTAGTCGGATACATACATATATATAAAAGAATGTCTTACTTTTATCGATTGATATGCAGGCTTTTTATTTCTGTAGTTTAGCATTGTTTGTAATCATAGCGCGAGTTTATGTCATAATGTTTGGCGATCTCTCGCCTTATCTTGTACATGTGACCGTTGCTTATCGGCTTGCCGCCCTGCTAGGATGTCACATGACTTCTAATTACTGCAGTTGCCGATAGGGGCGATCTTCACTTCCTTCTTTCTGTGACTGTCGCCATCTTGGCTCACACGATTTTTTATTCTCGATCGTTATCAGTGCCTCACCTATTCTTCTACGCTATCTATTTGTAGTCCTGCACTGCCTGGCGCAATTTTAAGGTCGGTGTGAGTTTTAGTTATACTAATTTTTGTTGGTCACTTTATATCTCGACCATCTGGCTCGATTGTAAAAGCGGTATCCTGTGTTTCGCTTATTTACAATGTCGGCTTCTTCTGATATTGCTCCTTTACTTCCATTCTTATTATGGGTCATTCTTTCACCAAGCGTTTGACCGCTTTTGCTAGGGATTCTGGGTCGCTCGCACTCAATTTAGCTGGTGGCCACGAGGTTTTCTTTCATGGTATTTCGGGCCTCACTTTGCCAAAGTTGCTCAACGAAGTGGGTATGGTTTCTGCCTTGAACCCGGCATCGTGGTCATCGATATTGGCTCTAATGATTTGTCTGCGTCCTCCTGTTTTCCCGCCGCATTAGCTGAGGACGTATTTGCTTTCGCTAACTTGTTGGTTAATCAATATGGCGTCTCTCGTGTTGTGTGTTCCCAAGTTTTCTTTCGCGATGTCGTGGCGTGTAACCGTGCCTATCCTCAACATTACACCCACAACGACTTCAATTCTTGTGTCTTGCTTTACAACTCTACCTTGTCCTCTCTTTGTGCGTCTAATCCCCGCATTCTGTTTTGGCGGCATCGTGGTATTTGGTCTAACTGGCAACTATATTTGCGTCTCAATGGAGTGCATCTCAATCTGGCAGGTCTAGCAAAATATTTCAACAGCTTGCGTGGTGCTGTTATAGCAGCTATTAACTTGCAGTTTTCTCACTCACAATGATTCCTGGTCCTTGTGACATTACTTCTGCAATGTATTTTTAGGCTTGTGACCTTATATATTCCCTGAGCTTTCTTAGCCTGGGTTATATTTTTTCCGTGAGCTTATGTTTCACGATGGAGCCTTTCTTTTGTTTTGTCTCTTGTAACGGTATTTACCTTGGCCGGGGCTTTATTCCGTGGACTTTGGTCTCATTGTTGGCGCGAGCTTGTCTGTCACGTAGCTATTTTGCGTGAGCTTGTCTGTCACGTAGCTATTTTGGCATGATTGATTGTCACGTAGCTATTTTGGCGTGAGCTTGATTGTCACGTAGCTATTTTTGTGTGAGCTTGATTGTCGCGTAGTTATTTGGCGTGAGCTTGATTGTCACGTAATTATTTGGCGTGAGCTTGTCTGTCACGTACTTATTAGGCGCGAGCTTGCTTGTCACGTAATTATTTGGCGTGAGCTTGTCTGTCACGTAACCCTCATTTTTTTGGCCGGGCCGTTATTTTTTCCATGAACTCATGCTTCACGAGGAGACTTTGGGCTCAATATCATTTCGCAACTTTTTGTCTTGCTAACCTATGTATGTCTTGGTGCCTTGGCCAAGTTTATATTATTTCTGGCATTAACTTGTATGCTGGGAAATTTTGTAATAATTTATCCATTTTATTGATCTTCATCTACACTTGTCTTCACTAGTCGCACTATTCGGCTGTTACCTTTAACTGTTCAATGGCCTTGTTCTTTACAATTCTTGCCAGAAGTGGTCTGGTTATATTCATAATTGTACGCAGTTACTCTGCCGTTGAATTCCATGTGCTGCAGATGTCCACATCAACTCGAGGGCGCAAGCGAAAACCGTCTGCAAAGGTGGCAGCACCCAAGTCCAAGAAATCAGCTGGTGATCCTCAAGCCCCAGTCCAGCCCGACATGGCAACTCAATTGCAGGTCATGCAAGACAAAATGGACCAAATGCAAGCCATTGTGTGTGACCTTGCTGCTGCCCAGAGCTCATCGCCTTCTTCTAAGGAACGGCCTCCGGTCCAGTCCGTTCCAGAATCATGTTCAGCCATCCGCAGCCAGCCTTTGTCCAGTTCTGACTCCGGTCCAGTTACCGAGTCCATTAACATTAACCCCACCCCCCAAGGTGAGCCATTATCCCAACCAATGGCCTCGCTTGATATGGTGCCATTGGGATCTCTGGTCGATGGTAAAATTAAATCTAAAATTTGGGCAGGCCAGTTCGTCAATCTTGACTCATTGATATCCGCTCAGTCGGAACATTACACTCTCTCCTTTTCTGCTGGGAAGTCCCAACAGCTAGATCTAATTCCTAAGGCGCAAACCAAAGTCTTGACTTTAGACCAGTGGACAGATGCCTTTGTAGTTTTCATGGGCATACATCTCCAAGTTCATCCAGCGGATGCTATTGCTATGCTCAAATATATGCAGACAGTTCGAAATATGGCCGTGACTTTGAAAAATGGGGGCTGGTTCAGCTACGACATCGCATTTCGAAAACTCAGGACCCATTCCCCCTTGCCCTGGGATCGCATCCATAATGAACTGTACATAAATGCGTCGATGCAGTCCTCTCCTGGGCAATCTCCTCAGCCCTTTCGATCCATGTGGCCGCAAGCAAGGCGGCACAGTCTCAAGCAAGGATATTGTTTCTCCTACAATAACAAAGGACGATGCCACAACCCTCAGACATGCTCCAAATTCAAACATTTGTGCTCCTCCTGTGATGGTACCCACCCCAACATCCACTGCAGGAAGAACCTACCAAAACAAACTCCCAACCCCAGTAAACCAAAATAGGTTATCATCTTTTGTGTGGGCATCCTTTACAGCAATATTTAGTTTCTGGGTTTACCGAAGGTTTCCGCATGCATCATTCCGGTATCAAAAATTTTCACTTTCCTAGAAACCATCCGTCGGCTCTCTTCAATCCTTCTGTGGTCAATGCCTTGCTTTCCAAAGAAATCTATGCGAAACGAATTTTAGGCCCCTTTTGATACACTGCCTTTTCCGGACATGGTTTTTTATATAATGTGCTCTATGTGTCGCATATTTTAGATGACTTCATTTTCTTTGGTCCTGGTAATTCTCCAACATGTAGCCAGTCCCAAAATGCATTCCTCGCCATGGCAAACTCCATCAATTTGCCCATCAAAGCTAGCAAAACTGTGCTTCCTTCTACTTTAGTAGTTTTGCATGGCATCGAGGTCGATACTACCAAAATGGAGGCCCGTTTGCCCCTCGAAAAAAATGACAGTGCTATTGTTGTCCTCAAATAGTTTGCTCGACGCAAATCTGTGATATTGAAAGAAATGCAATCTTTAATTGGCACTCTCAACTTCGCTTGTAGGGTTATAGTTCCAGGCCGACCATTCCTTCGAAGGTTTATCAATTTAACCTGTGGCATCTCTAAACCACATCATCATATCCGCCTCACACAATCTGTTCGATCTGATATCCAAGCATGGCTTTTGTTCTTATCCAATTTTAACGGGAAATCGTGCATGCAGCTGCATCCCTGGACTGATTCTTCAGTAATCAAGTTGTCTTCCGATGCTTCAGGTCTTGGTTATGCTGGTGTATTTGGTTGTGGTTGGTTTCAAGGCCGCTGGCCTTCTAGTTGGAGTGCTGTATATATAAATGTCAAAGAGCTAGTTTCCATTGTGCTGTCCCTCGAAGCTTGGTCTACACTACTTGCTAACCATCGGGTTATATATTTCTGTGATAACATAGCGGCGGTACAGGTCATTCATTAATAACCAAACTTCCAAAGACCGCTATATGTTGATGTTAATTAGACTTCTCTCTTTCACATGCATTAAATTTAATATCCTTATCCATGCTGAACATATTCCGGGCAAAGACAATACTGCTGCTGACTCTTTGTCTCGTTTTCCAGAATTGTGGGAAATTCATGGAGGACCACTCCCTCAACAGGTCTCAGACTCCCATTCCCACTCGAAGTTTTCCTTGGAATTGGTCGTCTCCTCTCTCCTAGACAACGCGTTAGCTCCTGACACCTGCAAGCTTTATTCTAGATCTATTCCATTGTTTCGACAGTTTGTAAGCACCCTTGGCCCAGAAGTTCAGTGGTTCCCTGCCAAAATTCAAACTGTCGTTTCATACATTGCACATCTTTTTTCATTAAGTTATGCCTCTTCCTCCATACTTTCTTGGGTCTCGGCCATTTCCTATTATCACAAAATGCGTTCTGTGGACCCTACTTCAACCTTCGTGGTCAAAAAAGTTCTCCAGGGCGCCTGTAACCTCCGTCCTTCGCTGGATTTGCGGGCCCCTATAATTCCATCTGTGCTCCATAAACTCATCGATTCCGCCCCCCATATTAGTGATTCAATATTTACCTGCCATCTCATTTCTGCCATGTATATTCTGGCCTTTTATGCTTTTCTAAGGGTCGGCGAATTCACTGCTAAATCTCGACATGATGCCAAACAATCTATGCAGTTTCATCAGCTGTCTATTGAAGATAACTGTATCATTCTCAAATTTACAAAGTTTAAGCATCATAAAGGTACACCTATATCCATCCTTATTTCTTCTCAGAAGCCTCCCTATTGTCCTGTTCTTATCATCAAAAAATATCTCACTCTCAGAGGGTCTTCTGGAGGCCTTTTGTTATCCTTTCCCAACGCAATTCCTGTTAGCAGATCTTGGTTCTCCCAAATCCTACAGCGTTCTTGGTCCTGGGCGGGCCTCTCTGACCAGAAATATCAAAGCCATAGTTTCCGCATAGGAGCTGCCACTACAGCTGCTATGAAAGGCATTTCCGAAGAGGAAATACAGCGTATGGGTCGCTGGAAATCTTCTTCTTTCAAGAAATACATTCGAATACCAACACTTTCAATCACCTAATAACATCCCCCCTTGGCTGCTAGCTGCTTCTTCAGGGAATTTTGGTCTAGTGTCTGTATATACTGCCAGGTAATCATGTCAACTGAGGTTGGTGATTCCTAGCTCTAGGTGGTCTATTGTTTATTTTTTATCTGTACCATGATATAATCTTCTAAAATTTGTGTTATCACAAGTTATTTTAGTTCTAAAATTTGTATTTTGCATCACTCATTGTGGCAACTTTGATCTATGCATTTCAACTGAGGTTGGTGCATAGCATCGTTTAAGTTTACTTTGTTGATGTACATTTGTGGCAACTTCGATCTATGCATTTCAACTGAGGTTGGTGCATAGCATCGGGTATGTTTACTTTGTTGATGTACATTTGTGGCAACTTCGATCTATGCATTTCAACTGAGGTTGGTGAATAGCATCGGGTATGTTTACTTTGGTATGTACATTTGTTATGTACATTTGTACTTCTTGTTCAATGTGACACAAAAACCTTTTGGGTGGGGGTGGCCGGGCTCCCCAGCCTAGCCTTGGTGGTTGTCTTCTCCCCCACCTTTGCTGTGTGCGATGTATGGTGTTCACCTTATTATATATATGCACCTGGCTTCCAATAAATAAGCCCATTTGTCAACTCTATATATGTCTTATCTCTCACAGCAAACTAGCTGCAAGGTTTTGGATTACTCTTAAACTTATTCATTTTATTTTTTTACTATATGAGCACCCAACATAAATATATATATATATATACATATATATATATATATATATATATATATATATATATATATATATATATATATATATATATATATATATATATATATATATATATATATATATATATACATGCATATATGTTCGGTTAAACGATTGAATATACAATAAAACATCGGCCAGACTCTGCGGCCTCGTAGAGCAGAGTATTACGTAGACCAATCACCGAGGATATTTGTATTGAATATATGCCTTACGTGGACAGATTGTCGATGGATCAAACATAGAAAGTGACATGAAAGGTGTTTCTTTGTGACTCACACAATGGGACGCAGATTGATCATTATATAATTGAGTTGTGCGTCATTTGCCTGAATGCCTCTAGTGTCCCAGCAGCACAACAAACATTGGTAGATTGAGGATGCAGCTCTTTACACATACAGCAGTGCTATATTGTTTACCATGGTGCGAACAGGACGTCCATATATAGATCCCTCTTCAACATAAAATAAGAAAACAGAAGCATGATGCAGCGAGTCATATATAGTACATATTGTGACTTGAGAACGACTAGGCAGAGCGTACAGCCTTAAAGCAAGCAAACTTGTCATACCCCGCCGTTGAAACAAATTCTAACAAGCAGGATATTGCCTTCCGGATAGGTGATAATTATAAGAAAATGTATATTTCAGTTTCTTTGAACAATAACCTACTTTGGTAACCCCGGGCAGCCATAGCACTTCTTAGATTGTGCATTATATGAGCAGGTCGTTAAACATGTCATTGGAAGCATAAATTGTATGTAAATTTAAGTCAAACTTCCAGAAGCTTTGATCCATGAATTGTAATTACTGTTAGCAAAATTGATAACTGCCAGGTATGCCCATGGATATAACACAAATGCAAAGAACGTATATCTATTATCGCAAGTTTTGCATTACTTCCTGTTGAAATTACCATTTACTAGGGCCGAGGGTAACATTAGCGAATACACAACTTGGTGTACTAATTGTACAACTATTGTACACATCTCTATGTACTTCCTCGCGTGCAACTAGGTCTTTTGGTAATATCACGCCTTCGCTTTGTTGAAAAGTCATGCCTAGTCGTTCTAACGGTATGTTGCATGCCAGATATATCCTTATCACTCCCAAATTATGGAACCACGATTTTCTTGAAACTGACGCAATGATAAGAACAAGAACATGATGATGCTTGACTTTGTGTCAAGGGATATTAGGCCAAATAATATTACTCGTTTTGCAAAGGATGAAACGAGTAACTTATAACTAATGGGGATTTATCGGGTACGCAAATATTGCACATTTAACTATTAAAATCGCAGCTAATCTAACGTACAACGACGATTCATTAGGTATTAGTACCAAATCCATGTTCCCATTGACCGGGTTTGTCGTTAACTACATAACAGAATCGTATTTCTTTGCAAATGATACATGTATGTGTTCCTCTCAGCCCAGAACCGTTGATGGTGTGTTGTTCTCATAGTTGCTGGTGTGATAATTGGAATATAACAACATATACCGCAGGGGTTATATCCTTAATGTTACGGCGATCATGGCTCATGTTGGCAGGATAACATCATGCATGATGGTTAATTCTATATATACTCCTGAGGTAGTTTGGGTAGCATGCAATTAGTGAGGACGAACGTCGGAGCATAATTATAGAGGCTTCATAAGATTCAATAGTGATAGTGGCGTCGTGTAATGTAAATGAGACTCATTACCTGCCACTGCAAACATTCATAAGTATGTGTCGTGCCAGAAGTACAATATCTATGACCTCTCGCGGTGAAAATGCATATTGTTATTGAAGGCTCGATGTTTATCTCAGCACATGTGTCTAAGTGGCAAACGGGTGTGTTTTTATTTCTCAAAAGTTAAGCAGTCAATCTCAGTGTCGTCCATGGAATATTGATAGAAAAGTTAGCTCAGGAACGATTTCGAAGTCAAAGTTCTCGCGCTTGCAGCTCTTCAGTTGCTTATATTTATCACTGTTGAGGTGTCGCAATATATATGTTAACAGGACGGCAATAGTGACGTTTCCATGATACCATCTGCTGATCTTTGCCATTTTTGGACACTAAAATCTTTGTTTATTGTAAAACACTTCATTTCAGCTAGCACGGATATTTGAAAACCAATGCAAAGGTTCAATATCATTTTGAGACTAACATTTGCTTGTTATTAGTTCCTGAAAAAGTTACAGAAATGGTATTTGGTCGTCTGCTAGCTATATAGGCTGTTCTATATGGTTATGTCATTATATCTGTTGATATTTTTCACACGGCTTTCTCTCTTAAAATGCAAGAAATTTATATTAATCTTAACAGGGTATAATTGCTCTTCATTTGCAGATATGGGAGCGTTTGTTTACTCTTGCAGTTGCTCAATATTTAATTGATTCACAATATGTGTTTGTTATCGTTACATTTGGAAAAGTGCATGCTGTACTTAATTGATGACATGTACAGCAATATTTTGGGGTTGGTATCGAACGCGGAAATCAACGAATGTCAATTGACGAAGGCAAAACAACTCCCACCCAGAGAATAAGTTAGATCTTATGGTCATCTAAGTTTATCTAAGACAAATACCACGTAAACGACATCATTCAATGGCCGCGCATGCCCATTTGATTGAACATATACAGCACGCAGCAAGAAAACAATGCAAACCATATTTGCTGCAATAACCGAAACGAAATCGTGCCTTTTCAGTCTAACTGATGAGATGCATAGATGCTGAAATGGACCCTTTTCGGTTGATTCAATGGCTATTTTATTGAAAACAAAAGAGGAAGGATACATTTGACTTGATTCAAATCAGGGCGCGTAATAATCGGTAACATTTAGCCTGGAAGGAAAACCATTAGCTTCGCAAACGTAATGAGCGATTAACGTGATATTTTAGAGGTAATTATATTGAGATGATACTGTTATTGCAGAATCACCCCCGCCTGTCAGGGATACAATTAGCTTCTCAAACGCAATGAGCGATCAACGGGTAATATGTATTCGCCGCACTATCGTGTGCCAACATTTGTAGGTGCCTCGGCTAATCAGCGCCAACATTGTGTTTTTATTTGTAAGAGATTCATCCGTCAAGTTATCATCGCCGACGTTCATATTGTAACGGTTTTAATGTGGATATAGATATAAGCAGCGTATGCGAACAATTGCAAATTACTGGACGTACAGACATTAGTTTGTGACGAATGTTCTAATACATGACTGTCTGCTCAACATGGTTTTCAAAGGGCACTTGAGCGCTAAAAAAGTAGAGAACTAACCGGATGCGGTAATAATACATCAGCTGTTTCATTAAAACTTATACGGGCAGTTAGACAAGATAACTTTATCAAGCTGATGCGAATTTCCCGGCTAGCAGCTTATGCTGTTATGTATTGGGCATTATCTATCTATATAATCGAGATGAGTGATCGATTCTCGAGGATATGATCGTAAGTGCAGCAAGTTATGTATATGTCTTGGATTGAACGATCTGAATATGGTTGGGACCGAACCTTATAACGTTTTGGAAGAACCGCGCTGGGCATCGAGGGAAGACGAGGGTCAGCATGACACGAAGCGAAGAGTGTTGTTCAGGTAGCTGGCTGAGATCAAATCAGCCTACATAGGGTCGTTATGTTATATGGTTCTATATGAGGACCAGCGAATGAAAGATAAATCTTGCTACGACAGATAATTAACAGGAACTGAATATAATGCAAAACTAAATTGCAGTTGCAAAATAACTTAGCGCTTATTGGCTGGTCCTGTGGGTGAAACATTCCGTTATGAGTAGATGATGTAACATTATCGCCATGCAATGCCTTAAATACCAGCCAAATAAAGAGTGAATCTACAGATTGAAACCTAGCATTTCCCCCTAATGAAATTCAAAAACAATCAATGACAAGATGATGTTAAGACAGTTGCTGCGAATAACATTGACTTAAGCCTAATCGCTCCATACACATCAATTGAGGTAATTAGAGTATCATACGATCCCGTATGATGCATGAGGTCGTGGTATATGTGCACTGTTTAAACACATCAACCACGCAAAACTTGCTTAACTCTCTGATACTGTCAAGTGAGCATGTTTAATTTCAGCAGCATAGCACATATCTTGGCATCCTCTACAAACTGTCGCTTTGTCTTGCATTGAACAGCATATATTTGATCTTTGTCGCTTAAACGTACTTTTTACAGAAACATATAGAATCAACGTTTCTGCGTTTGATTTACTGAATGACAGTCGACAATATCCTTATCAATATCCCAACAGGGGGGGCAATATAGACTGTTCAATAGAGAGTTCTAGTTGTATTGTCGCAAATATTCCACATTTTGTAATCCTGTTCTGCACAAAAGTCTACCAGAACTGTCCATTTCCAAGAAAAAAAACCTCTCTAGACAAAACAATTTATTATTCTCATTGTGAGAATCCACCCCTTTTCAAGATGACACATACAAAGGCACACAAAGCGCAGTGATGGTCCTACTGATGGCAGAATCAATATCATATATAACTAATGTGTGTATATTACAATGATCCAAAATGTTTGAATCTGTCGGTTTAACAACACACATGATGTTAGGCAATTATCCGCGTCTTTTTTTATTGAATCATAAATATTTATGAGTGTTATGATTAATGCCAAAAATAAATGGCTTGGCGATTATTGGACATTGCTCTTGAAAACAAGTCTTCCACATTATTCACGGCGAAAAATAAATAAATATATCAGTTCCGTTTAGCTTTCGTATCATTCTTAAAACGAACTTAACACCTTATCTACATAAGCACAATTAACTGATTAATTATTTAGACGGTAATATTATAGATAGCTTAGAGTTTAGGTAATCTTCGTTGTTTCACCAATGCTGCTGTTTGTATGGTATTGTAATCTGCGTCGTTAACATATGTGTGTCATAAACAAGATATATTTGGCTTGCCATATAGTAGGCGTCGTCATAACCGTCCATCGCAAGTTATGCTGCCCCACATTGTGAGTGGTAAGCACATCAAATACATATAATGTTTTTAAAGCAAGTATGACGACATTAAACCTAGCCGCCCAAAATTATTTTTATCTGTACTTTCCTTTAACATCTATTCAATCCAAAGCCCTTTCCCTTTTAATGGTTCCATCATGTGACAGAAAGCAACAAAGTCGACATTATTATACTCTATAGCACTTAAACTGAACTGTTCGGCTGCATTTGACGCATAGTGTTACCAAGGTGTAGCCAAGACGCAACAGCGCCAGCTGTCTTAAATAGTCCAAGCAGCAATTTTCCCACACATATCATGGATATTATATACCTGTCAATGGATCTGATATCAGCAGTTCAGCGAGGGCAGCTTGTACGAATGCGACAGTAGTTGTATGGGTACCCCTCGACACCTCGTTTTTGACGTAAGGACGACGTCGCTGACTTGGATGATGTGATAAACCATTGCACAATATATTTTTCGCTGGCGGATCGTTTCCGGATTCGGTGCGCGGTATTTCATCTTCATTTTGCTGACCTTAGCAACCTCATGTGATGGTTGTGCGGTATTTGGGTGAGGTCATTTGTGAGGGATATGTCCTGAGTTGTTTATTGAGAAGGAGTTTGTAAATGGCTATTAAAAGTCAATTAGCGATGATGGTGTTGAAAGATTGTGATGTCAAGGGTAGTGTTATTGTTAGTTTGGCGTGAGTATTCACCTGTTTCTCTCAATATGAAGACGGTCTTTACGAGCTTATTAGTAGCTATTAACTTCCTCTATTCCATGACATGAGGTGATATATTGAATCGTATATCAACTCTCCTCGGATATTTAGTCAAGGAGCTGAGCTTTACTCAGTGAACTAATACCTCATATCAGCTGGTGCTCTGGAGCTTGTAGATGGTCATTAACTTCCTCTAGCCTGGTAATGGGGTGATAAGCGACGATGTTGTTGATAGATTGGAGTTTACTGACAAGTGAAACCGTTATACACACGCTACTTTGTGTAGTATGTCCGTAGATTTCATGTGAATGAAACTTACTAACATATGCGTATTCAATTACATACGAGGGAAAACGACAGGAGACTTGTCATCATATACTGAATACATTTAACTTTAAGTGTGTTCTAACTCTCATTGTGAATATTACTAGCAGGTGGGTTAAAACTTGGTGATTGGATATTTCTCAAAATGGGGTGGAGTTATGGGTTACAAATAGCTGATGGTAACTTTACTTCAAAATAGTTTTCATCTATTTTGTCGCCATGGAACATATTTATAAAAATCATTTTATATCATTAGATCCTACCAAGTCTAAATTTAATATTCCAAATTATCCTGATTTAATTGAGCTGACGTTGAAAAATCCTGATTTAGAGGAACAGTTTGGAATTCATAAAATAGTCTATTACCGGCAGTTCACATTCACTGTTGGAGTCACAGGCCAGTTCCCTGTATACCAATCGGCCCCGACCAAGTGGGTTAAAGCTATAACCAAGGGAGGGTGCCTCATAACTGCATACCCTGTACTGTGATTATTCACTTAAAACGAGCTATATAGTTGTATAGATTCGTTGACTTTTGTATCTGTTATAAGCATATATTTGTTTGTATGCAGGGAACCCAAACATTTATTACAAGAGAACCGTGAGTACCCCAAAAAAGGTTTAAGATTCTCTGGAATTTTATTTTTGCCTTTCTAAGAGATTATAATACATTTTGCTTTGTTTGTAGGATGAAGATAGAAGAAATTTATTATAAATAAATGTATATATAAATTGTATACTGGTGTTTGTGTTATTAATTGTACATTGATGAATCTGTGGTATAATTACACAATTGGGCAATGTGATTTACTGATTGTTGAATTCATGACGCGCTTTTATGGTCATTAGGTAATGGCTCGTGTCAAAATCGTAACCTTGCGCCATCAAGCACTTAAGAGTACTCAAGCGTATATCAGCTTTGGGTGATTTCAAATTAAGTAATACCTCATGTCGTGAGCTGTTTATTGAAAAAGGAGTTTGCTGACCTAAGCTAAGTTAAGTAATACCTCATGTCATGAGGAGGTATAAAAACACGACAGGATGATTTGAGTTCAGTTATCGCCATGAGTGAGAAAGGACAACTGGAAGGTTTCAGTGATGTGAGCAAACGCAGTAGACAGATGAGCAATGCGGACTTGTTAAAAGCCGTGGAAAAAATCGAGATGGAAAGCAGTGAGTATGATTTTATTTTCTAAACCTGAATTATAGAATTACCAGGTATACGTCATACATGACTGACAGCTTGTTTTTGTGTTACGCGTGTGTGTTTCAGTGTTGACAGGAGACGAAGAGATTTTACACGCCGCTATGGACGCTTATGCAATCGAACAGGCCAATACAGCATTGGATTCGTTAAATCAAGTTCACAACACCCCGCCCACCCCCCCCCCCCCCCCGACACAAACTGGAAATGGCGCTGAAGTCGACAATGCCAAAAGTAGGTCTATTACAGGGTAGGTCTATTACGGGGAAGAATTGAGGAATTACGGAAGTCTTTATGACATTGGGTGATATTTATATTGACAGATTATTGGTGTTTATGTCAACAGAAGTTGTGTTGGCTGCTAATGAAAGAGCTATCACGACCCATACACGATTTGAAAGGCTGCAAACTGTTTACAACTATAGTTTATCTGAATATGTACCCAACCTCAACCAGAATATATTTGAGGAATGCGATTCAACCTTTAAAATCAGCGGGAGTTATGGATTCTTATTACGCCACAAAGAAACAGATGAATTGCGGTATTTTCGCTCGTCAGTAAACAACAATCGAATGTTACCGACACCTCGGATTGTCCAGAATCCGGACGATTTTGACAGGGGTATGCATGAAATAACACAAACAGACATCTTGACCTACGCCCAGAAGCAAGGACCGGATTCGAAATGGAGTTTAGAGGCAGTGACAAATTTGACCGTCTTTGTGAACCCAATCGAAGATCACGTGATCGGCAACCCACCAACCGTTATGCTGGAACACCTGAACGCAAACGAAGCCATCAATTGTTAGAGCTAAGTCGACAAATGGGTAAACCGTATCACGACAGATTGTGCTTTTTTAGGGCCCTGGTCTTACACAGAGGAGCAAAGATCACGGGTCTAGAGAAAGCAGCAAAAACATTGTTTAAGACTGCTTACACAAAACAAAAGAAAAAAACATGGGTGTACCTCTTGAAAATGTTGAAAGACTAGCAAAACAATTCAAAGTGAACATCACCGTGTACACGCTAGACGAGAATCGAGTAAGTGTTTCCTTAAGTGATTAAACAGAAGTAACACGAGAAACGATGTAATCATTTGATATCGAAATGGAAGTATGAGAAACGGATGTGATCGTTTTGTATTATGTGTTTCAGGTAGCTACTTTGTTAAAGCGAACGCGTACAAAATTCGCCTAAACCTTGAAATTGAACCTGCACGAAAATCACTTTAGTAACATAAAAAACTCTGACCTTTATAGCAAATCATACATTTGTGGTACCTGTCAGAAGCTGTGGAAAAGTGAGAAAAAATTTCATCGCCACGAAAACAAATGTACTGTGGAAACGAAATACAAGTACCAAGGCGGTGTTTTTCATCTACCACCCACTATCTTTTGAAGCATTACGAGACGAAGGAATGGCAATAGAAGACGGTATTTACCCTTACAAAGTTATTTTGGAGAAGACTACCTACCCATCAACTCGCCAAAAGTCACCTGGGACCAAAAACACGTGCCGTTATAAGTGAGCGTATGCAGCAATGTACCTGATTATACCGTACCAAAATGCTTTGTAACGGAAGGAAACGCTCAAACATTGATTGACAAGATGATGATGTACATAGAAGAGGATATCAAACGCCACCTATCTACTGATGCTTGCTCAATACGATGCTATCCTAACCCAGTTACAAGAGAAAATCGATGAAGCCCATCAACAGGACCCGGTCACCAAGGGAGAACACCCATTGCAGGAATTACAGAGCAAATTTGACAACTATTTACACGTATTACCGTTAGTCGGATTCAACTCATCAAATTATGACCTCAACGTTGTGAAAATACCGCTGACAACTTACCTGCAAGAACACTCATCAATCAAGTATACCATCAAACGAAATAACTCATTCACGTGCATTGAAACGGACTATGTACGGTTTTTGGACATCACTAACTTAATTGCACGTGGATGTACATACGACAAATACCTACGGGCCTTACAATGTGAACAGAAAAAGGGATATTTCCCATATGAATGGGTGACACTCGATCGTTTGAACAATACAGAATTACCACCCCATGCAGCTTTTTACAGTGCGTTAAAACAAGAAAACATTGCAGCTGACCAATATGCTGAATGTCAAGAAGCGTGGGAAGCAGGTCATATGCGGACTTTTAAAGACTTTTTGATATATTACAACAATTTAGATGTCAAACCTTTTCTGGAAGCCATTGGGAAACAGAGTCATTTTTACAGTGAGAGAGGTATAGATATGTTGAACGATGGAATATCAGTGCCCGGATTAACCATGCGATATTTTTTTCAAGACGACGAAAACAACGACATCTATTGGTTGATAAAAAATGGAATAGTGGGCGGACCCTCAATCATCTTTCATCGTTACCACGAAAAGGGAAAAACTTACATTAGGCGTGAAAAGAATGGAAATGAAGCGAAGTTGTGTGAAGGAATCGTGGGTTACGATGCCAACGCGTTGTATCTTTGGGGGTTGTCTCAACCCATGCCAGCCAACTTTCTGACCCGACGTCACGCACCTGAGTTTAAACCGATACAGACCCAAAAAGGTGGTATTGCAGATGAATGGTTGGCTTAGATAGCACATAGCTCACAAAACCAAATACAATACTGACTAAACTGAAGGGAAAACAGAATAGGAGCCCGGCGATTACCCGTAGATGGTTGGTGCGAAGAAACACAAACAGTGTATCAGTTTCACGGATGTGTATGGCATGGTTGTCCGTGTCTGAAATTGACTCATAGCCCCATCAGTGGAAAACTAATGAGTGATTTATGTGTCGAAATTAATACCCAGTATTTGAGAGGATTAGGTTATGATGTCGTAGCTGAGTGGGGCTGTGAATGGGCGAAAAAACGGAAAAAAGACCCTCACATCAAAGCGTTCACGTACAGTCGACCTCAACCACCTCCAGCCACTTTGACGTAATGGCTGAAGTAGATATACACATACCAGAAACTCTTAAAGACTATTTTAGTGAGTTGACTCCTATATACAAAAACATTGAACTGACACGAGATGAAATCGGACCCTTTATGCGAGACTATTATTTATTTTCATATAGACGGAATGGCGGACGTTGATAGGGAGCTACAAAAGTGTGAAAATATTGCAAAGATATACCAAACACTGGAGTATGAACCCACAGCCTGTTTCAAACGATTTGCCGAGACCATATCAGACGCCAGGTATTTACGAACACACGAATGTAGTTATATGTTATACTCTTTTAAGCGTTGTATTTCATTTTTTGATAATGTTCTTGTTTGTGTGTAGACGTGGGGGTGATGTCGGCCCGAGTCAGACCATTATAGCCGAAACTTTTAAGCTACTTGGAAATTTGGCATAAGGTGAATATACTAAAATGTATTTATTTAATTGTTTTCAAATTTATTTCAAATTTGTGATTTGAAGAAGAAAAGAAATGCTTATATGGTTTTCTATGTTTGTAGGCAAATGCGTCATGGATAAAACTAAACACCACTATGTCAGATACGCCGACTATCGAGAGTGTCAGAAATTGATCAACGACAAAAGATTCAGAGCCTTGAACAAATTAACACCCAACCTGTTTGAATTCGACATGGCCAAAACCACCTTTGATCTCAACTTACCCCAACAGTTAGGCTATTTTGCTTATCAATACGCCAAATTAAGAATGCTTGAATTTTGCTATGATTTTATTGACAAGTATGTCGCGAGATCGGATTTTGCATATGTACAGATGGACACTGATAGTAGTTAGATTGCCCTTAGTAGTAGTCATCTAACGGATGTCATCAAAACCAACATGAGAGAACAATTTTACCAAGATTACCCTCAGTGGTTGCCAGCTGTAGCGTGTGATGATAACACCAACAACTCTATACAGTGTAAAACGAATGGAACCCCTGGGTACCTCAACCGTACTGTGTGACCCGCCAAAAATATGATAAATGTACCCCGAGGTTATTTAAAGAGGAGTGGAGTGGAGATGGTTTTATCGGACTGTGCAGTAAAAGCTATTACTGTTATGGAATTATGGATAAAGCCTCGTGTAAAAGACTCAATAAACGTCAAAACGAACTGAACAAGGAGAAATATATGACTGTGCTGAGAGAAAAAAAATCGGGTCACGGTGTGAACCTTGGTTTTTGGTTAACAAAACACTATGTATTCGTCTACGCAAATTAGAGATGGATTAAGTTATTTTTACCCCAAGAGAATTGTGAGTGCAGATGGTGTAAGCACTAAACCGTTAGATGTGTGATACGTTAATATGCTATTTAAGAAATTGATATGTGTTATTATGTAATAAATTGAAGTTAAGGTATTGTGTAATCGATGGATGTGCGCTCTGTAAGAAATTGAATTTTAAACCCTGTGTGAGAAACTAAGAATAAAAACACCCATCGTATATTTTCAACACACGTTGTTTATGTGCCTTGGATTAAACATGTCACCAGCTTATCGTTGGTTGAATAATCGTCGGTAAATACAACCAGCAGTTGGTTCAAACTTATTCCACGACATCATCTCTTTAAATAATACAAGCAATAAAGTCCACAAGTACTGGAATTGAAGTCTTGTAATGTCTTAGAATTTCAAGTCCAGCCCACACAATGCTTGTTTAAGTACTTCGCAAATACGTTATGAATAGGAGGTAGTCCATAAGAATCAAAATATTCGCCTCTTTCATTATGATCAATGAAAATAGCGACCCAGTGCTTGCCTTTTTTGGAAGCGGGGTCGGTGTTACAAACAAAACCGCTGGGGTAGTTGACATAATGGGGTAATTTATTCCGTGCAAACACTCTGCGCACAGTAGCTCGAGTGAAAGCGTCTTTTTGTAAGAGCTCGTGTAATTGTCTGGTATCCATTGTTAGGCAGCGTAATCAAACAGAACGTTACGGTTGCGGTCAATTTGAATCATATTTTCAATTTCGGCATTCACAATGAAATTAATGGTACGTTCTAGAGTCGTACCAAAACGCATTTCCAAGCGCACGTTTCCTTGTTTCAACAAATTAAAATGAGTGCCGCTATCAGCCAGGTCGGGGGTCAGATCAAAAGCGAATAGTGTATAGCCATTAAGATAATCACTCCAACTTATGGCATTGCCTTCATCTTGGTAGAGTTGTCCAGTGCTAACGAATAAATTAGCATAACTGTGGGTGTATAAATGGTGATTGAAATCGGGTTGCAAAGGTTTAGCGGGTACTTGATGTCCGTCAACGTACAGAGCTAAAAGTGTGAGGTTGTTTTGCTTAAAGTTGAAGGGGTTCTGAGTGTAATCACCGTTGAACGCCCTATTATCAACACTTCCAACTACAATTCGTTTGGGTAACTGTCCCAAAAATAAATTTTCCTTGATTGATTGTCATAGCTCCTTGAGATGCAGAAAACACTGTGGTTTCTATACGTCTTATGGGGTATTTATTTAGGCTTCGTTCTAAAGCCTTTATGTGCTAGTTGCAAGGTGGGGTTCAACTTTATTTTGCATACGAATAAGGTCACGGATTGCAGGACTATTTTAGGGGCAAACCCCGCTGCAGGATTGGCCATAAGGTCAAAGGTGTCACCGCTGCGTACTAATCACAACTTCAAATCCACACCGTTTAATAAATAGCGTTCTTGACAAAATAAATCTGGATGTAATTTCCCCATCATATCCACAATGCGACTCTCTTGAGCTCGTTTCTTTCTAGCTATCATCCCCTTGTTGTCAGTACCACCCACGGCGTCCATGTGTTTTGGGGTGTCTTTGTACTATAAACTAACTGTTAACTGAGAGTTTTTGGCTTCCGAACCATAGATCAATAGCGTTTCTATATAAGCGCAATACGGATAGGTGTTTGTGCAGGAGGATACAACTACTGCCCCTCCTCGTGCGAGTCGTTTTATAAATATTGCTGGTTGGCGACGCGGTTGTTTGGGTTGAACTATTTGATCGAACATTTCCTCTTTGGTTTGTAACAATCATTTCTTAGCCGACTGTTTCAGAGACTTCCCTCCCAACAAATCTCCAACCACCCTCACTCCTGTTTTCAAGGCGTGTTTTTTAACGACAGGTAAAACCATCCCTCAGTGGTAACACCATTTTAGCCAGACCACCAACCATATTACCAAGTCCATGCCCACACTTACTCCTTGCACCGGAAAATACGGGGAGTCCACCACCCGCTTGCTTCAGGTAATACGGGATGTAAATATCAGCCATGGTTTTTTTTAAATATATCATTCTTGGTTTTACAGAAATATAACGTCACTGACACTTTACCCGATTCGAATGGAATGGGTCGACCCGCGTCATCTCTTATATCAATTTCTATAGTAGAAAACAGTTTTGGTGGCTATTGGGTAATAAAATATCATTTTATATGTGGGGTTGATCAACTGCCCGCAACGATCATGATCGATTGGAATAATACGCAGAAGGGGAACTGAGGTGTCTCCTACCACCTGAGCTTCGATGAGATTGCAATAGACCGTAAAGTCCGTACAAGCCTCGATCAGGGTCAACAATGTGCTGACCAACTTGACTATTCTCATAAATCTCCATTTCAAAACCGAATCTTTGACGCAACCACTCGTCCATGTAAACTACAACTGACTCATTGTCTGGGGTCATAGCTGCTGTCTGTCGTGTTTTCGATTGTAGGTGAGTCGCACTAGCTCCTCATTTTGCTCCTTCAACTTGGCTGCAAAGGCTTCTATCAACACTGTCAGCCTAATGTTGCTGCTTCCCTTAATACCCTTCACCAAAGTGGCATACGCACATGATAACCTTCAATAATTCTTAGTCGTCGGCACCCTGTTCTTTTAAATGCCCATCGTTGTTATACTGTATATATTTTATACCCGATTACGGTAATATTGCAGAACATAATTTAGATCAGTGATGCGTAAAATTAAATCACCAAACGCGTAACTGGATGAAATGTACCGCAACTTTAATACTACATTGTTCTCATTGATAACCTTGTGTTATTGGTAGGCGCTCAACTGTTCTGTAAACATACCTTTGTCTACTGGAAAAAATAACAAAAGAACATCATCAGCAAGCTGAAACATAATATTTGAGGGGCATCGTCTTCAAGGTGATTTTCGTGCAGATGTTAATGGCAGTGTGTGATATTTAGGTGCCTTGTAATGCCTCAGTCACACTAGGAGACGCGACAGGTTGCGAGTTGTTGCGATCGATTATCGCACAGAATCCCACAACAAATCGCGAGATTAGGCGCCGCAGGTGGATGCACTTAGGTTGTCGCCATTAGACGCAGGCTAACGCATGTGCAAAAACAGTTTTTTTAACATGGCCAGACTTAGCCACTCCGTGGTTTTGTCAAATTCGGAGGATGAGGCTTAGCAAATCAGCAATAATCTTGCAATATGCAGTTAACAGCACGTTTCCGGGACTCAAATCTTAAACCATTTCATATGAATGCAGAAACCTAGTTTGGGTGTATAGCAGATATCCACAATTTCTTTGTATGAGCTGATCTATATTTTGCTACTCATAATTAACGGCCCCCAGCAATGTTGAACCGTGACAGGGTAACATTTCCTCAAATGTCATTGCCGAATTTGAAAAAAAATGCGCTGCGATTATGTAAAAACAAAGCGCTGCTTGTTTGTCCGTTAGAAATCGCTTTTAGAATTGAAACTAATCGTATTATTTAATCGAACAAACCTCTGTTGTGTCTGCTCGTAACATATGTTTACGCTCGCTATCTCATCACCACAACTGCGCCGCATAAAATATAATTGCCTGCAGCGGATTGCACGGATCGTTAATTTGTATGCTGGCTTGATGCCTACACCATTCAAACTGGTAATCAATATTTCAAACCCCTTATTATCAAACTGAACTGACCACTGCATATGTCGCCTCAGAACATAAGTTTAAGCTTGCTTTTTAATCTCCACAACTGCGTAATATCGAGTATAATTGTGCAAATTGTGCAGATCGTATTACTGGATGCAATGATAAAGCCAAGACCATCCGAACTTGTTATCTATCAGTGTTATCTAAACTCCAAGCTACCGGCGTGCGACTGATCCTGCATTGCTTTATCTAATAGCAGTCTATACCGGTAGTTGTTTATACTTATCAGACGCTCGCCAATCGCTTTGCAAATTATGGAAAGGCTAATTTGTTGAATGGGTTGTAGCGCATATATCCTCTCATCACACTCGCTTTTAGTTGATAGAGCGTTAGTTGATTGAGGTATGCGCAATATGCTGTGAGACAACTGTTGTTCCAGTAACTGGTTGGCGCTAACATGAAATGAGTTGTTCGGCCATCATGAGGGTCATTTATAACAGCATCATGCATGACGCTTGTCAGCTTTGTCACAGTATTGTTAATCCGAGGAAAGGTGATGTGATGTGACTAAAACTTGCTTTAAATGCTGATTGCAAGTCACCCGACAACCCGCCAAAGTACCGGGCAAACGACGTCGATTTGCAAGGTTATCCAGGTACTAGTCTTAACAGCGATGCATAGCTCCGGGAATGGAGCTCTGTTATTTAAAATCAACTTGGTGTAATTACATGTCTTTGCTCAGGTAAACATATCAAAGGAACCGACATCTGCAAAATGTCATCGCACATGTGACGCAGTATTTTTGCACTTACTTTGTGAATCCTGATTTTAATCTGCTGCCTACACAAGATAATATTGCAATGCGTCATTTACCTATAAATGCGCGGATTAACTGCTTATTGGTTACGTTCATATTGTGATAAAATCCACGTTAGCATAGTTAATTAGACAATTTATTAACTAAAAAACGATTCGTATGTGCTAGCCAGGTAGTCGTTATATACCAGAGTACATTATAGGCAATTTCATCCCGCAAGGATGTATATAATTCTTACAAATGAATGATGTTTAAAACAAGGAAAAGACTGAACATTCGTAAAAATATTACGAACAAATAAAAGCTGAAATGATGTTTTGAATTGAATGGCATGATTCAGGATGTCGAAGTTCTTGATAATAACCATTAAAATGAGCATCAGTAAAACATTCAAGCCAAGCACGTTGCATTCGTTGAGTCTTATTAATGTCAATCATAGCTGCATTATCCCAGCATATTTGCAAAAATTAATGTGTAACACGTGTGTAGGTCTGAAACATAGTTATGTTATTAACCCTTCGTCTTGTGCTCGCAACTCTAGTGTCACGATTTAAGTGGCATGCGGCTGTAAATCAAAGCTTGAACGACTCTCGTGATAACAATAGCAATGATTCGCATTACATCCGCAAACGCCCAGTATTGTGTTAATCTTTATTGACTCTGAAGAAAACGGCTGTTAGAGGGTAAAGGCTTCAACTAGACGAAGAAGAATTTGGGCAGTTGTAGCACCTGTTTTCATCTGTGCCGATTTAATGACCCACCCTTTTTTACATACAGCTTTTTATTTACATCAGAGCGAAATAAGAACCACAAGGGTTATTACGCCCCGAGTCCACGATCTTACAGCCGAAGAATTGTTAAATTGCAACGGTGCTTGTAGAGGTAATCTGTAATAGCTGATTGTATCGGGGCATGTTCGTCACCGAGGATATAACAACTGCATCAAAAAGAGCATAACAAAACATGTAACAAATCTTTATTTTAATATGAGATGCTGTCAGGCGTCGGAAGAACGAATGCAAATGTATATTCAGCTAAATAGTACATACTACTTTGTTAATACCAGGTTGTATTATTATACAGAAGTAAGAAGTTAAGAATTAATATGGCATAATTAAATTTATCACGTTATACATAAAAAGCCAATTGCAGCACACCTTAAGTTTACCGTGTTTCCAATTGGCCCTGTGAAATGTTTTGAGGAAGTTATATAATATAATCGCGAATTTGATATAACTGTATTCTTCGAAACCGACATATACGTTGGTGGAGATTTGACCGTATATTATTGCCTGTTATAATTTAAGGGCATTCGTTTATTTGTACTGCTTCTATACGATATATTTCCCTTGTTATTCGTCACCACGCTTGGATGGCTTGCTCTCTCGCTTTGTAGCGCTCTTAAATTATGCATTCGTGACATTCAGTTTACCTGATATCTAGTTAGCAAGGACACCTATCAATCATTTCAAGGAATTCGGGTGCAAAACCCCGTCATATATTGTAATAGGTAAGCAAATGATGTTCAATTAGAGCGTCAATAACTGTGAAATTGTCATTGCGCGCAATGTGTTTAGCCTTCAAGTTTCCCGTTGCTGCGTTCAAGGATAAATCCAAACAAACTTATCCCTATTCTAAAATTTACAGTAGAAATGTAGAAAACATTGGGCGTACAATTGTGCAAAGCTGATATCAAACAAAATTTATAACCAGTAGTGTGGTTTAACTCATATTGATGTTGTTAGACGCAAGTGGTAATGACTGATAGACGTCATAGAACAGACATCCGAATATCATGCTAACACAATATCCAGTTTTGGAGCTTACACGATTTTGCAGGTTATACTTTTTGGCGGCATCGCACTACTGGTAATAAATAGATCACCCATGCTGCTTTTGTGGAGTTTAAATGAGGCACTGCCGCTAGAAAGATATACAATTCGAGGTTTATGGGCTGCTATTTTGATGAGATAGAAATATTGCATTGTAGAATTGTGAATGTAGTATATCTCTGCCACAACATATTATTAGTGTGCTTAATCGGAATTGACGTAAACCGAACTATGCCTTATTGGGTAGCTGCAAAAATTATTATGTTAATTCAATGCAAACAATTGAGGTGCTTCAAGATATTATAAGCAGTATACAAACCATATTTGTCTTTGATGAATTTCTCATTGAATCGGCAAATCATTTAACAAAAACAACAATAATAGAATGATGGTGATGAATTTGATCGGCTTGGTGTAGTATTGAAAGTTTGGAGTCAAGGAAGCTAATGGATTTTAGCACCTTAAAATTTAAAATGAATTAACAATTATCCCAAACTCGTATATAACTTGAAGACCCTGGATATGCAATTAAACTAACTGATAACCAAATACGGCCGTCGGAATTTAATTCATGCCAGCAATTTAGATTTCCATGATTATAATTAGATAAGGTTCCTGATTATGGTGTTTACTGTGCGAAACTGTATAAATCTGTAGGAGCTTGTTGGATGGTTAAGTGTGGTCAAAAACAGTGTTTGTACTTAACAAACAAAATGGCGATACCATCGCAATAGTATATTATCGACAATACAATTTTCAAAATGATACACCTTTCGTTTAACTGTCTGTAATGTGGACTATAGTCCGCATACTACACGATCTTTGGCCTATATTTTGAGACATTCAGTCAAATGCTATTTCGAAGAGTCATATTACCTGCCAAGACAATCAAATTTGCTTAAGGCTAGTTGTTACAGCATCATCTGTATCAAATGGACAAAAAAAAGGATGCTTTCCAGCATTTCGTGTGGGCCATTGTACAGAACGTATGCTATAAAGATATACACACGGCATTGCATAATAATTAAATATTAACGCCGAAAGCTTCAGCAATAAGTTGTCTGATATTTTTTAAATACGGCTACCATTTGTGCGTTTATGTTACATTCCACACGAAGCATAAAGTTTGCAGCTACGCGTAGGCTCCTCCATCACCTTAGTGATACAGTATTGATAAACGCTCACTGAGCTGTAGCTTGAAACATTTGTTAACATCATCGATCCCTACATGTATAAAAGATGCGCAAGCAGACGTTCGGAATTTAAATACCTAATAACACTAGGACATATATGCGCGATATCTTCTAAACCAATCACAGAACACTTCAAAAGCTGCAGGTTGACGTATAATGTTATCGCAAAATGCCAAGGATTTCAGTAGTTGCAGTAGTGCCCATTTCTGAAATGAGTGTCGAGCAAATGCTAATATGGGTTTGCAAAAGTTATTGAACGACCATTAGGCGGGGGTGATGATGATGATGATGATGATGATGATGATGATGATGATGATGATGATGATGATGATGATGATGATGATGATGATGATGATGATGATGATGATGGCAGAAGCGTGATGCTTTAGTGATTATTGAATTTGCAGGGAAGGACAATTTGGACATGGTACAACATGTCTGGTATTTCAAGCACTTACGCATACCATGATAATGAGACCAACTGAAATGCTCATACCATACGACTAAAGAATACGGGTTTTGGAAGGACAAGATTTCAAGGCTAATAATTCGAAAAGGAGCGGGGGTGGGATTGACATTATCAGGCGGAAGTTGGTGACAGACTTGTCTTCCAGCACGGGTTGCCAGCCATAAGAGCACGGCAGAGAAGTATCTGCAATAGCGTGATATAGATATATAGATGTGACAATGACTTACAGTTCCCGAAATCTTCTTATTCACAGCAACGTATTCAGCCGTTCTCCGAAACGCACAATGATAATCCCACTCAAGGTACTCAGTTTTGTGTCTTTTTGGTAAGATTTTTTGATGAATAAAAATGTTTCTAGCTGTGAACAATACAGCCTTTATACGCGCAGCAGAAAAGTAAAAGAGTTTTACATTCGTTAAGTAAATTATTGCTGTTCACTCGTATTGTCCTTGACGTTAAGTAGGCCAATATTACATACTTTTTGTTGGTGGGTTCTGAAGGGGTTTCAATTCGTGCGACGTGAGATTTGATTTTCATTAACATACTAAAACTTTCTGCAGTTACCAAGTAACATCCAAACGCATCAGATTATCAGTTACATGGCCTGGTGGATTATTTTGGAATTATATTATACAGAAGCGACAGTGAGTGATAGGTCAATGTAAGCATAGACCTCGGATTGGCCAGCCCCTGCATATCATATTGTTGATGACACTAGGCGGCAAAAACGTACCTTAACGAAGTAACTTATGACAACTATGGTATGGCATTGTTTTTTAAATTGATCTTCCAAATGAGTGTAGCTGCTCTAGAACAATAACCCATACCCTTGCGTTATTGCCTAAATCTTTCTACTGAGATATAACTCTACCATGGATCAAGTCTTACCAAAGGAGTAAGTGAGACGACGTTTGCATTTGAGATGGATGATAAATCACTTTTATTTGGTAGTTCATTGTGTATGGCAGTAACCGTTAGCGATACAAAATGATTTGTAACAAACCACGCGCGCACACTTATTCATCGACATTATTGGCACCATTTGCAAGCAAAGCCCCAACGAGTCTTTCTGTTAATTATCATTTTTGGTGCTGCTCGGTCACGACCCTTAGTTTAGCAATGCGCTCGCCTTGGTCTGGTTGCCTGTTACGCCAAACACCGACCGTGAAAAGAAATATATTTGGATAAAAGCTAATCCTATTTAGATATTATCTGCTGCTATTACCCCCAAGTTTAACATAAAATCACGTCTGCGTACAATATTGCTCGTCCAAAGCAGTTCCTTTGAATTAAATTTTTTTCAGCTGCTGCCACTTGCGCAAGTTTAGACAATCACAATCCGATTGATTTTCTGACAACTGCTACCAGCAATTGGAGTATATATATATATATATATATATATATATATATATATATATATATATATATATATATATATATATATATATATATATATATATATATATATATATATATATATATATATATATATATATATATATATATATATATATATATATATATATATATATATATATATATATATATGTATGGCTATAATTATTATTGTGACTAATCAATAGCTAAACGGTAGTAATAAAGTTGCTTGTCATGTGCATTGACTGAAATATTCGCCAGTTGCAATTATTTGACGGAATAGGTGTTTTTTACAAACATCCGAATAAGCATAACTACTCAATGAATTAATGCCATACTAACAGAAATTATCCCCTGCTTTATTTTCTATAGAAGTCAATACAGAAGCTGGGCTGACAGTGAAAATAATTCATAAGCTTCTCTTCACAACCCTATCAATTATGGAAGTATAAGATGACGAACACTGGGCTCCACCCCTCAAATCACGTGGGCTCATTGACCTACCAGAGAAACATGATGTATATAATTGTAATTTGTGATGAGAAAAACAATGACGAGGTCTACTGCGGCGCATGTGTCGGTGGCAGCCAGGTTGTGATTCGAAACAACTATGCCAACATTTCAGTTCCCTACATGGACTGTAGTAAACGCACGGCTGTCACAAACTATTGTTCCTAAATCCCTTGATGCGCACTGAATCTTGTAAACTCAGGAGTCTACCCATGAATAATGCACAGTCGTGTGTATGAAGTCATTCACTGTCATGCCCCGCAGTTGACCATATGCTAGTTACATTGGACGAAGCATTAATCTCAATCATCTGCAAAGCTGCTTCTTGAGAATGAATGGAATCTGCATATATAGACTATGAAGTTAATTGTGCACAAATCAAAAATTTTTAATTATCATCAGGTTATGCAAAAACATAAATTTTCTCTTGGGAAACATCTTTTGTGCTAACGCTGTAGGGTGTTTCGACCGATGTTCCGTTCCAGCTGATATAGCAGAGGGGGTATGGCTGTGATGTGGTTAATGGACCATATGATGTCACAAGCATGAAATGTGCACTGTTGAGTAGGGCGGAATTCTAGCTTAAAGGGCCTAGTGTGTAAACAAGCGATCCGAACAGGATGGTATTAACAACATGCGGTTTTGTAACGACAGCAAGACCGAGTAATCACTTAATACATTGGGTGTCCATCTGATTGCTAAAGACATGGTCTTGAATTCCTTGCTCTCGCCATGGTTCCGAGTCAAATAAAAAATTCCTAGTTTTAATGAAAGTTTTTGAGAGCGCTCAGCTCAGCTGATTAAAGATGAAGAGCACACATGAAACTAAAACTGCCGTATATTTATCCCGGTTTTTTGGTGCAATGTGCTCAGCATCAATGATATACGTTATGTGTGTAGTCGAAAATAGGGCACCTGGCATGCAACTATAGCCTGCAATGATATATACCTGATGGGCTCAACGACTTTAGCCGCCAAGGGATGGGTTAGAAGAAGCCATAGTTTATTACTATTTATCGCTCAACGGAGTGAGTCGATATATATATATATATAATGAAGGATACAAAGTTTGTTATTGTTGAAGACAAATATATATATATGAGCCGACTATATCGTTCAGCTGGTATTATATTTGACCTACACTGTCGCTTTAGACACTTCATCTACCTTAACACTGTTAAGCAGAGTAAATGACCACATCAGTGGAATATGAGCACATCAGCGCCTTGGGTGTCGGGGACTAACAAAGGAAAGCAATATGAGTTGCCTGGAGTGTATGAAAGGATCCGGGGTACCCATTAGTCTTAAGAGGGATCGCGAATCGAAATAAATGACTGTCTGCTTCAAGGCTGATCTTTGTTACATTGTGACAACTTTTAAAGCATGATAATTTAGTCGAACGTAAGAGAACAGCTTTTCGACTCGGCCCATTTTGCAGTCGATAAGAATATATGATCCAACTGCTGTGCTAGATATCATTGTCTTGCCATGGCTGAACAGGCCCATTAAGTCACTGCACAGATGACAGATAGACACTTGATCTACCCCGCTGAGCCTTAATGTAATATACACTGTTGTCGGTCGTGTGCTCATGGTACCAACTGTGCTTTTAATGCGCTCAATATATGGCTTCATTAATGTATGCTGAAACAGCTTGCCTGTACTAGTGTAGTCCAACCAGAAATCAAGCTCCCAGATAAATCCCATCGTGCACTTATGGGCAGACTATACGGGCAGCATTTAGCTCTATTTATTATTGCAGTTATCATACATACAAAGAAACCCTGTGCCAATGTATATGTGTGGTGCACGCCTTGGAAATAGGTGCACGTATATTCATCTGGTCTTAGTACCTTCCCCTGCACAACTTTTGCTTTCATCAACTGCATACTTTATACCGTTGGGAATGCTTTCATACGCAGTATTCGTACGCTGAATTCATAAACAGTATTTGCTCTTTAAGGAGGCTTATAAAGGTGTATATTCATCAGGTCTAAGTACCTTCCCGGATCTCTGCACAACTGTATTCGGGATTTTATCTGCTAACCTTGTCGCTGTATTTATATATGGCTGCAGCAATGATTCCATCTTTGATTATTATGCCTTGACGATCGCGAGGTATATTTGCAGCAATTCATCCTTCGGAATGCACTACCGATTTCAATGCATCAAGACGCGAATATGCTAATATATTGCTTTTCTGTTTGATATGCATGGCTACATTTGTGTTTATCAGAAACTGCCCCTGTGTCGGTAAGGTCACTATTGGGAAAGGCTGGTGGGTCTGCATGTTATTTCTTCCGTAAGTGATTTACATGTCCCGTAAGACATCATATAATTTTTATAGCTGGGTATATAGGTAAAGCAATTTTCCGTGGACAAACTGGGTGTATGTATTACAATGAAATCTACAATTTTAGTTTTGTTTGATTTCAATTTGAACAGGCAGTATTGCAGAACCTGTGATAAAATGGATCCGCGTTCTTAGATCCTATGACTTGTGGGGCATATTCGTCGAGGCAGTATCAACTGCGTAAGAATACTGCTTAACACTTTGCCGGTAGTTATTTCTGACTCAAAGTGTAATTGTTCGAAGAAATATTCGAAACCAGCCGTTTTTACTAGCACACTTACAGAAACTGTATTTGAGCTGAATTTGAGTTGTACCCTTGGGTAAATCTGGCATTATTTCATTTTGTTTCCAATTTATGGATGAGGTTTCAGAAAGTTTTACATAAATGTAATATCATCATAACTTTACCAGCCACCAATCCTAAGGATGACATATTTAACGCCTTACGCTTATATTACGAAATAGGCCAACTGCGAGGACAGCTCGGATTTTGCCAATTGGTTGGCAATGTACTGCTGGAGAAGACACGTGTTTGTTTGCATTCTGCTATTGATCCGATACCAACCTGTCAATATAAATCACATCCTCGTGTCTGGTCCTGGTGATGCTTTGACGGCAGGAATGGATTGGCGAAGATTAACAGCTTGTGAGTGGTCGGATTGACATGATAAATCACAATTGGCTGCTAAATATTCATCAATCACAGGGAAGAATATACAAAGAACGGTGTTTTAAAGGCTTTGATAAACGTTTCAAATCATTCAATTATTTTTTTAATAAAGATGCTTGATAGTTTATCATCAAAAGGAAAAAAAAATATTCCATTCTTGGCTTTGTCTGTCTTTCGTTCAATGATAAAAAATGTACCATGTCTATCAAAATATGTGCGTACCACTAAGCTCAACATGAACCCAATAAAGTAACTGACCAGAGGAAGCAACCAGCCTTAAATGAACACTACTGTAATGTCCACTATTGTAGCCCCAAAAATATAAAGATAAGTAGTAGAACGCAATGACTTATCTATTAAGATTATTTATTTAGGTGGCCATTTTGCAAACTCATCTTAAATAGCAGACGGTAAGATTGCATGGAGTGCCGTCATTACTGGCGACCCACATTTGCGTTTTCTGGCCGTCTTGAATCACTGGGCGACATTTCGTCATGGTAGAAACACAAGTTTTTTTCTTTATAATTACCTTCTTTGGCAAAACCACACTCAGGTGGTTTTTTTTTGAGTAGTTTATTAACTGTCTTGGAGTGTCATGTAAGGCTCGCTGGATTTCGTCATGTAATCGTTCAATGGAAATCTCCCTGTTCAAGTTCTGTTCCGTTAGCGGCTCATCCTCATTTGCATGGAGTGTTGCAATCGCCTGAATTTCCTCCCAGGCATCTCGGGCTGTGTAGTCTACGTGCAGTGGCTGTCCTGCTAATTGTAGTATAATCTGTGCTCGTTCACATAGAGGTAAGGAATAGAGTCCAGTGATGTGTTTTTTAAGGATTGTATAGCTGAGTGCGACCAGCCATGATTCAAGACGCTCAAAATTCAGCTTACATAACAAACAAGGTGTAGATGGTCATTTTGACTTAATGCCTGCTATGCGGAATTGGCTTCTGCTCCTTGAAACCGCGTTGCAGGGTTGTTCAGCGTAAACGGGGGCAATTTGACGGCAGCGGCGTTAGCTTCAGACATTTTCGAATTCGGTTGGTCCCCACTTAAACACGAACGCGACGAAGTCTTGAATCTTGACATATTCGTAATCGAAATTGACAACAGTCTTAAACCAAAAAATACAGCTAGCAGGTTCGTCTTAACGAATTAAAGAGTGACCACTACAGATTATTGATTGATAATGCCATTTTGCAAGCGCCAAAAAGCTGTCGATGATGACTAAATAAATGTTCCCAATGCCGTGATATATAGGCATCACCGACTTATGCTTCTATTGTAAAGTCTTGTAACATTGCTTGCGTGAGTTTACAAATTGGACATAAGTATTTCGATCATATTGTATGTTACCACGACTTGAGGACTTTTATACCCACACAGTACCTTTTTCCGGTTTATCGCACCATTATTGTGACGTAAAAACATTCATTGCACTTGGTAGTGTGATAGCACGCCGTGTTGATTAGTACTTTGTATGCTTATCAAATTATCGCCTTCTCACGTAGAGAGTATCTCACATAAGTTTTACACAAATGCAGACCAATGCAAATGGACGCAGTTAGTAAAATTGATTAGATCAAAGACCCAGGATGCCAACCAATAAGTAGCGCAGCATTGTAAATATGGGTGTTATTTTGGTGGAATATCGACATCATCCACCATTTTGATACTGATATTAACTGAATCGAAAAAACTTAGTCACTAAATACTAATTTCATACATAGCGGCATTAGTACAAGCTGCTCGTGCGAAACTGCTGATATCGGATCGATGTACAGGTAAATAATATCCATGATAATAGTTGGAAAATTGCTGTACGGGATATTTAAGACAGCTGGCGCTGTTGCGTCTTGGCTACGCCTTTGCCGCACTATGCGTCATCTGCAATCGGACAGTTCAGTTTTAGTGCTAAACAGTATATTAATGTCGACAAGTAGCTTACTGGCACATGATGGAACCACTGAAGAGAAAGTGCTTTGGATTGAATAGATGTTAAAGAAAGTACATGTAAAAATATATTTAGGTGGCTAGGTTTTATGTCGTCACACTTGCTTCAAATACATTATATGTATTTGATGTGCTCGCTGCGCAAAATGTGGGGCAGCATAACTTATAATGGAAGGTTATGACGACACCTACTATATGGCATGCGTTATAAATCTCGTTTATGACACACATATGTTAATTACACAGATTACAATAGACATCAGGCATCATACGGGAAGGTATGCTACTCTAGTTAGCTCAAATGATGTGTGTAGTGCGATTAGGCTTAAGTCAATGGAGCACACTTTAGTCCCAATGGCTGGATTCATATGGTAAATCAAGAGTTATTCTCTCTATATGCGACCCACGAACCTCATCATTTCCCCCACATTGTCGTTTAAGTAACACATCCCCGGATTTGTATGCACTGCATTTATAAAGATGCCCACAGAATATCTCAATTTGTTCCCAGCTGGAGTAGTAATTACGCAATTAACCACGCCAACAGAATCTTCAGTAGAATGTGGTAAGGACACACCGTGCTATCTACAATACATCTGTCGCACGCTGTCTGTTAATCGCCTATGCATCGTGCTGGAACAGTGTGCTTGTATCTTCTCAGTACCAATTCTCATATCCGGTGCGTGGATTTTTGTTATCTAGCGGATATTGTATGTCGCAATCTGGTGATATGGATTCAACGCAGCTACCCAATAACCATAGATTCTTACAATGGTTTCCTCTACGGACAACGCAAAAGTTTACGATCAGCATAAATCGCCACTGTTCAGTCAAGCTTCTACCATGTTATTATTAGCAACTGCCTTAACATCATCGTGCCATTGGTTGGCTGGTATTTAAGGCAATGGATGGCGACAATGTTGCATCATGCACGCATGACGGAATGTTACACCCACAGGACCAGCATGTGAGCTCTTTGTTATTTTGCAACTGCAGTTTAGCTTGGCATTATATTCAGTTACTTTTCATTATCTGATGTAGAAATATTTATCGCTCACTATTTGGTCTTCCTATAGAAACATATAAGGTATCGACCCTGTGTTGGCTGATTTGATCTTAGCCAGCAACTTAAACAACACTCATGGCTTCTTGTCACGCTGCCACTCGTCTTCCCCTCGATGACCAGCACGGTTCTTCTAAAATGTTATAAGGTGCGGTTCCCACTATATCCCCGTCTGATCATTCAGTCTACAGACATATACATAGCTTGCAGCACTTACGATCATATCGTCGATAATCCATCAGTAATCTCGATTAGTTAAATAGATAATGCCAAATGCATAAAGCCATATGCTGTTAGCCAAAATATGAACATGCACTACTCTCAGACACTTGGTCCTCACGGTTCAAAGCTTGCATCGTAACTTAACAAAAACATGTGTTCGTTAGCTGTGAGTTGAAGGCTATATTGAACGGACGACGATTCACAATTCACCACAACATCCTCAAAAGAAACATTATTCGCACGCTTTCTTAAACATACCTCGATAATGTAAGGGGTATACATTCTTACTAAGTCGAGGTACCATTGTCAGAACACGCGTACGAAAGTATTGTTTCACCTAAGGATCAAACTAGCAGCGGCTGGCAAGCTCGATTTCGAAAGCAAGGAAGTAGCTTCAGCAGCATATCCACTTCATGAATTGAATAAAAGTCTAGAGCACAGTTTGTGCAACATGCTAAGCTCCTGATGAACACCTACTACTTTCGTAATCAAAATATGTCCCGCTACCACACATGAACAATACGGACGACGACCATTAGGAAGAAAGACGCAAAACCATGCGTAAAGTGTTGGAACATCATGCAGGTAATGCTATAAACCTAAATAGCGGCATCGCATTTCACTGGCATGCACATGCTAGATGTAGAAATCACTTCAAAAGAACAGCCCGCTTGGTCTGTCATATAAACCAAGCCTTTGCCGCCCATCTACGTAGCGAAAATGGCTAGTGTGTCAGTTTTCGACTTGGGTGAATATTTCTGCACGTCCTATCTGTCAAGCGATACGCGGCTTATCTGGAACATGAACGTTTTAATTGTTTTGACGCCAAAGAGTATTGGCTTATATAGAAAGGATAATAAGCATGGCATCGGGACGTGAAACTAGGCTGATGCAAGAATACATGACAATGAATATCAAATGTTTTATGGCTCGAGATCCGTTCAATTTGTATTGTTTGCTGATATAATATAATATATATGACATTCCCTTTCAATGCCGAGCAGAATCCTTCTGACTGCGAGTTGACAGAGGAAGTAACACTACCTTTCTTCTACATCTGACTACAATCACTAAATTTATTGACTAGAGAGCATGATAATACGAAAACAAACATAAAACATACTAATACCTTCCATCTAATTGTAAACATAATTCTGCAGAAATTACATCCACCAATTTAACTGTTGTGTCCATTTGATGTAAGGACAAATCTGGATTGCTCGGACCAATACGTTCACACATAAATTTGTGAAAATGGTTAAATACTGCACTGTCAATATATACATGTTAGCAAACCTGTATATATGATGCTGGTTCATAAGAAGCTGCTCTTCTTGCTTTTGATTATGCGTATCTAATACATAACGCTATTAAAAGCTCATAACAAGCAATAGTTAAAAATTCATATCTTTTATTCCGTTGCTTCACCTTATACTGCCGCTGACAAAGCGAACGAGACGCAAACAGTTCTTGTGATTGTAATTGAGCGACGTTTCCTTCCTACTGAAGGATAAAGCGTGAACATCTGTCTGATGCAGTTAATGGATGATTCGTGTTTCGTGCATCGTGAAATATTTTAACGACAATCCTAAGACAGAAGTTGCATTCCTCACATTGTGCCATGTGGGTAAGACATAATCGTGTACACCATTAATGAATTAGCAAAGACAGTCATAAATAAAAATCAATTGAAACATTTAATTGATAATCACTATGTATGTATTTGGATGTCTGATTTGAGTCTGGTGCGCTATTGTGCATTTTCCGTACCAGACTCAAACCAGACCAATATATACATATATGGCGCGAGATAGATGCGACAAAGACGCACTATGCGACAAAAGAAAAAAAGGTATTTATGCATCTTCCGAGAGCCACCCTCATGATAATTTCAAATATGTGCAGCACATAGGATAAATAAAAAAGCCAGGAAACTATGGCTTTGCATTTGTGTCGGCAATGATATTCATTCATCTGCCTTGTCCGTGGAAATGTTATTACAGTCGTCATGGAATTTGCAAACTAATGGTTTCACTGTCATTGAATAGCTATAGTTAAAGTCTTATTGTCCTGCTACATACTAAAAGTCATTACACATCTTAATCAAAGGCGTAGTAGTGCCGCACATTGTGAAATACACTACCAAGCCCCCTGTCTGATTGATTGTAATCTGCATGTATTGGAAATGTATATGATATGAGGTCTCGACTCTTCATATCAATCCTAAAAAAGTACACAGATTAGATTAATATATTCTTCGGTAATCTATTCGCCAACCAACATAACCACAATAGTCCGAATGTGAATTTCCTCAGCTGTATGTATTTAATGAAACACCATGCTGTTACAAGCTTATTACTTAAAAACGTCAGCGACATGATTAGGGATGCTGGCTATTGCCTATATCTAAACCGGCACCTGTAGTCAAAATTAAAGAGATTATTCCCATATCTGGACTACCATGCTAATAGAATATAAAACAGGCAAAAGAGGTGATATGAACCCTTTCCTCTTGTCTGGGAAGAAAGTTTGCATATGCTAGGCAGCTATTTTACATGCGATGCTTGCAACTTGTATCAGCTTCTGCCAAGTATATTCCATCGAACATTCAATTGAGTATAGCTGCTCTTTCATACTCTATCTGTTATTTCATTTGACTGCGATGCAATTCGAGCCGGGCCGGCCAAGACAAGGTAAGCGTGTCCTCATTTAATGGTTAAAACGACGTTTACAATATATATATATATATATATATATATATATATATATATATATATATATATATATATATATATATATATATATATATATATATATATATATATATATATATATATATATATATATATATATATATATATATATATATATATATATATATATATATATATATATATTTATATATAGATAGATAGATATATATGAGACGACACGTCACTACGAACATAGGATTATAATGGTGTAACATCAACATTATCTGTTCTTCTAAAGTACATCTACCACAATAATGCTCCGTGTACGCCAGACCACGTATGGCTTGTCCGCCTAGATCATCAACTAAGGCCAAAAAATGCCCCTGCGCACCAAACGTTTCCGGGAATCGAGCACTGGATTAAAGAAAAAGTCTCAAAATGTCTTTGTTGACCACATGAAAAGCTACACTCCAAGTTGAGCCGCCGGTAGTTAATCCACAACACAAATAGCATGCTTAGCTTATCCATGATCAAAGGGAAAATATCTGATGGATATAACTGACAACAAAATGGGTGATTCATGAGTATTGGTAAACAACTCTCCTCGAGTTAAATACGTGATTCCTAAATAAGAAAGAATATGTTATAATACGTTAAGAATCGTAACATGACATCCGTATTTGAAATATGACAGAGTGCTATTTGATCTGTTTAAAAGTGCCCTTTGTACTTTAATGATGTTCGATTAGTCATGTTAGGTGTGTTACATGCGCACTTATCGTATTAACGTCGGCTAAAGCTTATAGATCAACCCAAGTATGGGAGATTTACAGTTAACTTGATTAATTCTGAAGCTTTTAGACGAAAATGTCCAGGTGAGCATTAATTCTACATCGGTCAATTTTGTGCCACTTTATAGCAACCTGCATCATATTATATCCTCCACGGTCGTTTACATATGGCAAATGAATGGTATTTAGTCAACCTGCTTTTAATTATCCGTTTGCCAGCACTCTTGGTATGCGATCTAAGCATCTTGAATCAGGCGATCTAAGCAGCCACGTGGTAACGGTCGACCGACTACGTCACAATCTTTTTCCTAAAAAATATCAATCAAATTAAGAATAATCGCTACAATTCCTAGTCAATTGGGATATCTCACGTTTGATATAAATTTTCAAAATGGCAACAGTTATGACTTAATGTTCGTGTTATGTTTGCACTGTTCTTGCCAAACCACATATGCAACTACGAATTGGAAACTGTCGTTGGTCGCTGCCCAATTTCTAGATCTGATAATAAGTAGAATCCCAGCTGCATTTCAATCATCCATCTTTCATATTGTAAAAGTATGGCTGGAAATTACATATACATCGGCGCTATTCGTTAATATGCTTATGCAAAAGTACAGTCAATTTGCGAACAAAAAACGAGTGATGAAAACACGCCAGGGCTCAACACTTGACTGCTTGCGGTTTTGGGTTACATAATACGTGGGGGTAAGAATGGCAGAAAGAAGCTCTGCTTTTCCTATACTGTCTAGCTTTAGAGCATGCTGTTAATATTGCGGTTGCTAGGCACGAATTTGCTGGGTTCGCAAATTAGCCATACGAGCATGCACGACATAAAGTCTCTAAGGACACATTCCTCGCGATTTCCTTTGTCATTTTTACTTTGGACGTCATTAAGAATGCAGCATAACTCACGCGATAGATGCGATGCATAAAGATTAAATAGAAATCTAAATAATCAGTCCCATTACCAGTGAAAAGAGAACTGTGGAATTTGTATGCTCGCCGCTGGATAGTTCGATCATAGGAACAACAAGACATATATGTGGAATCGGTATTAAATGAATCTTTGAATGAAATTTTTATCAATGATCAATTACAAAAGAGGAGAAATAGCCATGAAGCATATGTAGAAGACAGGGTGACTGCAAGATAACACAATGGTAGGAACGTAAGACTTTGGCTACCTCTGATTCAAACGAAGGCGGTAAAAGGCTATCATTGGGCAGGTAATATCCAATCAGAGCCCGGCTAGAAGACTACAAAGCTGGAGGTTAGTACATTGCAACTTTTTTAATCCACGCCAGTTTTTATCACATGGTGACATAAGAGGCCAACCATTGCAAATCGTCTGTTTGATAACAACCAAGTAATACGTATTTTTGAGCCAAACTATTGTTGCGACGCGGGTCTGCAATCCCTTTACATCGACAATACGGCATACGGTATATTAATGAGGCTGAACGAGTTATTGCGGCTCTAAATAGCAAATGTTTTGTCGATGTTGCTAATAACAACCCGTTATGTTCCCGCTGGTTGCATGTGCAGGGCTTAATCAAAGGGTATTTAGAACATGTCTCAGTGACAGTTCGGAAGTTCCGCTATATTTTACTGATCGGGGTATTCACGATAAAGTACCTGGTGTAAGCAGCTTAATTAAACGCGCATGCACGCAAATGAACATTGTTTTGCTGTTTATTGTAGGTAAATCGTCGATGTGTTATTGTTTCGCTGCGTCGCGATTCCTTCTATTAGTTTTGTTTGCGCAGAACAGACAACAAAATCATGTTTTGAATTGATAACGCTTTTGTGCGTTTTATGTATACAGTAGTTTTCGCAAATTACGTTATAGATATCAGCTATCATCACCAATACGATCTGTAACTACTTATTAGTGTGAGAATGTTCCATAATATATTATATACAGCATCACAAAGGAAATATATTCAACACTGACCGATTTACCATGTCCACCCCCGTGTAAATAAAAGCAACCTGTATCAAGGATGGGTGACTTGATTGTGGCTGTGTCTGGTGCCCTACTGTGACACTCATTCATGCAATCGTGTATACCGTTATGCTTATGGATAAATTACCAATTCGTCAACTATTCGAACAACTTCTCAGCCACTGCAGCTACGTAACATCACAAATATTCCTCGCTGTGCTGAGCGACGCCTATAAATTGAATACATCTCGCCTCTAAAACTTTATATAATATACATGTTAATGCCAGTTTAGAATCATGTCGTTAACCTTAAACGAACCACTCGGCATGATTTTCTTTGGAGGCATTCGAATTTTAACAAATGAAAAGTCTATTCCCACGTATATTTGCAAATTTGTTAACCTCAGATGATGGAGTTACTGTGGACAGCGGTTAAAAAGTTCATCTGCTCTGCGAGGTGTTCCCAACATTATCGATCAATACACACCAGATGTCCGCCCAAAAGCAGAGGCGAATTCGACGACCTGCCGAAGCATCAAGAAAATGTCACTGAAAATTGGTTTCCGATGCTAAACATAATTTTCCGACATACCTGATAAGCACATGCTTAAACAATAAAAAATAGGAATAGGTGGTGGTATATCGATAGCATCATATGCTTCATTACCAAATGTAAACAGGGTTATTTTCCGTAGCATTTGGACCCTTCCACGCCCGTGTCTTTTATATGACGAGTATACAAGCGACAGCACGTTCTAATTTACAAATACGATCATCATGCCGGTATGTGCCATATATTGAGGTTAGTTTAACAATCATTACACTGCCAATTGTTTGATAACTATGCTGCCTGAGTTGTGTCGTATGTTTTGTCCTATCGTTGGACGAATCTTGGGACTTGAGAACGCTACACTTTGGCACATGAATTCGCAGCACCACGAGACAGCTTGATTGTATGTTAGGTTGGCTAGAATAACCAATGTTATTCGTTAAAGTAATCTCCTGCGTTCTATTAGCCTTTTGTTACAGGAATTTCAGAGTGTTGGATATGAATGAATTATAGGGGTGTATTTGACAAATTCGAGCTAGCCGCCGGCATTCTGTGCCAAGTAAATACCAACTATATGGCATGCGATGCTTGCTATTATATTATATCCGGCTAAAATAGTTAAAATGACTTCAAAATAGATGCAATTTGATTATAAATTAATACAGGGTGGTCGCAGTACGAACAAAAAATAAACTCCCACATCAAAAAAAGTTTAACAGCTTTAGATGCCCATGACAGGTTCAGAAGCTCGGAAACCAAATAAAGCTCCCATCAATATTCTATTAATCCTTTAACCTATCACGTTGTAAGACTTTGATATGACCCATTTTTGGGATTTCGGTCATGGGTAAAGTAGCTGATCAGACGGTGGAAGCGGTTCACTGCGCATTTGTTGACAGCTTTATTGCCGATTTATGTCTGTATTTATGCCAACATGCAATCACAATGACAGCGTATAATCACATCCAGAGCATGCGGTTATAATATCTGCGGGTATGACCACGTCACATGGATTTTATGTAATCGTACACATATAATGCCCTATCATTTGACGTTCTAGCTGGCCTGCGATTAATACATGCTTTCAATAATCGTGACAAGAGCTATATTTAAGTTATGGAAAATAGCTATCAACGCAATGATATTAAATGATCAACGTTATTGTACGATCTTCGTCAACTGTGACGATTGCTACACACAGTGCATCAAATTTGCTTTAAATGGACGAATAACCCGAGTCACCAATATAAACAGCGGATCGTCGCACTCACTGCGATCAGCCGAATAAGGTCACATTACGGTGGTTGGTTAGTTTAAAAGCTGTTTAAATTTCTGTCATCGTTCTGTTCTTCTTGAAAAACCCGATTTTTGGCGCCATGCTGAGTTGCCTCAATTGTTGTTGGTGTGGAAATCACAGATGTTGGGCTGCTTGACTCTTTTGTTCGTTCAACGTTCTCATCATGTGAGTGCGCATCCGCGTGTGTGGACTTAGATGTAAATTATTCGAGCATGATTAATGTGATATGTCGCAATACGTAATGTAGTTTTACAGATGAATTGTGTATTTATTATAATGTGATTGAAGCATGTTTTCTAATTATGTTGTTCTTCGGACAATGATGTATCGTTTCAGTCATCCGAATACATAAATGTGCAATCTGTTTCTACAGTGTCTCACCATAACTTATGTATGGCTGGCAAGAAAGCTATGATGGTATTTCATTAAGAGGTCAACAGCCTCTCACATAAGTCTTACTGGTCATCCCTACCATCAGTGTCACCCAAAATATTGTGTATTTGTAGGTCGAAATCTCCCACGAATGAAATGTTTTCCAAACACCATATGATGCTGATGGAAAGGACAGCTTAAGGAAAACTTGTTCCACAGCGTACTTTGGCGTCGTTTGGGCCATCCGCCCTAAGGGTTAAGTAATTCCGTTTTGCATTTTGCAAGCCATTTGGAACGTACATTATGCTAATATAAGCAATTCTTATGCGACTGTAGTCAGCTCCTATGGTGAATGTTTGATGTCCTCCTATTCATTTAGGAATGGGCCCGCCCTCTGAGTATGGAGCAATATGCCGTCTTCAAGTGATGATTCCGATTTGAATTGTGTGCGTCTAGCAATTATCGACAGCATTTCTAATAAGGAATGTGCATTTAACATTAAATCGTTTATTCAATTCACGGCGCTTCATTGCTTTGGCTTTGGGAGCAACAAAATATTTATGCTAGTCATTGTATACGTCAGCTGTAATCGCCATTGGGAAAAAATACAAATATCAACTTAGTATAGACGCGTACATATAAAGGGTATCTGGTGTACAACCGCATTTTTTACCTCGCTGTGCCTAAGACAATGAGTAAAATTTATTTACTGCTTATCGCGACTAATGAGAGAATAAACAATCAAAGCTATTATCTTCATCTATGTATTATGGCTATTTGAGGCTTTGTCATATCATAAATTTGCTGCAAGAAGTCCCCTGGCTTGTTAACGTGCTTTCCGTGTATTAGAAAGTGGTTTGGTTTTTGCTTGGTTGCTGGCAGTAAAACTGCGACAGAAGGTACATAATTCGAGCTTGCACATATCATTGAAGAAAATTTAGAAGGAAAAAGCTAATCTTAATTCATTACTCGATCACGCTGTACGTGAGTACCCTCGAGGGCGATCACGTCTTAGTTGAAAAGAGCCAAAATCTAAGCTCTACTCATTCACTTGGTACGTGACGGCCTTAGAGGACGATCACTTACTGTTATTGCATATTGGGCTGAAATAGCAAAAAACAACGGCTTTAATTTACTAGCCTTATTTATACGGGCATTGATGCTTAGAATCAGCGAGATGCACATGGTGATGAACATTAACACGGACTACTGACGGTAGCAAGTACAAAAGTCTTGCTAGTCAAGGTAACGAACAATGGCGTTGGTGTTAAGTACCCGGTGTCAGGATGTCATGGTACATGTCTTCACCCCTCCATAAGAAGCACTCAGACATGGCGATACAGAAAATTTCTCCAGGAACAAACTTATAATGTTTGTGTCCTTGCAGGCAAAGTTATTCACTGGAGTAATAATCAGCCAATTTCGAGAAGTTAAACCTCTCAGATGCCATGATTCTTGTTATTCGAGTATTCTTAAAGCCCCATTACTATATGCTTCCGTGGCAAGTAAAGTAGTCTGACGATGCGCGATAAACCGAAACGGTCCGCCAACAAGTCAAAACAGTCGATTGCATGGAATACAAATTTTTCAACAACCTCCAAAGTTGACCTACTATACTTTCCGTGGTGATGCCAAGCTTCTCTCTATGCTTATCGTCCAACTTGCATCAGCATACAACAAAAAAGCTTGTTCAGCATGCAACGAAAAACACGTTCACGTCGCACATGGAGTTATAATAAAACAAATGAAATTACTTCCTGTTCCATTTCTTAAATATCGCTTCAAATAACATATTCAATGTGTTGATGGTCACTTGAAGGTAATGTGTGCCAAACTGATTGATTTAAAGTGTACTTTATGATACCATTACTTATTAAATAAAAGAACACCCGAATAACGACGTAACACGCCTTAAGTGGTACAGTCATGCATTATTTATTCTGTTGTATTTTGCGTAACATGTAGCTGCGAATATGATTTGATTTCTATCTGCCAAGTCGCTATACTGGATAGCAATCACGTTGTGGGTGTAGCAACAAAATTTTGATTAGCTTCATATTGATACGTGATATCATATTCTATGCTGGGTGATTACTGAGTAGAGATGGAATATTGAAGCTAATGCTATATGGTGGAAATATAACATGTAAATATTATTTCTCGTAGATGACACACATAGCTGTGCTGTTCCACTGACATCGCAGAAAGCGACGTTTTTTTGTAATTATGCATCAGCCGTGGGGAATACTTAAATTATTAGGTCTTGTCTGATAACACCTTCGCAATATTCCTGGATGATTATAGGCTATTGGTTTGTGATCATACATGTCTAAGTCGACAAACACGGAACCAAAGAGCATTAAAAGCTTACGCCCGTGAACGAATTGCTCATATAGAGAATTGAATTTAAGCCCGTCGTACCACGAGATGCACAACATCTGCGCACCTGCCCTCCACTCTCCTGTTATCTGCTTAACACATATACGCGTACATTTTGGTTGCTATGAATAGTTGAAAATAAGATCGAAGCAAGCAAAACACCTTCGCTAAATATAACTAAAGGATGAATTTGCCAATCTTCAATATAGGCCATGCAGTTTGTTCGTATCCGACTGCTGTGCATGTCGTGCTTTCATTGTTACCAATACGATCTTATTAACAAAGGTTCAGGCACACATACATTGTATTATATTTGCAAACTCTCTCTCTCTCTCCCTATCTCTATCTCTCTCTCTCTCTCTCTCTCTCTCTCTCTCTCTCTCTCTCTCAAAAACACACAGGCACACATTTAATAATGTAGAACGACGGATGTTAGAAATTATAATATTTGGCAAAACTATACATTCTGTTGGTATTCGGCTGATTGAGCAATGGAGCATTCCACGCGGTGTGTGATTTGTATGCAAAATCATGACCAGCTAATCTGCGCAAAGGCTGAAAAGATACACACATGCTTAATGTTGCATCAGATATTATGAAGAGGGGCGATCTGCACAATATAATAACGGTTCTAACTAAATCAGGAGATGGGTTGCATAGCTACGTACTGTTACCACACATAGAATTGTTGAAATGCAATTAATGCGACATTCGTCAATGACGTTATTATGCTTATACTGGATAGATGTTAGCAGCCAGAATATATTACCACGATCATTTTGAGTAATATTTTGGCGAACAGTATATTAACGGTGCATGCATATAATATAAATGCAGACACACGCTGTTGTTAAATACGATTGCCCGCTGCATCTGCATTTTCAACCCATATGTTTAAGCTTCTTATCGTAACAACAATATAAAGGCATTTGTCTGCTGCAGATTGCGCTGATCGTAAAGCTGGATGTTGTCCTAAAACATAACGTTCCAATTAAGCATTGCCACGCGTAACCCGCTGAGTAATCAATAATGCAGTAAGGCTATATCAAACCATCGTCTACTTCGGTCGCATATAAGAGACGGGCGCAGATCCCAGTTGCAAATCATGAAAACGCTAATGTGCGAATGGGATACAAAGCATAATTTGTTTTATTGATTTTGGTTTCGCTTGATGGGACGTCAGTCGCTTGAGGTATACACAACCTGCTGCGAGACGAACTTTGTGTTTTAACATAACAATATGCATATTGCGTATTAAGATTGTTACGGCTTATTAGAACACCCACCCTTTTAATTTCAATCTATCGACACATTTCTGTTTTGCATAGCTCAGCAAGTATATTATGTTTGTCCGATTGAAGGCGGCGTACAGTTGTTGTATTTAATCTGCTTGGTTTAGTTACAAGATCCATATAAATATAATCTGTTGTTGATCAGGCTAACGTTATGGTTGAAATATCTAAATAACTGAAATTCTCATAGTGTCGCGGACTGACCGCAGAAGGAAGTACGTACCTCAAACAATGTACGTACTTCGTTCCCAGTACGGCGAACCTCGATTGAGGTACACATGACAGTCGTGCCTCCGCCCTCTGCTGTTTTGCATTTTATGACACAATTTTCTGAAATGTGTTTGGCTTTGAACGATTTAATCATGCAAATATATAATGCCCATTTGGAACCAAATGTGTTGTTGTGATCGATATCGGACGTTCACTAGAAGAGTTTTCACTTTCATTATTCGACAGCGGCTGCAAGTTGTTCGACGTTCATTGTTAAAATTTTGTACACACATCAACATGGCAGAGGTAAGGTCTATGTTTTCTCATTAACAAGTGTATCATCTAATTATACATTATATGCTTTTCAAAATTCTATGACATATTAATGAGCTATCGCTAATAATATAACACCCCTGATTTTTCTGAAACAATGGCGTATTGATGCGTCCGTACTTAAATCGAAGTATGGCGTACTTTCTTTTGAATTGGCGCCATAGTCTGATAGTAGATCGTATACAGATAAAAAATGACACTTACGACTCATACGATCGAACCACAGGTCGAATGTAGTCTTTCCTGGTGGTGTTCTTATATAAGATTATTTGTTTTAGAAATTTGAAATCTCGTACTGATGGAGTGACTAGCCCCGCTCTGACGACAATATACATATAAATCAACAAAATGTCGTGCACGGCTTGAAGCGACAATGTTAATAATTCCAACCGAATATGATTAAGTCTGTTAGTAAAGGGTGATATACAAAATCACACAAGAATTGCTGGTTTGTGTTGTGTACTTAAACATTGATTATAATATTTAATGTATGTATTTGACTAGACAGTGTCTGAATTACTTCGTTTTTTTCCAGAATTGAATAGCTATTGGCCATGCCATTTTCAAAACGGTGTGGTTCTGGAAGCCTTCATTCACAATGAGGATGTTTGGAAAGTGGAAACCTGAAATCAAAATTTCCAAGTGGTGTCAAAGAAATACTGTTGGATTTGGTTGGAAAAAAGAATCTGTCCATTCATTTTTCTCAATGAAGAAACTATTCCTGTCAGGGGTGTACCAGGTCCTGCCTGAACAATAAACCACTCTTTTACTGGTTTCGTCTATATACTCAACCAGAATATTGCCCTCACACCGCTGAACAAGTTCATAAGACTTTGTGCATATTATTCTCTTCCTTTCGTTTCTGCTGTCGTGGCATTTAGTACAATCCGATATGTATGCAATAGGTATTTTACCTGTGTGGTGTTTCCACTTTAGATCTCTGAAATTTTAAATAATTGTTTTCAATATATTTCATTCCATACAACAGAGACACAGAGAGAATATTTTATTCTGGATTTGTGCAGAGTCGAATTTGTAAATGTTATCGCATAAGTCTATCTTTACTCCTTGGCAGGGAAGAGACTGCCCCAATTAAATCCCGCGCTGATAAGGTCAGGTAACCAGCGCTTCTTTGTCTTTCTGAATTAGATTTCAACAACATCACATCGATTTGCTCTCTGTTCCAAACCCCTCCCCCCTTTCTGTTTTCAATGCCATCCCACGTTTTGTACATGCTTTCCTCTAGTTTTGTCATTCAACACTTTCTGTTGTAATATGTATGTCTGTACATGTATAGGTATATTAATTAATCCTATCTCTGTAACCTGTCCTAGACATATCACAATTATGTATCTCACTTATTGCATCAACATCATATTTATACCTTTAGCTGTCAAACAATCATAACGTTACTATACTTGGTGTCATTATCTGCCTCATTGTAATACTGGTAATTGATTTGTAGTGTACCTGCACTCGAGGATTACTCGGTATCCTATAATGTAATACCGAATATTTTACGTATGTGATTTTGAACACAATTTGCTTCTTGAGAATTATTTGTAAAATAAAATTTACTCAAACATTGCTGTTCCTCCACTCCTTCACTAAATATGGATCTGCATGATATGTTGTTAAAGGCATATAATTTTGCCGATAGTTAATCAATTATTAGCAGCATGTAGGATGAACACCATCATGAAGTTTACAGATAATGTTCTAATGACCACTGTCCACATTGCTATGGAAGTAATTGTAATAAAAAGGGTAGTAAATTTCAATTCAACCTGATCGGTGACCCCGTGATTTTGTGAACCTTAAGTATGCTAAAATGATAATGTTCTTTACATATGTAATGATGCTCTTTCCATCTGTAAAGCTTTAAATAATAACCTAACAACCAATAATAAAAAGAACAAAAGTTTTCAAAAACTCAGAACAGGCCAACAAAAGTATGAAAACATTCTGGCATTTTGGCATTCTGTTCAATATCAAACACCTGGCTTTGTTATTTTATTTGAGAAGAACATTCATTTTTAAACACAACTGAACACATATATGAACACTCTCAATCAGACCCGGGTGGACAACAAGCGAAATTTGAAACAATCATTGTACGGCGTACTTCGATTTGAGAACAAAACTATCAGGTGTGCAAATGGATTGACATGGGGTGTGATGTTATCATCCATAAGTCACAAATATGCCATAAAATTTTCACTAAACTATACTTCATATAATCTAGACAAACTATGCTCCGCAAAAAGTAAGTACTTTACTTTGCCAAACTGATTCAAAAAGGATTTTTGCCTCATCAATCTTCGGGAAAGACATGCGATGGCCGCCGTACTAAAGTTTGAAAACGCGTCGAAAAGACTTTTCGTACACGTGCGACGCTAAATATAGTCCCAAATCGAGGCTGTGACAATTAAGGGGGTTTCCATGATTTTACCCAACCAAATCTCAGTAAATGATGTCACAATTTGCAAAACAGTTGAGAAAATGTTTATGTATGCATACTTCAAACCAAGTATGCCGTACTGGGAATGAAGTACGTACTTTGTTTGAGGCACGTACTTCCTTCTGCGGTCGTGATTGACCTGGTAACGCAGTTCTTTTGCATTTGGTAATTGCTTGGTTTTCATCTGCTACCAATGCGATACCATTTTGCGATGCATAATAGACCTATTGATGCGGTGATTAACACCAATGAAGTTATTGGAAATGTGCATATTGTGGCATCATCTATTCTAGCTATGTTGTTAAAATCTTTTATTGAATCAAGAGTTTAAATAAATCGTGGATTAAATTTAGATCAATTATTTCTTGAATGGGTGTGTGTAATAAAGATAATCAAATGATGATAAATATGAAGAAAGTCGCTTGATGCGTCTCTGCCCTACTCAGACAATAGGGATTAATAAATATTATAATTGCCTGGAAGTATCTTCAGGAACCACGATTTACGAAGAAGGCTAACCCAGATAATTATGCGATAAATTGCAAAGCACAAATACCGGTTGGCCCATAGATTCCCGGGTAGGTAGTTCAGGTGCTTGCATTACACAACTTATATGCCGTACCGAGGAACACAATGCGGCCCTATGATAACTTAAATTTCTTGTCATTCACATCGAGCTGATTCTAGAAACAGATGAGTTGGTAGAAATTAATAATGCGCGTAAAGGTTATGACACTTCTTGGCCGGGTTCAGCCGTTTAATCACTTTGTGCAATGTCAGCGACGATTAATCATTGTATGGGGAACTCTTGCCTCAATAACTTGCTCGTTGTTTATTAACTCCAACTTCTAACGTCTATATATTTATTTCCAGCGCAAAACATTTCAATACTCACCATTATCTCGATGGCAATAGATACACATAAACTTATAAACGAGCATTAGACAAAAAGTATTTTTTTGACAACGGATCGTATTTATAAATTAACCTGATTCTTCAAGAAGCTGGCGATGTTGCAACTATAGGTTTCACATATGAATTCTTTTACATTAAAAAAAAAGGTGTCCAATGCATATTAAGCCACAATGTAGGGCATTGACCAACCCCGCATAATCAATTGCTGTTTCGTGACAAACATCACAATTAGCTCCAATTAACCCGACAGTAATGAAGACGAATCACCCAGTTTAATCAAACCAGGACCATGTTCACTTTATTGTCTCGACAGTAATGGCTTGCACGCTTATGCTCTGTACAGTAAATTATGAAAAGCCGGTTGCAGTCGGCACGGCTGGTCAGGCATTTCAAAGACCTCTTTATTAGGCAAACCAAAGATGTGTGTCGGGTGTAGTCTTAGGTACGGTTTATTGTAGGTTATTGTTAGAGCTTTAACATTTGCAATTAATGCGTTTGAATGTAAAACATGCACTCATTGACACCACAGTCGTCAACCTGAATGTCCCCGTGTATATTGCATTAATATCGTCTTGATTATGCAACATTGATATCGTAACTTAACTTGAAACCATCTACGTTACTGAGCATCGCGGCTGCAGGGTAAAACCACTTTGCTCTTAACCGCCATTGTTAAGAAGTCCGCCTATGCGATCTGTTTCAGCAATAGCGTAAAACACTCACACGCGTTGGTATGCACGAAAATAAACACACTCATTTGCGGGCGAATACCTATGTTCACCGACAATAGAAGTGTTTATCCTGCCTTTTCGAACACTGCAGTTACTAGCATACAAAATGGTACAGCACTCTTTATATGTACTAAGAATAACGCTGATGGGGAAATACAGCATTTTCAACAAATACATGGCTCAGTTGTGTTACATTCATTTATTGGCGGTTAACCAAGGACATGTTCAGAGTTTATAAGCCGAATGATTAGATCGACAACGTTTTTGAAAATTCATTTGGTCCATCTCCAGTTATTGGCCATGTCAATCAAAAAGTAAAGGAGAGGCATCCCGTGGAGATTGACCCTCTATCTATCTTACAATAATAAGTCTATACTCGATATCTACCTATAACCATAACTTACTTATATATAAAACAAAATGGCAGATACCTCCAAATGTGCAATGGTAGTTTATCTAATTTTAGTACTGGTGAGACACAGAGTTCTATTTTCTGCAAATCCTATCCGTTATGGGTTTTCGACACAACCTGTGTGACGCACAGCCATCTGAAACCTAGGATTATACAGTTGGGATACTTGCAACATACGGACGTTTCTATTCGGGGATTTTTTAATAACCGGATGTTATAAATAGGCGCGCATGCGCATAGGGGTAGCGTGCGAGTGACTTCCGCCCAAGCTGGGTCTTGAAATGTGCTTCTGTAATTTGGACTGAATTAAGTCTAGTTTGTCTACCAATATCAGAGTTTAGTACATATTACATACTCTACTCATTTAACAAGCCTCAACGCACTAAATAATCGCGATAAGCCTCAATGTCACAAGATTTCACTTTTAAACAGGAAATAATAAAATCGATGATGGGCAGTGCTATTAATCTTATCCCATATTTACGCAGACGTACGAGGAGTCGCGTCTCCAAATCGGAAATCGATAAAAAACTATTACTGTTAGTCGCAGCACAACCTTTCTTCTTGCAAAAGTTAATTTACGCGTGTGTAGGGGCCGAATAGGGAAAATATATATATTACCGCATTCAACCAATAATATAAAGTATAATGCCTAATTCAGCGTGCGAGCGATCGTATATATATGCATGTAGTCTGTAAATGCGCCTATACGATCCGGATATATATATATGTCAGTATATATATATATATATATATATATAATATATCCGCATACAACCATATATAATTAAGCATATATGGCTCTATATATTATCACAGTCTGCATCCGTCGTATGTGGTACATATATAAATATACACCAATCACATATATATTAGAAATATATTATATATATATATATATATATATCTGAGTATCCTTGTATCTATAGAGATATATGTTTGTATATTTACGTCGAGGTATGCACAGGCTTCTGTGATACAACTGTTTTTTAGGTTAGTCGAGAGATAAGGGAATCAGCTAACTTAGTATATATACTATAGCAGATAAATAGTATACATATATCCATATCACCAACGCGCAGCCATAGACATGATATATAAGATATGATAATAGTATTGCGATATATCTCTATGATATATATAAGGGATATATATATTTGCTATAAATGCGAATTGCATGTCACCCGACGACCAGTTAAAGATCCAACGAAACGCGATATGCAAATGAATTACAGTCGTCTTTGCAAAGTTCTCCAGGCACTATTTATGCCGTTGCGGCACTGTAATGGTATTATATCTTTTTCTTCTCTAAATCCACGGATTACCATGAGATTATCGTCCATAGCACTCAAGCGCCTCTCAAGGATACAATATATGAAATTAACCGCTATTTTGACTATAAATAAAATAACGGTTCGCTACTCTCTCTAACGTACTATGATATACAAAACATATATCAAGCGGGATCTGTGCGCTTGAAGTAAACAACGATATATTATATATAATATACATATATTACTATATATAAAAGCATAAATATATTCTGTTTGGTGATAGGTGCATATTGGCAAATGCTTAATTACATTTATAAATTTATATTAGGTATATTAAATCTATAGCCATATTATAATATATACTATGATATAAGTATATCGTCATATATATCATACATAAGACTTTCCATCTTGGGTAATCATAAGGGTTATAGTGTAATACAATCGTCGATATATACCATAGGGGATATATATATATATATAACTCATATATGAAGTCTTTTAATATATGCTCTATATATGAATTATATATACAATATATTCAACATATACATAGCTCATTGTATTACATATATATATATGGCGATTATATATACATGTTCATATATATATAATATATACTATTAATGTGACAAACGAATGCAAATAAATTATAGCTGCTGTCACCCTCGATATAATAATATGACATCAACTGAGAGCATTTAAGTGAATAACCCACGTTTTGGTTCATATTGTAATTAGCTATTGGTCAACTAGCTCTAGGGTATTACAAAAACACTTAGAGATCGCTTCATTATAATCAAACATGCTAGAGTTGAAAACGTCCAATTTCCCTATGTGCAGCATGGTTTTGTCATTTCATCAAACGCGCTTCACGTGATGCTGCTCTTGTCTGATATGTATCTCATCCAACCAGGAATTGTAAAGTGCGATTGTCAAACTTTATAAATCTGTGGGAGCATGTTGGAGGATTAAGAGTGACTTCCGCCCAGTATTTGTACTTAAGAAAAGAAATGAGGATTCCATCCAAATAGTATATTATCGACCAAATCATTTTTAACATGATACACTTTTCGTTTAACTGTCTGTAACGAGAACCATGGACTGCATAGCACACAATCTTTGGTCTATATTTTTAGGCATTCAGTCAAATGCCGAATGCAATTATTGGTTAAAAGAGAAAATCTGATTGGGCTGTTTAAACCTATCAAGATAATGCTCGTCGTAGTATTAATGCATTTATATCATATTTGCGAATATTGAATAATACATTATCAATTAAATATGCATCGATTAAATAAACCTGACTAATAATATGTCGTCGAGCTCGATATTATAGCAAGTCCTCCGCTGGAAGGTATAAAATACCTGCAATTGTTGTTGAAAGCTTGCCAGTATATCGGAATAACTCGATAATGTATATCATGCGATATATTTTAAACAAATGCCATGGCACTACATAGCGATTATTCGGGAAGAGAGGGGCCATTTTGAAGAGTGATATTCCCTGCCTAGACAATCAAATACTTGCTTCAAGCTAGTTGTTACAGCATCGCCCTGTCTCTAGTGGCTCAAACAGGGATATTTTGTTGCGTTATGTGTCGTCCCTTGTTGTGAAAGTAGGCCATATGGACAAACACACGGCATTGCATAATATGATTGTGAAGCTTTAACGCCGAAAAGTTACCACGCATTTGCCACGCTTTATATAACCGCGGCGTTGGCTGCAGCAATATATTGCCTGAGATTTGTTTAAATGCTGCTACCATTTGTGCTGATGTGTTTCATTCCGCACGATGTATGAAGCTTTCAGTTCCGCGTGACTCCTCTATCACCTTATAGAAAAAGGCCGACTAGTGTTGCAATATTGATAAATGCTAACTGAGCTATAACGTGAAACATTTGTTTTCACCATCGATCCCTATATGAATCAACGATGACCATTATAATACGATATACTTGGATAATAGCTAGTCAAATTAGGATATTATTGGCTGCTATTAACACAAAGTTTAACCAAAGAAATGACGTCTGCGTATCATATTGGTCGTCCAATACAGTTCCCTTGTATTTGGTGTTTTCCAGCTGCTGTCGCTTGAGCAAGTTTAGAATATCACAACCCTGGAGCATATTAAATTCTTACCCTTATACACCTACAATACACTACCGGGCAATCTTCTGTTCGAATGATATATTCTACCAAGATATAGATTGCATAAATATATTGCTGATATTATTCTTGTTATCCCTTATGAAACGCTCAGAGCTAGTGCTACAGAAATACCAATATATCAATCGTTGCATTTTGCCATGTGCTGCTTCACTGACAAAAGGTGCACGTACGTTCACATTCATATATATTCATTGATTCTGAGATATTATGATGGTTCACGTGGCAGATGCGACTATTTAGTACCATGTTGGTAAACAGAAAACACCCACGTTGATTCAGAAAAAAATCGGGAATTTGTCGGTTTTTTAAAGGCGTTTTGGATAATAATGGGATGATACGTCTGCTCTTTAGTGGGAGCTTTAACAACCACGACGAGTGTGTCCATTCTATTTAAAGCTTTGTTCTATACTTTATTGTTGATGAAAGATATTTGACCTCCATTGTCGTTCTAGTCCCTTCATCTACCATTACATTGTCACGAGTATATGACCGCATCAATGGAAGGTGAGCACATCAGAGCCTAGGGTGTCGGGGTCCGAAAAAAGAAAAGTATTATGTTGAGGTCAAGCAAACTATACGAAGAACCTACGTGAATAACGGCTGTCTTTTAAATTCACTGTAAAAACGTTTGATCATCTTTTATAATTTATGTTATATTGAACCCAACAAATAGGCATTCGCATGACTAGAGAGTCGTTGTTATCAAAGCAAAAACGCGAAACGGATGTTGTTAGGTAGGGACACCGTAGTAAATATTGCAAAATTCAAGGATTTGACCATTTGCTGATATATTGCGCTTGTCCACTGTGACCTTATATTTGTGAAGCAAATGATGAACTTAACACATCTTAAAAATGACTGGGGCATATTAACATTGGCAGTTTATACATACCGGGATCTATGTTGAATAAAATGCTGAGTTTGATAACAGGGTTCTGCCATGGCTCAACCAGCTCACTAAGTCACTGCACTGATGACAGATAGGTACTTGATCTTCCCCGCTAATGCCTAATGTAATATATACTGTTGTAGGTTGCGTACTATTGATTCCCACTGCGCTCGGAATGAACTCAATATATGGCTTTATTACTGCATTGTGGCTTTTGTAGTTCAACTTAAAATCAAGCTCCCAATTATATCCCATTGTGCACTTGTGGACAGACTCTAGCGGCATTGTTTAGCTGTATATATTGTTGCAGGTATCATACAAAGAGAGCAATGTATCGTCTTTGCCAATGGATGTGAGTGGAAATATAGAAATAGGTGCGTGCCTTGCTCTCGATATATGCCCTCGGAGGAGGCTTATAAAGGGAGATATTCATCAGACCAAGTTCCCTCTTTGATATCTGCACTATTTTGATTCGGGATTCTATCTGCTAAGCAATGATTCAGCCTTTGATTACTATGTGTTGACGATTGCGACGTATATTTGCAGCAATTAATCTTACTGTATGGATCACCGATTTCACTGCATCACGACGCATATACGCTAACATATTGCTCTTCCGTTTGACATGTATGACTACATTTAATGTTTACTAGGTACTGCCACTGTGTCTGCTATGTAGGGAACAGTTGGTGGGTCCGTATGTGATTTCTTCCGTGAGATTCCGTCCAGCAAAACATCATATAGCTTTAATAGCTGCGTATATTTGTAAAGCAATTACATTTGGACAACGCAATTACTGGTTTTTGTTTTGTTTGATTTCATATTGAGCAAGCTGTATTGCAGTACCGGTGACAAAATAGATGCACGTTCATGGATCCTATGTCTTGCATGTCATATTCATCGAGGCACTATCCACTACGCTAAAATATTTCTTTACACCTTGCCGGTAAATATTCCAGGCTTAATACATAATCGTGCGAAGAATTATTCGAAATCCGCCGTTTAAATGGCGCACCCCCAGAAAGTGTATTTGAGCTATATCCATGAGTATATCTGGCAATAAATAATTTTGCCAGCAGTTTTTTTCAATTTATTGATGAAGGTTTCATGAAGTTTTACGATTATAACCTACACTTAGTAGAATCAAATGTATGCTTCCTCTTTTGTTTTCAACAATACAGCCATTGAATCAACCGAGTAAGTCCATTTCAGCATCCATGCAACTCATCAAAGCTTTAACTTGATATGCAATGCTGCTCATGAGACACACATATGTTGTGAATGTCCTTTAGGACAATGTTGGAACTGTTCTATTGACATTGATTCTTTGGCACCGTGTCGAAAGTACACCGTCGCGTACCTGCACACACACGTACCGACACACACACACACACACACACACACACACACACACACACACACACACACACACACACACACACACACACACACACACACACACACACACACACACGACCATACACTCACATACAGACACACACACTCACACTCACACATACACACACTCACATACACACACTAATACACACACATACGCCCATACACACACATGCACACTCACAAACTCACAAACTCACACACACACATACACACATACACACACACAAACACAAACACACACAGGCTTTAGCATACGGTCCGACCTGTTTGTTAAGGACTGTATTAAGTAAGACCGTGTTTCGAATTTAATTTCTGCCATCAATCCCCAGCAATGGGTGTATTGCTATGCGCTGCACGTTAATCAGAGAATGTGAGCGAGTTAGTTAATTCAGTCTAAGCAGAAAGCAGATGCTTAACCAAACTGCGATAAATCACTAAAGACATGATTACGACAAATATTCTGTTGGCTATATCCAAATGCTGATTCTGGAGACTATATGATAATGCCTAGATCACATGAGACTTAGTTGCTGTCTATGGGCTGTCTACGGACCCTACATGGACCAAAACTCTGCGAGTCTGTGCGCGCTTGCACGGCGTGTCTTGCTGCCCAGTGCGGGGTCGTATATTGAAAATTTTTCGCTGCGTAGAGCCCTTGGCCAAAGTTGGAGCATGCACTACTCTCCGACACGGGCTCCTTGCGGTTTAAAGCTTGTAACATAGCTTAACAAAAACAAATGTTTACTAGCGTTGAGTGGAAGGCTGCATAGCGCGGACGACGATTCATAATTCACGACAATATCCTCGAAAGAAACATTGTTTGCACGCTTTCTTAAAAATACTTCTATAATCCTTCTGCCAGTTGGCATAGGAAGTAACTCTACCTTACTTCTACATCTGACTTCAATCATCAAATTTATTGACTGGGGAGCATAATTATGCGAAAAAAAATATTAAACAACCCGATGTTTTGTAGACACCTTTCAGCAGAAATCACATTTACGAATTTTACTGTTGTGACCATTTGGTGTACGGACAAATCTGCATTGCTCGGACCAATACGTTCACATAAACACTAGTGAAAATGGTTAAATACTACACTGCCAATATCTACATGTTAGCAATCCTGTATATATCTGATGCTGGTTCATAAGAAGCTGCTGCGTATCCAATGAATAACGCTATCAAAAGCTAATTACATGCAGTACTTAAAAAGTCCATTTTTATTATTCCGCTGCATGACCGCTGACAAAGCGAACGTGACGCAAGCCATTCTGGTGATTGTAATTGAAGAGCTTGTCCTTCCTACTAAAGAATAAGAGCTGAACATCGGCTTGATGCAGTTTATAGATTGTGAGTTTTTTGGTCTTCGTGAACATTTATTATGATAATGCGGAGAAAATGTAATTCTCGGCAAAAGAAGTTGCCCTTAATGGATTCTGCAATCCTCACAATGTGTCATGTAGCTAAATCAAAATCATTTACATCAATAGCAAATTTGCAAAAACATTCATACTTTGAAAAAAACCCATTCAATTAAGAATCACTAGCTATGTATTATGATGTTTTGTTCCGCAAAGACTTAAACCAGACCAACTTAAACATAGATAGCGCGAGATAAATGCCAAAACGTCGCAGTATGCGCCTAAGCAATCATTGCATTATCATTAGTCAACCCATGGCGTAGTAGTGCCACACAATGTGAAATAGGTTGCCAAGCACCATGTCTGATTGATGTAACTCTGCATGTATTGGAAATGTATTCTATATATGTAGTCTCGACGCTGCATATCAATCGTAAAACTATGCACAGATTAAATTAATGTATTATTCGGTGATCTATTCAACCCATATAACCACAATAGTCATTACTCTAGACTCGTAAGCGACATGGTTAAGTATGCTGGCTGCTGCCAACATCTTATCCGGCACATTTACCCCAAATTAATTTGATAATGCGCTGTTAGGTGCACCATGCTAATCGAATATAAAATAGGCATAATCGGTGCTATAGAACTTTAAAATAGACAGCTATTTTATATGCGATGCTTGCAACTTGTATCAGCTTGTACTAAATAGATTCTATCGAACATTCAAGTGAGTATAGCTTTACATTTAGACTCAAGCGCTTACTTCACTTGAATGCGATGCAATTCTATCCGGGCCAAGACAAGGCTAGAGCTTCCTCATTTCACGGTTGAAACGACGTTCACAATATATATATATATATAAGACGACACATCACTACAAACATATGTTTATAGTGGTGTTTGATAAACATTATCTGTTCTTCAGAAGTACATCTACCACAATAATGGTCCGTATACTCAATGCCATGTATGGCTTGTACGCCTAGACCATAAACATTAAGGCATTGCAAAGCATATAATAGGCCCCATTACCTGTGAAAAAAGACCTGTTAAATTTGTCTGCTCGTTGCTGGATGTTTCGATCACAGGCACAGCAAGGCATAGATGTTTAATCAGTATAAAATGAATCAACGAATGCAATTTTAAAGGATCAATTAGCACCGATAGGAAATAGCCATAATGCCAATGTAGAAGACAAGGTGACTGCAAGATAACACAATGGTACGACCGTGCGACTATGGCTACATCTGATTTCAACGAAGGTGGTAAATGGCTATCATCTGGCAGCTGATATCCAATTAGAGCCCTGCTAGTAGATCTACAAAGCTGGAGGTTAGTTCATTGCAACTTTCTTTATTGACGCTAGTTTTCAGGAAATGGTGACATGACAGGCAATACTTTCCAATTTTTCTGCTTTATAATAACCAAGTAATTCGTATTGTTGTGCTGTATCGCGAATGATATTAAAAACAACATATATATATATATATATATATATATATATATATATATATATATATATATATATATATATATATATATATATATATATATATATATATATATATATATATATATATATATATATATATATATATATATATATATATATATATATATAACGATGACAGTAAATCAAACAGCTCTTGTACTTAGCAATCACCGCAATGTGACTTTATTCTGCTGATTGCAGTGAGTGCGGATTTATTCTATCATTTCAAGCAAATGTGATGCAATGTGTGTGTGTGTAGCAATCGCAGTTGAGACGAATCGTACAATAATGTTGATCAGTTGATATAACGATCCGAATAAAGAAGGCTCCAATAATGACTGCTCTCAGTTCTCAAAGATAACAATATATCGCATCGGTAATGCGTTGCTTATTTATCGTCAGAAACTATGGAATAAGGTCTATACATATAACCCTTTGTTTCCGCATTCTGACGATGCACGCAGTTCTGTCCGGCAAAATGACCCATAGCGTTGATCGCTATTTGCCATTAGTTAGCTTGTGTCAAAATCATTGAAAGCATGTATGTATCGCCAAATAGACCGTCAATTGATAGAGCATTACATGCGTTCGATTACATAAAAATCACATGACGTGATCAGTATACGCTAATAATTAACCACATGCTAATGTTGTGATAATATGCTGACTAATTATTGCATGTGAGCTGTCTAGACAGCTACTTCTCCCGTGGCCGCAATCCGAAAATGGGCACTATCAATATCGTGCACCTTGATAGGTTAAGGGATAAATAAATAATGGATGGAAGCTCTATTTAGTGTACGACGCTCATGAGCCTGTCATCGTCATCCAAAGCTGTAAGGGCTTTTTTGATGATGGATTTTTTATTCTATCGATGGTTTATATGCATATTTATAGATATATATATATGCATATATATATATATATATATATATATATATATATATATATATATATATATATATATATATATATATTGGATATATATATATATATATATATATATATATTATATATATATATATATATATATATATATATATATATATATATATATATATCTATATATATATATATATATATATATATATATATATATATATATATATATTGAGTCATTATTGGAGCCTTCTTTATTCGGATCGTTATATCAACTGATCAACATTATTGTACGATTTGTCTCAACTGCGATTGCTACACACACACACACATTGCATCACATTTGCTTGAAATGATAGAATAAATCCTCAACTGATAGTCGCACTCACTGCAATCAGCAGAATAAAGTCACATTGCGGTGATTGCTTAGTACAAGAGCTGTTTGATTTACTGTCATCGTTATGTTCTACATGACAAACGATCTTTGGCTCCATGCTGAGTTGCCTCAATAGTTGCTGGTGTCATATTATTTTTAACAGGAAACCACCGATGTTGGGCTGCTTGACTATTTATTTTGTTCAACGTACACATCATGTGCGTGCGCAACCGCGTGTGTGGATATTGGTGTAATTTATCGAGCATAATTAATGCAAAATGTCGTAATACGTAATGCATTTTCTCTGATGTGTGGCGTATTTATTATCATGTCAGTGATGCATATGTTTCCATTATCTTGTTAATCGGACCATGATGTATCGTTACAGTCACTAGCATACATATATGTGCAATTCGTTTCTACAGTGTTTCATCATAACTTCTCTAAGATTGGCACGAAAGCTATGATAGAATTTCATTAAGAGCAAACAGCCTCACACATAAGTCTTGATGGTCATCCAATCCTTGAATGTCACCCAAAACATTGTGTATTAGTAGGTCAAAATATCACTTGAATAAAATGTTTTTCCAAACACCCAATGATGGTAAATCAGAGGTTAGCTTAAGAAAAAATTGTGTTTTAAAGCGTACTTTTCCATTTTTATATTTTGCAAGCCATTAGGAACTTGATTTTGCTAATATAAATTCCAATGCGACAATTCCAATGCAATTGTTGTCAGCTCCTATGTTTAATTTTTTATGTCCTGCCTTTCAGCAAGATATAGGCCCGCACTCTGAGCATGGAGCAATATGCCGTTTTCAAGTGATTCCGATTTGTATTGTGTGCCGTCTGGCGATTATCGACAGCTTTTATAATAAAGAATGTGCATTAAGCAATAACTCGTTCATTCAATTCACGGCGCTTTATTGCCATGGCTATGAGAGCGACATGCTGGTGCTAGACACGTAAAAATAAAAAGTATCTGGTGTACCACGGCATATTTTACCTCGATGTGTCTAGGACCATGAGTAACCTTTCTAAGGATATTAATGAGAGAATAAACATAAAGGCTATAATCTTCATATATGCAGTAAGACTATTTGAGGCTTTGTCATATCCCGGGTTGTTACCGTGCTTTCAGTGTATCAGAGAATGTTTTTGTTTTCGCTCGATTGCTAGCAATAAAAATGAGACAGAAGGTACATAATTCCAGTTTGCACTTTTCATTGAAGAACATTGAAGGAGAAAATGCTAAACTTTTTTCGTTACTAGATCACTTTGTAGTTGAGTGCCCTCGAGGGCGATCTTGTCTCAGATTTAATGAACTCAATTCATAGCTATAGTAATTCACTTGGTACGTGAGGGCCTTAGAGGGCGATCACTTACTGTTCTTGTGGTTAGGTTGAAATAGCGTAATTTCGTTACGGTTACTGCAGCAAATATTGTCTGCGTTGTTTTCTTGCTGCGCGGTGTATATAATCAATCAAAGGGTCGTGCGTAGCCATGGATTGAAGCCGATTCAGTGGTAATTGTCTAAGATAAACTAAAATGACCATAAGATCCAACTTATCCTCTGGGCGGGAGCGGTTTTGCCTCCGTCTGCACCGACCCCAAAATATTGCTGTACATTTCAGCAATTAAGTACAGCATGAATTTTTCCGAATTTAACAATAAAAGCTACCTATTGGGAATCAATTAAAGATTAAGAAACAACCAACGTAAACAAAAGCCCCTATTGCAAATGAAGAACAATTATACCCTGTATAGATTGATATAAATTTCTTGCATTTTAAGAGATAAAGCCGTGTGAAATATTTGAACAGATACAATGACATCACCATATAGAACAGCCTATTTAGCCAGCAGACGACCATATACCATTTTTGTAGCACGCAAATGATTTGTGACATTGGACTTTGCTAGTTTGCATCCCTGCAAATGAGGTGTTTACAATGAAAATGTTTTTAGTGCCAAAATTGGCAAAGATCAGCAGATGGTATTGAAGAAACGTCACTATTGCCGTCCTGTTAAACATGAATATTGCGACACCTCAATAGTGATAAACGTATAAAACAAATAATAAAAGTTGCGCCATCAGCAATTCGAGGCCGCTAAATGTGTCAGAAAAATCATTTAACATGAACCAAGAGCGAGGCGCAAAAAACACTGGCTTTAATTTACAAGCCTTATACATACGGGTATAAATTCTTAGAATCAGCTAGGTGCACTTGGTGATGTACATTTACATGGACAACGGACGGTAGCAAGTACAAAAGTCTTGCTAGTCAAGGTAACAAACAATGGCGTTGGTGTTCAGCACCCGGGGTCAGGATGTCAAGGTGAATGTCATCTCCCACTCCTCCCTAAGTAGCACTCAGACAAGGCATATTTTCCCCGGCACAAAGTTATAATGATTGGGTCATGACAAGCAAAGATGGTCACTTGAGTAATAATCAGCCATGTTCTAGAAGTTTAACCGTTCAGATACCATGACTCGTACAGCTTGTGTCATTCGAGCATTCTTAAAGAACCATAATTACATGCTTCCATTGCAAGTAAAGTGGTCTGACGAAGTGCGATAAACCGTAACGGTCCGCCAACAAATCAAAACAGCAGTCGGTTGAAGGGAATTCAAAAATTTCCGCACCCATTTAAGTTGACCAACTATGACTTCCCGTGTGATACGTAGCTTTTCTACGCTTATAAGACTATATTATCAGACAACGAAAAAGGTGGTAAGAAACAGGCACGTTTACATCGCACATAGGGGACATGAAACTACAACGCCAAAGCATAAATTTTGCCTACTTCGGGTTTTACCAACGAAAATCTTTCCTGTTCCATATTCGAAACGGTGAAGTGATTATTACTTAAATATCGCTTCAAATGTCCTTGATGGCCACTTTTGTGCCAAACTACTTGATTTACAGTGTGTTTTATGATTACATTACTTATTAAATGAAAGAACACGCGAAAAACACCATACAACGCCTGCAGTGGTACATGTATAATTTATTCCGTTGTACCTCAAGTAATACAAGGTTTGCGTGTTTAATCAAATCCAACTATACCAGCAAGGACAGGTTTATAATTAGTAGATTTCGGCAATAAACAACACAACAACAGCTTGTCATTGAATTTAACAAACAAGAAGAGCTGAATGCGCGAAAATTTTACTATCAATATTCCATGGACGACACTGGCTTTGACTGCTTAACCTCTGAGATATAAAAACTCACTCGTTTGCCACTTAGACGTATGTGCTGAGATAAACATCGAGCCTTCATTCGAGCCTTCATTCTCACCGCGAGAGGTCATAGATATTGTACTTCTGACACGACACACACTTTGGAATGTTTGCAGTTGCAGGGAATGGACCTCATTAATATTATATGGCGCTACTATCAATATTTATTCCTAGGAGACCTGTATAATTATTCTACTGCGTCCGTCCTCGCTAATTGCACGCTACCATAAAGCAACTCAAGAGTACATATAACAGCACGCATCATGCATGATGTTATCCTGCAAACCTGAGCCATGATCGCAGTAACATTACGGATATTTCCCCTGCGGTATATGTTGTTATATTCCAATAAATCACACCAACAACCTAGAGAACAGCACGCCATCAACGGTTTTGGACTTAGTGGAACACAAACATGTATCGTTTGTATTGAAAAACGATTCTGCTATGTAGTTAACGACCAACACGGCCGATAAGAAAACGGATTTGCTGCAAATCCTTAATGAACCGTCGTTGTACGCTAGATTAACTGCGATTTTAATTGTTTTATGTACGATTTCTGCATACCCGATAAATCACCATTGGTTCTGAGTTACTCATTTCATCACTTGCAAAAAGCGAATATTATTGGACGAAATATCCCTTGACACAAAGTCAAGCATCATCATGTTCTTTCTCTTATCATTGAGTCAGTTTCAAATTAATTGTGCTTCCTTGATTTTGGAATAATAAGGACCCTCGCTCCTTGTAACTGGTAATTGCAATAGGAAGTATTGCGAAACTGGTGATAATAGATATACATTCTATGCATTTAAGTGATCTCCATGGGTATACTTTACAGTAATTGATTTTGCTAACAGTATTTTTCAAGTCTTGGATCAAGGTTTATGGAAGTTTGACCCAAATATACCCACCATTTATCCTTCCAATGACATGTTTAACGTCCTGATTATGTAATGTACCAACTGCCGACTGCTATGACAGCCCGGAGTTAGCAAAGCAGGTTATTGTGTTATAATATATTTATATATATATATATATATATATATATATATATATATAGAGATATAGAGAGATAGATATAGAGAGAGAGAGAGAGATAGAGAGAGAGAGAGATAGAGAGAGAGAGAGAGAGAGAGAGAGATAGAGAGAGAGAGAGAGAGATCAGAGAGAGAGAGAGAGAGAGATAGAGAGAGAGAGAGAGAGAGAGAGAGAGAGAGAGAGAGAGAGAGAGAGAGAGAGAGAGAGAGAGAGAGAGAGAGAGAGAGATCTCTAGAGAGAGAGAGAGAGATCTCTCAGAGAGAGAGAGAGATCTCTCTCTCTCTCTCTAGATCTAGAGAGAGAGATCTCTCTCTCTCTCTCTCTAGATAGATATATCTATCTATCTATCTCTATCTCTCTATATATATATATCTCTATCTATATCTATATATATATATATATATATATATATATATATATATATATATATATATATATATATATATATATATATATCCCCCCGACAAATACGACCATCGGGGGACATGCTGCAAAACACGACCGTCGGGGGACTTCTTGTTAATGCGCCGCACGTGAACATTACTTACATCAAATTGATCCTACGGTGCCCGTGATTATGATTCGGTAATGAAATAACCTTTTCTATTGACGGTTTAAGATATATATTTTTTGGTGTCTCCCGACGGTCAAGCCAACTATTTTATAGACTGAATCAACATTTGGGAGACTAGGCCCCCAACGGTCTTTTCCCGCCAAAAGTCTCCCAACGGTCGATGCATATAATATAAATATATATAAATATATATATGTCCGTAGATTTTACTATATTAAGCTTGCAAGTGCTGCGGTGCGCATGGTTTGAATTGAATCACCATATCATTGTGACTAACACCACACATAATGAAGCAATCGAATGTCTGGGGGGCAATGGAAGGGTGTGTATGCTACACCAACTTTATGCGCTCGTCTTGATCATATTTATTAATATATTACACTCTCTCAATTCGCAATTGTAATTTAATAGATTATATGCCAGTCTACGACAATCCCAATTTTTCTGTTTTTCAAATATCCAAGATAATCTTGGTTAATTTAATCGCACGTTTCATTGAGTCGGACATGAATGGAACTATTGTCCCTGTCCGCCCAGACCATAATTACCGTGACTACGCAAATTCTTATGATCTAATGTGTGTTCGCTTAATGGATGAATACACGCTGCATCCGGTCGAGTCGGCTGCTTGTATGTAAAGACTACTGTAGCTGTCAGAATTATAACACATCACTTATTTTAGTATAGTATAGGATTTTTTTATGTTGTTTACGATAGGTTTGATCATCTTGCCGAAAAATGTGTGAGCCTCCTGCTCGACCAATCAGAGCTCGCGATTGCTTTTCCCCGGACGACGGGCAGATGATCGATGAATTTCCGGCAACTGCAGTTGGTCTAGACGGCTAAAATAGCGTTTTAACTCGAAAAAAAGTAACCTTTCGGGTAGCGTATGTCGGGGCGGATGGTTTTGAAAAACATGTTCGCAATGGATGTGAGGTGCGACAGGCCAGTAAACGGGAGTTAGGACGGTTTAAGCGAGATTTTTGGTGAGCTGGTGGCGAAATCGTTGTCCCCCTTGGGTTTATGTATACATGGCAGATAGCGGCCGGCAGGCCAATGCAAATCCCTGTGGGGAAGACCGCCTGCGCGATTACCCAGAGAGCGGCCGCCTTTACGGAGGCTATAACCTAAATGAGGGTCTGATCCAACCCTCGTAAGGCGGGTAATCAACGTGCCATGGGTGAGTGTGATGAGGCGGCCGTGCACGTCTGGTTCAACGAAGACAGGAGATGATACGCCAACTACGCGTGACCAGAAGACGCGATTGTATTAACATCCATTCTCCTTCGCTTTCTTCGGCTTCTTAAGAAAGGGAAATATAGTCCCTTTTTCCAAAACCAGCTTCAACCCTCGTCAAACATTTGTTGCGTGAAAATATTCGTCGCACTTAAGCCGGACTGAGCCTCATTTACAGCACACAAAGACTCTTCAAGATCGTGACTCATCTCTCACAATCATCATAGCTTCCATCCCTCACATTGTGGACCCTGTACGCACATATGATCATATGCTCCGCCTGGATCCCGCTCCCGTATCACCTCCTGGGATAATTGCCTCAGAGACATGAAAAGGACGCATGAGGAAGGTAACGGAGGAACCGCCAGCGTGCGAGAAACACGAGGGAGGAAGTCTGTAACTCCCCTTCGCTGGTTGTGAGTGTCGGTCTGTAATACCCCCTCTCTGGTTGTGGGTGTCGGTCTCTAACTACCATTGACTGCATGTTTATTGATAAGATTCAATGCATTGCGTAATATCAACCATTATCGCATTGCACCTTACTCTCAGCCATTCAGAGCTCGAGAAAAAGCTCGGTTTTTTTCCCATATCGCCTCAAACGCACAGTTTGCCGTGCGATAACAGCAACCTGTCGATATATCACCGAGAAACAAGTTCATTTGAGAAGGTCCCTCACAGAGCACCGCTGCTCTAACATGGCAACACTTAGGAGGTTCTTACTATCACGCACACCTTGCTAGTCTTATAGCGAAGGTTTTCTCAAGAGTCATTTGCTTGCCAGCCGCTAATCTGGTTGCGTATGGCTCATCGGGAAGTCACGGTATTATCCCATCTCCCCGAAATCATGCTGAGGCGCGAAATTCTAACACCTGCCGAGCCGTGTCTACTGCGCTTCAGTGTTGCTAGCATCAAACAACGATGAAGTCGCCGGAGCTCTGAACACAACAAACTATTGAAGCATATTCTAATCAAATAAACAAACAAGTATAGAAACAAAAATATTTATCCAATCATCACTAAAACACAGGCAGCTGAGGCCGAATGGGGGATTAAGATCCACCTCTCATATTAACAGGTCCCGGGCAGTTACCTTACATAACATAGGTTCACGCTAATTGACATTATTAGGAGACAGCGTCGTGCTTGATTATCGCGTGTAGGTGCCATCGCGATAAGTATGTTATCGCATGGTCACGCGGATGATATGGGGAAAGAAACTCGGACGCTCCATATCACCCACGTGACCATGCGATAACCAACACTAATCAGCGTCGTCCACATGTGTACACATATTACATCTAATGTAATTCATATCGTAATAAGCGTCGTCAGCCAGTGTGGAATCCCCGTCCCTCAAATATCAAACCTCGTCACTCATGTTGACAATTTTATTAATACCGAATGTGCTCTAAATTAGTTCCCTGACCATGCGTCGCCAATAAATATCCATTCCCCAGATCCAACTCGAGTATCTGCCCATACATGTAGGCAAGCCCCTTTGTAGCAGAGCCCCAATCAGAAACCTCCATGCTTGCTGGCGACGCCAAACTTATACATATACATCCGCATTACTAGATGTTAAAAGACACTCTTAATTTGGGCAAATAAATAGTCATGATGTTACGGAACAAGTTGGAAGGCCGAATTCGTACGACGTTAAGAAGAGACCGGAAGTCCGTCTCATCTCAAACCTTTTATATATCACAATATCTATATTGACAGTTGGATTTATGGGATACTGAATCGTTATCCCTACATGCTTAAAGAAAAAATAGACTCATCCTGCCGCCACATCCCAACAAAGACCAGTCTCGCTCATCATTCCTTATCAGCAGGATTTCTACCGTGTCATAATCTATATTGACAGATGGATTTATGGGCTACGGAATCCGTATCCCTACCTGCTTAAAGAAAAAATAAACTCATCCTGCCGTCACATCCTTACAAAGACCAGTCTTGCTCACCATTCCTCATCAGCAAGATTTCTAACGTGTCATACAAGTATTAGTCTGTAACTCTCCTTCACTGCTTGTGAGCGTCCGTCTCTAACTTCCAGCAACTGCTAAAGAGTGTCAGTCTCAGTGGATGGGTTGCGGACGGACACGGTTAAGGCGCACAATGTTAGTCCCCCATGATATTTCGTTATATAGTACTTAATAACTGACATTAGCTTTACGAGACCACACGTAGACAAGATGTGTACCAAATTATAGTATATTGTTTAATATTTTCCATGGTGTGCTGGGCGTCCCTACCTGTTATGTATTTTATTATGTACACATATCTATCTATATCTCGGTTTTTAAATCCGTTATACTAAATGGAAACTGCACTCTTTTCAGTCTTTTATCTTTTATAGACACTGCCGCACTCGCACTACCTCTTTCCAATCATCGCCCACCTGCATTATTCTCATCTTCGAAATTTCCGTTCATAACATGAGAAAGTAATGCATGCTGGATTCTTGGAACTGTATCGCCAACAGGTGAATACGTATATAATGGGTTATTTTTGGAATATGTTTCATTGGTAAAGAACTAGAACACTGTATTCAGATCCGTTGATAACAATGTCCCAAATGAGAGAAACATGTATCATAAATTTATTTTACAACACAACTATATCGGATATAAGTCATCATATAAATGGTTGGACCGGATAAGTATTCATATTGAAAACCATTCACTGCACGTGACTGTCCTATTATGAATATATAATTAAACACAACGTTTGGCAAGAATGTATTGAGGCCACAACAATCATTATCTGAAACCATTTTACACCTTCATAACATTAAGACGTTTCGTAGTAAGTCGCTGAGCCTTGTTTTGCTCATTCATTACCTTGGTCTTCAACTGCTGCCAACTGAATCAGCTCATTTTTACCTGCAACAGAAGGGGCCACAAAAAGTAAAAATTCGCGAAGCTGGTAACCAATGTTTAGGTTAATATCTGGACAATTGATAGAACATATTTTTATACTCAGCAAACAGTTTCCATCGGGAAGCCGTATCCAATCTGAGAAATTATCGATAACTTCGTTTGTCGTCGCTCGCTGCCCTCCATTTGTAGTAAAGAGCAAGTTCACCTGATTGCATAGCCGTGCACGACGTTTATTAACGTCGTGCGATGATCGTAACCAAATGCGGTGCGACAATACATGAGTTCCAATAATACACGATTATTACAGACACGTACATATGAAGAATAATTTTTCACATAATTGAATGTTTATTAACAAGTTGAGTTAGTTTACGTGTGAGATTTCGTCAAAGGCGATTTAATCCAGCCACACAAATTCTGAAAAGTTCATGTTTATTTTGAACGACAAGATCGGTTTCTGCGCGCATGCGCAGACAAGGTTCTTCGCAAGCGAACTTTTTCTTTCTGAAATTTTATTTTTTAAGTATATGTGTCATTTTGTCAATGATTATCTTTTGGAAATATCTACTTTGAAGGGCGATATGTATTCAACGATATCACATTGACATTTAAAAAAAGATAACACTTATTGATTCCCGCAGTCTGGAGGGGGCACTTGGCCTTGTCCTGCGTAGGGGTGTGCCCCGGCATCTCAAAAACCTGTACCCGTCATACAAGGTAAAAATGGCAAGAGCATACCCCATCCTACAATTATGAGGTCAACAAAACCCGTCGGGAGCCGAAAAAAACCTACCCCGACACATGTAAACTATATACCTAAGTGCCCCCTCCCCGGGAGGCCACATGACCTGGGTAATGTGACGTCAAAAAACTGGGGCTGCCGTGAACGAAAGTTGTGATTCTAAAAGTTCCGCTAAATAATCACGAGACAGTGGATAACCAAAATAGTCCGGTTCAGCGGATATTCATCTCATTTGTCGACATATATATTTACGTAATACACCTAGCTATATGCACGTGCCACACGACCCCTCCTCCACGACGGGACCGTCGTGCGCGGCCATTGCATGGCACACGAGAGTCAAAATGCAAATCAGAAAGTGTATTAGGTGAGTGAGTGAGAGTGAGTGAGTCAGTGAGTGAGTGTGTGTGTGTGTGTGTGTGTGTCCAAAACTGGGGTGGTGTGTGTGTGTGTGTGTGTGTGTGTGTGTGTGTGTGTGTGTGTGTGTGTGTGTGTGTGTGTAACTATTTTCTTTTATCCATGAGGGTGACATTTATGAGAAAAACACTCACTGATCGACACTCGAGCATCGACTGACGTGATATGCTGACCATTGTTAGGCTCTTTGTTCTGTAAACAAAATGACGCTTTGCATATGAAGTAAACTTTCACGAAATGTTAAATTGCAAGACATCGAATCGATTTTGCGCTTATTTGATAACCTAACTATAAATTAAGGAGGACTGATCAAAGTTTAAAACTGACCAAGTGTCCACAGAAGGCTGGTTCATCAAGATGATCTGTTTAGAAATAATGAACACAAATGCTCTTATTTAAGACTAACTGAACGGTAAATTGTTGACGTCATCACAGCACCAATTCATCGGTATGCTCCTACCTGACTGTTCAAATGGAATTCCCTCCACGGCAGTGACGCTTGCGCCGTTGTATTTTGCACAAACTATTGGCCTCGTGACAACAGCTAGGCGTGTGACAGCTGAGAGAGATGTTACAACAGCAGTAGGTGAGGCAGTTGAGGCAAACACGACAGCTGCAGGAAGCTCATCAGCTGTTGGAGATGTGACAACAGCGGGAGGTGAGGCAGTTGAGGCAAATACATATATATATATACACATATATATAAAATTATATATATATATATATATATATATATATATAAATATATATGCATATATGTCGATGTATATATACATATATATATATAATTATATATGATTATGTATATATGTATATTAATCTCTATATATTAAAATGTATATATATATATACATTTATATATATATATATATATATATATATATATAAATATGTATATATATATATATATGTATACATATTTATTTTATAAATATATATATATATATATATATAATTAATGTATGTCTATGTAGATTTATGGATGTATATATGTATATGTATGTATATTCATATATATTTTTCATATATATACGTGCATATATATGTTTATATATAAGTATATATATATATATACAATATATATATATGTATATATAAATATATATGTATATATATATATGTATACACATATATACATATATATATATAGAAACATGTATATACATATATATATACATAGAAAATATATATGTATATGTACATTTATATATATATACATATATATCCATAAATATATATATATATATTTACATGTACATATATATACGTATATATATATACGTATATAAATATATATATATATATTTATTTATACATATAGCTATATATATATATGTTTATATATAAGTATATATATATAGACAATATATATATATATATAAATATATATATATATATATATATAGAGAAATATATATTTATATATATGTACACATCTATAGACACCTATATCTAGAAGTATATATATCTATATATAGAGAGATCTCTATCTCTCTATATATATATATATCTCTATATCTATGGGACTAGATCTATATATATAAATATGTACATATATATATATTTACATGTACATATCTTTATCCCTATATCTATATATATACGATATATCCTCTCTATATATATATATATATATATATATATATATATAGCTATCTATCTATATATATCTATCTATATATATTTATATTTATATTTATATAGTTACATGTTCATATATATACGTATATATATGTATGCGTATATAAATTTATATATATATAGTTATGTATACTGCAGCTATCTATATATATTTATATATATATTTATATTTAGATATATATATATATATATATTTATATATATATATATATATATATATATATATATATATATATATATATATATATATATCTATATCTATATATATCTCTATCTATATATATATATATATATATATATATATATATATATATATATATATATATATATTCTTTCATAATGTATGTTCTGAACTACCATGCGACATGTGGCAGAAATGGAATGAAATCAATGTAGCCAGCGCAGGACAGTTTATTATAGAATTGAGTTTTGACGCAGGAATATACACTATAAGAAATCCATCATCTGACCACGCATTTTGTGTCTTAGGCAATGAGCTCAGCCATGTTAATTCGAATCCAAGGTATTGTTGCTGTGTTAAGTGTGACCCCAAAGCATTGAACTGAATGAAATATTCTACATTCTTAAGCGCTAAACGACGGTTTACGTCAAGTTTAATCTGCTCCCCTTACTAGCAGCTATCGAATCACTAACTTTCATGTACTTCATCTGTGCTTATACTGACGTGCATATGGTAATCATATACATGGCTTTTAATTGAATGACCCATTCTGACAACGTAACTCGTTCCGCATATTGAAATGAGCGTCAATATTGCGGTAAGGCGATCAAATAGGGCAGAACATTTTTTACACGCGGTTCACTGGGGGGTTTTCAAGTGCTGTTCATTTCACATTTTGTCCATATAGCCTAACGAACGTTGTTTGTTTGTGATCATTCATTCACTTTGGGTGTACATCGTCATCAGTATTTTACCGGCCCGTTGTAGGAGATGCATATCACTTAAACGTTAGGATACACGTTTGGATACATGCTCAGTTCTTGATGGTCATGAGTCAGTTAGGTTACTGTGCACTTTCAATATTAATTGGTTGTGAAATAATACATTATGTGATGCTTAAGCATTTCAAAGACCGCCAAACGTTATTTCTGTGTCGTATAAACTGATTAAGGCTATGCGGAGATAAGAATGATGTTGATATTGGATGCTAAATGTGTGCTACTATAAACAGTACTTTGCAATGTCACATCGGAACGCAGACATAGGTAAATTGCAGAAAAATCAGCAGCAAAACATAAGGTTACTTCTGCTATTACTGCTAACAAAGCACTGGGGCTTAAATCATTTTCCATTGCGCCGTAAAGTGCAACTTTCTCTTGCTTTGTACAGTTTCACGTAGGCCGGCACAGCATTACGAGCAACGCTTAATGTGATCATTTATCATTAGTCAGCTAGGACTTGAAGACCAGTATTTGTAATGCAATGTTGACCAAGTGAACAACTAAGCTGCACACTGCTCTTGTTGTTGCTTTAGTTTTATAATGGTGGGTTAGTGAGCAGCTGCAGGTGACAACTGTTTACCCGGCGGGATAAATGCATATCTCAAACAATGCTTGAGAGCATTCGGCTATTCCATACACTAGAAAAACTAACCTGCTTAAGTTACACTGGGGGTTTCAAGAGAAATGCTACGCTACATGATCTGACGATAGAAGTAGTTCTATCAGGATTCGAACAATACAGTGTCACTTTATTTAACCAATATTCACCAACATATGATTGAGATGTAATGTATACTATCCTCTGTGGCACGAAAACAATATGTATGTATGTTTTTATGCATCATCTGATTTGTTCTTATTTCAACGATTTACATCTGTGACAGTTGCATTTACACCCATTCAAATACCATAATTATCTGTCATTATCGTAATAATAGTGGCAATTACTATAACATTTGCGAAGTAATAATTTTGTAGATGTAGTTACCCTTTAGTTAAAGGACAATTCAGCGACTCTCTACATATACATAATGAAACTAATTGCGCCTGCAGGGAGTCGCTGTGCTTGGATCTGATGCAGAGGTTATGGATATATACATATTCCCTGGGAACTCTGCTGAGTAATATGTCATACATTCAAACATGCCGATAGGACGTGCCTCATATGGGCGCTGTAAGCGTTGGAACATTGATTAAGTGCGACAGTATACCGGAACTGCTGTATAGGACATTACTCAGCCGTTTGACATGACTTCAGCTAATCAAATATTTTCTGTTCTAAACTTGATAGGGATTGTGCAAAATAACACGATGCTTAAAGCAAGAAAGTGGTAATTAACGATATATGCACGAAAAGCATGATTGTACAATCAGCTGCTACTTTGAGGTAATTACGACCTGCAGTCAGTGATATGAAACTGCAATGATTATCCAGATGATCGGTCTCGTTAACAAACGTGTTTAATAATGGAGAGATTACCTGCTTTCTAGAACATGGCCTTGCTTACTTTACGCCGTTATCTTATTTGAATATCATATCAGTCAATCTGTAAACGCACCACGCATACGTAAATCTTTAAATCGTATGTATTTTCCCCCATGTTCGCATTTAGTAGTTTACAGTACATGATCTAACTCACTCCCAACCATTACGAATTACAGTGATGAACACTATTACCGTGAGAAAATTGTAGAAGGATGCATGATACCAATAAAAATGAATATCAGCAACCTCGCGAGGATAGTATCACTCGTTGATGGGCCCCGGTGCTAATTGTATGGCTCTTTCCTTCCGTTATTAACCGCAAGTATATAGAAAAACGTTGTCCATAACACTTACATTCCATTTGGGTACTCATGGTGTTCAAAGTATTGAATTACAAAATCCTCGTTCATCCAAAACTGTTGCCAGACTCCAGTAGAAATAATACAGATGTACATACAGCTAATCGGCACCTACTACTTCGATAATACCAGATTGTAATATTATGCAGAAATTGGGAGCTGCGAATTAATGTAACACCATTTAAACGCAGTAATATTAACCCTATTACATCCAATCTGTTGCAACTGATGTTTAATCACCATATAAATGTGATGGTAGTTGCAGAAACTGTTCCTATTCAGAATAATTATGCTCAGTTGAGCTACATATATTGTGTAGTAATTATCCATAACGCATTGTAAGTTTAAGGGACTATTTAACTCGATATCATTAATAAATAGCTATCAACTCTATCTATAGTTATAGCTATGGGCCATGTTAGTAAACTCGAAAACAAAAAACCCTCCCTGTGGAAATGGACTCTTTATCGCACTGTTGTATAAGAAGAAGTCGATACTCGTTGTCTCCCTTAACAATTGGAATATAACAAATCCTGACATTAAAACAAATAGTTGATTCATCAAAGTGTACAGTGATAGTTTACCCAATTTCAGTACTGGTAGAGCATCCCATACATTGAGGTTTCCGACATAATCTGTCTTCTGACGACTTTTAATAGTACTATTTACAGCTTGTTTCCGTAAGTATTAATTCGGTTAATCACTCATTTCACAAGCCTCACAATCGCTAAAGAGTTTGTATTCGCATCGATGCCCCTTGAGATATAGATGGAATCAGCCGATTAGTTAACGCAATTGTATAGGATATATTCATCATTAGGAATGAATGGAATCGATGTTGGGCAGAACGTTTTGCTGTTTATGCTATAACTTTTTGATTTTCGTTAGCGATCGCATACAATAGAGTAATGCAGTAACAGACGCAGAATTTATCCCTCAACAGAGCAGAATTTCTGCCAATTAATTAAATAAATGTGTACCAACGTGTATGTCATCTACTGAATGGCAGTGAAAGTATAATAACCACAAACTGGCAAGGCAAACGATGGAATAAGTGTCATGTATCAGGTGGATCATTTCTGTTAAAACGCCAAAACAATGTTTATCCCAAAACAGTCAGAACATTTATGTACGATATACGACAAACAGAACAGCAAGAAATGTTTATGTAGAAATCACCAACAGACTGAACCTGATGGCCAGATCGCGAATTTATTTTTATGGCGCGGATTCGCTCTTGTTGTTAAAAGTAAATAACACGATGTGGCCAACTTTACATCATGCGTAGTCAGGTATTTATTTTTTTTTTTAATACCCTACGTTTATTATATCACGCCTCGTTTTTATAAAAAAAAAACGACGTTTCTACTTTGCTAGGATATCGCCTTTGCTGATTAACGGCTATGCATAGCACCGGGAATGGAGCTTTATTGTTTATAATCTACTTTGCTAGGATATCGCATTTGCTGATTAACGGCCATGCATAGCACCGGGAATGGAGCTTTATTGCTGATAATCTACTTGGTGTAGTATTAATCTCAATATGGATATAACCTGTCGTCCTTCAGGCAGAAATATCGAATGAACCGAAATCTGCACAGTGTCATCGCACATGTAACACAGTTATATTGCATTTTGTGATTGCTGATTTTAATATGCTGCATGCACCAGACAATATTTCGATGTGTCATACACCTATACAAGCGCTGATTACCTGCATATTGGCTATGGTCATATTGTGATATGTAAGCATAATTAATTAGACAATTTATTATCATCAAACTGTTTCGTATGTGCTAGCCTGGCAGTAGTTTTTAAACCAGAGTACACTACAATCAACTTTATCCCTGCATGGATGTCTAGAATTCCTCCAAATAAAGTTTTAAATAAAGGAAAGGCGCTGAGTGCATACTAGCACTATTCAGACAATGGATATTCGTAAAAATATCAAGAACAAATAATAGTAATGTTTTGAATTGCATGGCAAGTTCTAAGACGTTGAAGTTCTTGACAATAGCCATGAAATTGAGCATCAATAAGATATACAAGACCAGATCAATGAATTCGCTAAGACTTACTAATGTCATTCATAGCTACATTATCCTTGTATAATTTCAGGTGAGAAATGTACAACACATATGTAAGTCTGAAACATAGTTCTCTAATTAACCATTTGTCTTGTGCTTGGCACACTAGATTCAAGATAAAGTATCATGCGGTTGTAAATCTAAACTTTACAAGAATTAGGTCTTTGTGTCCTGCGGGAAGTTGTCTTCCGTTGACTCTCCCATATGCGGCAATCGGCTCCGTGCACTAATGGTCAACTAAAAGAAAATTGTTATCCATCAGCTATTTTCGCCGACTGTTGCAATCATGCGGTCATTATTCGCATATATCATGCGTTTGATGAAATGCGCAACTAAAATAATAATTATTGTACCTGCTGGATTGAAAACTTTTTGTATCTCTCTTGATAACACCAGCGATGATTCGTATAGCATCCGAAAACGCCGCTCTAAGACATAAGGTAAACGGGTGGTAGAAGGCTGAGTTATAGGCTTCAATTTGTCGACAAAGAATTGGGGCAGTGGTAGCACCTGTGTTCACCTGCGTCGACTTTATGACACACCCTTTATTACATACAGCTTTTATACATCTGAGCGAAATAAGAACCACAATGGTTACTACGCTCATAGTAGCACTAGAGTAGATGATCTTACCGCCAAAGTAGTGTTAAATTGCTACGGTGCTAGTGCAGGTAGCGGAAATAGCTGATATAGTTGTTTCAGGATCGTCGTGTCAATTGAGGTATTTGCATTTTAAGCTGGTTTTGTTTAGACTACAGAGCATACACATAATACTTTACCTCATCAAATAAAATAGTTTGTGAATATTTATTACGATAAGAATTAGTGATTAGTTAACAACGTGATTACGCTTGATGATTTATTTCTCAATATCGTAGGAAGTTTAGGTCGAATCGCATATTGTGGTTAAATTGTTTTACATGATTCCATATGCAACTCAGTTGGAGCGGCGCGGCCCCAATTGCATCATACAAACGTGTGGCATGATTCAACGGTATAGTACCATGTTGAGACCTGTGTCCACTGTATAACAATCAGGTATGGTCTTACTTAGGATCTTACGGGCTACTGCATTGTAAAGAGCTTTGCATGACATGTTACAAATCTGTATTGTGATTAGAAATGTTGTCGGGAGAACTTATGCAGATGTGCATTCCCCTAATCAGTACCTACTACTTCGTAATACCAGGTTGTAATATTATGCAGAAATTAGGAGCTGCAAATTAATGTAAAACAATTCAATTTGTCACGTTGTAATTGAAAAGTCAATTTCACCACATCTTAAGCATACCGTGTCTCCAATTGGCCCATATGAAATGTAAGCATGAGTCAATTGTCCATTTGTCATGAGGAAGTTTTATAATTTAAATTCGCGAATATGTTATAACTGTATTCCTCAAACCGACATGTACGGTAGTGGAGATAATAACATACCGGGCTACACTATTTGACCGTATTTTATTGCATGTTATGTGCGGCAGCATGCTACGTAGCAGTGCGTCCAAAAACTTATACGGGTATTTGTGTATTTGGATTGCTTCTTGACGATATATTTCCCGTGTTATTTATCACAACGCTTGAATGGCTAGCTCTCTCTCCTAGTGGCGCTCTTATATATACGTAAATTATGCATTCGTGACATTCAGCTTGCCGGATATCAAATCAGCAAGGACACACAGCAGGCGTTTGAAGGAATTAAGTTGCAAAAACCCGTCATAGCTTGTAATAAGGAAGTAAATGACTTCAATTAGTGCGCCAAAAACAGTAATATTGTCATTGCGTGCAATATATTCAGCGTCCAGCAGTTGCCTTTCAGAATTTATTTAGTACTTCGGATGGACAACAGCCAATTGTACTCGGCAAATATCCCGTTGTTGTGTTTATAGATAAATACAAACAAACTAATCGTTATTCTACAGTTTACAATAGAAATGTAGAAAACATTGAGCGTACTTTTGTGAAAAAAAAAGAGTTGCACCCAATGAACCTTTAGCTGACAGGCTGAATGCGACTAGACTAAAGAATCGTTAATTTCCCGGTGGTTATTATGAAAGCCGAAAGCACACCAAAGCACATGAAAACACATAACATCTCCTTTTTAATACAAAATGACTCATGATGATAACAACATTATGACAGTCGTATGCGTGTTCTTGTCTGGAAAATATTGGGATGGACGATGCATCATAAATACTATGTTCATAATTGCATATACCCTTGGCGAGCAAGCGGCTGTATACTGTTACCATATCAGCATGGTTAACTGGGTGTTTTTGCGTTCTATTCCTCTATGATCGGTCGCACTGATATTATCATAAAAGAAATCAGGCTCTCCTCTGTCGACGTGATTACATCATATATTGGCCCATAAATACTCCGCGTCTGTATGTAGATTGCAACCTCTCAAAGCTGTCGCGTGTATTTAACGACATGACTTTCAGATAATGCGAATGAAATCTGATTTGCCCAGTCTGGGCAAATAATAAATAATAATGATAAATCCTGACTCCAGGAAAGTAATGCGACGTTTTCAACACTCTATGCGGAGGCCCTATAGGGTAGATTTCTCTTTTCAAAAGTATTCCAGTAAAACATAAACACTTACCAGTATTTGTCGCAGTCCCAGAGAAGCTCACGTACTAATATAATCATTCATTTTTGTAAATATACTAGAGAACATATATTTGCATGCACATTTTTTTTTTCACCACACTAGTATTCAAGGGCCATCCAAACAAGATATTCACCCTACCTAGCAAATCGTTTCCAGGCTGTATGTGTTGAAATATGCCAACGGCCGTACTGCCCCTTGATGTTGAAGAAGGGATCGAAGAGTTGGTGAGTGACAGCATCAAACGGTCGGGCGGTTATTAAAGTTGTAGATGGCGCATAACCAATTTTGCGTTAGCACATTAATTCCAAAAAGACAACTGTACATGGATCTGAAGGAGCTCATGTGTAAATGTATCGTCATGCAGCGGATTTTTTTTTTTTTCGTCTTTAGTTTAGTATGACAAATACGTGCATCACAAATGTGAGTGACAAAGTGAGAATTTCGCTCAATGATTGATATGTATACCTGGCATGCATTGCAAGCGCCCTACTATTAATGCAACAAACGCATACAGCAGAATGCAAATTGATTATAGTTGCTGTCACCTCGGCATCAGCTGGGCGCATTTGTGCCATGGCCCACGTTTTGGATCATATTGTAATTAGCTATCAGTCAACTAGCCCTGGGGTAATAAAAAAAAAACTTGATATAATGTCATAACATCCAAACTTGCGAGAGTTGAAAACAGCAATTTCCTTATGTGCAAAACGGTTTTGTGCATTTCATCAAACGGCGCCACACACGATTCTGCTCTTGTCTGAAATACAACTCATCCAACATGTAATTGCAAAGGGCAATCTTTGTAAATCTGTAGGAGCATATTGGATGATTGAGAGTCGTCACACGCAGTATTCGCACTTAACAAATGAAATGGGGATTCCATCCCAATATCATATCATCGACCATATCATATTAAACATGATACACATTTTCGTTTAACTATCTGTAACGAGGACTATAGTCTTCATAGCACACGATATTTGGCCTATTTGTTTAGGTTTTCAGTTAAATGCCGAATGCAATTATTGGTTGAAAGAGCAAACCTGATTGGGCTGTTAACCCATCCTCATAATGCGCTTCGTAGCATTATTGCATTTATATCTTATTTGCGAGTAATGTATGATGAAATATCAAGTAAATATGCATAGATTAAATAAACCTGACTAATATTATGCCGTCGAGCTCGATATTATAGTTAGTCTTGTGCTGGTAGGTAAAATACCGGCAATTGACAGTATATACATAGCGAATAGTCAGGAAGAGAGAATCCATTTTGAAGAGTGATATTCCCTGCCACGACAATCAAATTTGATAGTTGTTAAAGCATCCCCCTTTCTCTAGTGGACCAAACAGGGATGTTTTCTTGCGTTTTGTGTCGGCCATTGTTGTGAAAGTAGGCAATATAGACAAACACAAGGCGTTGCATAAGGTGATTGTGAAGCTTTAACACCACTCAGTTACCATGGATTTGCCACGCTTTATATTACCTTTGCGATGGCTGCGGCAATAAGTTGCCTGAGGTCGTTTAAATGCGGCTACCAGGTGCCTGTACGTTACATTCCGCACGATGTATGAAGCTTTTAGTACTGCATAGGCTACTCCATCGCCTTATGGAAAGGGCCCACACGTGGTGCAATACTGAGAAATGCCCACGGAGCTGTAACGTGAAACATTTGTTTTTATCATCAATACCTACATAAATACACTATGCCCATAATAATACGCAAGCATCAGTACGGAGTGCAAATATCAAATAGCACTAGGGAACATATGCTTAATACCTCCTAAGCCAATCGCACAAAACATCAAAAGCAGCAGATTGAAATGTTATGTTATTGCAAAATGCGAAGATTTACACTTGCTGCAGTAGTGGCCACTTCTGAAATGAGTGTCAAGCAAATGCGAATATGGGTTTGCAAAAGTTATTGAACCTCAGGCGGGAACGATGATGATGATGATGATGATGATGATGATGAGATGATAACGATTGAGCAATAGCGTGATGCCCCTGCATATAATATTGTTAGTGACACTAGGCGGCAGCAAGGTACCTAAAAATTTACTTGTAACCAACTATGGTGAAGCTTATTTTAAAATCGATCTTCCAAACGAGTGTAGCTGCTCCCTGGAATAATAACTCACAACCATTCATTTTTGCCGAATTCGTTCTACTGCTATGTAACTCTACAATGAGTCTGGGCATACCCGTGGAGTAAGTAAGACGACGTTTGCATGATGAGTAAGATGATACATCACTTTTATTTGGTAGTTCATTGTTGTATGGCAGTAACAGTTAACGATACCAAATGATCATTTGTTACAAACCACGCACCCACACATTTTCATCAACATTATTGGCACCTCTTGCTAGCAAAGCGCGTACGAATCTTTCTGTTAATTCATATAATCCTAATGGCCTATTATCACTCATTTTTTGGTGCAGCTCGGTCACGACCCTTTTATTTAGCAAGATAATCGCCATTGATGATACCAGCTACGCCAAGTACCGGCAGTGAGAAGAAATATACTTCGATGATAGCTTGTAACATTTAGATATTATCGGCTGCTATTAACTACAAAGTTTAACAAAAGAAACGACGTACGCGTATTATATTGCTTGTCAAATGCAGTTCCTTTATTTTTCATGTATGTATGTATACATATATATGCAGCAAGCTAAAAGGTCGATTTTAAACAGGTCCAGGACCGCAGCGGTCCCTGACCGCAATTATTAGCCACGCCCACTGTATCCAGTACAGCGCAGAATTACATGACGTCATGAATGACGTGCAATTTATTGCGGGTTGAGTATGCTATGGTGGTAGATGAGCAAGAGAAAAGCAAGTTATCCAAGTAAGATGTTACTTCTTTCAATGTGTTGAATAACCTCGTAATATTATTTTTAAGTGGGTTAACACAGAGGTTAGTATCAAAAGCTGGGATATTTTTAATTGCCGTTATTTTCCCTTTTTCTGGTTGGTTTGTGTTCGGGTGGAAATTTTTTGCATGTCTCTCAATTAATTCAATCTAATGTTTGTTCATTCCGTGCGTGAATAACATCCTAATATTGTTATACAATAGCTCTTTTGCATCAAGTTTAAGGGAGCATGTAATCTACCCGCCTGATGAGCCATGATATGTAATAAAACCTTCTGCACAAATCTGCTTATAAAATTATAAGCAGTGTTGTGCGGCATGTTATTTAATCAGCTGGTGTTTTTTATCATCGTAACACGTTTTCGGTGGTTTCAATACCGTTGCTGTTGGGTTATTAGAAACGGGTAATTTGTATGCTAGGGTTGGCTGTGTGTATAGTGGTAAGGGGGTGGGGTTGGGTTGGTGATAGGGAGTGGTTGAAGTTGAAGTGGTTCCTACTCAGTTCCTCTGGCCAGAAAAGTAAACTTAGCTTCCAAACAATTACTTAACAAGCGTATTTGGTCATTAATAATTTGCAGCTTCAGAGGCTAATGACATGGTTGGGCACATTGGGCCACACATAATCCCTTCGAGAACCTTGGATTCGTGCAGAGATGAGAGAGAGATGCAACATGAGGGGAGCTTTTTTTTACTGAGAATTTACAGAACTTAACATTGAGGGACACGTAGTTGAATATCAATATATTTGCCTCCAGGACCTTCAGCTTAGCCTCAGTATGTTCATTGAGACTTGTGCTGAGGCTCCAGAACCCTCATTCTCTGAGGCTCTAGGACCCTCAACTTTGCCTTAATATGTTCATTAAGACTTGATTCTCTGAGGCTCCAGGGACCTCAGCTTAGCCTTAATATGTTCATTAAGATGATGCTGCAGGACTCTCAGCTGTGCCTTAATATGTTAATTAAGACTTGTGATGAGGCTCCAGGACCCTCAGCTGAGCCTTATTATGTTCATTAAGATATGTGATGAGGCTCCAGGATCCTCATCATTCTCTGAGGCTCCAGGACCCTTAGCTGAGACTTAATATGTCCATTAAGACTTTTGATGAGGCTCCAGGACCCTCAGCTGAGCCATGATGTGATGAGGCTCCAGGACCCTCATCATTCTCCGAGGCTCCAGGACCCTCAGCTGAGACTTTACATGTCCTTTAAGACTTGTGATGCCCACATCATTCTCTGATGCTCCAGGACCCCCATTTTCTGAGGCTCCAGGACCCTCAGCTGAGCTTACATGTATTAAATTGTGTGTATACATAAGCTGCAATGATGATGCACATTTTCACCTATCCAGGAGTATATATATGTACATTATATATATATATATATATATATATATATATATATATATATATATATATATATATATATATATATATATATATCTATATATATATAGATAGATAGAGAGAGAGATCTATATCTATCTCTCTCTATCTCTATCTCTCTCTCTCTCTCTCTCTCTCTCTCTCTCTCTCTCTCTATCTCTCTCTCTCTCTCTCCGCTCTCTCTCTCCTCTCTAGATAGATATATATATATATATATATATATATATATACGCGAGAGAGGTTGTACAGCAATATAGAGCTCTATATATAGAGATATATAGAGAGAGAGATAGAGATATAGATAGAGATAGAGAGATAGATATATATATATATAGATATATATATATATATATATATATATATATATATATATATATATATATATATATATATATATATATATATATATATATATATATATATATATATATATATATATATATATATATATATACGCGAGCTGGTGTTAACAGGTAGAATTAACTAAAGGTTGTACAGCAATAGGTCCACATCTTACTAACCTACCTCTGAGTTTTGCAACATCTACAGTTCTTTGCTGGGAATATCGCATAAATGGAAGCTCACTTCTAGACAAACGTTCGGTGGTAACTTATTTACAACCCGTTTTGTTAAATTTATTCTATATATTTGCCGCTCAAGCATATTGTGATGCAATAGAATACGCTAACGGCCGTACATCTCGTTGGCTGCTGATCAAGGGATTGAGGCGTTGATGATAAATAAGCTTAGGGGTGGGCAGTTATCGAATTGAAAATGACGCATACAAAACATGTGGGTAAACTCAATATACCCCACAAGACAGCTATAAAAGGCTTTTTGTGTGAGAGTGTATCGTCACGCAGCGGAATGGTTGTTTTGAGACCTTTAGAGTTTTTTTATGGCAATTACTGGCGACACGTATGTGAGCTTCAAAGTTTGCAGTTAATTGGGAATTTCCTCATTACCTGATTACTCAGCTGCATCACATATATCATGAATCACTGGTTTATATGGTTTGGATATTCAACATATCCCTGAATGCTATGCAAGCGCTTTACTATCTATGCAACAGCCGTCGACACTAAAATGCGAACGATAATGAGCAATTCCATTGTTGTTGACTCAAGACCAATCGTCAATTAAACTCTATCAAGTCGTGCAGCTATTGCTCTTCTGAGGAAGGAGATTGAGAGAGCAAATAACATTTGTTGGTATTGCTTTCTTTTGTTCCGATATAACGAACTATATAATTTGCATATCACCGCCGACATTACTTGATTAAATCATAACGAACGGCGCCAAGCCTGATTCTACTCTTGTCTAAACGAAAATTACTCCAACATGTAATTGCAAATTACAGAGAGAGAATTATTCTGCATTGTGGTAGGACATCTGATAGCATCGTAATTAAAAACAACAAATGGAACAAAAATATGTCAATAGCACAAGGCTCAACAGTAACATAATTAAGAAGGTGGATTATATATTTGGCCGATTAATGATACAATCAAATTTAAAAAAAAAAATATTAGAAAAATTACTTTGAAGTTAGATAAGTGCTCAAGCAAGTGACTATCTAGGCTAGGCGAACAACATATCGACCACTCTGGTATACTCTGTGAATAAGATGAGTTATATATCACTTATTTATTGTGACATTAATGACAAATACTGCAGCATATCTAGACTTAAAATACGAATATACAAGCTACATGCTTGGGGCTGGCATTATTTCGAGATTGATGGCTATTTTTGTTTCATATATATTTTGCTGTTTCGCAAGACAACTGCTACATTGATCACCCAGACTAGGCTGTGTTTGAAAATATAACTAAAGCCGGCAAGATGTTATATTCATAATCGTTAGTATGTTGGCGTTGGCAGTTACATTCCCCTCATTATATGTAAAACTTCTGTTTACACCTGGTCATGTCAAGCACCAACTAGCAGTAGAATACCGATAAATGCACACATAGCAGGAAGCAATAAACATTTATCCGCATACAAATACGCCGGCAAATGTATTGGTGTGCAGGTCAACTGTAAAGTGCTTTCGCCCAATGTAAATGATAACTTGAGCTTTCTTGTGTCAAACAAATGAAGTGCTTGCCGATTTCTTAGTAAAAATATCAAAATGATAGAAAGAAACAAATGGTAAAGTTTATGACGAAAGGTTGAAAAGGATGCTGCAATCGATTATTAGGTTGATGCCGCTTATAGGGTAATGGTAATGATCACAACGTGACAGAGGATAGGCGGCTACTGCTGCTGCTGCTGCTGCTGCGGCTGCTGCTGCTGATGATGATGATGATGATGATGATGATGATGATGATGATGATGATGATGATGATTATAATGGCGACGATGATCAAGTGTACATTACTATGATTGCATCCGTCAATTTTTTATGCTATAAAACTATTCTGAATATAACAGTAATAGAGGAAACAAAGACGGTCTTCGTCACAGAAAAGCATTCATAAAGGAGGCACTGTTACATAATTTGACTCAAGTTGCAGACAAATATTTGCTGGTCCGCATCAGATATAGGTATGAGTAATAGAGGTACTGGATACATAGCAACAATATACTAAGTGGTTTGCATTTGTTTCTGTAATTATATCCGTCGGTCTTGTCCTTAAATTGAATGAACCTTCAAATATACATTTTGTGTGAGTGGCTACCAAACGAGTTCACTGTCCAGAACACCCCCCCCCCCCTCTATTTCTAAACCCGCAGTTAAGCAACGCCTGATACGGTGACCTACATTTCCATGCTACATAATCAAGTATTTGTAATGTCCATCCATTCGTATTGTAATGTTCAATCACGACCGCGTTAGAGAGTTTAGTTTGCGAATATATCTTTTATTGGAGGGCAAGTTGTCAACTAATGTTGATGGCACCAAAAAGCATCAATGCACGTAATAATTCCGAAAAACGAACACAGAAGAAATGAATGTATTCCTTTGCGTGTGTAAAGGCGTTTTGCTTATAATAAACCAAGATGATCCCAAAAGCACTCCAGCCGCCAAAGGATATGTTAGGGGTGCCATAGTTGCCACTATTTAACACTCGACGGAGTGAGTCCATCATATCTTGGAAATTGGAGATTTAGAGCTTTGTGCTGTACTTTAATGCCGAAGAATGATGGTATCATATTTGACCTACATTGTCGCTCTTGTCCCTTCATCTACCATAACACTGTTAAGTTGAATGTATGACCACACTTGAGCACGTCAGTGCCTTGGGTGTCGGGGTCCGACAAAGGGAAGCAAGTTGAGTCTACTGCTAAGTATGAAAGGGTCTAGGGTACCCATTAATCTTCAGATAGAACGCAAATCGGAATATATGACTGTCTGCATATTCATCGAGGCACTATCAACTGCGTTGAAATATTGCCTTACACTTTGCCGGTAAATATTCCTGACTTGATACATAATTATGCGAGGAAATATTCGAAACCAGCCGTTTAAATGGCGCACCTTGAACAAACTGTATTTTAGCTGCATTTGCGTATATCTGGTTCGTAATATACTAATTAATGACACATGTCTTTCTCAAGTCACACTTAAAGTGCTTTGCCGCATCATGGTTTTCCCTTCTGGTGTCTTGTTTTATGTTGAAGAGGAATCATATACATGGACACACTGTTTTGCGCCATATTATACAACATAGCATTACTTTCTGTGTTAAGAGAAACTTCCTAATTCCATCAAGGTTTGTGGTGCTGCTCTGACGCTTGAAGCATTCAGACATATTGAGCACAGTTAAAAGCTTATCCAGATGTATCGCATGGTGTGAGTCACGAAGAAACACCTCTCATGTCTTGTTCTCTGTTTGTTCCGTTAGCATCCTGTGAACTAACAAGCTGTCAAGGTTCGATGGATTGAGAGTATTGCGATTAACCCGTATGGGAGTATATAGAGACCATAAACGATTGTGAAACGATAACGTGGCCAATTAACCATCTATTTTCCATCCCCAATGCACTGAAGTGACGCTAATTAATTGATTATTTGTCCCTTAACAAATGATTTCGGATCTTTTTAATAATGACAACAACACCTAATCAAGAGCATATCAATGGTTAATGTGTTATACATGGCAAAAACAGTTTATCTATACCTGCAAAACCTCAAGCATCATACGAGATGGTATGCTACTCTGGTTACCTCAAATGATGTGTACGGAGCAATAAGGCTTGAGTTAATTGAGCACACTTTAGTCCCAATGGCTTAGTAAATATGGATAACCCATGCATGAAGAGCTCTTCTCTCTATATGCGACGCATGAATTTCATTATATGCCCCACATTGTCGTATAAGTGACACAACCCTGGGTTTATATGCACTGGATTTGCGAGGCTGCTGACAGAATATCTCAACTGATTCACAGCTGGGGTAGTTATGACCAACAATCACCAAAGCCAACCGATTCCTCAGTAGAACTTGGTATGGACACAGCGTACTATCCAACATACATTTGTAACACGAAGTCCGTATATCTCATATACATCGTGCTTGAACAGTTTGCTAGTATATCCTCTGTATCAATTCTTATAACCGGTGTGTGGGTTATTGTTATCTAGCGGATATTGTGCGTCGCCCTCCGGTATTATGAATACAATGCAGCTACCCAATAACCATTAATTCTCACAATGGTTTCCTCTGCAGACAGCGCCGATGTTGACGATCAGCATAACTGGCCACTGTTTAGTCAATCTTATCGCATATTTTTCTCTGCAACTACATTAACATCACGTTGCAATTTGTTGTTCTTGGATTTCATAAGCATCTATGTGGCTGGTATTTAAGGCAATGCTTGGTGACAATGTTGCACCATGTACGCATGACGGAATGTTACACCCACAGGACCAGCATATGAGCGCTTATTTATTCTCCAACTGCAATTTAGTTTGGCATTATATTCAGTTACTGCACATCATCTGATGTAGCATTTTTTGGTCCACATACAATAACATATAAGGTATCGACCGTGTGTTGACTGATTTGATCTTAACGGGCTACCTGAACAACACTCTTGGCTTCTTGTTATGCTGCCCCTCGTCTTCCCTTCGTTGCCCAGCCCGCTTCTTCCAAAACGTTATAAGGTTTGGTTCCGACTATATCCCCGTCAGATCATTCAGTCTAAAGATATATACATACCTTTCTGCACTTACGATCATATCGTCGAGAATCGATCACTCATCGCGATTATATAGATAGATAATGCCCAATGCATAACAGCATAAGCTGCTAGCCGGGAAATTCGCATCAGCTTGATAAAGTTATCTTGTCTTACTGCCCGTATAAGTTTTGATGAAACATCTGATGTATTATTGCCGCAGCCGGTGAGTGCTCTACTTATTTAGCGCTCGCGTGCCCTTTAAAAACCTGAGCAGACAGCCATATATTAGAATATACTTCACACACTAATGTCTTTATGTCCCATGTTTTGTAATTGTGCCCACACGCTGCTTATTTCTATATCTACATTCAAGCGATAACAAAGGGAACGTCGGCAATGATAACTTGATGGATAAACCTCTTACAAGTGAAAACACAATATAGGGGTCAGGGTTCGACACCAATGGTTGTCCGCTTGCCGGGACAGGTGATTTGTCATGTCGGACAAGTGACTTGCCAGGACAACTTATTCAGCCGGACGAGTGATTTTTATGAGCCGGGCACACATTCTACAACACCCCGATTTGTTGTTTCACGCTGAGTGCCACCGTTAATAACACAGTCGGCGAGAGAAGAAGACACACAACTGGTTCTTTTTAACTGACTATTACGTAAACATACTATCGTGCAGCTAAGCGATTAAAGCGCTTGTTGTGGTGCCACTTTGAACTTTTGAGACGCCCCATAATTCCAGAAGACATTCAATGTGTTCTCATTGGACGCAGACCACACCAATGTTCATGACGTCATATAAAACCAAGGGTGCGTATCACAAGCCAGTTTTATGATCCAGACGCGCGCAACCAAGGTCAATCCGGGGTCACAACCTTTGCGTTGATTGATCACGAAGATTAACGCACGTGTCTAATGTATATTCGGACGCGCCAGTTTAAGGCCTTGTCTTGTCGTAGACTCTAGGGGGAGAAGCGTAGCGGAACCCCTGGATTCTGGGACGCAGACTATTACGTTTGCAAAGCTAATAGTTTTTTCTGACCAGCTAAACGTTAGCAATTATTACGCGTACTGAGTTGAATCTAATGTATCCTTCCTCTTTTGTTTTCAACACCACCACCATTGAATCAACCGAATAGGTCAATTTCAGCTTTCATGGACCACATCAAAGCATTAACTTGAAATAAGATGCTGAGGCACACGGATGTAGTGCAAGCCATAACGAATCCTTTAGGACAATGTGGGGACGGTTTTATTGACATTCACTCCTTGGTACCGTTTCAACAGCACAGCGTCGTGTACCGGCACACACACGTATCGACGCACACACACACACACACACACACACACACACACTCACACACACACACACACACACATACATGCATACATACATACATACATACATACATACATACATACATACATACATACATACATACATACATACATACATACATACATACATACATACATACACACATACATACATACAGACATACATACACATACATACATACATACATACATACATACATACATACATACATACATACATACATACATACATACATACATACATACATACATACATACATACATACATACATACATACATACATACATACATACATACATACATACATACATACATACATACATACATACATACATACATACATACATACATACATACATACATACATACATACATACATACATACATACATACATACATACATACATACATACATACATACATACATACATACATACATACATACATATATACACATACAAACACACACAAACACATACACACAATGACTTTAGCATACGATACGACCTGTTTGTCAAGGATGGTATTAAGTAAGACCATTTCCGCCGTAAATCACCAGCAATGGCTCTACTGCTATGAAACGCACGAAGACCAGAGAACCTGAGCAAATGAATCAATTCTGTCTTACCTGATAGCAGATGCTTTTACAATGCTGCAATAAATCATTGAAGACATGATTTCGACAAATATGCTGATGGCTATATCCGAATGCTGATCAAGGAGGCTATATGTTAATGCCCAGGTCACATGAGACTAAGTGGCTGTCCACGGGCTGTCTGCGGACCCTGCTTGGACAAAAACTCTGCGAGCCTGTTCGGGCCAGCACGGCGTGTCTTGCTGCCCAGTGCGGGGTCCGTATGGTGTTTTGAAGATTTTTGGTCGCGTAGACCCCTTGGCCAAAATCTGAACATGCACATCTCTCAGACACTGGCCCTTTAACGCTGTATCATAATTTAACGTAAACAATTGTTTGTTTATGCTGAGCTTTGAGTTGAAGGCTACATAGCACGCACGACGATTTATAATTCACGACAAGATCTTCGATAAAAACACTATTTGCATGCTTTCTTCGATTATGTAAGGGTTTTACATTCATACTAAGTCAAGGTAGCATTGTCAGAACACGCGAATGAAAGTAATGTTACACCTCGGGATCAGACTAGTAGCGGCAGATAAGCTCGATTTCGAAAACAAAGATGCAGCTTCCGCAGCATATCCATCTCATGAGGTGAATCAAAATCTAGAGCAACATGAATACTTACTGTGTCCCGCCACCACGCACGGCCAATACGTACAACAGCCACAATGCAGAAAGACGCAAAACTATGCGTAAAGTATTGGAACATCATGCAGGTAATGCGACTAACCTAAACAAATGCACGATGTAGAAATCACTTCAAACGAACAGCCCGCTTGGTCCATCATATCAACCGAGCCCTTGTTGTCCATCAACATAGCGAACGTGGCTAGTATGTCAGTTTTAGCCTTGAGTGTGTATTTCTGCACGTCCTATCTCTCAAAAGATGCGCGTCTCACATGGAACATGAGTGTGTTAATTGTTTTGATGCTAACGCAAATGATAACCTGCGAACCCGCAAGTGTATCGTATGCACTAGAGTGTTGGCTTATTTAAAAGGATAATAAGCATGGCATCTGAACGTGAGCAGAGTCCTCAGAAACATAATGCAAGAATAAACGACAATGAATATCAAATGTTTATGGCTCAGGATCCGTTTGATTTGTATTGTTTGCTGATATGATATAATCAAGTAGTTATTAGCATAGCTGTCATGTTCGTCGTAGATATAAAATCCCTTTCAACGCCAAACAGAATCCTTCTGACTGCGAGTCGGCAGAGGAAGTAACTCTACCTTACTTTTACATCTGACTTCAATCACAACATTTATTACCTAGAGAGCATGATAATGCGAATACAAATATCAAACAAACCAATGTTTTATATATCATTGTAGAACCTTTCAGCAGAAATCACATTCACCAATTTAACTGTTGTGACCATTTGGTGTACTGACAAATCTGGATTGCTCGGACCTAATACGTTCACACAGAAACTAGTTAAAATGGTTAAATACTGCAGTGCCAATATCTACATGTTAGCAAACCTGTATATATGATACTGGTTCATAAGAAGCAGCTTTTTATTATGCGTATTGAATACATAATGCTGTTAAATGTGTATTACATGCCATACTTAAAAAGTCAATTGCTGTTATTCCGTTGCATGACCAAAAACAGCTGCTGGCAAGGCGAACGTGTTCGCACGCAATTCGGGTGATTGTAATTGCACGGCTTTCCCTTCCTACTGAAGGATAAAGGGTAAAGTGAAAATCTGCATGATGCAGTTAATGGATAATGCGTTTTTTGTGCTTCGTGAAATATTATAAGGACAATGCAGAGAATATCAAATTCTTGGCAGCCGCATGTATTTGTATAATACATTACATGATAAAAAACAATTTTCCAAAGTTTGAATAATACAGACATTGAATGACTAAAGTGCCAGGGAACAATAGCTTGGCATTCGTGTCGGCAATGATATTCATTAAATTACCTTGTCCTTGAGAATAAATACGCCGCTATTACAGACTTCGTGGAAGTTGCTTACTAATGGTTTCACTGTCGGTGTGACACATCTTTTAATAGCTACAGAAAAAGTCGTAATGCCCTGCTACATTCTGAAAGGCATTAGTCATCTTACTCAACCAATGGTGTAATAGTGCCGCACAATGTGAAATAGATTACCATGTACCCTGTTTGACTGATTTAAATCTACATGTATTGGAAATGTATTTGATATAAAGTCTTGACGCTGAATATCAATCATCAAACTATATACAGGTTAAATTAACGTATTATTCGGTGATCTATTCGCCAACCAACATAACAACAATCGTTAGAATGTGAAGTTACTCAGTTGTTTGTATTCAATGGTACACCATGTTATATTCAAGCGTATTACTTAAGACTCGTCAGCGACATAGTTGGGCATGCTTGCTATTGCATACACCTAACCCGGCACATATAGCCCAAATAAAAAGTGATCATCCCCTGCCTGGAGAACCGTGCTAATAGAATATAACCTAGGCATAAAAGGTGCTATGAACCTTTCCTTCTTGTCTGGGAAGGAAGATGGCATGTGCTAGATAACTATGTGATATATGCGATGCTTGCAACTTGTATCAGCTTCTACGAAATATGTTCTATCAAACATTCAAGTGAATATAGCTTCACATTTAGACTCTGTCGTTTACTTTACCTTAATTCGATGGAATTCTCTCCGGGCCAAGACAATGTTAGAGCGTCCTCATTTTATGGTTGAAACGATGTTTACATAATATATACGACGACACGTCAGTACGAATATATGGTCCGTGTACGCATTGCCACGTATGGTTTGTATGCCTTGACCATCAACTATGAGCATCGCAAAGGCTATAACACCCTGCGTACTACAATCTTGTATCCGAGAATCGAGCGCAAGGTTAAAGACGAAGCATAAAAATGTCGTTGTTGTCATCATGAAATGCCCCACTCTAACGTGAGCCTCTGGTAGTTACTCACAATCAACAAAAGAAATGGGATAAGGAAATCATACAAGCGGCCCCATTACTAGTGAAATGAGACCTGTTGAATGTGTATGTTTGGCATAATAAAGCGCAGATGATAAATCGGTATTAAATGAATCAACGAATGGAATTCTTTTTTAAAGGATCAATTAGCGCAGAGAAGAAGCCATGATGCCTATGTAGAAGACAAGGTGACTGCAAGATAACACAATGGTAGGACCGTGTGACTGTGGCTACCTTTTATTCAAACGAAGGAGATCAAAGGCTATTATTTGGCAGCTAATATCCAATCAGAGCCCGGCTAGAAGAACTACAAAGCTGGAGGTTAGTTCATTGCAACTTCTTTTATTTACGCTAGTTTTTTTCAAATGGTGACATGACAGGCAAAACTTTCCAGTAAAACGTATTTTTTTGCTGTATCGCAAATCTTGGCAAACCAACTATGGGTGCGACGCGATCCCACCAATCGACAATACTGCGTACGGTATATAAATGAGGCTGAACGAGCTATGGCGGCTCCAAATAGCAGTTAATTACAATCCTGCTATGCGCCCACTGGCTGCTTCATGAAGAGCTATTTCGAGTGACAGTTCGGAAGTTCCGCAGTGGTTTACTGCGTGGGGTATTTTCGATACAGAACCAGGTGCAAGCAGCATAATTAACGCGCATGCACACAAATGAACATTGTATTGCACTTTTATTGAAGGTAAATGGTCGATGTGTTATTTTTACCGCATGATAAGTCGCTATTATCTCTATTTAATTTTTTGGTGCAGAACAGACTAAAAACCATGCTCTGAATTGATAACGCAAAACGTATTGGCTATTTCATTAGCACAATTATATGCGTCACACCTAGTCTAATGATCACCGCATGTCTGGGGTTCCCTTTCTACAGTTAGAACGGCATATTACAACGCAATCACATATATCTATCTAATTGGTAATTATAAATCAGTAATAGGAGAGAGATCTTTTATCTCATCGGACAGAACCTTAGGCACGATAACATTAGCCAGTGAATCGACTTAAAATACGTTTTTTAAAACTTTGCAAGGGTAACCTGATTGGAACTAACCAATCACAGTGTTAATCAGTGATGAACCGTAAAACCTCTTTCCCATAAAGGCTGCATTACATCGCTGATTCCCACAGCATTCACCTACTAAGCGGTGGTGTTATTGGAGTAAGGGTGAACGCGGCATTTGATACATAATTAGTGTTTGCCTTATACTATAGTCACCCTTCCACAAAATACGTAATAGATATTGGATATTACCCCAAGTAGAAAGGTTGAATTTGCCTACAATTCAAAAGGAAATATATATAACTCTGACCGATCAACCATGTCGACCCCTGTGTGAATGATATACAACCTTTATTAAGGCCTGGTGCCCTACTGAGACATGTAATCGTGCAATCGTTTAAACAGTTATGCTTGCGGATGAATGACTCGGCGACAAAATGATGTGTTAGTCTTTGTGTATCTGCAAATATCTTTACATCGTACATAGGAGACATAATAAGAATGCATTGCCAAAGCATAAATGTTTACTTCGTTGCATTATATCAAGGGTTTTACTAACGGAATTCCTTCTTATTCAATACCCGAACCGGCGAAGTATCCATTACTTAAATATGGCTTCCAATTTATTGATGGCCGCTTGTAAGTAATGTGCGCCAAACGTATCGATTTACAGTGCGTTTTCCAATTACATTACTTACTATATGATATAGCACCAGAATAACACAATAGCATGCTTGTATTGGTACAGTCATGTACTAGTTATTCCGTTGTAACTCAAGTAAATGTAATATTTGTCATCTGATAGCGATACTTAAAATTCCTAGATGACACCGAGTTTGAGAATAAAAGCTCGATTAAAATTTATAGCGCGCCATGAACAGACCTCCCAAACGCCACGTTGTCTAACACAGGCATATCCACGGCGTTTTGTTTGATCAAGGTGGCTGCTAGTTACGGGTTGCAAAATAGCAGCTCTTGATATACTCATGTCTCTGTTACCATTCGATGGCACTGAGTGATGGGTAACATACCTTTAGTAAACGGTAACAGGGGATTTTGTTGAATATTTTAGTACCCAATGATCCATCTACCTTGTTAGATATAACACGCATTTTTGGGTTTACAATTAACGTCACGGTACCATTGTGTTTGAAAGACAATTACACATACCAATCGAAGGTAAAGTAACTTCGAATTCATGTTTAGACATGATCTGCTCAGGCTGGCTTATAATCAATTTGTACACAGCATGCTTGGAGGCCAGTATTGAGACATCACACTTGAATCAGTTTTAAGCGTTCATCACAAGGCTGTTTTTTTTTAATTTGAGATGACTCAACGTAACGGAAATTAATCAGTAAATGTATGGCTTGTAATTGCACATAGAGATTGAATATTGAAGTCAAGGCACAAAGAGATTCTTAACCGACACCTTAAAGGCTTCCCTTGCGCTAGTACACCTTCAGGGCATCTGTTTATTGCGACTGCTTCAAGTTTCCCGTCACCGACACTTAAACAAAACAATTAGATAATGCGTTTTTGCGTGAAAACAAGAAGGCACCAGATAAACCCTGTTTGATATGGAGAACATGTTTGCTACGCGGATTACTGATGTCCAAATGGTTAAAATCGAAACGATTATATATTTTTTAAGGTAAAAATACAACATGTAAATACTATTTGTCGTAGAAGAAACACATGGCGTTGCTATTCTACCTACACAGAAAGCGACGTTTGTCGTTCATATGCGTCAGCCTTCGAGAATTACTAAATCATTAGATTTTGTTTGATAACGCCTTTGCAATTTTGCTGGATGATTGTATGCTATTGATATGTGATCATACATATCTAAATAAAAATTTCTTTACATCAAAATCTGAACTAGAACCATGTTGCTGAGTTGAAAAATGCGTAACTGAAGATCACTAGACGGATGTTCTTGCTATCGCCCTTCAACAAATTGCCAAATTATACCCCGTGCGCATGGGCATGTATCTATAGCACTAATAAAGGTTATACAAAAAATGTGTACTTTTGATGACGCCATGCCTCGTATGTCTACGACCGCAAATGGGTCCATTAGACACCATCGGCAATTGGCTGAAAATTAGTGAACCCAAATGATCGGTGTTTTGTACTATGCTCAATGTGTGCTTTAAAAAACAGTATTGTTCAAGGTGTCATCGGTAAATTCCGGTAAAATAGGAGGCAAAATATAAGGTTAGGTCGAAGCGTTAACTTCTATTTCTGTTATTACTCCCAACAAATACTGGGGCTCAAGACATATTTCATTGCGGCTGTAAAATGCAACAATCTAATGCTTTGTACAGTTTCAAGTAGGCCGGCACAGGATTACGAGCCACGCTTAATGAGATCATTCAGTATGCGTCAGCTGCATTTTTTTCATAAAGATTAGTATTTATAATGCAATGGTGACCAAATGAACAACTAAGCTGGAAACTCCCCTTGATGCTACGTTACATTTGTAATGGTAGAGCAGCTGCAGGCGACAATTGTTTACCTGGCGTGATAAATGCATATCTCAATTGAACAATGCCTGAGAGCATTCGGTTGATGTACATGCTGTTTCATACACTAGCAAAACTTACCGCCTTAAATTACTCTGGGAGTTGTAAGAGAAACGCCTACGCTACAGAAACTGACGACAGAAGTAGCTGTATCAGGACTCAAAAAACGTAGCGTCATTTTAATTTACCAACTTTCACCAAAAGATGATTGAGGACCACCATCACGGTCGCGGTATACGAGGCCAAACATATACAATCACACGCCGTACCAATTGTAAGGATGCCGCTTCTAAGTAGAAGGATCCAAAGAATCAATTGTATTTTTACCAACGGAAACCACGAGCAAAGCGATATCAGTTCCCTACATGGACTGTAGTAAACGCATGGCTCTCATGAGCTAGTATTCCTGATATCACTTGAAGTGCACTGAATCTCGTGAACTCACCAGTCCACCCACGAATATATAAACCTACTGCTGTGTTTGATAACAGGTTCCTGTCATATTTTAACAAGCTCACCAAGTCACTACACATGATGAACCCCGCTAAGCCCTTATGTAATGTATATTGTTGTCGGTCGTGTGCTCATGATACCCACTGTCCCTTAAATGCACTCAATATATGGCTTCATTAATGCATACTGAAACAGCTTGCCTGTACTAGTGTAGTCCAACAAGAAATCAAGCTCCCAGATAAATCCCATCGTGCACTTGTGGACAGACTTTCAGGGCAGCATTAAGCTCTAGTTTTTTGTTGCAGGTATCATACAAAGATAGCCTGTGCTAATGTATATGCGTGGAAATATGGGAATAAGCGCACGTCTTGCTTTCATGAACTGCATAAGATAAACTATTGGGAATGCTTTCATACGCAGTATTCGCACGCTGTATTCATATGCAGTATTTGCTAGTGGAATAGGCTTAACATATATATCAGATCTAAGTACCTTCTTTGAGCTTTGCACATCTTTAATTCGGGATTGTATCTGCTAACCTCGTGGCTGTCATTATTTATGACTGCAGTAATGATTCAACCTTTGATTATTATGTGTTGACGATCGCGGGCTATATTTGCAGCAATTTATCTTTTGGAATGCACTTCCGATTCCAATGCATCAAGACGCGAATATGCTAATATATTGCTTTTCTATTTGAAAAGCCAGGCTACATGTATGTTTATTAGGAACTGCCGCTGTGTCTGTATGGGCGCCTTTAGGAAATGTTGGTGGGTCCGTATGTGATTTCTTCCGTTAGGTGATTTACATGTCCCACAAGACATCATATAATTTTGATAGCTGCCTATATTGCCAAAGCAATTACACATAGGCATACTGGGTACATGTGTTACAATGAAATCACTGATTTTCGTTTTGCTTGATTTCAATATGAACAGGCAGTATTGCGAACCTGTGATAAAATAGATCCACGTTCATAAATCCTATGTCTTATGTGACATATTCGACGAAATAACATCACGCATTGGTAAAGTAAGTGCCAACTGAGGACGTCTACAACATTAGCTATGGTCGGATCGTGGCATCATATCCGCACAAAGGTTGGCGTCTATCGTGCTGCTGTGCTAATCTTGTCGCTGTACGGATGCGAGTCGTAGACGTGGTACCGGCAGCACGCGAGGAGGCTGGACAAGTTCCACCTTCGGTGCCTATTTAATATCTGCGGCATCTCATGGATGGACGTGTGCCGGACACAGAGGTACTGGAGAGGTGTGGTGTCACTGGGATTGAGGTCCTCCTTATGGAGGCTCAGCTACGCTGGTCAGGTCATGTGGCGCGTATGGAGGACAATAGAATACCAAATGATCTATTCCACGGCGAGCTGGAGGATTGCCGCCGCCCGTACAGGGGCCAATACAAGAGGTGCAAAGACGTCCTTAAGGCGAAGCTGAACTCATGTAACATCGGCTCTGTCACCTGGGAGAGACGCATCAGAACCAGAGCTTCGTAGCCAAAGACCTGCAACGAAGGCCTGACGCAATGACCGGAAGAAAGAGCAGAGGAGAGCACGGCTCACAGCGGCAGTGAACCTAACGCCACCAGACGACGACTTTGTCTGTCCTGACTGCCAGAGAAGATGTCGGTTTAGGATTGGCCTCGACAGTCATCGTAGACATATTCATTTTCCATCATCACTAGGAGGCAGCAATGAAGGAAATCCGTTGAAGCCGACCGCTCATTCCATCATCATTCGTCGAATCACTGTAAGCTGTGCAAGAATAGAGCTTAACACTTTGCCGGTAGTTATTCCTGACTTGAAACATAATTATATGAAGAAACATTCGTAACCAGCCGATTTTAATGGCGCACTTACAGAAACAGTATTTGAGCTGCATTTGAATTTATGGATCAAGGTGTCAGGAAGTTTTACATAAATGTAAAATCAGCATACCTTTACCCAGCATCATTCCTCCAAATGACATATTTGCGCACATATTACAAAATGAGCGAACTGCTGGGACAGCTCGGAGTTAAAAATTAGGTAATTATATTTGAGGAAACTGAATTATACAGTTCTTCATACTTAAAACCAAACTGGTTGACAATATACTATTTGTCAAAAATTTTGTCCACGGCTGGGGAAGATACATGTTTGTTTGCGTTTGCTAAGCAAGTTTTCGCAAGTCACACTTTAAGAGATCCGCATCATGGTTTTCTTTTCTGGCGTCTTGTTTTATGTTGAAGCGGAATCCTAAACACGGACGTGTTGTTTTGCACCATTATTCACTGCAACTACTTTAATATCACCTTGCAATTGGTTGTTCTTTGATTTCATCTTGATGCAATGATTGATATCGATTTGGCAGGTAATAAAGGCAATGCATGGCGACAATGTTGCATCATGTACGCATGGCGAAATGTTGCACCCACAGGACCAGAATATGAGCGCTTATTATTTCTCCAACGGCAATTTAGCTCGGCATTATATTCAGTTACTGTTCATTGTCTTCTGTAGCATTCTTTCGTCCACATATAATTACATATACCGTATCGACCCTGTGTTGGCTAATTTGATCTCAGTCGGCTACCTGAACAACACTCTTGGCTTCTTGTCATGCGGCCACTCGTCTTCCTCTCGATGCCCAGCGCGGTTTTCGAAAACGTTATAAGTTACGGTTCACACTATATTTCCATTAAGTCTAGAGACATATACATAATTTGCCTTTGTTGCCTAATTTGATCATTTCGTCGAGAATCGATCAATCATCGCAATTATATAGATAGATAATGGCCAATGCATTAAGGCATATGCTGTTAGCAGTGAAATTCGCATCGGCCTGATAAAGTTATCTTGTAGCACTGATGTATTATTGCCATAGCCGGTTAGTGCTCTATTTATTTACCGCATGGCACCCTACTCTCAGCCATATTGCCTCAAACGCACAGTTAGCCAAACAATAACTGCGACCGTGTCGCAATAGCACCTAACAACAACCACATTTTAGAAGGTCGCACACAGAGCACCACTGCTCTAACATGGCAAAATTACTGAGGGTCATAATACCACGCACACCTTGCGGGTGTTATAACGAAGGTTTCCCAAGAGTCATTTGCTCGCCAGCTGCTAATCTGGTCGCTTATCACACATTGGGAAGTCACGGTATTATCCAATCTACCCAAAATCTAGCCTAGGCGCGAAATTCTGCCGAGCCGCTTCCTCGGCGGTACAGTGTTACCAGTTATTCTCCAAGTTTCGCACAACAAATAACCGCCGCACATTCCGATTAAACAAACAAACAGTCACGCTAGTGGTCTAGTAGCACAAACGAAGCTTGCCGGACTCGGGAACAGGTCCATTAGGGTCCCTCACAGTTTCCGGCTAGGGGTGCCTCTAATCTCGCCGGATCTTCTAGTGTTTCTTGGCATCCTGTTCTTCAATATTTCTTTTATATTTGTCCGTTGTCAGCGGAGTGCTCAACCGACCAGCACAAGCAGCCCCTTCCCCCACCCCGACTTCCCATTCGGTGTCTGTAGATGGATCTAAGGGAGCCACAAACGCACCAGGAACACGAAAATTTGCCTCAAATTCATTGGCATCGAAAAAAGAAAAACTCCTATAGATGAACCCATAATCACATGCGGCTGAGGCCGAATGTGGGATTAAGCAAATATATCTCTTATATTTACCGGTCCCAGACAGATACCTTACATAACATAGGCTCATGCTAACTACATGGTCGTGCACTTGATTACCGCGTGTAGGTGCCATCGCGATAAGTATGTAATCGCATGGTCACGTGGGTGATATTGGGAAAGACACTTGGAAACTCCGCGTCCTCGTGTTCATTCCCCATATCACCCACGTGACAATACGATAACTAACATTTAGCGCTATAGTGCCCTTTGAAAATCATGTTGAGCGGACAGCCATGTATTAGAACATTCATCGCAAACTAATTTCTTTATGTCCCGTGTTTTGAGATTGTGCCATCACGCTGCTTATTTCTATATCCACATTCAAGCAATTATAACGTGGACGTCACGATGATAACTTCAAGGATGAATCTCTCACAAGTAAAAGCACAATTAGGGCTGCTGACTAGCCGAGGCGCCTACAAATTATGACAAAAGATATATATTACCCGTTAATCGCTTATTACGTTTGCGAGGCTAATGGTTTGACTATATACGTTTTAGCGATATTTACGCGCACTCAGTTGAATCAAATGTATCCTTCCTCAGTTATGTTTCAACAAGACAGCGATTGAATCAACCGAAAAGGTCAAATTTCAGCATCTATGCACTTCATCGTAGCTTTGCCAAAAGACAATGTTAGAACTGTTTTATTGACATTCATTCCTTGGTACCGTGTCAAAAGCACAGCGTCGCGTACCAGCACACACACGTACCGACACGCATACACACATACACACATACACACACCCAAACACGAACATACACACACATACACCCACACAGTCACACACACTTACACACACTCTGGCTTTAGCATACGATCCGATCTTTTTGTAAAGGACTGTATTAAGTAAGACCGTGTCTCGAATTTAATTTCTCCAATAAATCCCCATCAATGGGTGTATTGCTATTCGCTGCACGAAAACCAGAGAACTTGAGCAAGTAAGTTAATTCAGTCTAAACTGAAAGCAGATGCTTTTACAATACTGTGGTAAATCACTGAAGACATGATTACGACAAATATGCCGATGGCTATATCCGAATGCTGATTCCTGAGGCTATATGCTAATGCCTAAGTCACATCCGACTTAGTGGCTGTCTGCGGAACCAGCATAGACCAAAACTCTCGAGGCTGTGCGGGCTTGCTCAGCGTGTCTTGCTGTCCAGTTCGGGGACCAATACGTTCACAAAGAAAGTAGTAAAAATGGTTTAATACTGCAGTGCCAATATCTACATGTTAGCAAACCTCTATATATGATGCTGGTTCATAAGAAGCCGCTTCTAATTATGAATTATCTAATACATAACGCTGCTTAAAGCTTTTACATGCAATTCTTAAAAAGTCAATTTCTGTGTTTTTCTGCTGCATGACCTAATACAGCCGCTGACAAAGCGAACTCGTCGCAAGCAATTCTGGTGGTGGTAATTAAACGCATTTCCCTTCCTACTGAAGAATAAAAGGTAAAGAGAACATCTACATGATGGAGTTAATGGATCATGCGTTTTGTGTGCTTCTTGAAATATTATAATGACAATACATAAAAAATCTAATTCTCGGTAGAATAAGATGGAATCTGTATTCCTCACATTGTGCCATATAGATGAGAGAAATAATCGATTGCACCATTAGCAAATTTGCAATAACAGTCCTACTTCGTAAAAACATTCAATTGATAATCACTATTAATGTTTTTGGTGGTCTGGTTTGAGTCTAGACTAAAACCAGACCAGCAAATATATGTATGGCGCGCGATATATGCGACAAAGACGCAGTATGCTCAAAAGAAATCTTTGCATTATCACCGAGGTATTATTTCTTCGTCCGAGAACCACACTGATGTTGAATTCAAATATGTGCAGCTATAGGTATTTGTATAATACATTATATGATAAATAAAAAATGTCCCAAAGTTTGAATAATACAGACATTGGATCCTTAAGAGCCAGGGCACAATAGCTTCGCATTCGTGTCGGCAATGATATTCATTATTTTTGCCTTGTACTTGAGAATAAATAAGCCACTATTACAGACTTCGTGATAGTTGCTTAATAAGGATTTCACTGTCGGTGTGACACGTCATTTAATAGCTACAGAAAAAGTCTTAATGTCCTGCTACATTCTGATTGACATTAGTCATCTTACTCAACCAATGGCGTTGTAGTGCCGCATATTGTGAAGTAGATTGCCAAGCACCCTGTCTGAATGATTTAAATCTGCATGTATTGGAAATGTATTTGATACGTGGTCTTGACGCTGCATATCAATCGTAAAACTATACATAAATTAAATTCATGTATTATTCGGTGATCTATTCGCCAACCAACGTAACCACAATAGTTCGAATGTAAACTTCCTCAGCTATATATAGTCAATCGTACATCATGTTATTTCAAGCTTATTACTTAAGACTCGTCAGCGACATGATAAAGGAATTGCAAAGGCCAAAAAACCCCTGTGTACCCATATCTGGTTTCCGAGAATCAAGCGCAAGGTTAAAGACGAAGTCTCAAAATATCTGTTGTAAACACTCGGAATTGAGCCCCCGGTCGTTACTCACAATCCACAAAAATAATAGAATTAAACAGACATGAAATTAGCCCCATCACAGGTGAAAAGAGACCTGTTGAATTTGGATGCTCGTTGCTAGATGATTCGATCATAGGCACAACAAGGCATAGATGTTTAATGAATCAACGAATGAAATTTGTTTTATAGGATCAATCAGCATAGAGGGGAAATAGCCATGAAGCATATGTAGAAGACAGGGTGACTGCCAGATAACACAATGGTAGGACTGTACGACCTCTGATTTAAATAAAGGTGGTAAAAGGCTATCATTTGGCAGCTGATATCCAATCAGAGCCTGGCTAGAAGAATACAAAGCTGGAGGTTAGTTCATTGCAACTTCTTTAATTTACGCGTTTTCATCAAATGGTGACATGATGGGCGATACTTTCCATTCGTTTGGTTTTTTAATAACCAAGTAGTACGTACTTTTGTGCTGTATCGCAGATCTTGGCGAACAAACTATGGTTGCGACGCGGGTCTGCAATCGCTTTACATCGACAATGTGGCATACGGTATATTAATGAGGCTGAGTGAGTTTTTGTTGATCCAAATAGCAAATGTTTCGTCAGTGTTGTTAATTACAACCCAGTTATGAAACCGCTAGTGGCAGAGCTTCAACAACATGTATTAGGAACACGTCTACAGTTAGGAAGTTCCACAATGGTTTAATGCTCGTGACGATCACGATGAAGTACCTTGTGTAAGCGGCTTAATTAAACGAGCATGCACCAAAATGAGCATTGTTTTGCTGTTTACTGCAGGTAATTACACTGTTGAATTGATTGATAACTTTACTGCCTGAGTTGCGTCGTTTGTTTTGAATGGTCGTTTGAAAAATCTTGGGATTTGAGGACGCGACGCTTTCGCACATGAATCCGCCGCACCACGATACAGCTTGTGCGTATGTCAGGCTTGCTGAAATGATATATGTTAATTGGTAAAATTAATCTCCTGCGTTCGATGATACTTCTGTTACAGGAATTTTTGAGTGTCTGAGATGAATGAAGTATATGGGAGTATTTGACAAATTCGAGCAAACCGCTGGCATTATGTGCCAAGCTAATTCAAAATATATGGCTATTATATTATATTGGTCTCAAATAGTTATAATGACATCAGAATAGATGCTCTTTGATTACAAATTGATGCAGGGTGGTCGCTGTACGAACGATAGAATAAAATCACACATCAATAATGGCCAACAGCTTTAGCTTCCCATGGCAGGTTCAGAAGCGTCATAAACCAAATAGAGCTCTCATAAATATTATATTAATCCTTTAACATATCAAGTTGCAAGACATTGATATTGCCTATTTTCGGCCATGGGTGAAATACATGCCTAGACGATAGTTGCTGCTTACTAGGCATTTCGACAGCTTCATTGCCTATTCATGTCTGTACTCATGCCCAAATGCAATAATAATTTTAGCATATAATCACGACATTAGCATTTCGATTATAATATAAGTGTGTTTTGACTACGTCATATGAATTGTATGTAACCGAACACATATAGTGTCCTATCAATTGACGTTCTATTAGCCTGCGATTTATACATGCTTTCAATAATAAGTGATAAAAGCTTTATCTAACTAATGGCAAATAGCTATCAACGCAATGGGTCATTTTGCCGGATAAAACAGCATGCATTGTCAGAATGGGGAAACAAAGGGTTATATGTGTAAACCTTATTTCATAGCTCAAGCAGTTGAGACTTTAAATAAGCAACGCATTACCCATGTGATATATTGGTATCGTTGAGAACTAAGAGCAGTCATTACTGAAGCATTCTTTATTCGGAGCGTTATATTAACTTGTCAGCACTACTGTACGATCTTCGTCAACTCTGACGATTGCTACGCACACAGTGCATCACATTTCTTTTAATAGAAGATTAATCATCAACCCGAGACACCGCGATCTAAAACCAGTAGAAGCACTCACTGCAATCAGCAGATTAAAGTCACATTACGGTGATTGCTGAGTGCAAGAGCTGTTTCATTTACTGTCGTCCTTATGTTCTACTTGACAACCAATTTCCGGCGCCATGCTGAGTTGCCTCAACCGTTGTGGGTGTCATATAATATTACCAGGAAATCACCGATGTCGGACTGCTTGAAAAAAAAAATTGTATAACGTGCACATCATGTGCATGCGCATCCGCGTGTATGGATTTTGGTGTTAAGGATTCGAGCATAATTAATGCTATGGTAAATCTTTGATGTCCTCCCATTCATTTAGGAAAAGGCCCGCGCTTTGAGTATGGTTCAAGTGATTCCGATGTGAATTATGTGCCGTCTAGCGATTATCGACAGCATTATTCGTTTATTCAATTCACGGTGCTTTATTGCTGAGGCTTTGAGAGCGACAAAATGAAGGTGTCATCAGCTGTTATCGCCATTAGGCATAAACACAAATATCGCCTTCGTAGAGAAGCGTACATATAGACAGTATCTGGTGTACCACCGCGTATTTTACCTCAATGTACCTAGGACCATGAGTAACATTTCTTAGGATATGTACTGCTTACCGCGACTAATGAGAGAATAAACATAAAAAAAGCTATTATCTTCATCTATGCATTAGGGCTATTTAAGGCTTTGTCATATCATAAATTTGCTGCAATATGTCTCTCGTCTTGTTATCGTGATTTCAGTGTATCAGAGAATGGTTTGGTTTTTGCTTGGTTATTGGCAATAAAACTGCGAAAGAAGGTATATAATTCCAGTTTACGCATATTATTGAAGACAATTTTGATTAAAATAGCTAAACTAATTCATTACTCGATCACTTCGTACGTCAGTGCCTACGAGAGCGATCACGACTTAGTTGGAAGCAGCTGAATTCTGAGCTTTACTCATTCACTTGGTGCGTGATGTCCTTAGAGGACTATCACTTACTGTTATTCCGTTCAGCGGAAATTGCGTAATTTCGTTACGGTTATTGCAGGAAATATGGTTTGCATTTTCTTCTTGCTGCGTGCTGTATATGTTCATTAAACGGGGCGTGTGCAGCAATTGAATGAAGCCGTTTCAGTGGTATTTGTCTTCGATAAACTTACATATACATACGATCAAACCTATCTTCCGGATGGGAACAGTTTTGCCTCCGTCATTTGATATTTGTTGAATTCCGCGGTCTGTACAGACGCCAAAATATTGCTGTACATTTCATTAATTAAGTACAGCTTGCACTTTTTAATTAAAGATTAACCAACTGGAAGAATTTAACAAAAGCCCACATACCTACATATAAAGAGCATATATACCCTGTAAAGATAGATTTTAATTTCCTGCATTTTAAGAGGGAAAGCCGTGTGAAATATTTCAACAGATACAATGACATAACCATATAGAACATTCTATATAGCTAGCAAACGAAATTGTATCATTTTTGTTATTATTTCAGGACCTGATAGCAGGCAAATGATAGCCACAAAATAACGTAGAATCTTTGCATTGGTTTGCAAATATCCCTGCTAGAAGAAATTAAGTGTTGTATAATAAAAAAACATTTTAGTGTCAAAATTGGCAACGATCAGCAGATAGCATCATAAAACGTTACTATTGCCGTCCTGTTAAACATGAATATTGCGGTACCTCAATAGTGATAAACGTATTAAACAAATAATAACTGTTGCGTCTTTAGCATTTTGAGGCAGCTGAATGTGTCCGAAAAATCATTTTACATGAATCAAAAAGCAAAGTTTATACGGGAATTGATCCGCGGAATCAGCGAGGTGCACATGGTGATGTATATTTACATGGACAACTGACGGCAGCAAGTAAAAAAGTCTTGCTAGTCAAGCTACCGAACAATGGCGTTAGTGTTCAGTACCTGGTGTCAGGATGCCTTGGTATATGTCTTCTCTCGCACTCCTCCCTCAGTAGCACCCATACATTGCGATGCAGCATATTTTACCAAACACAAACTTATGATGTTTGTCTCATGTCAGGCAATGTTGGTCACTGAAGTAATAATCGGCCATGTTCGAAAAGGTTAACCCCTCAGATACCAAGACTCGTACAGCTCGTGTCATTCGAGTGTTCTTAAAGTACCATTAATATATGCTTCCATTGCAAGTTAAGGGCTCTGACGAAGTGCGATAAACCGAAACGGTTGCAAGGAATACAAATGTTTCAACAACCTTCGAAGTTGACCTACTTTATGCTTATCATCCATCTTGCCTCAGCAGATAACAAAACAGCTGGTATGAAAAAAACACGTTTACATCGCACATGGAGACATAACAAAACATAAATTTTGCCTTCGTTGGGTTTTACAAATGATATTTCTTCCTGTTCCACATTCGATACTGCGAAGTTTTCAATACTTAAATATCGCTTCGAATAACTTGTCCAATGTGTTGATAGCCACTTGTAGGTAATGTGCGCCAAACTGATTGATGTACAGCGTGCTTGTTGATTACATTACTTATTAACTAAAAGAACACACGAATAACACCATAAAATGCCTGCAGTGGTGCAGTCATGTATTATTCATTCCGTTGTGACCGAAGTAAATGTGATATTTTTCATCCCCTTTTTCAAATAATGGTGCATAAAATTCAAGGATGACATCGAGAATGAAAATAACAACTAAATGAAATTGATAGCGCGCCATAAACAGACCTCACAAACGCCACATTGATAAAACACTGGCGGAGCCCAGCCGGTTTTTTTCACTTATGATTGATAAAGATGACATGCTGTCAGTTACGGGTTGCCCAATATCAGCAGTCGAAGACACCGAGTTTCGGGTAACATATCGGTAAACGGTAACAGGGGATTTCTGAAAATTTTAGTTCTCAGTGATCCATCAACCCTGTTAAATATAACAGGCAGTTTCATGTTTACAATTAACGTCACGGTACCTTTTGCGTAATAAGAAACATGGCTGATGCAAGAATAAATGACACTGAATATCAGATGTTTTATGGCTCAAGATCCGTTCAATTTGTATTGTTTGCCGATGGAATATAATCAAGTAGTTTGAAGCACAGCTTTCATGATCGTTGTAGTATAAAATCCCTTGCAACGCTGAGCAGAATCCCTTTGACTGCAAGTTGGCAGTAGAAGTAACTCTACAATATTTCTACATCAGACTTCAATCACCAAATTTATTGACTAGAGAGCATGCGAATACAAATATCTAACGTACCAATATTTTATACTTAATTGTAGACACCTTTCTGCAGGTTTCACATTCACCAATTGAACTGTTGTGACCATTTGGTTTACGCACCGATCTGAATTGCGCCGACCAATACATTCACACGGAAACTATTGAAAATGGTTATATACTGAACTGCCAATATCTACATGTTAGCAAACCTGTATATATGATGCTGGTTCATAAAAAGCTCATTTGGAAAATGCGTATCTAATACATAACGATGTTTAAAGCTCATTACATGCAATACTTAAAAAGTCAGTTTCTGTTATTCGTTGCATGACCAAATACAGCCGCTGACAAAGCTAAAGTGTCGCAAGCGGATAAATCTCCATTTGCATACTAAAATTTTCTGCAACTAACGGCTATGCAACGCTTTCCGAACGTGGCAGATTATCTTGTAACATGGTCGGGTGGATTATTTTTTAATTATATTATACAGTCGCGACAGTGCGTGATAGATCGATGTACACATCGACCTCGGATTGGCCAGCCCTTGCATATCATATTGTTTTCGACACAAGGCGGCAGCATAGTATTCTAAGAAGTTACCAATAGTCGGGTCAATATATGGAAAAAAAGGGGTCAACCCCCAAAAAATTGCAAGAAAACGTTTCTTGGTTGTTTTTGGTTCCTGAACTTCTGTAGATTAACATACTAAAAGTTTACCAAACTCGGATGACCGGAAAGTGGGTTAATTGGGTAATTTCCAAGATGGCCGCCAAATTTTTTTAAATCCTTGAATATTTTTGGCTGTCCATAACTCGGCCATTTTTCACCCAAAACTGATTATGTAAGTATGTTTTCTAATGTTTTTGAGGTCAACCTTTCACCTGAAACTGGTTTCTTTCATGTGTGATATCCCGATGGGGGTGCAATAGGGGCACCCCTACCCCAAAACTGGTATTTTGGGTACATATTAGGGAAACCTTATATTTCCCAATTAATTAAGGAATTGCAACACCTGAACATAAAGATAGCAAAGGTTCCCTAAAATTGGAGGGTAAATCTTGGTCAATTTCAGGATTTTTACCCCTGTTTGGTATTTGTTTGAAATGTCTCCTTGGTTCATGATTTGATATTTCTCACACAAAAACGCTGTTGTAAGCATGCTTTAGGAGTTGTTTTTTTTTTTCATTTCAGCTCAGTGTCACTGAGACAGAGTTCTGATGAAGATGCCCTGTTCGTTAGGAGTAATCCTAGCTGACCCCCACCCCACCCCGCCAACCTCCAATGAGGCCACTCCCCCTCCATCCCGGCCCATGTTATCTAAAGCAATCACATTTCTAATTGGCATTTGGTTGTTACTGCCAGCATACAAGCCCTTAGAATAATGACTAACAAGGATAAGGATACAGGTAAATATTGATTTTCAATGTAATTTTGTACTAATTAGCTCTCCATATGATTACAGTGCTGCCATCTATCCTTTCATCAAAGACTTAAGATCAAAACCAAAGCAACTCATTATTTCATTATCTCTTGTTAACACAATATTCCTGAAATCAACAAAAACAAACTAATCATGTAGACAACTCTGATATTACCAATTATCTTCTTCATATCCTGACCCTGAAGGTAGGTGAAACAAGATTAAAATAGGCCCATTTCAGGCCTGAGTAGATAGAATAGTCATAATGAAAGTGAAACCATGTGGTTCAATGGCATGCCTACATAATATTTGAAGACAAAGCTAGAAATATTCAAAATTGCCAGAAGCCTGCTATTGGAAGCTGCTCATTTCAAAAGCAGTGAAAATTGTAGATAATTTGTTTCAGTGCTATCACGTGTTTAAAGGGTTCTACCCATGAAAATATATACCGTCCCTGTATATGGGATTAATCGGAAGGGAAGGGTCCATCATCTTCGAATAAGCTGTGCCCACTTGTGGTTGCACACTCTTGTGTTTTATATGATTTCATTTTATTTATGCTCTAGCTAAGGACTGTCTCGGTTGATCGCTAAGGCGACTGAAGAATGTATCTCAGTGCAGTGTCTGATTGCATTCCGATATTCGCAGCTGCTGGACATTTCAATTATGTTAAGTCTGAATACCTCTACCTACAGTGCATGAATGAACTAGGTCACAAGCATCCAGACATTGTTACAAAATTTGAAAACGGCCTACATGTTATTAGGAGGACAGATCAGTTCTGGGCAGGATTGGGATCTGATCTAACTATTGAACAGACTCTCATGCTTTCCCTTCAAAGTAGCGGTGGTCTAACCAGAGGAAGTTGCATGACAGAGGAACTAAGGACCATCTGGACACTGTCATCATCCGTGTCATCTGCGTACAACCTTGCGATGCAAGAGTTCTTTAAACAATCATTTACCTCAAGTGAACAGCACAAAGACGCCACAGTGCCAAGGATGCAACGTGATCATGCGGACAGTACTAAACTGATGCAAACATTAGTTGACTGCAATCCATTTGCTGAGGATTCTTCATTAAGAAATGTTGTGACTGGTGTAGTGGCCAACGCTGATGTCAATGTACATGAAAATGGAGCTGTCGCAAGACCATAGTACAAAACATGGTTGGGCTGCCAATATTCACTTATTCCTTTAAACGAAAGGACAAAGCCATCGTCAGTGAAAGTGAATACCGAAAAAATGACTCCTGTTCCAGAGATGTCTTGTAGTTTCACAAGCTGGCGACTTGACACTGCAAGATATCATGGACTAAGAACTTAGTCCTTATCCTCCTGCCCCTATTCGCGGCAAAACATGTGTTCCAGAAGGCTGACAAGCCACAGTTGGCTGATGCTCTACGGGATTACGCAAATGAATCCTCCAGCTCCAGCAAGGCCGTTCTAACAGATTCGACGCCAAATACCGAACATTTGTGTAAGGAGGCTCCTTACTTCACCGTCTGTCTTGGAAAAAAGGGATGACCTACGAGGAAATTGCCGAGGAGCATGCCAATCTCACCCTTTCCAAGTATGGACAAGCCACAGTAGTTTTTTGACGGATACAGTGAAGAGCCTAGCATCAAGGACAATGAACATCAGAGACGACAAACGAAATCACACCAGCTTGTGTCTTTTGAAATAAATACCGTCTTTTCCTCTGGCAGAATGGAGAATTTCTTATCAAGGGACTCTAATAAACAGAAACTAATCCTCCTCATCAGTGACAAACTGAAACAGAGGGGTTGCGAAGTCATCAATTCGCATGGAGATGCAGATGTTCATATTGTGAAGGCAGCAACAACATCTGCAAAAGTTCGAGACACAACTTTGATTGGGGAAGACACGGACCTTCTGATTCTGCTTCTACATTACACTGAGAGGGACAGCAAGAAACTCTACTTTCGTTCGGACAAAAAGAAAGCAAAACATGTGTATGATATTGTCCGTCTGAAGGAACTCTTGGGAAATGACATATCGTCAGAGCTGCTGTTTGTACATGCTTTTACAGGTTGTGATAGCACTTCCAGGATTTATGGTATTGGCAAGAAATCCCTTTTCCAAAAAGTGATGAAAAATGATTCTTAGATAAGAGCTTGTGCAAAGACCTTTACTACAGCTGGTCAGGATGTGGCTACAATAGTTGATTCAGGAGGAAAAGCTGGCACATCTCTGGTAAACCTTAGAAATATATTGCTTGCTAAAAAAGTTTCATCTGCTAAATCATTTGTGAAGCCCGAGAAATTGCCCCCAACGGAATCTGCGGCAGAGTTCCACTCTCAACGTTCATTTTAAAACATGGACCCAAAAGACTGGGGTTGGAAGTGTGAAGACAATATTTTGTTACCTGTTATGACTGACCAGAAAGCGGCTCCAGAAAGGCTTCTCAAGGTTATCCATTGTAACTGTACAACAGGTTGTAGTAATACTCGATGAAGTTGCAGGAAGTACGGTCTTCCATGTACTTCTGCTTGTGGACCCTGCCAAGCTGAGTCATGTTACAATCCGCATAATAGTGATTCTACCATAGACGGTTCCGAGGAAGAAGATTGTGATGATAATAACCATGCTGTGTTTTGAACAATTATATTGTGTGAATGCCACTTGAACTTGATAAGAAAATTCAGGTGTGTACTATGTCGATTATTTGGGACATTTTGATAATTTATGATGTGTGACGTATGGCGTATGACCATGATGTAGATGGTTCAATAGCCCTTCCAAGTTGTGGTTCCTTGTGTACGTACATCTGATTGATTATCAAGAGCCGAAACGTTGGTTTTCTACCAGTTCTGGCGGTCCTGATCTATTCAGCAACCCACTACGTCATGATGATGCAATACTACGTCATAGGGACATCCAGGTGAATTCATCATGACCTTATTTGAATCTATGGTATCACATTTATATATGTTTGTAATACATTTATGGGGTCTAAAACCAACCATTAAAAAGTTTGCTGTACATTCATAATTCAATGGCGGCCATATTAGATATCATGTAATTTCACCACTTTCCGGTGACTCAAATTTGGTAAACTTTTAGGATGCGCTTAAGTACAGCTAATTGAACACAAAAAGACAAAAAAAGCTTTTCTTGCAATTTTTTGGGGGTCAAACCTTACTTTGACTCGCCTAGATCGCTTGAACTCGATCAGAGGGCGGCCTAATACCATCCCTGGAAACCTCATGACCAAGATAGATGCACTTATCTTGAGCAAAGGAACATTTCTTGGGGCCTAGTTTCAGACCAGCTTGGCGCATTCGATCAAATACATCCTGTAGATCTTTCATATGTTGGTCAAATGTTGCTGAAAATACAATAACATCATCAAGGTAACAAAGGACTGATCTAACTGTCAAATCCCGGAGTACTTTGTCCATCAAAAGTTGAAATGTGTTGGGGGCGGTTTTAAGTCCCTGAGGCAGACGCTGAAATTTGAACGTGCCGAAACATGTGTTGAAAGCTGTGTAACGGCTGGAATCTTCGGAAATGGGCATCTGAAAGAAACCACTAGACTGATCAATGGTTGATATGAAATTAGGAACATTGGATGAAAATGATTCAGTTAACTCCTGTAAATCAGGAATAGCATAGTTGAATTCCTGGGTTTGAGCATTTAGATGTCTGAAGTCGCAGCAAAACCTAAACATTGAGAGACTTGCCTCTTTTGAGCCCAGCGGAACATCTTTGGATGCTTTGCGCTTTGATACTAATACAATGGGGCTTGTGATAGGTAAGTCGTCCTTCTCATCAACAGGAGATATTATTCCCTGTGAAAGAAGCTCATCTAGTTGGTGCCTTAGGACTTCCCTCTTGTATGGTGGCAGGCGATAAGGGCGCTGATGTTTAAATGACGCGTCAGGTTTCAGGTGTATTTTATGTTCAACAACAGTGGTTTTTCCCAAATTCGGATTTTCCGGGGTCACAAAAATGTCCTTATTTTCAAGGAGGAGGTTAGTAAGGCTACAGTGTTGGGTTTCATTGAGGGAACTCTCGAGATTGAAACAAGAAAGGAATTTCTCGTTGTCAGAGCTGTCACCTGTCTGCGCTCTGTTCTGACTATACCCCTGTTGATCAACTCGCTTTGTATTCTTGTTACAACCTACCCTGGCGATGATGTCAGAGTTATTAAGCGGCCTATATGTAGCTACAACTTGCCCCCTCCTAATATTTATGTCTTTGTCAGAAAGATTCATCAGTTTGACGGGGACACGGTGTTTGTCATTAACCGTTACAGCAGCAGTAGCGACAAGCAGATCAGTAGGACGCGGCCGCGAACTCGCCTCACACACGCCGGGTAAGCCAAGGGGTAACTTCTTAGAAACGCTTGCCCAAACAACACTTTCGGAATTGGCTGGTATAAGTGTTTTGCTAGGAAGCGTTACTTTCGTCGAGTCCAGTTGGACTGACAAGTTATTGAAATCAAGATGGACTCCTTTAGCGGCCAGGAAAGACGCACCGAGAATAAGTGGATGAGAAACATCTTTCAATACATACACAGTGATTTTAAACTTACCATATTTCGTGCTGATTTGCACTCTAGCAATTCCCACAACAATAACTTTATAGCTATCAGCCACCATAAGGGTGTCCTTGCTCTCTCGAAATTCATGTACAACCTTTGAAGGCAGCGATCTAAATAAACTTTCTGACATCAAAGAAAAACATCACTACCTGAGTCAACTAGAGCAACAACAGTTTTCTGACAAAAAACAACATTCATATATATACAGTGACCAGGTTGCTCATCATCTAAAGACTCCATGTCACTACATGAACTACCACCGCATCGTTTGTCACAATATGGTACCTTTTCTGATGTCGGCGTTCTGTGGGTGGTATATGGTTGGTTGATGGCACTGTCTTTAACAGCGTTAGGCCCAAGGGAACAAGCGCTATGTCCCTTGGGCTGTTCTAGTTTCCCTGGTTGCTTTGGAACTTTTTGCACATTGGGGCAGAGTGGCCTCTCTGTTGACAGATCTGGCAGGTGATCGCGGGAGACTGGCGTCCACCTTGTCGAAGGTTACACTGGAATCTGAGATGATCCGTACTATTGCATGTGTAACATCGGCGATCCTCCGGTCGCCGTGACGCCGCTTGTGCACGTGGCTGATGCGGTTGACATGTGTTGAGTTTGGCAGCTATTGAAGCTACTTGATCAGTTAAATAATCCAATCTAGCACTTGTAGAGTCGGGATCCTCGGATATCTGACAGTGGTTGGATTTGGCGTCTTGGCGTGGTTGAACAGCGGGGTTGCTGGGGACAGCAGCGTGCCTGTAGCCAAATGCCTCACCTCTTTTGGCCGCTAGCAAAGCGTCCTCCGTTGAGGAAGGATTACCCGCTCTGACGAAAAACGCCAGCTGTGGCGGTAGTCCCTGTATAAAGTGAAGGAGCATGTCACGATCCGATTTCCCGATTCGCGTTCCCTTTTGCAGTATCAGACTGTGGAATTCTTCGACAGTCATGTGCGCTGCTAGCGATAGTTGGTTAAACACATCCGCTTCAGCAAGTAGAGCAGGGTTGTCGTGGCTGGTTGGAAAATACCTGGCCTGAAAGGATTCTTCAATGGTCGACCAAGTCCTTTTCCGTTGTGAGTTGATTGTGTGGAACCACACAAGAGCCGGGCCCTGTAGATGAAGATGAAAAGCAGCCACTTTCCTGGCGTCGTTTTCCTGCCCCTGGAGCTGATGCAGAGTGCAATAGCTCTCAAAGTCCCGAAGGAATGTCTCACCATCTTCATTCGATAAGCCATTGAAAGATGTTATCGTCAACCTAGGCGAGCTGGCCATCTTCTCGAAGATTTGCTCGTCTCCGTCAAAAGACAATGGCAACGTCACGAAACCGGAGTGAGATGCCGATACCGACTTGGGCAGAGGAGTCGACGTTAGAAATGGCGGCGAGAGGACGAGAAGATCGGAACTAGAATTTCTGACAGCTGGAATTGTCAGATTTAACGGTACTTCCATCGACGATCGACTTTGAATTCTCCACCATGTTATGTACTACGATTGGGGGTAAATAGTACAAGTCCGTTTTTGAGTAACAAGTCTCTTTATTTCAAATATCTCTCTCTCTCTCTCTCTCTCTCTCTCTCTCTCTCTCTCTCTCTCTCTCTCTCTCTCTCTCTCTCTCTCTCTCTCTCTCTCTCTCTCTCTTCGTGCCTCCGACTGCCTCGCACCTCAACCGTACCACAATCTTTGCTCGTCCTCCAGCCAATCACATATCGATACATATATATTAAATAACATACATCCAATCAGAGGATGCGAGGAGTAGGGTCCATCTCGGCTGATTGTGGTGTGGCACACCCGCCTCAGCATTTTTACGATGGGTAATCCCAACTGACCGCATGTTATAAACGTCAAATGCACACAGGCGACTACGCATGTCCAGATGGGTCAATTACAATTAAGGAAACATCAAAAGTACAACGATGGTCAGAAAGACGGGATGTGACATAGAACACATACAACGATGGCAATAAAACAGATAACAATAAAGACGCCCAGCCAAGATGAAACATTACATATTCAACCCAGGAATATGACAGCGCTGATTAAACACAATAGCAAAATCATGTGAATATTTTTGCCTGTATTTGCAAAGAAACGGAAAGCAACTGCATTAATTTAGAAAGCCGATATTCTGTTCGATGATAGCAGCATATGGATGCATATGCTTAATAATACCATATTCATTGGAGAAATTCGGTATTCATAAGAAAGGTGAATGCAAATATGCCCTAACCTAAACCAAACATGTTACAGATCCAGTAATCTATAAACCCTTTTTGATTAGTATTGAAGTCGTCATAATCCACATGTCAGTACACATAACAAAGCTTGACATAAACCCAATAACAATTACGTTCTATTTGGGTACTAATGGTGTTCAACGTAACGGGGGAGGCGTCGATGTATCTTAAACGCAGTACATTTAGCCCTTTTACGTCAAAACCACCGCAACTGTTGTTTCATGAAACACTGCCATGTAAATGTAATGACAGTCGCAGAAAATGTTCATATTCAGAATACATTATGCGCGGTTGTGCTACATCTATTGTGTAGTATTGTTTTTCAAAAACGCGTTAAAAGTTTGATAACCGACTATTAAACTCGATATCGTTCATAAATATCTATGAACTCTGTCTATAGTTAATGTTATGGGCCATGTTAAGAAGCTAGAAAAAAATCCATTTGTTAGATATGGACTATTTATCTCACTGTATTATAAGAATAAGCCGATACTCGTTGTCTACCTATTGAAATAATCTGTTTAACATTTGGAAAATTGAAACCCTGACATTTACAAAGTAGCTGATTCATCCCAATGCGCAGTGGTAGTTACCCAATAACAGTACCTTGTTATTTCTGACATAAGTTTTTGATTTTTGCTAGCGGTCGCATTCAATGTAGTTATTCAATAACAGTCAGAGAATTTCTGCCAATGTAATAAATAAATGTGTACCAGCGTACATGTCACGACTGAATGGCAATGAAAGTATAATAACCACCAACTGGCATAGCAAACAATAGAATTAGTGTAATGCATCAGATGGATCATTTCTGTTAAAAAGGACAAGAAAGGCAAGACAATGTTGGTCCCAAAACTGTGAGAACATTTATGTCTGATATACGACAAAAAGAGTAGCAGGAATTTTATGTAGTAATAACCATCAGACTGAACCTATTGGCCAGATCGCGAATGTATTCTTGTGGTTGATTCGCTGTCGATGTTAAAAGTACAAGCCACCATGTGGAAAACCTTACATCTCGTGTAGTGATGTATTTAATGATTTTCTGGAATATCCTACATTTTATTATCACGCTATCGGAAACATGTGGCTTCGCATAGCCCAGAAACGACGTTTCTACTTAGCAAGGATTCCGCTTTTGCTGATTAACGGCTATGCATAGCTCCGGGAATTGAGCTTTATTGTTTACAATCTACTTGGTGTAATTACATGTTCCATATGGATATAATCTGTCGTTCCTCAGGCAGAAATATCAAAGGAAGCGACATTTGCACAATGTCATCGCACATGGAACGCAGTTATTTCGAATTCTGTGATTGATGATTGCAATTTCCTGCCTATACAAGACCATGTTGCGATGAGTCATATACCTATAACTGTGCGGATTAACTGCATGTTGGCTATATTTATATTGTGATAAAATCCAAGTTTGCAATAGCTAATTAGACAATTTGTTAACTTAAAACTGTCAGTAGTTTTATACATGAGTACATTCTAAGCAATTCTATCCCCACATGGATGTCTAGAATTCCTACAATTGAATGATGTATAAACTAGTGAAAGGCGCTGATTGTTTACTTGCGCAATTCAGACTATGGACATTCGTACAAATATCAAGAACAAATAACAGCTGAAGTGATGATTTGAATTAAATGGCATGTTCAAGGATGTTGAAGTTCTTGACAATAGCCGTTACATTGAGCAACAGTAAAACATACAAGCCAAGAACAATGCATTTGCTGAGTCGTTTTGATGTCATTTATAGCTGCATTATCCCCATATTATTGCAGAAAAAAATGTGTAACACGTATGTAGGTCTGAAACATAGTTAACCTATTAAACCATTCGTCTTGTGCTTGGTGTCAAGATTAAAGTGTCTTGCGGCTGTAAATCTAAACTTCGCACAGTCAACAGCGACCTAACAAGTCAGCTATTTCCGAAAGAATTAAGGTTCTCGTGACCTGCGGGAAGCTATCCACTGCTGACACACCCTATATGCAGCAATGAGCTCCGATGGTCGCGATACGACAGGAAATTGTTATTCATCTGCTATTATCGCCTAGTATTTCAATCATGCTGCCATTGTGTGCTTATATCAAGCATTTTATTATATGCGCAACTAAAATATGAAATATTGTTCCTGCTGGGATTAACACTTGCTGTAACTCTGGCGATAACAGTAGCAATGAACCGTATGATATCCGTAAGCGCCGCTTCAAGACAGCCAAGCATGTGGTTAATCGTTATTGACGCGGAGGTAAACGGGTGGTAGCAGGCCGGGTAAAGGCGTCAACTTGACGATGAAGAATTGGGACTGTGTTAGCACCTGTCTTCACCTGCGCCGACTTTATGACACACACACATACAGCCTTTTACTTCTGAGCGAAATATTAACTACCAGGCTTATTACGCTAAGAGTGGCACTGGAGTCGATGATCTTACCACCGAAGAAGTGTTACATTGCAAGGGTGCTAGTAGAGGTACTCTATAAAATGTGATAAAGTTGCATCAAGGTCTTCATGTCCATTGAGGCATTTGCATTATATGCTGGTCTCGTTTGGGCAAGAAAGCATGCGCATAACACTTTAATTCCGCAAAAAACAGTTCGTGAATAATTATAACAACAAGCATCAGTGTTTGGTTAACAACAAGATTATGCTTGATGATTTATGTCTCAATATCAAAGGCAGTACACGTCTAATCGCAGATTGTGGGAAATATGCATTATTCAATAAGCAACACATATCGAGCGGCAATGTTCCTATAGTATCATACCGACATGTGGCATAATGCAACGGTATAGTACTATTTTGAGACCTGCTTCCACCTTATTACAATAAGGTAAGGTCGTTACTCAGGATCGTATAGGCTACCTCATCGTAAAGAGCATAACATAACATATACCAAATCCTTATTGCGATAAGGGTTGTTGCCAGACTTCGGGGGAACTAATGAAGATGTACATTCAGCTGATCAACACCATTTATTTTTACTAGGTACTGCCGCTGTGTCTGTTGGTTTGCTATTGGGAAATGTTGGTGGTTCAGTATGTGATTTCTTTCGTGAGATTCCGTCCCGCAAGACATCATGTAATTTTACATTTGGACATTATGGGTGCATGTATTACAATGAAATTACTGGTTTTCGTTTTGTTTGATATCCATTTGAACAAGCAGTATAGCGGCACCTGTGTCAAACTAGATCCACGTTAATGAATCCTAAGTCTTACATTGCATATTCATCATGGTACTATCAACTGCGCTATAATATTGCTAAACACTCTGCCGGTAAATATTCCTGACTTGATACATAATTGTGCGAAGAAGTATTCAAATCCGCCGTTTTAATGGTGAATTTGAGTTATATCCATGAGTATATCTGGAAAAAATAGATTTTGCAAATAGTTTTCTTTCCAATTTATAAATGAAGGTTTCAGGGAGTTTTACGTAAATGTAATATCGCCATAGCTTCAACCACCATTAATCAATCATATTACGTCTCGCGCACATTTTACGAAATCATCTAACTGCTAGGACAGTTAGCAAAGTATGTAATTACAAGAAGATATAAATCTTCTTACTTATCACTTAACTGGTTGGTAATATACTGAATGTCCGAATGTTTTTTAACGGCTGGAGAGGACAAATGTTTGCTTGCGCTCTGCTAAACGAGTCTTTCTCAATGCACACTTTAAGTGCTTTGCTGCATCATGGTTTTCCCTTCTGGTGTTTTGCTTTAAGTTGAAGAGGAATCCATTACATGGACGTCTTGTTTTGCCCCATATTTCACAGCATAACATTGCTTTCTGTGTTAAGAGCAACATCCCAATTACACAAAATGTAGACACAAAATCTGAACGGATGGGAAATATTTCCTTTGTTTAACAAACATATTATACAGATGTGAATAATGTGGATGACTATGTTGCAAGAACATTGTCCCATAATCGGCAAGCGATTGTGTTTTGCTAGCAATCATAACCCTATTGAATAGTTATGATACAAACTATTATGATACACTAACGCTGACAAATGCCTAACATCATGTGTGTTGTTAAGACCGTCATACCCAAACAGTTGTGATCATTGTTATATACTCACATCAGGTTTTGCACCAAATATATCGATAATTTTTTCTATTAGTTAAATTATCCCTGCCTTTCATGTGCTGGAGATATTGTCGACTGTCTTCTTGTCATGCTGCCCCTCGTCTTCCCTTCGATGAACAGCGCGGTTCTTCAAAAACGTTATAAGTTTCGGTTCACAATATATCTCTGTCAGACCATTCAGTCTAGATACATATACATATTTTGCCGAACAATCATTTCATCGAGAATCAGTTAATCATCTCGATTATATAGATAGATAATGCAGAATACATAAAGGCATATGCTGCTAGCCGTGAAATTCGCATCAGCTTGGTAAAATTATCTTGTCTCATTGCCCGTATAAGTTTTAATGAAGCATCTGATGTATTATTGCCGCAGCCAGTTAGTGTTTCACTTATTCAGCTCTCGAGTGGCCTTTACCCGTGTATTAGAACATACGTCACAAACTAATGTCTGTTTGTCCCGTGTTTTGAGATTTGGTCCATACGCTGCTTATTTGTATATCCACACTCCAGCCATTACAATGTGCACATCGGCGATGTTAACGTAAAGGATGAATCTTTTACAAGTAATAACACAATGTAGGCTGGTGATTACTCAAGTGTACTACAAATGTTGACAAAAGATAGTGCGGCGAATGGTTTTCCTGGAAAGGCTAAATTGTAGCGATTATTACTTGCACTGAGTTGAATCAAATGTATCCTTCATCTTTTGGTTTTTTTCAACAACATTGAATCATCTGAAAAGGTCCATTTCAGCATCCATGCACCTCATTAAAACTTTAACTTGTAATGAAATGCTGCACATGAGGCACACGGAGGTTGGAACTGCTGTACTAACATTGATTCCTTGACCCCGTATCGAGAGCACACCGTCTCGTACCGGCACACATATGTACTGACACACACACACATCTATGCACACATAATCACGTACACACACACACAAACACACCCCCCCCCACACACACACACACTTACACACATTCACATACACAAACAAACACACACACGCAGACACATACACACACACACACTCACACTCACACACACGCAAACACACACACATACTTGGTTTAGCATATGGTCCGACCTTTTTGTCAAGGACTGCATTAAGTAAATCCGTGTTTCGAATTTAATTTCTGCCATCAATCCCCATCAATGAGTGTATTGCTATGCGCTGCACGAAAATCAGAGAACGTTAGCAAGTTAGTTAATTCAGTCTTAACTGAAAGCAGATGCTTTACGATACTGCGATAAATCACTGAAGACGATGATGATTACGACAAATATGCTGATGGCTATATCCGAATGCTGATTCTGGAGACTACATGGTAATTCCTATGAGACTTGAGACTTAGTGGCTGTCTACGGCTGTCTACGAACCCTGCATGGACCAAAACTCAGCGAGCCTGTGTTGGCTTGCACAGCGTAACTTGCTGCCTAGTTCGGGG
>CM067354.1:66857144-66887349 GCA_034190875.2 Urechis unicinctus | reverse complement strand
ACGAATTTCATCAAAGCGCTAAAAATAATCCACTCATTGAACGTAACTCAATCCCTTAAAGATAACAGACACAACTCTCATAAACTGGGCGGACAACTGCTTATGTCGTCTCTCAACATATGGTTAGGCTTGCTAGTTCATTAACGCAACCGCCTGGTATAAAGTATAATTGCCTATTGCAGAGTGCAAGGACCGTACGTTTGCATGTTGTCTTTAAGCCTACACGATCCAAACTGGTTATCTATCAGTCGATCTAAGCCCGCAGTCACCCACTGAATAACCAATCCGCATAAAACCAGTACAGAAGTAATGGCTTTATATAATCGCAGTCTGCATCGGAATATATTTCGCTTTTCTGATCTAACTTATGTAACTGTTGTGCAAGGTCACATATATATACACACACACACACACACACACACACACACACACACACACACACATATATATATATATATATATATATATATATATATATATATATATATATATATATATATATATATTGATAGATATATTTATATATATATATATTTTTCATATTTATATGTATATATTTATATATATAATTATATACATAAGTATGTACAAATATTATATATATGTACATGTATGAATATATAAATATATGCATATATATTTATATACATATATATATATATATATATATACTTATATATATATATATATATATATATATATATATATATATATATATATTATATATATATATATATATATATATATATCTATATATATATATATATTTTACCTATCTCCAAACAGAATATATTTCGCTTTTCTGATCTAACTTACTCAACTGTTTTCAATTTCTTTGCTACTTCAGAGCAAACCATCCAGATAAATTTGCTGTTTTGTCTGACAAGTACGCTATGTGTAGTGAACCGTTATTTCCGTAGTCAAAGGCGGTTAATTTCATATATTGCCGTGAGTCTGGCGCTAGAGTGCGATGGACGATGCTCTCATCTTAATGAGTAGATTTGCCCGGACAATTCGATAATACCTTTACAGTGCCGCAACGGCATGAGTACTGCCTGGATGACCTTGCAAAGACGACTTTAATTCGTTTGCATGTCATTTGCTGGGAACTTTGACACGTCGTCCGGTGACATGCAATCAGCATTTAAAGAGCATGTTTACGTCCATTCGCGCCATCATTCCTCGGTATCACAATATGATGGCAAATCTGACAAGAGTCATATCTGTGGCTGTGATTGGTGATAATGACAGCGCTACTTTCTCTCTCTGCCTCACAGAAGCTTGCGCATATCTCGACGTCCTGTAAACTTAAAGCAATATCATGACTTGATTATTTTACATATATTCTAAGAAATTATATCCCTCTCATCGACTTACAAATATGCGTATTAAAATCAATACATGAATCATTACTAATATTTCAGCAATGCCATTAAACACATAGCCGAATCAGTTCATTACAAGCAAGCATCAATACTCTCCCCCCTATCAAGATGTCGTATTGTCGTCATATAACACAGACAGTCTGTCTTAGCCGAGTTTGAATTTTATGATCGAATAAAGCTACAGAGCATGCATATTTTCCGAATACTAAAGTATACATTCTCCTCCATGATTCACGTTTAGTACTTTACAATTGAGTTAACCCACTCAAAAGAATTACGAGCTAGAGTGACGAGCAATATTACCGTGAGAAAATAGTAGCATAATGGATGATAACAGTAACAAAGAATAGTCGCTACCTCGCTAGGATAGTACCACTCATTGATTAGCCTCGGTACTGATTATATGTCTCTTATCTTCCGGTATTAGCTGCAGGTATATAAAGTAACATTTATCTTACACATCCCACCTGAATCATACATTAATAACAGATAAGGCGATAAGAAATGTAAAATGGCAATGGTCCTGTCTGGGAACCATTTGTAATTATTAAACTAAATTACCGATCTTGATTGGTCATTGTAATCAGATATCTCGTCTCATTTATTCTGCATTAACCCTTAAAATATATACGCGAACTCGCGCGATTACGGGGGTCCCAGCACGCTGTTTCTGTTTTATTCACGTGTTTATATACAACGTCTAGTATATTTTACAAACGCTGCTAATACAAAGTACAAGCCTAAAAATATAAGGGCTTATAATATTTCAAAGGCTTGCAATGCTGCCATTCTTCTCGATGTTTACATCCAACATTATGACATTTAGAAACATCAAACTAAAACTTCGTCTATCTCTTATCATATCCGTGTCAATGATTAAAGTAATATCCGTGTGCAGGTGCTGAAACCAAATATATTCCAGCAAAAGTATTTTCACATGGCAGGTTTCGCGAGAAACGCGCCACACGTATACTTAGTTATCAATCACCTAATTTTCACATCGCTCAACAAACTTGGGAGAACACGTCACCTCACACGTGGATGCACTTGGGTTGTAGCAATCACCTCACACGTGGATGCACTTGGGTTGTAGCAATCACCTCACACGTGGATGCACTTGGGTTGTAGCAATCACCTCACTCGTGGATGCACTTGGGTTGTAGCAATCATTTCACACGTGGATGCACTTGGGTTGTTGTAGCAAACACCTCACACGTTGATGCACTTGGGTTATAGCAATCAGACTCAGGCTAACGTGTGTTCGAAAATAGGTTTTTGAACATAGCCAGTCTAAGCCACTCCGCGGTTTTGATAAATATTGAGAATGAGGCTTAGCTAATGAGCAATAGTTCAGTATTTTTTTTTTTTTTGCAGTAGACAGCGCATTTCCGGGACCTAGCTCTTAAACCATTTCATATAAATGCAAACGCCGAGTACTAGCGGATAGCAATGTACACAATTTATTTGAATTATCCCAAAACCTCCCAGGTAACCGGAAGGAAGACAGGTGTATACACACGCTTTATTGGGCTTAAGGAAATCCAAGAGCCCCGTTGCGCATAGCTGGGGCAAACATTAAATGGCATAACAACATTAAAAATTAGGCTTGACGAAGTCCAAGAACCCCGCTGCGCAGAGCTGGGGCAAACATTAAATGGCATACCAACATTAGGAAAACTAACAGGGTGAACAAGCAATATCGAAACAGATTACGTTTAAATATGCAAAAGCGACGAAAATAAATGGAAGATGGCCTGGAAGGCCGGAAGGCCTGGGTGTCAGGAGCAAGGAAGAGGCAGAGAAAACAAAAACGTGGAAACAAAAGGGTTTAATAAAGGGGTGGGTGGGAGGGACGAAGAAGGACAACTGAGTCAACCGAGTCCTGGCTCAGCCGAACGTGACGACAAGAGGCTTCGCGCGGGTATAAACGACGATGAAAGTCGTAAAACCTGCGAGAGGTGACTGAGACAGAAAAAGAGCGCGCGAGGAGGGCGAACGAAGAGAGCGTCAAAAGGCGATAACGCTAGATAGGAAGGGGCTAATTACTTGCTATTAAAGACTCAATAGCACGATAATTATCCCCAAGCCTCCCAAGGAAACCGAAATGAAGGCCGGTGCATACACAGGCTTTATTGGGCTTAAGGAAGTCCAAGAACCCCGGTGCGCAGAGCTGGTTCAAGCATTAAATGGCATAACAACATTAAGAATTGGGCTTGAGGAAGTCAAAGAACCGATTGTAACATTAGCCTTATGTCAAACTGTGCTAGGCCTATAAGAGGGAGAGCGAAGCGTGAATGAAGCACGCAAACACCGTCCAGATAGTTCTTGACTGATTGGTGTGAGTTCAGTGATCTGCACAAGTAAGCAATGCATCATCAGATGGATGTAGTGGAAGCCGGAGGAGGGGTCAGGCCGTATGAGGTACAAAACTTATGGTAAATTCGCCACTGAGATGCTAAGTTGACAGACGTTCCTGAAGTAAGGGCACTGATTTTAATCAGGGCCACGTCGCGGTCGATCTGAGCTATACCAGGGGGGGGGGGTCGCCTGGAAAGGAAGCACAGATGAAGAGGGTAAATGAGTAATTAAATGAGATCAAAGGTAAACTTGAACGTGTCGTTGGTAACTTTGAACTCTTGTGTGTTGACGGAAGTGGATAGCCTATGGAACTCGAATTGATGGTATGGTGACAAGATGGTCGGCCAGTCTATTATGTATCCAGGAGATCCAAGAGGCGCGAATGTGTGATGCTTCTACAAACCACAACTCGTAGCAAACGTTGTATGTAAGGCGACTTGGAACGACCAGAGTTCAAAGCGTGTGATGCGGCCTCGTTATCCACTGTTATGACTATGCGTCGACGCTCTAATAAAGGCCCCCCTAGCTTAGCGCACACCACGATAGCTAGAAGTTCTAACGAGCCGATGTCTAACTCCTGATCTAAGATGTGAGCCGGGTAGGGGGTCTGGTGATATCTGTCTTTGAAGTAGCCGCCGCACCCAATGAGGCAACTGACTCAAGACAGGTGCTCGTTTGAAGCTCCCCACCGAGGTTGTTGAATTAAATTGTAGGCATTGTAAGTTTCTACAAATTTGAACCAACACTGAATGTCTAATTTGATAGGTGAGGTGCGCTGTTTTACTGCGTTGATGATGCGAGCGACGAAGCGGCGCCCTGGCTTGATGACTTTGTCTAGGTGCATAAGCACTCCTAGGAGAGATTGTAGCGACCGAAGCGAACGACATATTTTGTCCAGCCACGGAAGTAACTCCTGTTTAGCTGATCTGAGTTTTTCCGCATGAATCTTTAACTCCATTGCTATCGTGCCTATCTCGAATCCGAGAAAGACCATGCAGGAGCTGGGCGAGCAGCATTTGGCTTCAATAAGTAGCAGACCTAGAATGTCTCTCAGGAGGCTGAGTAGTCTGTCGTATGCGAAAGAGGCATTTGATGCGCCGTGACCTGAGCCGAAGTCGCCCAAATAGATAATTGCTGTAAACCCGTACATTTGTTTGTATAGAAAAACTGCAGCGGAGGACATGCACTGACAGCTTAGGGCGCACGAGGAGAGCGAACGGCGAGAGCGCCAGATGGCGATAACCGGAGAGAGGAAGGGGCTAATTGCTTGCTATTAAAGACTCAAAAGCACGAATATGTTATCATAATTTGTTAGAAATGGCTTTTAGAAGCGAGACTTATCTTATTAAATCGAAAAGACCACTGCTTTTGTGTGCTCTTAACATTTGTTCACGCTCGCTATCTCATCGCCCTAAATGCGCAGCATATAGTATAATTGCCTGCAGCAGATTACGCGGATCGTTAATCTGTATGCTGTCACAATGCCTGCACCATTCAAACTGGTGATCAAGTTTGCAGACCGACGTACTATTAATCTGAAATGACCACTGCTTAGGTCGCCTCAGAACATACGCTAGAGATTGCTATTTCATCTTCACAGCTACATAATATCGAGTAAAATTGCCTGCTGCAGATTTCGCGGATGGCTGAGCAGGATGCAATAATTAAGCCGTGACTATCCGAACTGTAAATCTGTTAGTGCAATCTACGCTCTTATCAACGGTTGTTGGGGTGATCCCGCATTGGTTGTATCTAATAACAGTCTATATCGGATAATGTATTGAATGTGGTAGCGCATACATCCTTTCATCACCCTAGCTTTTAGTTGATAAGACATCAGTTGATAAAAGTGTGCACAATATGCCGTGAGACAATTGTTTTCCAAGTAACTGGTTGGTGCGAACAAGAAAATGAGTTTCTCGGCTCTCATGGCGGTCATGGAGAATAAACCCCGTCTCATGCATGACGCTTGTAAGCTTTGCCACAGTATTGGGAATCCGAGGAAAGGTGATGTGATGGGACTTAAACTTGCTTTAAATGCTGATTTCATGTCACCCGACAAACCGCCAAAGTACGTGGCAAACGACATCGTAATGGTTCGACGTCGATTTGCCAGGTCTTAAAGGCACTAGTTTTTACGATATTAACACAGTAATTCCGTTAACGCGCTGTTATGTACTACGATTGGGGGTAAATAGTACAAGTCCGTTTTTGAGTAACAAGTCTCTTTATTTCCAATATCTCTCTCTCTCTCTCTCTCTCTCTCTCTCTCTCTCTCTCTCTCTCTCTCTCTCTCTCTCTCTCTCTCTCTCTCTCTCTCTCTCTCTCTCTCTCTCTCTCTCTCTCTCTCTCTCTCTCTCTCTCTCTCTCTCTCTCTCTCTCTCTCTCTCTCTCTCTCTCTCTTCGTGCCTCCGACTGCCTCGCACCTCAACCGTACCATAATCTTTGCTCGTCCTCCAGCCAATCACATATCGATACATATATATTAAATAACATACATCCAATCAGAGGATGCGAGGAGTAGGGTCCATCTCGGCTGATTGTGGTGTGGCACACCCGCCTCAGCATTTTTACGATGGGTAATCCCACTGACCGCATGTTATAAACGTCAAATGCACACAGGCGACTACGCATGTCCAGATGGGTCAATTACAATTAAGGAAACATCAAAAGTACAACGATGGTCAGAAAGACGGGATGTGACATAGAACACATACAACGATGGCAATAAAACAGATAACAATAAAGACGCCCAGCCAAGATGAAACATTACATATTCAACCCAGGAATATGACATCCCGCCACAAAAACAAAAAAAAGTTACCCTTTTTTTTTTCTCAATCGTAAAACAATGATAGTGATACAAGAGTTGATGTTCCAATGTAGTTATGACATACATATAAAAGAAAAACGTGTACCGTAACATATCACGTTAATCAACAAACAAACAAACAAAATTCTCATTCCATAAAATATCTACCTTACACTTACATGCCCTTAAAAGTTAGCCATACAGCAAAACACCGTGTAAACATCACATACAAGCATAGTGTCATTTCGAGTAATTGTACAATTGTAAATGATAATGTGATACATAATTAATCTTGACAGAGAACCGAAAAGATTACAAAACAAACAAGTTATCAAATTGAGTTACCATTGCCATGTAATAACGATATGATTCGTACAATTGGTAATCTTGGTGGTCTTTCCCGAACGCGCAAACACAGCGGCTGATACTAGTGGGGACTGGAGTGTGAAACGAGTCGCTTTTCGCGGTCTACTATCCCGCTTCATCGGGTACTACGCATCCCAATACCCTTGAAATCAAATATAATAGCTCACGAAGTATTGATGACAGGGGGAGGTTTCTCAACTATGCCTTTCCTGGCTTTAGCATCAAGCTGTGACGGGCGTATCCAAAATGATTTTTGGGACGGTTCTCCAACTAACTGTACGAGATATTGTATGTCTCGCCCTTTCCCCTTTTGGCCCAAAATACGCTTAATTTTGTGGTAGCCTCGCGAGTCACTGGAGGGAGAACTCGACAACACAGTATCTAGACCAATAGGTATCCCGTACCTAGAAGGACTCTGCTTTAGACGGTTAGAACGTCGAACTGTAGTTGTTGGTGGAGGTGTGGGGGAAACGTTAGAACACAGACGGTCATCAACTGAGGGCGGGTGGTCTTCTAGGGCAGTATCATACTCCGTGTCAGCGCCATCTAATGGCTCAGGGGTGACATTAGTGATAATGCGATCTGCAAAATACCGAGAGGGGTTTGGGACACGAACGTAGGCCATTTTGAGACGATTTATATGGACAGGATCTCTCAGCTTCCTTCTGCTTTCCGAATTTTCGAGTTGAACCATATGAGGACTCGGTATTTCCTTTACAACATATGGACCAGAATACTTGGGCTTCAACTTTTTACCCTTGCCTCCCTGCTCGTCCAACATATACACATAATCACCTGCCTGCAAACTCAAAGAATGTAATTTGAGATTCGCTCGTTCGAGCATTTTGGTGCTGGCTTTGGTGGCATTCTCCAGGACCTGTTGACGTATTAACTCGAGTTTATTCTCATGTGATTTGATAAACCCGTACATATCTTTGGGGATGGTTCGGGTGTCCCACGTCGTAGAGGATAGGGGGAAACGGGGGGACGCTGGCCAAAGATGACTTCATATGGGGAAAACCCTGTAGAGAAATTCACTGAATTATTCATGGAGAACACAATAGCTGGAAGTACCTCCTCCCAGTTCTTCATTTTAGCATCCATGAAGGGAGTAAGTCTCTCAGCTAACGTAGCATGAGTCCGTTCGCAAGCACCTAAGCAATGATGTGCGAAGCTAGGGGTAAATTGTTGAAGGACATGCATTTTTTCACACAACTCCTTGGTAACTATGGAGACGAACTCAGACCCTTTGTCGCTTATCAGTGTGTCACATACGCCATAAGAACAGAAAAGTGTGAACAGTCCGCTAGAGACAGATAACGCATCTTTGTTTGCCAGGGGAATGGTGACGAGGAATTTACTAAACATGTCAACAGCGGTCAAGATGTAACTTTTTCCCTCTTGCGAGTGCGGTAATGGGCCGTATAGGTCAATCTCCCAAACCTGGAAAGGTCCAGATGGGGTCGGGAAAGAAACAATACCATTCTTGGTGTGAGCTTTAGTTGTTTTCCGTCGCTGACATTCATGACAGGATTGGACATATTCAGTTATAACTTGGTCCAGCCTCGGGAAGTGGTAACACTCCCGTACTCGATCAATCGTATCCTGGATACCTCCGTGTCCAGCTAGTGGTGAGTCATGGTACATTTTAACAACAGTCTGAATCATTACATCAGGAACAACCAGTTGATACTGTTGCAAATTTAGCGTCCTCTTACTGCGAGCTAACCTGGAATGGAAAAGCAAACCCCCCATTATCACATGGTCGGCCGAAAGTAGGATTAGTCGCCGCGCTGCCCGCTGAGATCTAGGCAACTTGTCATATTTTAAGTATTGGATGATCGGCTTAAGCGCAGGATCAGCCGACTGCATCTCGGCAATACTCTCCGGAGTGAAATCACACTCACTGAATAGAGCGATTTTGTTTATCTGGTCATAAACGGGGCTGTCAGTAGCCGTGTCAGGATCAGAGGTCGTATGAAGGTCACCACCTGAACTACCTTGATTTGTACAACTGCTGGGAAGATGATTAGATTTGCTATTAGTCAGACCTTCAGTGTCTGACAAAGACTTGGACTGTGACGCTGAACTATTTGTCGCTGTCACGTGACTATCACGCACTTTGGTCCGACGTGACTTTCTTTTCCTTTGCATACGGACAATCTGACTGTCGTCTGTGTCAGCGTCGTATTCTGCTTCATGCAAAGGTGTAGGCTTATTGTCGATGGGACGACGGGACATTTGATGAGAGTCAATGCCTGACAGAACCTGCGGAGGAAAGAAATGCACATTGTTAGAGCCGGCGACCTGTTCACAACCATGATGAATGAAATCTCTTAACTGCTGCCCGCCCGGCAAGCGGACGTCTCCAGCCGGTTCCTCTGTGTATGGAAAGTAATTATCGTCCTCGTCCGGACTGTGAGTTAGTTCACCAAGGTCAGGGTTGGGGTGACAACGACTTAGTGCATCTGGTACAACCATTTGTGCTGCTGGTTTATACTCCAGCTCGACATCAAACTGCTGAAGAATGGCCAGCCATCTTTCGTAGATTGCCCCACTCAATTTCTTTTGAAAAAGTGGTTTTAGGGCTTGATGGTCACATTCTACAACAAATTTGCGCCCCCTAAGGTAGGTTGCGCATTCAATCACGCTGCTAACCATGCCTAAAAGTTCGAGCTTAGTCGGGCCATATGACCTCTGCCATTTGGACAAGCCTTTGGAACCAAATCTGACTACACGAACTCTCTCTTTGTCTGTTGCATCTTTCCTGCACTCCGTTGGGGGGAGAATTTGGTACAGCATATAACCAATGCCATGACTAGACGTGTCTACACTTAGTCTGAAGGGGAGGTCAAAACGAGGAAAGGCTAGTATTGGAGACTCAAGAAGACCGCGTTTGAGATTGTCAAAGGCATTTTGTTGTTCGTTGCCCCAGCAAAATGAATTGCCTCTACAAAGCAGTTTGTTTAACGGTCTAGCCTTAGCAGAGAAGCTGGGGATAAACTTCCTAAACCAATTGAGAAGGCCCATTACTCTGCGTACTTCTCGTACGTTTTTAGGGGCAGGTAGCTCACTGATTAGTCGGGTCAATATATGGAAAAAAAGGGGTCAACCCCCAAAAAATTGCAAGAAAACGTTTCTTGGTTGTTTTTGGTTCCTGAACTTCTGTAGATTAACATACTAAAAGTTTACCAAACTCGGATGACCGGAAAGTGGGTTAATTGGGTAATTTCCAAGATGGCCGCCAAATTTTTTTAAATCCTTGAATATTTTTGGCTGTCCATAACTCGGCCATTTTTCACCCAAAACTGATTATGTAAGTATGTTTTCTAATGTTTTTGAGGTCAACCTTTCACCTGAAACTGGTTTCTTTCATGTGTGATATCCCGATGGGGGTGCAATAGGGGCACCCCTACCCCAAAACTGGTATTTTGGGTACATATTAGGGAAACCTTATATTTCCCAATTAATTAAGGAATTGCAACACCTGAACATAAAGATAGCAAAGGTTCCCTAAAATTGGAGGGTAAATCTTGGTCAATTTCAGGATTTTTTACCCCTGTTTGGTATTTGTTTGAAATGTCTCCTTGGTTCATGATTTGATATTTCTCACACAAAAACGCTGTTGTAAGCATGCTTTAGGAGTTGTTTTTTTTCCATTTCAGCTCAGTGTCACTGAGACAGAGTTCTGATGAAGATGCCCTGTTCGTTAGGAGTAATCCTAGCTGACCCCCACCCCACCCCGCCAACCTCCAATGAGGCCACTCCCCCTCCATCCCGGCCCATGTTATCTAAAGCAATCACATTTCTAATTGGCATTTGGTTGTTACTGCCAGCATACAAGCCCTTAGAATAATGACTAACAAGGATAAGGATACAGGTAAATATTGATTTTCAATGTAATTTTGTACTAATTAGCTCTCCATATGATTACAGTGCTGCCATCTATCCTTTCATCAAAGACTTAAGATCAAAACCAAAGCAACTCATTATTTCATTATCTCTTGTTAACACAATATTCCTGAAATCAACAAAAACAAACTAATCATGTAGACAACTCTGATATTACCAATTATCTTCTTCATATCCTGACCCTGAAGGTAGGTGAAACAAGATTAAAATAGGCCCATTTCAGGCCTGAGTAGATAGAATAGTCATAATGAAAGTGAAACCATGTGGTTCAATGGCATGCCTACATAATATTTGAAGACAAAGCTAGAAATATTCAAAATTGCCAGAAGCCTGCTATTGGAAGCTGCTCATTTCAAAAGCAGTGAAAATTGTAGATAATTTGTTTCAGTGCTATCACGTGTTTAAAGGGTTCTACCCATGAAAATATATACCGTCCCTGTATATGGGATTAATCGGAAGGGAAGGGTCCATCATCTTCGAATAAGCTGTGCCCACTTGTGGTTGCACACTCTTGTGTTTTATATGATTTCATTTTATTATGCTCTAGCTAAGGACTGTCTCGGTTGATCGCTAAGGCGACTGAAGAATGTATCTCAGTGCAGTGTCTGATTGCATTCCGATATTCGCAGCTGCTGGACATTTCAATTATGTTAAGTCTGAATACCTCTACCTACAGTGCATGAATGAACTAGGTCACAAGCATCCAGACATTGTTACAAAATTTGAAAACGGCCTACATGTTATTAGGAGGACAGATCAGTTCTGGGCAGGATTGGGATCTGATCTAACTATTGAACAGACTCTCATGCTTTCCCTTCAAAGTAGCGGTGGTCTAACCAGAGGAAGTGGCATGACAGAGGAACTAAGGACCATCTGGACACTGTCATCATCCGTGTCATCTGCGTACAACCTTGCGATGCAAGAGTTCTTTAAACAATCATTTACCTCAAGTGAACAGCACAAAGACGCCACAGTGCCAAGGATGCAACGTGATCATGCGGACAGTACTAAACTGATGCAAACATTAGTTGACTGCAATCCATTTGCTGAGGATTCTTCATTAAGAAATGTTGTGACTGGTGTAGTGGCCAACGCTGATGTCAATGTACATGAAAATGGAGCTGTCGGCAAGACCATAGTACAAAACATGGTTGGGCTGCCAATATTCACTTATTCCTTTAAACGAAAGGACAAAGCCATCGTCAGTGAAAGTGAATACCGAAAAAATGACTCCTGTTCCAGAGATGTCTTGTAGTTTCACAAGCTGGCGACTTGACACTGCAAGATATCATGGACTAAGAACTTAGTCCTTATCCTCCTGCCCTATTCGCGGCAAAACATGTGTTCCAGAAGGCTGACAAGCCACAGTTGGCTGATGCTCTACGGGATTACGCAAATGAATCCTCCAGCTCCAGCAAGGCCGTTCTAACAGATTCGACGCCAAATACCGAACATTTTGTAAGGAGGCTCCTTACTTCACCGTCTGTCTTGGAAAAAAGGGATGACCTACGAGGAAATTGCCGAGGAGCATGCCAATCTCACCCTTTCCAAGTATGGACAAGCCACAGTAGTTTTTGACGGATACAGTGAAGAGCCTAGCATCAAGGACAATGAACATCAGAGACGACAAACGAAATCACACCAGCTTGTGTCTTTTGAAATAAATACCGTCTTTTTCCTCTGGCAGAATGGAGAATTTCTTATCAAGGGACTCTAATAAACAGAAACTAATCCTCCTCATCAGTGACAAACTGAAACAGAGGGGTTGCGAAGTCATCAATTCGCATGGAGATGCAGATGTTCATATTGTGAAGGCAGCAACAACATCTGCAAAAGTTCGAGACACAACTTTGATTGGGGAAGACACGGACCTTCTGATTCTGCTTCTACATTACACTGAGAGGGACAGCAAGAAACTCTACTTTCGTTCGGACAAAAAGAAAGCAAAACATGTGTATGATATTGTCCGTCTGAAGGAACTCTTGGGAAATGACATATCGTCAGAGCTGCTGTTTGTACATGCTTTTACAGGTTGTGATAGCACTTCCAGGATTTATGGTATTGGCAAGAAATCCCTTTTCCAAAAAGTGATGAAAAATGATTCTTAGATAAGAACTTGTGCAAAGACCTTTACTACAGCTGGTCAGGATGTGGCTACAATAGTTGATTCAGGAGGAAAAGCTGGCACATCTCTGGTAAACCTTAGAAATACATTGCTTGCTAAAAAGGTTTCATCTGCTAAATCATTTGTGAAGCCCGAGAAATTGCCCCCAACGGAATCTTCGGCAAAGTTCCACTCTCAACGTTCATTTTATCAGATCATGGTGTGGATGGGAAAGGATGAAAACATGGGCCCAAAGGACTGGGGTTGGAAGTGTGAAGACAACATTTTGTTACCTGTTATGACTAACCAGAAAGCGGCTCCAGAAAGGCTTCTCAAGGTTATCCATTGTAACTGTACAACAAGTTGTAGTAATACTCGATGTAGTTGCAGGAAGTACGGTCTTCCATGTACTTCTGCTTGTGGACCCTGCCAAGCTGAGTCATGTTACAATCCGCATAATAGTGATTCTACCATAGACGGTTCCGTGGACGAAGATTGTGATGATAATAACCATGCTGTGTTTTGAACAATTATATTGTGTGAATGACACTTGAACTTGATAAGAAAATTCAGGTGTGTACTATGTGAATTATTTGGGACATTTTGGTAATTTATGATGTGTGACGTATGGCGTATGACCATGACGTAGATGGTTCAATAGCCCTTCCAAGTTGTGGTTCCTTGTGTATGTACATCTGATTGATTATCAAGAGCCGAAATGTTGGTTTTCAACCAGTTCTAGCGGTCTTGATCTATTCAGCAACCCACTACGTCATGATGATGCAATACTACGTCATAGGGACATCCAGGTGAATTCATCATGACCTTATTTGAATCTAAGGTATCACATTTATATATGTTTGTAATACATTTATGGGGTCTAAAACCAACCATTAAAAAGTTTGCTGTACATTCATAATTCAATGGCGGCCATATTGATTATTATGTATTTTCACCACTTTCCGGTGGCTCAAATTTGGTAAACTTTTAGGATGCGCTTAAGTACAGCTAATTGAACACAAAAAGACAAAAAAAGCTTTTCTTGCAATTTTTTGGGGGTCAAACCTTACTTTGACTCGCCTACAACGACAACTACGGTATGGCTTATTTCAAAAAATGATCTTCCAAATGGGTGTAGCTGCTCTCTGGTTTAATTACCCCAAACCGTGCATTTTTTTTCAAATTCTGCATAACTATATATTTATGTATATGTTGCTGATATCATTTTTGTGATTAATGAAACGCTAACACAGTGCGTCATCAATATAAATAAAGTTGCTTGTGTGTGCTGCTTCATTGGCAACGGTGCGCGTATTTTCAGGACATTCATATACATTCATTGATTCCCGATGGAGATATTATGATGCACATTATGCGACTATTTGGTACCATGTTGAAAACCCTTTTGAGGTAGAATAACATTTGGGTATGGTCGTTATCGAGGATATACTTGGCTGCTACGTCGCTAAGGGAATGATGGAGAATAACTCCAATCTTCATTCTGCCAATGCATAATGCCAGTCTTTGGGAGACACAATATCAACGTTATTCTAGCTTATTAGTGAATTAACCTGTTAAGCAAACTAGGAAAGGAATTTTTACCGACTCATTCACAGTGATTCCGTTTAATCAATGTATATAATGTCGTATTGGAACAAACAAATACGCATGTGTCTGGCCACAGACGATATTGCTGCTCATAACGTAGTTCATAACTGTGATTTTGCATAATTAGGTAAGGAACATACACGCTGTTTAATATACCGCGAAATCGATATTATATATATAGATATTAAACACGGCCGTATAACTCATTTAGGATGGACACTGCTTATTGCGTTTGTCCACTCGAATTCTACTTCTCAGCATATTTTGTCACTAACGTTTATCAGAGCAGCTGAGTCAGCTCAATTTAACACATTGCTTATAACTATAACTGGAGTATTTTAACCTTTACTACTTACTCCAATACACCTACAATGCACTAGCGGAGTAATCTTCTGATCGAATTATATATTTACACTAGCAACAAGGCGAGCCAAGGTTCACAGCATGGCATAAACGATTAGTGGAAATATGATGTAAATTGTATAGCAATTGGTCAATCCTTTACCTCTTACTTACTTATCTCTGGGTATTTCAACATATTGAGTGCTTTGCTAAGGATAGTAAAGATAAGGAAACTCATTTCCAAATTCTGTGGTAACTTATTTGCCGGACGTTTTGTTAGTATTCATGATACTTATTTTGCGCACTAGCATATTGTGATGTGTTCAAATACGCCGATGGCCGTAAATCTCGTTGTCTGCTAATCAAGGGATCGAAGCATAGGTGATATATAGGTTAAAGGGCTGGGCAGTCGAAGAATACGCGTACACAAAAAGTTGGCAATCTCTATTCTCCCTACATGACAGATGTACATGGCTGTATTTGTTTGTATGTGCGAGTGTATCGAGACGTTTAGAGTGCAGGACGGCCACACAAATGTGAGCTCCAAAGTTTGTCGTTGCTTGGAAATTGCCCCATTACCTCGAAATTTGGTTGCATCACATATATCATGAATCAGGAATTTATATGGTTTATTTATTTAATTACCCCTGATTGCTATGGAAACGCTTTACCATCTATGCAACAGCCGTCGACACAAGATTGTGGACGATTATGAACAATTCCATTGTCGATGAATCAAGACCTATCTCCGATTAACCTCTATCCATTCAATTATATTTATTGCGCTATTACAGAGGAAGTCTTAGAGAGCAAAGAGCACTGTTTTCGTTGTTAGGATATAGCGAACGATAAATTTTGCATATCTCTAATTATTCCACAGCACTAAGGTTGTCGCCTTTTCGCTACATTGCGTCAAACCTGGTTCTGCTCCTGTCTAAACGAGAACTCATCTGATATGTAATTGCAAAGTACAGAGAGATAATTATTATGCATTGTACTAGGACAGCTGATAGCATCGGAATAAAAGGCAGAAGATGGTACGCAACTATGTCAATAGCACGAGGCTCTATAGTAATTATATTATAATTAAGATTTTGGATTATATATATGGCCAGGTTGTGATAAAGCCAGTTGAGAGAAGATACACGTGATCACAACCATACCTGGATAAACAGTCGCTATCATTAATTATGTTGATTGCGGGCTTTATTTTCCAGAGCTTTGTCTGTATATATTACTAATTAATGTGGTTAATGCGTTTTTGCTCTTTTGTTGCACATTATTGAATAATTAAAAACTACTGATTCCAAAAGGTGGTTGCACATTGAACAACGCCGGTAGATATAGCCATCATTTTTGGCGACGTATCCTTAGCTAAGGCATCAGCCGTTGAGTTTTGTGTGCAGCAACATTGATTCAACAGAAAGGTTATAGGGCATTGACGGAAATAGTTTACCAGTAATCTTGCCATTTGTTAAGAATAAATCATACAGGTATCTGTAATGAATTGTTGGTGCTTCCCGCATGGTATTAAGCTCTTCGAACAAGGTATTACATTGCCCATCTACGGGTATGCTCCTTGAGCGCTTGAATACAAACATAGTATCTTAACCGATGAGCGAATATCTAGGTATATTCTGAGCAGATGTTAATGGAAAATTACGTAAAAGTTAAATACGTGGCTGAGCAGGTGAATTTCAGAAGAAAAGTTATAGATCACTGATTTATGGCAGCCGAACGCCATTTGTGACAAATACTGTGATATAACTAGACGCATAGTGTCAATGTGGCTAAGTGCTTTTGTGGTTCGAAATAAGAGATATATGAGTTAAACGCGTGGAGCTTGCATAATTTGTAGGTTGATGGATATTTTGTTTCATACATATTTGGCGGTTCCACATGGCACCTAAAACATTAACTACCCAGCCTAGGTGTGTTGTGTTTGAAAATATCATTAAAGGCCGGAAAGATGATATATTCATAATCGTTAGTATATGGATGATATGTAGTTTCATTCCCCTCAGTATATGTAGAGCTTCTAGTTGCACCTGGTCTTGCCACGCATCAACTGGCAGTGGAATATTGATAAATGCAAACTTAGCAGGAAACGTTTATCCGCAAAGTAACACGCCGGAAAAGGTATTGATGTGCAGTTTAACTGTAAAGTGCTTTCGCAAATTAAGAGTGAACTTGCGCTTGCAGATACTACGTGTGGCAAGCAAATGAATACACGTGCTTAACAAAATTTTTATCAGAATATCAGGCGAGAATGATGGAATAACGATGGTACATGAAAAGAGGTTGAATAATGATGCTGCAGTCGATTATTAGGATGATGTCGTTCAGATAGTGAAAGCAATGACCACAACGTGGCAAGTGATAGGCCGCAACTGCAGATGCTGCGGCTGGTGATGATGATGACGATGACGATGATGATGATAATGATGATGATGATGATGATGATGATGATGATGATGATGATGATGATCAAGCCTCCAGTACAACGAAAAATATTCTGAATGGAAAAGTAATAGAGGCAACAAAGACGGACTTCGTCCCAGATCAGCATTCATAAAGGATGCACTGTTACATCATTTGACTGAAATTGAAAACAAATATTTGCCAGACTGTATGAAGTATAGTTTTGAGTAAAAGAGGCAGTGTATACATTTCAACAACATACCTAGAGGTTTGCATTTGCTTCTGTAATCATAATATCCGTTCATCGGTCTCGTCCTTGAACTAAGGTAAGCCTCCGATATACATTTTGTGTAAATGGCTTAATATAGGTTCACCGGCCGTGCGACACGCCACTCCTCAACCCGCGGAAGCAACGCCTGACACGGTTACCTACATTTCCATGCTACCTATTCAAGTGGTTGTTATGGTAGTTTCTATCACGACGGCGCTGGACGGTTTATTTGCGTATATCCCTATCATTGGCAGCCACGCTGTCAACTAATATTGGTGGTCCCAAAAAGCATCAATGCACTTAATAATATCGATAACCGAACACCATGCGACACGGATCAATGGGATGCCTGTAACTAGCGTAATCTTGTGCTGAGTATATTCGAGCAAACATTTGAATGGGCATAACTGCTCAATGAAATAACGCCATACTGACCCAAATTATCCCCTGCTTCAAGTTCTTCTGGAGTCAATAAAAGAGCAGGGTGAACTCTCCGGATTAGTGAGACAATGTTTGCATAGTAAGTGAGACGAAAACTCAATATTGTTCTTGCGGCTGGATCCACGTATACTCTCCATCTCAAGGACAGCTATCATAGTCCCTGTATCTTATGTGTTTGAATGGCTTGTACATCGGCTGTAAAACTCACACGCAGTACCGATTTCAAGGATGCCGCTCCTGAGTGGCAGGAACACGACACGTTTTTGGTGAAACCTATAAAAACAGCGCTATTCAACATGTAGCACAAGAGCGTTCACGGTGGTTTGCGGAGAGGGAAAATAAATCATGAGCTTCACTTCCCAAATCTATCAATTATGGAAGCATAAGATGACGAACATTGGGCATCTTCGGACTCCACCTGTTACATTTTGATGGCTCATTGCCCTACTAGTGGATTGGGCTATATATGATATAGAGCTTTGATGAGGAAAAGGATTGAGGGGGCTACTGCGGCTTGATATGTCGGTAGCAGCTTGGCAGGGATTCGCAACAACATTGTCAACAGTAACGTTTCCTACATGAACTGTAGTCAACGTGAAACTATTATTCCTGATATCACTTGAAGCACATTGAATCTTGTGAGCTCGTCTACCTATGAATGATGCACAGTCATTTGTGCGTGGTCATTCACTCTATTCTTCTACAGTTAACCATATGCTAGTTACATTGGACGAAGCATTAATATTACTTATATGCCAAGCCGTTTCGTGAGAATTAATGAAATATTCATAAATAGACCATGACGTTATTTGTGCGCATATTAAAAATGCTTTTGTGAATTGCTGAATTATTCAACAGGTTTTGCTGAATCAGAGATTTCATGTCGGGAAACATCTTTTGTGTTAACGCGGCTGTGTATTTCGGCCGATATGTGGCTGCGCTGTGGTTAATGAGTAATGTGATGTTACAAGTATGTAATGTGCATTGTTGAGCAAGGCGTAATTCTAGCTTGAAGGGCCAAGTGTTTTAACAAGCGAAATTAAACAGGATGGTCTTAACACGAAGCGGTTTTGTAACGACAGCAAAACGGGATGACAATTTAGTACTTAACACATGCTAATGACGCTAAACTGACAATAAGCTTTGCCGGGCGCGATGGTCTGTAAGTTTAATGCGCTGTGTATAACAACTGTGATCATAAACGTCTATTACACAATTATAGCATATAACATCTTATATCATGTTAATCAAGGTATGTGGATGGCATTTTATGATCATTTGTAACAACCTGCATGCACGTTCATATCCACACCAGCATAGATATCTGCTAGCGCTGAATCGCTGGTTATAGCTAGAATACCTTTTACAGGACAAGGGCAGTGCTACAATACATTTGTACCGTTTATCAGTTATGTTACACTATTGCGCCCATCTTGTTGCTTACCTTATGGCAATGACAGTGAAATCATGATCGGGTTTGTTTACCTGAATACTTTTTCTATATGACAGCTTCGACTCTACTTAAACGACGCCATAATCCCTTTGGTGATTTATTAGGAGGGTTTCCTGCAAAACATATTCGTCTGTCAAATACTAGGTTTTTGCCCGTCGTGATTCAACATTTTAGCTAATTAAAGATGCAAAACAGACATGAATCTAATACTGCTAAATATTTATCCTTGTTGTTTATGGTACTATGTGCCCAGCATCGATGATATACGTTATGTAGTTATGAATAAGACACCTGGCAATGCAACTATAACCTGTAACGAGGATCTGACTGGCTCAACGGATCTAGCCGCCAAGGGATAGGTTAGGGATGCCATAGTTATCACCATTTACCACTCGACATCATATCTGATAAATGGAGGATATAATGCTTTGTGCTATATGTCATGGTTGATATAGTATATAGTAATGAATGGACGGTGTCGTTCAGTTCGTATTATATTTGACCTACATCGTCGCACTAGACATTTCATCTACCTTAACATAGTTAAGCAGAGTATATGACCACATCAATGAACTTGAGCACATCAGCGCCTTGTGTGTCGCGGACTAACAGAGGGGAGCAATATGGGTCGCCTGGAAAGGATGAAAGAATCCGGGGTATCCATTAGTCTTCGGAAAAGAGCGCAAATTGAAATAAATGACTGTCCGCTTCAAGGGTGATCTTCCTTATTTTGAGACCACATATGAAGCATGATGATCTAATCGAACGTAAGAGAGCACAGTATACTAGCTTTTCGACTCGGCAGTTGATCAGAATACATGATCCAACTGCTGTGTTTGATAACAGGGTCCTGCCAAAGTCACTGCACAGATGACAGATATGTAATGTATATTGCTGTCGGTCGTGTACTCATGCTTCCTTAATGCATGCTGAAACAGCTGGCCTATGCTTGTGTAGTTCAACTAGAAATCAAGCTACCAATTAAATGCCATCCTGCACCTGTTGACTGACTATAAAATCAACGTTTAGCTCTATTTATTGTTTCAGGTATCATGCAAAAAAAAACCTGTGCCGACGTATATGTGTGGAAATATGGTAATCAGCGCACGCCTTGCTTTCATCACCTGCATACGATATACCGTTGGGAATGCTTTCATACGCAGTATTCGCTATATTCATACCCAGTATTTCCTCTTAAAGGAGGCTTATAAAGGAGTATATTCATCGGATCTAAGTACTTTCCTTGATTTCTGCACAATTTTAATTCGGGATTCTCTCAGCTAACCTCGTGGCTGTCATTATCTATGACTGCAGTAATGAATCAATCTTCGATTATTCTGTGTTGACGATCGCGAGGTAAATTTGCAGCAATTCATCCTTCGGTATGCAATACCGATTTCAATGCATCACGACGCGGACATGATGATATATTGATATATGCATGGCTACGTTTATGCTTATCTGGAACTGCCACTGTGTCTGTTAGGTCGCCATTGGGAAAAGTTGGTGGGTCCGTATGTGATTTACATCTCCACCAAGACATCATATAATTTTGATAGCTCGGTATATTGGTAAAGCAATTACATATGGACATACTGGCTGTATGTATTACAAGGAAATCACCGGATTGAGATTGGTTTGATTTCAATTTGAACAGGCAAAATAGATCCATGTTCATAGATCTTATGACTTATGTAGCATATTCGTCGAGGCACTATCACCTGCGCAGGAACATTGCTTAACACTCTGCCGGTAGTTAATTTTGACTCAAAACATAATTGTGCCAAGCAATATTTGAAACCAGCCGTTTTTAATGGCGCAATTACAGAAGCTATATTTGAGCTGCATTTGAGTTATATCCATGGATATATCTGGCAGTTATACATTTTCCCGGCGGTTGTTTCCAATTTTTGGAGAAAGGTCTCAGGAAGTTTTACATAAATAAAATAGCATCCATAACTTTACCCACCATCAATCCTCAAGATGACATATTTAACGTCTTGCGTACATATTAAAAACTCTGCCAACTGCGAGGACAGCTCGGATTGCAAAGTAGGTCATTATATATGAAGTAACTGATTCATACAGTTCTTATACTTATCACATATCTGGTTGGCAATATACTGCTTGTGAGAAAGTTTTCAACGGCTGTTTGTTTGTGTTCTGCAATTGATCCAATACCAACCTGTCCACTAACAACCTGTCAATATACTGATACTCTGCTTTGCCATCAGGAATGGATTGCGCGAAGAATAGTAGCTAGTGGTTTGAAGGATTGACATGATAAATAAAGATTGGCTGATGAATATTCATCAATCACAGGAGAGCATATAGAAAGCACCGTTCTTTATCTATTGCTATACATAGATAATAGCATAACCAGATCAAGGAATGTGTTTGAAAAGCGTTTCAAATCATTCAATTATTGATAAAATAAATATGTTTGATAGTTTATCAGCATTATCCCTGGTGAGGACGAAAACATGTCAGTCTTGGCCTTGTCAGCTCTTCAGCCTATCAGATATGTGCGTACCGCTGTGCTCAGCATGACGCTAATAAATGGACAGACCAGTCGGAAGCAAACAGCCTTCACTGAACTCAACTGTAAATCACTATTGTATCCCTAAAAATATACAAATAAACCGTAGAACGCAGTAACTTATCTTTGTAGTTTACTTAATAATGTTGCCATTTTGCGAACTTATCTTTGATAGCAGACGGTTGGATGGCATCAAGGGTCACGAATACTGGCGACCCACATTTGCGTTTTTTTGGCTATCTTTGACACCCTTGGCGACATTTCTCCATGGTGTCCTGGGGTTATACTTCTTCTTTTGCAAAGCATCATTAAAACGGTTAGTCGCTTTAAAACTTCGAGGAGTTTGTCTGACTGCATCCTTAAATCGTCTATTGGTAGGGTGTCGACATCATGTAAGGCTCGCCAGATTTCGTCAGGTAATCGTTGAAAGCAAATCTCCCTTTTCAAGTTCACTTTCTTTAGCGGCTCGTCCTCGTTTGCATGGAGCGTTGCACGCGCCTGAATTTCGTCTTAGGCTTCCCGGGCTGAGTTGTCTAGGTGCAGTGGCTGTCCTGCTAATTGTTGTATGATCTGTGCTCGTGCACATAGAGATAATGAATACCGCTCAATGATGTGCTGTTTGAGGATTTTGTAGCTGTGTGGCCAGCCATGGTTTAAGACGCTCAAAGATTTCAGCTAACAGGGTGTAGTCGGCCATTGTGGTATCACACTTGATGCCTGCTATGTGGAATTTGGCTTCTGCTTTCGAAACCACATTGCAAGATTGTTCAGCGTAAACTGGGCAATTTGACGGCAGCGGCATTTGCTTGAGATTATTTCGAAGTCGGTGGGTCACCACTGTAACACAAATGCAATGAAGTTTTGAATCTGTATTTTGATACCAATCAGCAGCGCAGTTTACTAAATATGGGAGTTTATTTTTGCGGAGTATCGACATCCTCCGCCATTTTGAGGCACTAAATACTAATGTAGCAGTTTTTGTACAAGCTGCCCTGAACTGCTAATATCAGATCCATTGGCAGGTATATAATATCCATGATATTAGTGGGGAAAAGGTGGCATGGAGTTCTTAAGACAGCTGGCGCTGTTGCGTCCTGGCTACGCCTTGGTCACACTAGGCGTCATATGCAGCCGGATAGTTCAGTTTAAATGCTATACAGTATATTGATGTCGACTATGTTGCTTATTGGCACACGATGGAACCATTAAAAGGGAAAGTGCTTTTGATTGAATAGATATTAAAGGAAAACACAAATCAAAGTTTGGATGGCTAGGTTTTATGTCGTTATACTTGCTTTAAATACGTTATTTGTATTTGATGTGCTAACCACTCAAGATATGGGGCAGCATAACTTGTGATGGAAGGTTATGACGACGCCTACTATATGGCACGCTTAATATATCTTGTTTTGGACTAACATATGTTAATGACGCAGATTACAATACCATATAAACAGCAGCATTGGTGAAACAACGAAGATTACCTAAACACTGAGCTATCAGATAAATTGTGCTTATGTGGATAAGGTGTTAAGGTCGTTATAAGAATGATCCGAAAGCTGAACGGAACTGAAATATTTCTTGTTTTTAACAAAGAGCTAATACCAATGCGTCAATAATGTGGATAACTTTGTTTCAAGAGCAATGTACCATAATCGGCAACAATCATAAACCTCGTGAATATTTATGATACGATGCATTATGATTCAATCCAAAAAGACGCTGATAAATGCCTTACGTCATGTGCGTTGTTCAGACGACAGATCTAAACAGTTAGGATCATTGCAATATACACACATCAGTTGTTGCATTATATATGAAATAAATTCTGCCATCAGCTTAATAATCACTGCGCTTCGTGTGCCTTTGTATCTGTCATACGGAAAAGGAGCAGATTTTTTTAATGAGAATTATAAATTGTTTGGTCTGGAAAGGTTTTTTTTCCCTAGAATAGTCGATGGCCGGTACAAGTAGACTTTTGAGCAGCACGGAAGCACAAGATGTTAATTATTTACGACAATACAATTAGAACTCACTATTGAACAGTCTATTATGTCCAACCCGTGGGGACATTGATAAGGATATTGTCGACTGTCATTCAGTAAATCAAACGCAGAAACGTTGATTCTGTCTATTTCCGTAAAACAGAACGTTTAAGCGACATAGATCAAATATAAGCCGATTCAATGCCAGACAAAAAGACAGATTGGAGAGGATGCTAAGATATGTGCTGTGCTGCTTAAAATAAACATGCTTATTTGGCAGCATCAGAGAGTTAACACAGTTCTGCACAGTTAAGAAGAGATAAACAGCATGCCTTGAGCAGCCATGTTTATTCTAACCGGAGGTCGTATATAATGTAAAAACACCTAATCGAGAGCATATTTATGGTTGATGTGTTATACATCGAACGAACAGTGCACCTTTACCACGACCTCATGCATCATACTGCATGGTATGGTACTCCAGTTAACTCAATTGATGTGTATGGAGCGATTAGGCTTAAGTCAATGTTAATCGCAGCAGCTGCCTTATCATCATCATCTTGCCATTGGTTGTTTTTGGATTTCATCAGAATGCAATGCTTGGTTTCGAGCTGTAGATTCACTCTTATTTGGTTTGTATTTAAGGCAATGCATTGCGACAATGTTGCATTATGTACGCATGACGGAATTGTACACCCATGGGCCCAGCATATGAGCGCTTAGTAATTTTCCAATTGCAATTTAGTTTGGCATTATATCCAGTTGCTGTTAATTATCTGATGCAGCAAGATTAATCGTTCATTCTTTGGTCTTCCTATAGCAACATATAACGTAACGACCCTGTGTTGGCTGATTGTATCTTAGCCGGCTACATGAACAACACACTTGGATTCTTGTCATGCTGCCCCTCGTCTTTCCCTCGATGCCCAGCACGGATATTCTAAAACGTTATAAGGTTCGGTTATCAATATATTCCCGTCAGATCATTCAGTCTAAAGACATATACATAACTTGCTGCACTTAGATCATACCGTCGACAACCAATCAATCATCGCGAAGAGAGATGGTAAAGCCCAATGCTTAACAGCATCAGCTGCTAGCCGTGAAATGTTACCCAGCTTGATAAAGTTATCTTGTCTCACTGCCCGTATAAGTTGTAATGAAACATCTGAAGTATTATTGCCACGGCCAGTTAGTGGTCTACATATTTAGCGCTCGAGTGCCTTTGAAAACCATGTTGAGAAGAAAGCCATGTATTATGACATACGACACAAACTAATGTCTTTACGTCCCATGTTCTGCGAATGTTCCCAACCGCTACAATATGAACGTTGACGATAATGACTTGAAGGATGAATCTCTGTCATTTAAAAACATTATGTAGTCTGCTGATTAGCCAAGGCGCCTACCAATGTTAACAAAAGTGCGGCGAATATATATTCCCAGGGAATCGCTTATTGCGTTTGATAAGTTAATTGTATTCCTGACAGGCGGAGATGATTCTGCAATAACAGCATCATCTCAATATAATTTCTACTAAAATATCACGTTAATCACTCATTACGTTTGCGAAGCCAATGGTTTTCCCGGCAGGCTAAATGTTAACGGTAACTACGCACAATGAGTTGAATCAACTCAAATGTATCCTTTCTCTTTTGTTTTCAATAATACAGCCATCGAATCAACCGAAAAGTGTCCATTTCGGCATCTATGCACCTCATCAAAGCTTTAACTTGAAATGAAATGCTGCTCATGCGGCACACGGATGTTGTGAAAGCCATACACGAGTCCTTAAGGACAATGTAGGAACGGTTTTATTGACATTCACTCATTGGCACCGTGTCAAGAGCACGACAAATATGCTGATGGTTGTATCAGAATGCTTATCATGGAGGCTATATGGTAATGCCTAGGTTCCATTTGACTTAGTGGTTGTCTACGGGATTTCTACGGACGCTGCATGGACCAAAACTCTGCGAGCCTGTGCTGGCCAGCACGGCGTGTTTTGCTGCAAAGAGCGGGGTCCGTATAATTTTTTGAAGATTGTTGACCGCTAGAACCCTTGTCAAAATGTTGAACATGCACTGTTCACTCATGCACGTGCACTCTTAGACGCTGGCTTCTTACGGGTTAAAGCTTGAATCATAACTTAACTAAAAAAGCTACACAGCACGAACGACGATTTATAATTCACGGCACGATCCTCGATAAAAGATATAAATTCAGAGCTTTACTCATTCACTTGGTACGTGAGGGCCTAAGAGGACGATTACTTACTGTTCGTGTGGTAAGGCTGAAATAGTAGTAAATGGTAAAATATGTATTGCTTTGTGCAAACAGGCCTAGTGCACCGTTCACCAATAACACATTGCAAGTATCTTGCCTCTTACAAGTTGACAAATTGCTGCTTTGTTACAGCCGTGTATCATATATAGCTCTCAGCGAGTTGAATAAATAACATAAAATGCACTGAAATATCTCAAATGTTGGGATACATTTTCATAATCTGCCATGTATAAAGAACTTGTTATGCAATTTATTCTCAAGTAATATTGCCTAGTAGACACACAAATTGGAGGTTTAATAACTTCGAATTATTTAGACATGATCTGCTTTGACTGGCGCACTCAAGTTTTTAATCAATTTGTCGTGGCTATTAACACATAACAAATGCTTCTCATCAATTTACGCTTATGATTATCAAGCATGATTGCTGAGTGTTTTAATTGCTAATAACAAATAGGTGTTTATTATCAAAAGACATAAGTCTTCGTTGAAGTTGAGCGAAACTCCTCTTGATACTATATTTTCATACCTGGCGTGATTGTAGCAACTGTTTTTATTGAAATATGACGATCGCCGCAGAGTCACTGTTCACGACTGCAACACCCCCATAGGAACAACCACTACGCAGTGTTAGTAGATACACCCCGTCCCACATAAACTGACGACAGAAGTAGCTGTTTCAGGACTCGAACCATGTAGCGTCGCTTTAATTTACCAACTTTCAACAAAAGGTGATTCCGGACAACTATCACGATCCCTGTATAAGAGGCTAAACATATACAATCTCACGCCGTACCAATTTTAAGGATATCGCTTCTAAGTTGAAGGATCCAATGAATAAATTGTATTTTCACCATCGAAAACAACGTGCAAAGTGATATATGCACAACTTTCACGTTCTCTAGAAAAGACACGTGTTTGATGATATCTAAAAAACAGCGCTATTCAACATGTGGCATAACAGCGTTCACGGTGGCTTGCTGACAGTGAAAATAATTCAAAAACTTATAAGTTATGGAAGTATACGATGACGAACATCGTGCGCCTTAGGACTCCACCTGTCACATCACGTTGGCTCATTTACCTGCTAGAGAATTATGCTATCTATATTATTTAATGCTTTGATGGGAAAAACAGTGAATTTGTTTAGTGCGGCGCGATGTGTCGGCGGCAGCTAGGCTGTGATTCGCAAGAACTATACCGACAGTTCGGTTCCCTACATGGACTGTAGTAAACGCACGGCTCTCATGAGCTACTATTCCTGATATCACTTGAAGCGCACTTCTTGTAATCTCACGAGTCCACCCATGAATACATGAACCTACTGCTGTGTTTGATAACAGGGTCTTATCATACTGTAATAACAAGCTCACTAAGTCACTGCACAGATGACAGATAGACACTCGATCCACCCCGCTAAGCTCTCATGTAATAGAAACTGTTGTTGGTCGTGTACTCATGGTTCCCACTGTGCTTCAAATGCACTCAATAAATGGCTTCATTAATGAAAGCCGATCCCATCGCGCACTTATGGACCAGTTATAGGACCACCATTTAGCTCTTTATATTGTTATTGTTGCAGGTATCATTAAAAGATAGCCTGTGCTAATGTATAGGTTCGGAAATATGGAAATTAGCGCACGTCTTGCTTTCATCAACTGCATACGCTATACCGTTGGGAATACTTTTATACGCATTATTTGCTCATGGAAGAGGCTTATATGTATCCAATATAATTACCTTCCTTGATCTCTGCACAACTTTAAGTCGGGTTTCTATCTGCTAACCTCGTTGCTGACGTTATTTATGACTGCATTAACGAATGATCTTATGATTATGATGAGTTGACGATCGCGGGGTTTATTTGCAGCAATTTATCTTTCGGAATGCACTTCCGATTCCAATGCATCAAGACGCGAATATGCTAATATATTGCGTTTCTATATGAAATGCCAGGCTACATGTATGTTTATTAAGAAATGCCGCTGTGTATGTATGGACGCCTTTAGGAAATGTTGGTGGGTCGTATGTGATTTCTTCCGTTAGGTGATTTACATGTCCCACAAGACATAATATAATTTTGATAGCTGCCTATATTGCCAAAGCAATTACACATAGGCATACTGGGTACATGTGTTACAATGTAATCATTGATTTTCGTTTTGCTTGATTTCAATATGAACAGGTAGTATTGCGGAACCTCTGATAAAATAGATCCACGTTCATAAATCCTATGTCTTATGTGACATATTCGACGGAATAACATCACGCATCGGTAAAGGCAGTGACAACTGATGACGTCTACAGCATAAGCTGTGGTCGGATCGTGGCATCAGTATCCACACAAAGGTTGGCGTCTATCATGCTGATGTTGGCGTCTATATTGGATGTGGTACGGCAGCACGTGAGGAGGCTGGACCAGTTCCACCGTCGATGCCTAAGAAAGATCATCGGCATCTCGTGGATGGACCGTGTACTGGACACACAGGTACTTGAGAGGTATGGCGTCACTGGAATTGAGGCCCTCCTTATGGAGGCTCAGTTATACTGTCCAGGTCATGTGGCGCGTATGGAGGGCAATAGAATACCAAAAGCTCTATTCTACGGCGAGCCGGAGGATGACAAGAGGTACAAAGACGTCCTTAAGGCGAAGCTGAACTCTTGTAACATCGACTCTGTCACCTGGGAGAGACGCACCAGAAACAGAGCATTGTGGCGGAAGACCTGCCACGACGGCCTGACGCACTGACCGGAAGAAAGAGGAGAGCAGAGCACGACACATAGCGGCCGTGAACCTAACACCACCAGACGACAACTTTGTCTATCCGCTACAGAGCTGCTATAAATGCGGCAAATGTCAGACTTTGTCGCACATAACAATGATACGGAAAAGAAGTTAAACCGGACGACTTCTCTTCGCCTTCGCTTAAAATGGAAAAAAACCCGAATTATATTATAGAGAGTATTAGTCATAAGTCACCAGCATCATTTGGCTATCGCATAGAGGTGTCATTGCTGACTGTTGTGGTACATCGAGCGGCATTTGTGTTGCGCGTGTTATGTTCTTGACACTGCGAGACACTCACAAATAGCCGCTGCCCATGATACGGCGGCCGGCCAAAAAGGGCAACAGATATCGACGATGTAGTAGAAGCAGTGACTAGTTTTGTTGCTTTTCCGTTTTTCCACTGTTTGGATTAAATATTATGTTACTGCCGCGTTTCTTAATCTCATGTTTCCCATATTAAGGAAACTGGCACTATAGGAGTAATGTATGTTAATACGTAATGCATAATGATTGTATTGATACGGGAAAAGCGACCTAGAGCATCTTTGAGCAATTACTCTTGGTTTGCATTTTGTTTTTCGAAAAGGCTGACTAAGCACTGCTTGGTTGTAGCCATGTTTGATGTTCCACTCTGGGCCAGTTTAATAGTTTTACTATGATAACACGACAATAACACATAAGTGTTGATATATATTCATGAGTTATAGCTCTGAATACATTAGCCGTACCTAGAAGCGGTACACTTATATCTTACTAGCAGGTTAACAACATTGTTGCCGTTTGGAACTATGCGCAGTAAATTCACTTATAGGCTGTGAATGTAATCTTAAAACACTTCTAAGGTATAGTTGGTCTATATAAGTTAGGGTATGAAACAAATGCAAGCACCAAATGCATGAATATTCTGCAGACTCGCCTTAACGGCATGTCCGTCATATTTTCGCTTCTTCATGGGACGGGGATGCTATGCCCGGCTGGTAATTTGTTAAATTCATCCTAGTTTAAGCCTAATAAACGTAGATGATTGCCTGGAGATCTATGTGAGGCATGGCAGTTGGAATGGTAACGAAGCAAGAGATCATACATTCTGTTTGACCTGTTAAATGATAAACCATGCGTCAAAGATCCTGCCGC
>CM067354.1:66773167-66857044 GCA_034190875.2 Urechis unicinctus | reverse complement strand
GCAGTAGTAACCGTCCTAATATTACAAAACATTAGCAATGTTTTTGATCTGCTACATAACGGCGACACATACAGTTTGGTGGTGTCCCTGATTAGCATTAAACATTACGACACGTTGAGTGCTGCCAGACTAACGCCATTACGTGCACCCCTTTTGTGATGTCTTGTCGTCAACAAAAGTAGGATGCAAGTGAAAATGTGCATTTAAAACGGATATTGATAAATACGTTTGCAGCATATTTCAGAAGCGCGACTTCAGGAAACTTAGAGGAAGTTGAATTTAAATAAGATACTTTATAACTATTTTGAAAGGCGGGGGCCGGCGCTGGTCCAGACTTGATTATTTGTAATAAGCCCACAGAGAGAGATTTTACGATGAAGTTATCTTAGCCATTCTTCAAGTGATATAGTTGTCCTGCTGATGGCTTCAGTTACTGCTAGTAGCACCAAGCAAACACAACACAGCCATTGTGAGTTATAGCCCTTTTGATACACAATTGACTGCAATGAATTATTCAAACCTAACACAGGTTGAAGCCGTAGAGGTTTTTCTTAAGGCCAATGGACTAGACGTTAGAAAAGTTTTAAGAAAACCGCTCTCATGCTAAACCATTTGACGCTGTAATGTGCACAAAAGGCATGTTACCTGAGCTTTTAATGGATGCTTGCTCGGAACGAATGCAAACTGTTATCGTGTCGCGTGGTAAATCATAGGCCTTCTGCTTCTACTCTAGGAAGTCCCATATCTACCTAGAGTATCGCTAGCGTTTATTGACCGGTTATGATAGGATAATTGAATTCATATTCTGTGTTGCTTCAAGGTGGTACATAATCCTATCACATACTGTCAAATAATTTCTCACAAACTCAACCGCGGCTTTGCTGGTCATATGCCTGGCATTATACATGATAAATATACATTTAAATCCGCCGCCATAGATTTCCCGGGAGTCTTACAACACCATTCATGTGTATGCAAATCAATGACATCACAGTCTGACAAAGTACGAAAAGCAAGCGACATGGCATCAAACACAATAGTCGACACCAATGCATGTTTCTTATGACGACGAGCTGTGGTGCAACGTGTTGGTATTTCACCCTCTGGCGAGTGTTGTCTAATATCCGGGTCAATACCGAGAAGACACTTCACCAATCATGTCAATTTCAAACATTTTCGACATAACATCACAGGGAGCAAATCTCATAACTGTGCATGGGATGCCAGTGCCACATGTTATTCAGAGGCGTTAAATAAAGGGGAAATGGCATAAATTATTTGCCATGACTTGCTGTTAATATCGTGGACGTAGGAGCACAGGATCAACAATATACGACCTCTCCAAGTTAAGATATTTCGTGTGGAGGTTGATTATCTACGGAGGTTGATTATTCATTGAAATAGCATTTAATTGCTGCTTTTGAATTGTTGTGCCAACTCTGCAGAATTTTAACTTGGTTTCAACGTCACATGCATCATCATTGTAACGTCACATGCATCATCATTCTAACGTCACAGTAATCCATGTATTAGAATAATGATGTATTTCAGCAATGGTTGTTACAGTTGGCATGATGGCGTTCATTGACGCAAGGTCAATATTAAACTAATCCCGATGCACCCACTTTGATCAGATCAATTTACTATTATACAATCCCCAATTTATAGGAAATCATATATCGATTTGCCTTGCTGAAGTTGACATATATGCTGATGTCAGAAAGGTGCTGAATCAGCGTGAAAGTTAAGCTTTTTTAACCATTACTGTCGTGCCGCTTCGTGATATCATTCATTAACACCTGCTGTGTTACGCAATCATAGACATATGTGCTAGATAATATAGCGCGCTCTGTGCACCCGCACAATGAAATTGATGCAGACATTGGCGGTCATATATTTTGGACAAGAACTGGCTAGGGCGGCCGACACATGCCTTAAGTATCACGCCGACAGTAATGAACCTCACTATACTGAATCATAATGAATTGTAGTTATCGCATTATCTTTTAAAATATAAAAATGCTGCGATATCATCCGGTGTATGAAGTAACATGATTTGCAACATTCGACCAGACTTACATCTCATATACCCCTGCCATTTCTTAATCGAATATCAGATGCTAAAAATAATCGCTCAACAATGATTTTCGGATGAAGGCAGCCAAGTCTATTTCGATTACATTGAATACGACAACACATGCCATCAATCATTCAAAGCCTAACACAAACTTTTGCCAGATAACTACTATTATGATGGTCTGTCTTATGGCGTGATATCATGTATCAGTGCTCATAATTGGCGAAAGAGTTTTTTTCGCTGATAGCTTCAAGAGGAGAGACATGGCTAATTTAACAGCACGTGTTACTTTATTTGACGGTCGTTTCCATGATAAAGGAGCGTCGTGACGATTTACTTCAGAAACATTGTAATAGCTAGCAATGCTTCAGGTAATGCATATATTTATTAACAATGTATAGAAACTATCGCGTAATTGATGCCGAGTTTCTGCTCGAATATGAATTGGAAGTACAAACATTTTAGTTTAACTGAGAAATAGACTCACAAAGAATAACCGATATAATGTTATCAGCTGCAGCGTAAAGAGCAACTATTTTAAAAGTTATTCAAAAATAATGACTCATAGCAGATTAGCCGTCCACAGTAACGATTGTCCATTCTTCGTAAGAGCGATTGTTCAGTACATATGGCGTCAAATGGTAAGTTCTCATACTGGAAATGAAGGTTGACAATAATGGCTTGATGTATTTGTCCTTTTGCACTCACTATTATTTTGTGACGCTACTAATTTGTAAACATGGCTCAGTCAAAGTCTCCCTCGAAACGATAGCTTAGTTTCATTGTGTCAATCTTTTTCCGGGTATTACGACTTTGATACGGTTCGTGCCAGCCAATGGTCGAGATGAATTTCAGTACTTTGTTGAAGGTTGTGTGTAGTTGGCGTATCAGCAGAGGAAGTAATAACAATGTCTCTGATGAATGACTTCCGGTTGTTTAATTCTATCGGCAATTATATTACACAATGCCCACTGTGCTGTGGGAATGCTGATTTCCCATTCTAGCCGACCATGCCGGAAGTTTACGTTCTATCCAAGGAATTATCAATGCTTACTAAAGTCTGTTGAAATTATTTTAAAGTTAACCATCGTACAAGTCATCATTAATATGTTAGGTGCTTTACATATGCCTTACTGTATTTTTTATATGATTCAATCTATCATTCATGGCAATTTGATTTGTCTTACACTCTATTTATTTAGTGTAACAAATTAAGTATATATTCTTTGCTGTTTTTTTTTCAGCCAATGTTCGCGTACATTCGAATAAGCCATTGACATGCATAACCAGTTTCCATCAAATATTCTAGAACGGATGATACGTGTAGCTTACATCGTTGGTAATCACATGTGCTGCTGTTTTCATTGAATTTTGTCAAGGGGTCAGTTCGTGTCCATGACAGCGAGAAGTTGGGAAACACGTTATGCGCGGCAAATACTCGGGGAGGCGGGACGGTAGTGTCGTTAGCGGGCACACAATATAGCGACCACGCTGACTTAATTCGTATTTGTCTGATAAATGATTTACATAACAGGACACATATAATGGCATATTGTTATACGAACGAATTTCACATATCAGGCCTCTGAATGATTTGTATTACACGCTGCGGGATAAGCGTCATTCCACGTAATCATATAGACAAAAAAATGGTGCATCAGCAGCCAGAATGACACGTAGGTGGACGTCATACCAATACAAACTCCAACGACAAAGTCGGCCTAAAAACAAACAGTTATTATGTTTGCGCTTAATATATAGGAATTAAGATCAATCAATGAGATGGCACTTTTTGCTGTGTTTTATCATAATGCTGGCTGCAACTGAATAGCTTTTGGATATCCAGCATAGGATAAGGCTTGATGTTTATTATCTAGGCATGCGGTTCTTGTATAAGAGTTTTCATTTGTTGCTGAATCGCATGCGTGATGCACATGTTAGCACTGATTGTCTATTTGCAGATACAATACGGATGACGCGGAGCTGCATTGCGGAGTGTTCCTAATTAATTCCAGCAAGGTGTCAGCTTTCGCCCAGTGTGAGATCAATAGGGATGCTATTCACATGAAACTCGTAAGCGGATGTTTGCATGAAACTGTGCAGTAAAATCACAATCGCCACTAAATATCTATTTGCGTATTGCCAAGCTACGATTGCATATTAACTATAATATGGGACTTGGCTTGCTCTGGCATGCGCATAAACAGGATGTGCGTCACACAATTGCACCATGGCGGGTGCAGCAGATGGTGCATTCTCACCCTTACACATATTTGTTCAAATTTCCTTGAGAGAACGATCTCATTTTATATAGTAGGCTTGGACGATCGACTCGTATATAGATACACACCACATCTACCCCGTTTAACCCGTTTAACTTGGTTAACTAGGTAATATTTGCCATCGGATATTATATAAAGGTTTTGATTTGATGTTCATTGGTTGTCAGCATATTCGTTATATATATTTTCTTTTTGCGTTCTCTGCTGCAATTTAGCCTAAGCGGTTTAATTATCATCGTAAAAATCAAGAAATGATGTTTTACGTGGTAAACAATTTAGCCACAGCAAGTTATAACCCGTATATCGTCTGCAAATAAACGCATTCATCCATTTCGTTATATCTTTTCGGCATTGCACAATATTTGTGTGGGGTTACCTCATTTAACTGATGACCGAGGGTACCAGGTTATGATGATGGGCAGGTGTGTTGCCATAATGTAAATTTTGCACTCAACACAATTAGGCTGATTTCAGGTGAATTGTGTGTGTATTTGATACGCGAGCAAAGACAGGTTGCGTATAATTAGTCAAAATATCGCTATTGACCTCGTGCACAGCTGGGGTTCGACGCAATTTAGAATATGATGAAGCTTACGTTTCCTCTTTAAAAAATATATATTAGTATAACCCTTGAATATTGTGCTGCAGGAAAGTAACTTACATTGCACCAATAAAACGCGTAAGACATATTCTTCTTAAGATTGTATCGAAAGCACATATTCTTCTTAAGATTGTATCGAATAGCATCTTAAAATGGCATTGAACAGCAATGATCAGTAAATATTACACGGGGTGCTTCAGCCTACGGCAATATCCAAATGCAAATCCAAATAAAATGCGAGCGGCAAGGTTTCATAATCAAGGAATTCAAGCCCTCCTCCCAACAGCATCTTCGCTCATATCAACAAAGACATTGTGTGTGATATTGTAATATTGGTCTACGGACATTGAATCCGGAACAGGTATTATATGAATGATTTGATCATATAGTCCGTCGGTGGCGGCAAACAGATCATGCTTGCCATTGCAAATTATTGAATTTGTTGGACACATGTATATGTCGGCATGCAAATTAAAATATTTGATACGTGCACCTCTCTCGCCGTTACCAACATTATGTCAATTGCGTCAGAAGCAATAACAGTTAGTGTAGGGGCTTTGGAGATGAAAATCATTGCTATTGTACTTACAATGCTAAGATGTTAAGACTGATTGATGAAACAGGGTTGAGTATAAGTAAGTCCTGCCGTCGTCACAAAGAGGGGAACCTCAGAGCTAATCAAATCCCGGCAACTCATGTATACTCTGCTTGCCTAGTCCTAACGTCTATTTCTGTAATGCTCATTTAAGCCGAACTGCGCCGCGTCCACCTTGGCCCGGTAGGAGTTTATTACATTCTAATGTCGTACATAATTGTGAAATGAATGATATTATAGAAAGGTGACCATAAATTCCATGAGCATATTCAACTTCATCAAGGATATGTATATCTCCATGATGCTTACTTAATATCCCGGTTTCTTGTTTTTATTGCAAGACTAGCTTAAGCATATTCAACTTATTAAGCATATGATATCTTAGCGTTAAGCACATACTTTCAAAAAGAGTTGCCATGGTAAGGTGGGTGCGCCGATTATCTCAATAACAACGGTCACATGCACCGGGTCACATCGCAATAAGCATTACCAAGCGTTTTTATGACACATTTTCATTAAAAAAGCCACGTCAATCCCATCGTTTAATCAACGTCGTTTACGACCGGACTTAACTGGAGTATGCGACTTTGATCAGGGCTCTTCCTCGGTTAAATGACGCCTGGCAACAAAGACAAAAAGCAGGAATAATACAGGACATGCAGCTGCTGTAGATGGCCACATCATGCCCATCAAATCATCGTCATTAACCTGAGAGTCAAGGGTTCTGTGGACGCTTAGTTAGGTTTGTTATTACCATATCATTACATCAAGATACTGCATATCAGACATTACTGTTCATTGATTGATTGATGCTCCGATACCACAACCTCATAACCCGCAATCGCACAGATGTTTATTGAAAAAACGTTTATTGACATCGATGAGAAACAGGTAATTGAAAGCTTGTATCGTCCATTTCTAACGTCAATTGTAACATCATAACTATAAGGAAGCATAACGACTAGGACGATTTTGTACGGATCACCTCTCAGTTGGCATTATCTCTTTTTTCTCGAAATACGCGGCATAAAATATGTTAAATTCGTCCTGTGGGATATGTATATGCACATATGTAAAATATTTGCGTATTCAATAATAATGATCACCAATAAGCATTGCACCAATGGTGGAAATGTTGATGCAATTGTAAAGCTAGAAAAGGTAGTGCGGATGTGATGGGCCTCCGTAGGCGTAAAATCCAACTGCCACAGTCCAAAATTTACATTTCGCAGAAAACTAATGTGTAATACGTATCCGGCGGCCACTCTCAATAGTAAAGTTAGCTGAAAGACACCTGTTGGACGATATCTTCACCTGAGTAATGTTATCCTGGTTTCAATGATTGAGGCATAATAAAGCCACAATTAGCGCGCACGCAGAAAGCGTTAACGACGGATAATTAGCTGATTCCAAAGGTCACGACAAAATAAGCAGCAAAGTTGTCTTTAGCATAGGCATCGTACCCAACGAACTGGTGATGTCGGCTGGGATATAAATAACGGTCCAAGACCTTTGATAAAACTCGGAATCAACTGCACTCCATCCGTATCACAAAAATATGACAAGTTTTTTGCGAGTGTTCTCGTTACGCTGCTTAAAGTAGTCACTTATTTTGCAAAACAGACACCAATATTAATTATGGCATTCCAAAGGCACACGCTAGGTAATGAAGATGTTTCAACAAGTCCAACAACGATGATTTTAAGATATTGATTAAAAAACGGTTAACTGCGTAATGTATATCTTACTTAGGGTGGCTTTTATCGCTGTGCATAAAGCTAACCGATGATTAGCAGTCGTAGGCATAGTGTGCAATCCATTTATGCACACATACGCACAGGTGCACATATACTGAACATGTATTACACATGGATGCACTCACATTGGCTATTGCCTTAGCATTTGTCCTTATATACAGCCGCAATTCTCAATCACCATGTACGGCCAATGGTAAGATGCACTTTATATACGCCTTGCATTTTACAAGTTTGTGAAGGTAATGATAAATTATAAAAGAAACAAATGACCTCTAATCTTGCGTACTAATGGCGTTCAGCTTGGTGAGGTAATTAAATTGTAGTTTGCAGTTGATTTGCGCATTCTGTATCATGGATGTATAGATTTCCAAACACCTTATTATTATCATAAATATATTGGCACTGCGTCTCATGCTATGTAGTTTCGCGAACCAATTAAGGTACGTGGTTTACAGCCTAAATCACACCGTACATACATGGAGGTAAGTTATCCTCTCAGTTATTGGGGTCATCCAAGGTATGCTTGCTGGTCACTGCTGAGGAACCGTATATACACGCGTGAATACTTTTGTGTACGCTAGCTTTTATTTTCCTTTTAACAATGTACGCATAGCGAGAGCGGTTGAATCCATTAGAAGGTAGTCTTAGACAAGAAATAAAACCCTAGCAATATATAAACGTAATCCATAATTAATGCGCAAGTGATTGTTTACATCATGGCTTGATCTCTTTAATGATTTCGCACAGGGGGGGGGGGGGCAGAAACCCTTTGAAAATGCAAGTCATTATTCATTCGCAAAATCAACCATAACATCAACTAAGTTCTTGGTGCGATATTACAAACCTCTTAATGCACCCACTTGCATGTATAGTCAAAATCTTTTGCATGAACAGCGACAAACAGAGGGAAAAAGTAATCGTTTATGATGTGAACAAAGCATTAGCAGCTTAATTATGATAAAGGAAAAACCAAGAGTGCAGCCCGGATTTAGCATAAATAATTAGCAACATGAGGACACGGACAGGTGTTCGGTGCGAATCCAAGTCATCAATGGTGTATACACAGTATCTGTAGCAGGCGCTTTTCACCGCAGATGAGATTATGCGTGATAGTGTATCTAAGCTCTACCGGAGGGATTTTCCTAGAAATTGATGCTTATATCATTTACATGATTGATATGTGAAAGCGCAGTTGATTTACTTCGATGCATATCAGTTAATAAGACATAGAATAAAAGTCGCTGTACCAGCTGCAATTTCAAATCCATTTCTCGCTCATATAAACAGGTGGTCATTTCACACTACTGGAAAATGGCTCATATAAATGCTAATGCCATACTTCAGTAGGACGGTGTATTGTAATCATGGGTAAACCAGCCTATTATGGTCATTTGTAATAATATAGGGGGCGACGACAGCGCCTTTTGAAGAGGATACATGCATCATGTTGCACCACGTATCGCCTTGATCAAGTGGCAATAGTTCACAACTTCTGAAGGAACCGTGTTTATACCGGTATTAATCGTCTTTGTAAGATAGAGATAATATTGCAGATATTATTGGCACTCACTTCATTAAAGTTGTCGTCCCGTTTGATAATTACAAATATCATCATCGTTGAATGTCATTACCATTATGTTTACACGGCTGCTCGCAAGGTGCCAGTAGATTAATAAGTAATGTCAAATGCGTGTCCAGTGTAAAAAAGCCGACGGAGAGTGAACGACTCTCAAGTTAATGAGTGGACGGACATAATATCAAATAATACCTTTATTACAACCTCCGTTTTCGGCATGTTAGGTAAGTCAAAAATGATCCCGTTAATACCCGCATGTTCGATAGCCCTTATTCCACATTAACTCTTCACCTAGTCAATATGGCCTACTCCAATCTATAGCGTTGGTATACAAATGCCGCATTATCCAATCAACGATAAATACCGAAAAAAGCCAGATACGCACAAGTTGCCCCAAGCCATTAGAAATTAGCTACCATCCATTAACCTATACATACCCAGGCCCCGCTCACACATACATACATTCAAGCTCAGCCAAAACCTACGATACCACGAGGCACCTACGAAAGACCAAATCGACAACAGAAGCGCAACGCACACCAGTTACAACTTACGAATGTGCCAGTAGATTTGGCATATAAGCTGCAAACAGAAAGTGTATGTCCAGAAGAGCGGATAACCTTTGTATGCGGAGTCTTGTCGGGAGCAGCGTCAGGGAGCACACGTATGCGGAAATGTTCAAGCAACAATTATGTTGCTAACAACCGACTTGCACAGGAGTGACTATGTGGCTTCCGCGTCGATCGGCGGCACTATATCGTATTCGTTAGCTTCAGAGCAAAAACTAAACCTTGAATACCTTAGTGCTGTTTCTGTATGACGATTATGTAACGAGTGATGACCTGCCATTAACATGGACGATTATTGATCTATCTACCACGGGACTATCATAACCTTAGTCATCGTCTGATCACTTGTTAATAACACCAAAGGACAAATTATGTTTGTCAATCTAGATTACGCTATTAAGGCTGCATGACGATACTCAGTGATTTATCATTACGTGGCACGTCAACATGTACCCAATTTAACGTCTCAATGGACACTGTCGGTCTTTGAGAAGGTCAAATAGGCATATATGGTAATACCTGATGATTGTATATAGCAGAAGGGAGGCCTGGTTCATGATGGACGCGACTTTACTATTCTCTTGATGGCCTGTACGCAGCTGTTGGGGATCTGTGATGGGCAGTAAATGCTACGGGTGGTGATCTGTCTAAATGCAAGTTTTGGCTACTTGTCTCTACTTTGTGTTACTTTGTGTTCTGTGTTTGTAAATGGGATATTCAACGTCAATACCAATGAAACATGAAATTAGCCAACTTATTGACGCATCAATGTGCGGTATCGAACATTTTCCTTTGCAACTAAGTGAACTTCGCGATTAAGTAATCAAAGAGCAGTGCTTGAAAGAGCTTCATTTCTCTCGGTTCACCACAGCTTTTATATATGCATACTGAATTATGGAAACGTAATGAGGTCAAATATGTTGGCAGAGACTCGGCGCCGCTCCTTTTGCCTGATAAGAGCAATTGCTTGCGATAAATTTTAATTTGCTTAAAGAGACTGTTCAGCCCCATATTTGGAACGAGTTTGCCTAGCAAGCTGCTTGGCAACCGCACCTTGGAAACCAAAAATGTTAAGTTTTCAGACTTTCAGTCGCTACGCGGCGCCGTGGTCTCAGAAAAAAGATCCTTACTTCAGCTGTCGCAATTTATGATGTCGGACATTACCCTTCCTGCTTGTCGGTCTAATGTGTGCACAATGATGCCCACATCTTGAATGAGTGACGATTTTATGAAATCTACATTATGTAACTAAAGCGGAAGAATACACATCGATATCGAGGTAAATTCAGAGCGCGTTATGATTTACAGCTAACATTCGTGTGGTTCATGGTTTTAGGGAGGCACCGTTATCGATGGAACGTCAAAAACTGAATAAAGCAGATTTCCACTGTAGATCATGAATATTTCCAGTCAAATAATAATGTTAAAAATTTATCAACATAATTTCCATCATGTAAACTTTGTGGCACAAATTAGAAGATGTTATTACTTACGTCTGCGTTAATCATAGTAATGTAATAACGAGATGATCCCTGGTTGCCTTATATGGGGCTGAACAGTCTCTTTAAGGTCTCTTCTAAATAAGAAGGGAGCATATACACGACAGGCACGGCTTGCGTCAGTTGCAGGTGGCAGACAGTCAGTAAGTGGATAAAAAGTACCTTACTAATGCTCCCAAAAATAACGTTAGCGAGTGATCCTATTTCTATTAGAGAGGCATGTTTCAGAAGGTGTCATAGACATAGTTTTTTTGATTAATATCGTTGTCTTACTGTATGATCTGTTGCTTATGTTGTACGTATTCTGCCTTGGGTTGGGGCCAGCACTGTTCTAATGATTTGCCGTTAAGGCTAATTTGAGTATCCAATATGTTGTAGGGCCATGGTCATGTACTAAATTGCATGAGATGGAGCAATTGCCTTTAACACCAAGGCTAAACGTCTCATTTTAATGAGACAACTAGCGTATGTTGTTCTAAGTTTCTTTCAAATTTCGTGTGTGACAGGACATCCAATTGATTACGATATACTGCGAGCCAGGTGATTGTGATTGTAGAACATTTTATAACCCAACAATTTTTGAGAACACCCAGAGGTGAATGGCACGTTACTGTGTGAGAATTATATATGGAATGAGGGTGTGAGAAAAATATCTCAATTATCCAGCAATGCGCTAAACATACCTCTGCTATGAGAATTACATTGTGTAGATGTCAGAGGGTCTTCGACTCTTTGGAATCAAAAACTTTTCGAGCTATATATATATATATATATATATATATATATATATATATATATATATATATATATATATATATATATATATAGATATATATAGATATATATATATATAGAGATATATATAGATATATATATATCTCTAGATAGATAGAGATCTCTCTATATCTCTCTCTAGATCTCTCTATAGAGAGATCTCTATAGAGAGAGATCTCTCTCTCTCTCTCTCTCTCTCTCTCTCTCTCTCTCTCTCTCTCTCTCTCTCTCTCTCTCTCTCTCTCTTCTCTCTCTATCTCTCTCTCTCTCTCTCTCTCTCTCTCTATCTCTCTCTCTATCTCTCTCTCTATCTCTATAGATCTCTCTATCTCTCTCTATCTCTATCTCTATATATCTCTATATCTCTATCTATATATCTATATATCTCTCTCTATATATATATATATATATATATGGTCTCTCTCTCTCTATATATGGGGGAGCGCATTTTGTGTGGATTTAACTGTTCACAAGATTAAACAGTGGACACAAGAGAGCGAGATAATTAAAATAGTAAGGCCTTTTCATCCCGACAGACGGCAAATGAGAATCATTATGAACTCCTTATGTCTCATCGACAGCTGAGGAATTACTGCCGTTACCAATTTCTACGTCTTTCATTCTACATATATCTCGATCCACCAAAAGTAAACACAGTTATATAGGGGCCGACTAACATTGCACCTAAGCTCGTGATATTAACAAACGGCTTGACGATTAGCATATATATATTCATTTACATATCCTGTTACGCTGATTAAGTAAAGGAGATGAACGCAAGGGTGAGACATGAAGACCATTATTCTAGTGTCTTTATCATTGAAAATCCCACACAGAACGGAACCTACGCTACTTTTATAGCGCGACATACGGGACGCGTGGACATCGGATGTACGCATGGTGACTAACGACATACCAACACGATCGTAGCAATCTCAAGTCTGTAGGAGCTGCTGCATATCACCAAATGAGGAAACTTCCTGACTACTTTGGTATCAATGCCCCTAGCAAACACCTAAAAATAGCATATACTTATGCACATATCTTTTCCCTCTATCAACAAATATTGATAACATATGGCATATGCTGATCATTCTACGCAATACTAACTGCTAAAGACACATCTGAAAAGATGTAAGATAATTATACTGGCAAATGACATAGAGTGTGAGCCTATTGGAAATAATTGCGATAATTACTATAGATCCTGTTACATATTGCATAGACGATATTTCTACGATTGTAGATATTTAACGGAATAAGAGTTATAAGCCCCTGTGAATAACAGTGAGAATTGCCATTAGTGCATCATAATTGAAGAAGTATTCATAAAAACTGTGATTATTTATCTACTTTCTTGTACAATGAAAACATTGGTTGATCTGTTATTGGTATTTGGTAGACATGATCAACGATTTATACCAAATGTCAGGATGGAAAAGTATGCAAAAGCCAAAATCTTTCTGTTACGAAGCAGCCCGCTGATTACCTTAATGGTTTATAAGCAAAAGGCTTCTTCGGTGACCCTGGGACAGAACAGGAGGTTCAATTAGTTATCACTAAGTCACGTAGCAGCCGTGGAGAGGGACACGATCTAAAACCTAAAAATATTAAATCTCTGCCTAAAGTTTGCGTCGTTGCTGGATATATGTAAGCTACATGGGATCAAAATGATTTAAATTTACCTGTTATAAGTCTTCCCTGTATTTTTTTTTGTTGAAGGATACTCGGCAAACTAGTTTAGTGTATCCGAGTAATTGAGGTTTTGTGGTGTAAGATACACTGCACAATTTTATAATCTTAAGTTGTCAATGCAAGTCGTTTGAACGAGGCTATCATGAAAATCAATGTTGCCGAAGTTGCAGTAAACGTCACACTGTAAATCCACTGATCGGTATTAAATACTTAGACAATTTAACCAACTGTTCAAAAAGTGCTTAGAACAAAACGTTATATGTTTTGACACAATTCCAATAAGGCAGATTTACGCCGAGCAAAATCCGTCGCATATTGCATGCTTTCTAGCCACATATCGGCTCCGATGCGGTGATTTGGGTCTAATATGGGCGATACTGCATGAAATGTTGTCAATAAATAGAGAGACTGGGTTATGCTCTCGGCATGAATGGAACACTGACACGTTGTTATGTTATGACGCTGTAATTGCACAACTGCACACAGAACACTTTTCGATTTACTAAGCAACGAATGCAAGGGATACGTGGGCGTCAATTGCCCGTCTGCCATTGATCAGTAGTCAATTTCCATATCATGCATTTGGCATCAATTAAATGTGGGTTGAATGTGTTTCCATTTTCCGGGAAGTTTTATTATCCGATGCATCTCTCTTCTACAACATTAAACCCTGCGAAAACTCCTTAAGCCATGTTTAATCTCCTTAAACAGTCATACCCTGACATACACTTGAAAAAGAATTATGCTGCGGTGAAAACGCTGGTTTACATTTTTTTTAGGTATATCTATCGGCATACTGCCAACAATTAACAGCCAAATATGGGAAGCTGAATGCCCATCGCATATGAGGTTGTGTAATACTTGTCATTAATACGACACACGCGATACACAATTCGTCATACCCTGCGTCAAATAATTAAGGATTGAAACAGTTATGTCAATATATGTAGGATGCATCGGTTCTGTTGTTGGAACACGCTCATGGCAATCAATATATGAAACGTCAACACCAGGAGATCACCGAGAATAATGTTGTGTGAATCGACAATTTTCATAAAGGTGACGATTGATAATAATAATTATTCTCTATTATGCTGCATTCTACGTTGTGGTTATACGCATCCAGCATCAGCCGAATGCAATTATTGTTATTCGTGATTTGTAAATTGATAAATTGCTGCAAGATTGCACAATCGGCATAAGAGCCCCGGATATTTAGTTAAATACACGCCTTTCCATCAAGCCAAACCAGTGCAGAAATCATAAAACAGACGTCATTGGGTGAACAATGTGTAAATATAGTCTAAATATTATGTATTTCATGAACTCGGGTCCGGTAATCTGGGAGTGAGAAAGGTTTTCAAGGTAGGTATATCGAGTGAATATATTGTATCTACCAAAACATATATTATATGACGCTGCAATCATGAATTCAAATTATCCTCTATACTTCCTCTGTATTATTTTGAATGTTATATAAGAATTTTAACATGTCTGCTAGTTCACCAAATCTGGGTTAGATATTACATTACTTATTTAAAATGCCAATGGCGGCTGTTAGGCGCATGATTCTAAACGAGACTGCCTGTAAATTCTCTTTAGCTGCAAATAAGTGTGTCGGGTTTCGATTATTGTTATTAATTCGTTGGCACAGTTAAGTGAACATTCCAAGAACGCGCGAAGGTCATGTACATCAGTTTCTCTGTACTCATTATCATAAGCAGTTGTGCGAAGTGACCATTTTTTCTCTGTCTAAGTAATTTTTTGCCACTAGATCGGTCGAATGCCTTGACCAAAAATAATCATTTTACATTTATAGAAACAAGAGAGCTTTAAAGGGTGATGCAAGGCTGCTCATAATTGCATGATTATTTTCACAAAAGAGCCAGATTATGCATTATGTCATAATCTTATGAAATATAACAACAAGATGCTGAACATCATTCTAACATGCAACTTTCTTAAATGATTATCTCCACTGATATCTGCGTTGCATTGGTTAGGCGAACGTAACGCAGTATTGAACTCATTAGTTGTCCAATAACATCTGAACCCCATTTTGTCCGTACTTTCCAAGTGGCAATTATTGTGTATTCGAGGACGTCGAACAACATTGCTCTATATTAGGCGGACCGCTTATAATATCTTATTGACAAAATAGGAAAGACCACCGAAAACGGGTGCATATACAAAGTACTGAAGCCATTAAAACTGTCCCTCATTTAAACGTTAGGAGATAAATCAATTGTTACCTATGGTTTTGCTTAATTTCACAAGATGAAATCCTGCGTAACAGTCATGCATATTGACTTGTATTCAAAGGATATATTTTCTTTCACATTGTAATTACTGTCCTGTAGAGATTACAGCCGCGTGTGGGTGACAATACGGAAACTTAAGTGGTGTAAAATTCCCCGGATTTTCCAACTGTGCCGTTGTAACTTAATTGATTGCTGCAGATAAACCTGAAATAATGTTTAATGACATCATCACTCACTTTCAAAAGCCATACTAAACGTTATGCTGTCTAGTGAGTAAGCCATAGTGAGTAATAATGGTCTATTTAAGACGGTTGAAATGATTGATATTACATGTTGTGTATATTACATATATTTCGTCTTATTGACATTAGTAATTAATCAGTATGTCATCAAAATCCGTGCTTACGAGGACGTCTTTGGCTGCAGAGAGTGCAAGGGCAACTGAGACTGGTATCCAGTGTAGCACGTAGTCGGCAAATCATGGGCAATATCGAATGCTTTCTGCAGGAACAGTGGGCCCCCTTGATATCTAGTCATTTATCACTGTGCGCGGTGTGGATATTCAGAGCATTTAGTATATCGTAATCTTGTCATTTGTATGCAACGCAGCTACCACATCAAACAACAGTAAGTTTCGCAGAGATTTCCTAGACGGTCAACGTCGATGGTAAAGCTATGCACTAAGCTTCACATATTGCCTTTGCATCTCTAATATTATTCAATGGTACTACCTGCAGTCGACACTGCAGTAGGACTTGGATAAAATCCAAATACACAATAACAAGGGGCGCACTGGATAATATATAATGATAATACCAGTATGAGCACAACGTCCCTATTTAATGTACAGCTAATCTACTAAATGACTGCGATGACAAACGTATGTCATTTTAACAGGTACTTTTGAGCAACCTCAGTTGCTTAGAATATTCGGGAGTGGCCAAGTGGCGAATGTTTAAATCAGCTATACTTTACAAATGCCATGACGCAACTAATATGCTAATCTGAACTAACGTAACTTACTAAATCGCAACCAGGAACCCGCATCATTCTCGGTTTGTTGAGATGTGGTTTCGAACAGTGAAAATGATGTTTGATTAACATATCGGTTTGAACATTAAGCAACTGACGGACACATATTTATGGGCAAGCCATCCCATGTATTGTATACAACGATGATGATCTGTTCGTTACAAGGTGAATTTACATTTTGTGGTAACACTTTGACACCACTCTATGCTCTCTGATAGCCGTTCTCTTCACTGATATATTCACATCTATCTACAGAATCATTCAACAGATATTTCGGTGGAACCTGAATCTCAATTGTCTGCTGATTGCATTTTGCCGGCCAGAGCTGAACGACACGTGCGTGTAATACGGCCGCTCTTGCTTGCATATTATAAAGGCATAAAAAAAACTTACCTTAACGCTCTGAAACGTTCTCAATAGGTATTATGTATTTCCAGGAAGCATTTACAATCGAAACCAATGCTACCGCTTTAACAGTTGGTGACGTTGATGGCTTCGTATGGTTATGTCGGAGTGACTTGAAGTATGGCGGTCATTTCAGTTATTTAACTGCAAATAGGTCTCTCTCATGTTGCGTCATGTATACAATTATCGTACGATGCTAGGGGCAAATAAACTGTATGATATAATATGCAGGTATTGATGTATGTCTAGTATCAAGTCAACATTTCAACTTTATGTAGCGAGTCGCTCTTCAATAACTAACAATGTTTACTAAGTAAGGATTTGTCGGGATAGTTAAACTCTACTTGTATGTTTGCTGTTGATGGGATGTGTTCAGTAACTTATGGAAATGTGGTCATTGCTCTGTCGTAGATTTGTTGTAATCACCTGTTTTCCTGCAAAGAACCAAACCCATCCTCATGCACGACGCCATTTTAGCACTTGACTGGTGCTTACTTGCATTAAAACGCGGTGATGACATTCAACCATCTATTTCGCTCTCAGCATATTAATTCCGAAAGTATTGTTGGGCTTTGCGCTATGGTGAACGGTTATAGTTAGCTACGATCTTCAAACAGATAAGGCAAATAGACGTAACAGTGTAAAGCAATCCTTAAACTCACCAAGCTGACTGCATGCTGTGGTTTGACATAGAGGTAATCATTGCTGTGCATTGAACTATTTCGCGTTGATTTGTATATACGACTGCATTTGGTTGATTATTTGCAATATTCATCTAATTGACATGGCAATGATATAAAGAATTGTCGCTTCAAACGTTATAATCAAAAATGCTTCATAGGAATAGCTGAATGGAAGCCAGGAAATTTCAGCCGCGTACAATCTATTATTATATTGTTCGCGGAAATGTGTTATCGAAGACATGCTATTATGCATGACTCTCGGTAAAAAGGTATTTCAGCTGATAGCTGCACAGTTTTGTTTTGCTCGTTTCGTCCTGGTCAGATCAATGCTTTGGTAAAAAAAGTCAATACGACCCTTTGTAGTATCTGTAAGCAATAATAGCTCAAGCTAATCATATATTGCATTACAATTGTCTTCTGATTGACGATTAACGCCCAGTTTACGCTGACGGGAAATGAAACATCACTTGTGGTGATGCAAACAAGAAGATACGCATATTGAATCTGTCGAGCGATTGAGCCTTCGAATTTGTATCAAATATGCAATTGTAATCGCAATTATTGACCGACAGGGTTCCTTCCAAATGGCAAAATATTATGTCAATCATCGGCAGAATGTTTAGTTCACATATTAGACGCAGACTCATGTTGACATGTATACATTTACTAGATGTTACGTTAATGTCCATTGTTAGCTTGCAACCATATGTAGCTATAGAAGGTAATAAAGAAAATTGGAGTTCGGTTGGACCGAACTTGTATCAATTAGAATATATATATACGCTTCGGTAATTTGCTATTAAATCAAGATATATTGATCCTCTCGGTGCTTGAGAGGTACAAAGTGTTCATTTATGCCAAAAATAATTGTTATCTCAATGAACATGTGATGGCTATCCGGTGTTACATACCGTGCTTGAAAATCCACCACATATTTTCAATTGCATCTGATCATGATATATTATTGCAAAAGTAGGTAACGCAACCTTTCAGGTTATCGTTCAAAAAGCTGAAGCGATGCAGCTGTCATACTGTGCATGCATTTGTCGCTTGAAGGCTTGGTGATTCATTATCTTTATCGGATTTTGATGAACATTGTCATGGCCAGACCAATCGTATTTTCGATTTCAGGCTCTCTACGGGGCAAGCTGGCAAACTGTACATGCTGCACATTCTAGAATGCAATGGTGTGTTACATTACTAACATGGCTAATGATCTTATAATAATACATCTGGTCGATTATGCTGGTGGTTAGCATTTGGTAGCCACTTAGACGCTCCTTTCAGCTTCAGGTTCATTCAACAACCTATATTTTTGTACATGCCTTGACAAGTATTACCAGCAAAAAACCGTCGACAGGCTACTTGGCCGACTGGGTGATAAGATTAGAGTGTATGCGATATCTTCCAGATTGATCTTAATCTGATGCAACCAGAGTGGAAATATCTTTGCCTAGTAAGTTTATTCGATTCGCACTTCGCGGAGGTTGATTGCTTCCGACCATTCTTAACTTGTCACCACAATATGTCGCCTTCCTCAGACATTTGCCGCTCTTTGTTTTGATTTTCTCACACACCACACTCTGTGGTTGTCCCTAATCGACTGATCACATCAGTTTCACATATAACTTAAAGGTCAATTACAATTTTCCGAATTATTTGTCGTTGGTCACTTAAGTTAGCGATTACGAAGAGATCGGTTCAATACCAGGCCTCTATCGGTTGCTGAACGTTATATGCGTTCCAGGGGGGATTGTTCGTGCTCTTTACACCCTAAAATGATAGAAAAAATTAAGATACATTTTAAACGCTAATCTTAACAGCTTACTTCGCTGAAAAGACGATCCCACTTCACGCCACTCCAACATAAGCACAACGAAAAGTCATGACGAAATTTTATTGTCTGTATTAGCTTCCTGTAATGGATAATGCTTGCGCGAAACATGCGTTGCAGTACGAATTTGCATTTTGTGGTGTTTCCTAACCACACTTAAATGATTGATGTAGTGCCATAAGCGCATGTTAGGCATCTCTCTCTTGCAACCAACCGACACATTTAGCGCTCATGGGTCATAAACTGTCTTCAAACTGATTGTCTCCGAGACGATAAGCCTGCCTTATATCGTCTATAGTAGCCGTCATAACTAATAGCTCTTGCAATCACATTGAGATAGCACATTGAACTTATTGGATCACGTCTTTGTTAAAGCCGTGATGTTATGTACAATATATATCCAGTGTTCTACTTGCCTTTATGCGCTCATATAACATCCATGGCTTACTGGTGTATTAACCGCAGATTGCAATAGTAATTTACGATCAACCATGATTCTCATCATCTACCCTGTCATGTAAGATAGAAGCATAAAATGTGCGAAATAATACATGCTAATTAGTGAAGTTAATAAGGGAATAAGGCAAATACAACATATAGTTGGATGTGCTCATTTGTTACATTCATTGATAATAACAAATATATTCCTGAGCAGGTAAATGTAGGCAGTGCTGCATGACGCTAGACCATTAGTGCCAATAATCGGCTGACTGATAATTTTATACCGTGCAGGAACGTACGATTTAGATATCGTCATTTGTATTTTTGTAGTCAAAGATTGCCTCAAAATTGTATAAATACTTCATGTGCATCTAATTTCATGTGTTAACTTGACCATTCCTACACCGATACTTATGTTACACTAGTTACCAATCTACTTTTTCAAGTTTGAAAGTGAGACTTTGCGTTAGTCTGGTATTTCGTTTTTCTTATGCTAACTGTGATATAACATCATAATGTGTTGAGTAAATACCCATAGCTCAAGGAGGCGTAGTTCGGTCATCATTTTCTAAAAAATATATTTTTGCAACTTACTGGTTGTTGAATTGTGACAATCGCGCCAGCACCCAAACAAATAATAGGCCGACGACGTTAGTCATGTATATCATATTACATGATTCAGCATAATTGCAAATACAACACTATTTTATTGATAATGCCAATCACGATAAAGTCGCATAAGTCTGCAAAAACTTTCATATTATCTTGGATATCCAATGACTCTTATTGCACCGATATGTGTTGCTGTGGCTTTAAGAGCAACGTGGATAATATATATGGGCACTGAACATATGTCGAAACAGTATATAAGACAATGTCTTAATAATTGTAAAGGATTGGGGGGGGGTGGAGATGCTCGACCCATCGCTTGTCTAGTAAAACGCGATGGTGTCAGAAGTGTTTTATTGTGCCTGACACTGCCGCAACTTCATGTAGCGAGGCACATGTTGTTGTCAGGTTATATATCGTTGGCCTCAGCAACCCAAATTAATGCTACAGATTGTGTTTGTCGATACAATCATTCTCAATCACAAATCCCTCTGGTACGATAGAAAAGGCGTTTCAGCTCGGGTATCAGAATAATTGATGTTTTATTACATTATGCTACACATAATAGAGCTTGCCCGCATGTCATATATTTGTTGGAGGTATGTCGTCTTAACTTATAATGGCATACTGTTCATCCCGTACCTAAGAAGGGATATTGGCGGCCGGCAGTGGTACTATTGGTATATGATTATATCAGTTTGTAAACGCTTAAAATCGCCTTATTTCCATCAACCACGGACAAGGATGTTCATCTTAAGGCAGTGTATTGACCATTAATAACCCTTTGTATGCAAACGAGAGCATATATATTCGACTTGTACACGCAGCGAAGCACTATGTGTAACCGAATCCGAGTCAAGTAATCAACCCCGAATGAATGGCGGTCATGGAACAACCTGATCGTCTATTTGATTCAATGGACTATATTAACAGTATCTATTGTAAAAGCGAACTAATTGATGCGTCACCTACTCTGCGTCAAATGATCCTATAGCGAAGGGAACCAAGTACAATTGTGGTTGGCCAGATGCAGTTCAATGAAACATTTGTAGACGAAACGCAAATGTATCGACCAGTGCAGCTTTTCCGCGGCCGAGTGCACTCTCAACATTTTTCCTATTATGACATCCTGGCTGTATTTACAGCAATAAAAAGGTGTTTGAAGCTTTCCTGGAAACGGCTGAATGTATTTTTGTGGTTATTCAATTACCAAGCCAAACATCTTATTTAATGCAGAATGGTCTATGGTCGTTTTACGAACAATACTTAATGTGGAGGTTTCACTGATACTTCAGAGTTCCCTGCTGTAAATAGTTCGGCACAGTAAGGGGTTAGCTTTGCAGAAAAATAATAAAGAGAAACATAGCCTAAACCCCATCTCTATGGATGATATTTTACCATGCCGGTGGTTAGTCTTATGAGTCAATTGTATTAAAGTTTGTAACGCTGGCTAACGCTTAGATGCATGATATTCATAACTAAAAAAAAAGCAAATATGGCAGCTTTGATATAAATTTATTTATGATTGCACAATCTAGCTTACTTGATAGTATGTTATAAAACATGGACATCTATGTATTAATACGCGTATTCTAGGCAAAAGGCAAAAAAAACAAATGGCGTAGTTTTGTTGAGAATGAATATATTCTTCGAATTCATATGGCGACATAGTGTCATGCATTAAGCAAAACTTTATTGGCCAAGTAATGGGCACAAAGCTTTAAGGCTCATATAACAGTGCCTGTGCAAGCCCATTCGTTTTTCAGCTGTCACATGTAAGTCGACAGTGGTCTCGTATGAATCCATGATATAATTACAGCTTAGGGAATTTGATTCAATCCCGTTTTTTGCTACGCAAACGATTGGCACAAGATGTTTACAAATGCTATGCGTTATGCACCCAACGCTGCTTACAATGACTTGATTCAGGTGCCTTCATCGGACTACGAATCAGGATGATTGCATGTTTTGAGGTCTGCTTGGTCATATTGAATAGTTCGGTCTCGGCTAGTGCTGTAGAGTCCCATGTAAGTCCGTAGGCACTACTTATTGTACAACCGCGTCACGTCCTTCATTATTAATGCTGACCTATTAACTTCATTAAATCGCGTCGTCAGCTGCAGTTCATTTGTATTGAAATACTTACTTCTTTCCGGTCTGCTGCGAGAAAGATAGTCAAATAACATACGTGTATAGACTTTCATTATGCGTCTAATTCACAGCCTACAGTGGCTCCTCGCTGAAACAGTAAATACGCTAATGCAATAACCATATCCGGGTTATGCGTTGGCCAGCATAATTGAACTGTAAATAAACATTTGATACACTTGCTAGAGCATTGCATCGATAGTACCTAATTGCATGAGAAGCACTACTTTTGGCGTCCAAACGTCACAGTTAAACAGACATGAAATGAACACCAATAGCCGCGCTGTCCGTCGACCAGAGGTGATTCGGGGATGCATATTGGATCCGGGGTATCACCAAACATCTTAGTAAGCCAGGTTATATATCGAACTGCATGGAAATAATCGGAATACTGATGTCGGATGGTGAAAAAAGACATTAGTTGTCACAAGCACATTATAACAGAAGCATACGATGGCTTGAAATGGTGTGGTAAAGAATGACGACGAGGTTGAACTGTTTGGCCAATTCTGACGGTCATATGCCCCATATGATGGTGTAGGTCGGGGCTCGTGATATATAGCCTCACGCGGGAAGAGCAAAAGCCACTAATACGAACTTTGATCGAAAGATTGATATACTCTTTCATGTAGCGATTCATTGATATGGCTTTTTGAATGATTAACTGATAATATCTTCTGCCACATTGTATGTACTTTATTCACTGCCTTGATCACTCTAGCGTAATCGTTGTTAGAATGGTTGCTTTCAAATTTCATCCTCGACCCTTCATTTCATCTATCAGCTTTGTCACATATATAGCACCTAAATTCATTAGGCGTTGCACCTGAAATGCACGCAGCTGTCTTTTATCAAAACATTTGCTAGCATTAAAAAACACTCATGTGTAACTAGTGTGTAAGGATGAGACTAAATCAGCATGCAAGTTGATATGAACACCTGCTCCGTACATGCACTAATTTAATGTCTGTCTTGTATGGTTCATAAGCTTGTGACCTATGGCCGAGAGAAGCTTATATTTATCCGTCTACGATACTGCAATAGCGCTGTTGATGCATACAAATCAAAGACATGACACCAAAAGACATATCAGACATGGCATAGTTTTGTTCTGCGGCTTTATTCCTTATTGCATGCTAAGAACAGATATGATAACGGAGGCATTGTTGGCGCGGATTTCGTTATGTTGGCATTTTATAGCTTTTCGCTTCCTGGGATTTTCGATAATGAAATCCCCGACCCTATAGGTACAATGTAGCAGCTTGAATAATACAATATTGCACATGTACTGATACAGAAGCGCATACAAAATACAGGAAATGGTGCTATTAAACACGCATGGAACACACCGTCCACTCATAACACTGAGTCGTAAAGAAGAGCTGAAAAATTATATTCAATATGGCATGACAGCTGGCAGCAGGTAAAACTTGCCTTGGTTGAGTAACATAGAGGATTAAACCGAAAACGATACCTTTTGTTGCAAAAAGAAATGACAAGATATAAATCTTTAAAGATAAGGGCAGAAACAACAGCAAACATGATTTGTCAGATGGCGTAGCCTTCTTGTAAGATCACTGTTGCGTTAGATGAGACGCATATAATCGATCATTTGGGAATAGTAATGTCAATTGTATTGCAAAACAGAAGAGACCATCTCGAATGCATTATGCAAAAACCGTGTGTTTGTGTACCCTCACTATATAGGTTATTGTAATCTAGAAAATATTGTGCAATGTAATCTTGCCATACTAACGCCACCCGATTCTGAAACCTGCAATGCCAAGTAGCGTGTGCAGGTCTCCACCTGGCGATGCCAACTGACATTGCAGCTGGTCTTATCGTACCATGTGAGATACCTGCATTCGCCAACAAGCGTTGCAGGTTCAAAATGCAACCAAAGACATGCAAGACCGGTATAGCACAACGCCAATATCAATAATAAATTAAAAACATATGGGTTGTGGTCAATTATTATTAATTTAAACTTGAATTACGAAACGATTATAGAAAGAACATTCTGGGATTAATTGGGGTATAATGAATTGATTCAGGGCAACACAAAGTCATTTACTCTTAATATACGATTCCCCTAACTTAGCTATAAAGTCTTTAGATGTTACATGTTTTGAATCATATTCAGAAGCTCGTTGCTTAGGTTCTTGGACGGGAATGACGTTAGCTTAGTGAAATTTCAGTGATGGGTACTTTTTTTTAAAGCATCATCGATCCAAACCCCTTCGACTTTTCAGGGCGGTTCGCCGCGGAAGCACGGCTATCGAGCTAGTTAACTTGGCGTTTTCGGAACGCCAAGTTATGGCGATCGGTCCGGTTTGTACGTTTGTATGTATGTATGTATGTTTGTAACTTTTTTTTGTACACGATACAGGTCGCAATTTTTGAAATTTTCCACTTTTTTTTTCACCAATGGTTAGGCGTGAATGATGCGCAGAACCGAGATGTTTCGTTTTGACCTTGACCCAAAACTAAGGTCAGGGTCATCGAATAAGTGAAAAACTAGTACCTCGAATAACTCCGTTAATAATGGTCGGATCGTTACAAACTTTACACCATCGTGTAGCTCATTCAAATTGCAAACTTTTTTCTAAATACATATACGGCGATCCAACCAATGGTTTTCCCGAGCGCCTAAGGTCGAAAAAAAGTGGTATCGGTCCAAATGGCAACAAAAGTTTCATGAATACGTTGAGCGCCTATCAGATATCATTTGTTGTGATCCGCAATACAGGTCGCAATTTTTGAAATTTTTCAATCTTTTTTTCGTCGATCGCTTGGCATAACTGATGCGCAGAACTGAGAGGTTTTGTTTTGACCTTGACCTGAAACTAAGGTCAGGGTCATCGAATAAGTGAAAAACTAGTACCTCGAATAATTCCGTTAATAATGGTCGGATTGTTAAAAACTTTAACCATCGTGTAGCTCATTCAAATTGCAAACTTTTTCCAATGACATATGGGGCAATCGCACTGACGGTTTTCCCAAGCGCCTAAGGTTGACAAATCGTGGTATCGGTCCAAATGTCAACATAAGCTTCATGAACATGTTGAGCGCCTCTAAGTAATCATTTTTTGTGATCCGCGATACAGGTAGCAATATTGCAAATTTTCCAAATTGTTTTTCACCAATCGTTAGGTGGCAATAGTGCGCAGAACCGAGAGGTTTTGTTTTGACCTTGACCCTAAATAAAGGTCAAGGTCATGGAATAAGTGAAAATCTAGTACCTCGAATAACTCCGTTATTAATGGTCGGATCGTTAAAAACTTTACACCATCGTGTAGCTCATTCATATGTGGCAATCGCACCGACGGTTTTCCCGAACGCCTAAGGTCGAAAAATCGTGGTATCGGTCCAAATGGCAACAAGTTGCATGAATATATGCAGAGCGCCTTTAAGTTATCTTTTTTTGTGATTCGCGATTCAGGTATCAATTCTGCAAATTTTTTAATTTTTTTTTCTTCAATCGTAAGGCGGCACTGATGTGCAGAACCGGGAAAATTTGTTTTGGCCTTGAACAAAAATTAAGGTCAAGGTCATCAAATAAGTGAAAAACTAGTATCTCGTATAACTCCGATAATAATGGTCGGATCGTTACAAAATTTACACCATTGTGTAGCTCATTCTAGTTGCAAACTTTTTCTAATGACATATGTGTTCATTCAACCAACAATTTTCCCAAGCGCCTAAGGTCGAAAAAACGTGGTATCAGTCCAAATGGCAACAAAAGTTTCATGAATATTTCGAACGCTTATAAAACAGTCAATACATGTCCTATAGTAATAAAAATTGGTTTACATGTTCTCCGAGACAAACTAAGACGTATCCTTAAATATTGTGGATGTCAATGACGTCACTACCGGTCACGAAAGCCTTGCCTCAATCCTTGATATCATCTGATTTGTACCTTATGATTTTTCATTTCCCATGAATCTCTTTGCAATCATAATGATTTTCATGACTCCCAAGAGGCCGCCCTGTCGCGCAGAACAAAGAAATGCGCTGGGTGCGGCTGGCAGCGAGAATCAGGTCAAGTCGCTGTGCCTCCCGCGCTACATCACCAAGAGGCCCAAGGGTACATGGGGGAACTTAACCAACTGCATCAGGAAAATTTCATTTGGGTCAATTAAGGCCCCATTCTGAAAATCTCTCCAATTAATTAGATGCAGTTCACCAAGTTCCCACATGTTCCCATGGGCCTCTTGTTTAATAATCAACAAGCCTGTCGCATATCGAGTGTTCCGCAATGCACTGTCTGTTCTAACGGGGTGTACGAGTTATAATTCAGAGAATATTCATTGGTATAAGACAGGTACCTTACTCGCATTGTTTCTTATATACCAATTGCGTGTTGGTCTCTTGTATGTAGGTGAAGCCAGAGAAATACACTTGGTATTGATATGAGCGATAATATAACAGTGGCTTGATAATTTCAGGCGAGTGCTGTTGCCCGTGTGGGTAAGGACTAAGGGGCGATGGTGTGTGTAGGTCGCAGGCCTAAGCCCCGTTGGACGAGGTTGATTTAGCTTAATGAGAAAATCAGTCGCTATATTTGTTGGTTACCGGTACATAATAATGCGGTAATACTGTGTTGCCACTTTTATCAGCTGACATTTATTTACTCTTCTTTGCTTGAGTGCGTTCAAATAAAGCAGGTTGTTGGTAGTGGGATGGTCTCTTCCTCAATCTGCACTAGCAGAGGGTCAACTGAGGTTGACTCATCAATTGCTTTTGTCCTTTAGTTTGGGTCATCTGGCAATAAATCGGTCACCATATCTGACAAAACTGTCATGGATAGAAAACCCTAACAGGATACGCATTTTCATTTTGCGGTTTGTCAGGTTGGCAGTAGCATAATTATACATCCGCGTAGATTTTACCCTTTTGCTATATTCAAGGACACGTTTTGTGTTTTAATATAGCAACGGTATTAAATCTAGCATCGTTATTTATATTATACAACTGATTAATTCATCGTTTTCCAGCAATATTGTGGCCCTTTGTTAGGACGTAAAATTCTGACGTTTATATTTAACAACGTTAGTATGTCAGGACACGAAATTGCCTATGAAAGTGTATTCCGCGGACTCATTTGTCACAGTTGTCGTCCGCCAGGCCGATAACTTGCTCGACCATGCTCGACGTCAAAAGATAAACATGTTGACAATAGCGCGATCGTTTAAAATTGTGAACTGACCCAATTGACTTGACCTCAGCTTCTATCCAGAGTACTTCGGTTATTTGTGTATTGACGAAAAAACACGATTATCAATGAGATTGTATAACTCGTTTTTATTGGTCAGTCTATGTCACGTGCAAATGAGTGTCGAATGTGTCCGGCGTTACAAGTCGCTGATTTGATACTTAGCGCAAAATCTTTTTCCAAAGTTTAACAACAATGGACAAGTTTGTCAAACATTTACCTGAATGCAACTTTTGGCATTGTAAATAAAAAAGCCATTGAGAGGACCAGTCAAATTCTGGCAGGACCAGTTCATTTTGTTGAAGGGCCAGTTGAACAAAAATTGAGGGCCAATTCACATATTTGCCAATATCATGCCCTGTATGTTTAATCGCCGCAGCTTCTTTTTTATATTGCACCGATAATTAAGCTAGCATAGTTGTTAAAATTACACCTTGGAGACCAGGGAGTGAGGCTACTAGAGTCCTCATCCTAAGCTTGTAAATTGCTGCAGCAAGTGGAAATTTAACATGATTTTTTTTATAGCCAGTAGTGTTCCTGATATGGACGTAAGTAAAACAACACTTCGGTAACATCTCCTCATGTATTTCAATCTCAGGGAGAAACACTAACTCTGAAAAATGCTTGTTCAGTCGGGCAAGTCCTGCTAATTTTTGCTAGTCCGATTGAAAAATCTAGTTGCCCGGTCATAGTATGAAAATATGATACCGCTGAGTCTGTGAGTCTTGCAATGCAGTTAGTTTAGACCTTGATGTCGCAAACAGACAATTTAGGTTTTCTTTCTCGGAAAAGGTATCGCTGATCGATCTTAATATGCTTTGTTTACAACAAATTAGAATATAAAAAATGACTTGTCCCATTGGACAAGTCAGATTGGAGCTGCCCTTGTCCGATGGCTACCCTACTTGCAAGGGACAATCAGGTGATGATTAATGTTTCACCCTGTAGCTGTAATCAATATTGTTGTAATGGTTGCAATCATAAATAGTTGATTGATAGCAGACAGGGAGCACCATATAATAACAGCCCTCACTGCTGGTGCTGTGACAGTACAGATGCACCCTATGGCTGTCCTGATTGCCTGTCTGCAATATGACTCTACTATGGCTGTGCTGTAGACTCGCATTGAACACCCATTCATGAGTGGCAGGTATGGCTCCACTGCTGTATGTATTATTAATGAAGAAATAACTATTGCTGACAGTTACTTATGGTCCTTTTTGTATTGTGTTACTCTATTCAGGGCGACCATTTTATCACTGCTGATCTCCCGGGTTCGAAGCAAATCAAGGATCCTCATGAATCCCCGGGCGCACCATCATCTTTACTAAATTTAAGTAAGTTAGCCAAAATAAGCCAAGTACCTAACCATTGCTTTGTTTCACACATTGATGAACCTGACACTGCAAAAATGCATATGAATGGTTCATCGATTTAATACAAATATTATGGTAAAACAATAACTGAGGTTAAAAATGTTAAGTATATGTACATGCATATCTTATAGGCCTCTCTATATGTGCATATTACAGCTATGCAGGGTGCACCCACTCAGGTGTTGCAGCTTGGAAGAGAGGGACCTCACAAATCTTTTGAGGAATGGGTTCTGGCCACTGACCCCTACCAAGCGAGGAGTTATAGTAAGGTAGCTAGACCAACTGCAGTGCCTATCACTTGAGTCACAGATATAAGTGCAGGCATTTGTCACTTCCACTGATGTACACACATCCTCAAAGTTGGGCAAGGTAATTTGTGTGATATCTTAAAAATTGATTAACAAATGAGATAAGATATGTGTGATCAATTCGTATTTCCTTTTGTGTAACAAAAGGAATCTTTCACTCTGTTCCGTATCAGACGCAGTGAAAAGATTCTTGAGTATCCACAACTGTGGCAGGAGATGAGGGCTTCCCCAGTATCACTTTCATTGCCTGTTTCTTGGCTTATTGAATTTCCAGTCTGGACTGCTAGACTCAGATGATGCAGACACAACCCCGAGGATCACAGCTAAGCTTCACCTTGTATGTAACTAGCATAAACAGTTTTTAGCTCTTCTGTTCAGCAGAGTTTACTTAGTACCGGTCTGTTTGTAAACTTTTGATGGCACAAATTACACAAACACCCATCTGGTGACAATTGTACCCTGCAGACTAAAAATCTGCCCTGCATGACCTTTACCAAGTTATTCATGACAAATTTATGAATTAGTGTTTAACCCTGGTGTGTCGTTAAATACTTTATCCAACCATTAATAGTTGTTAATTGTCATCTAGTCATAACTTTAAAGATGAAGAGATCCCAGGTATATTGACCTCTCATTGAATGTTTTATATCTATATGTATTTTTGTAAACAATGTCAGAAATGTATTTTGATTACAGGTTTGACAAGAAGCTGACTGCATTTGGCAAATAACAGCAATGTTGTTTGTTCTCCATTCACTATGCAACCAAGATCTACAGAACAAGGCTCGACAACCACCATCAAGCTGTTACAACATCTTGCACATTCTTTTTCAATTATCTCCATATTTTTGCACTCTTGTCAGCATGTCTGAAATAAAATAACCTGATATTATGAACTCTCTTATTTAGTGTTGATTTATACATGGCTATCAAGCTTAAGAACTTATTGTGCCATAAATAATATCATTACAGTACCATGAAGTTATTAACCGATGAATGCACTAAAATACATAGGGGAATGATGAATTATTCCACCTCAAGCAATGTGAACATTGACTAGAATAGCTCTGGCATTTGTGCTTGGTCTGCAAGTAAAATAACAAGAATACCACAGCGTTTTGAGCTAGAATAGGGAAATTTTAATTTCTGACGTGAATTTATATGCTTTATAATTAAATCAGTCGAATTTGATAGTGAAATAGAGGTCAGTCGATAGAGCACTCGCTTGAGCGTCCATATCGCTTTGTTAATGGAACTATCAGACACCGGATATATCAGGCTACAAAGTGATACCGTTATTATCCCGTGCGACCCCATGTTGCGCCCAGCAAAGATGCGAAAACACCCACACTGGACCCAACAACATGAATAACTTTATTTTATGGGGCTACATAGTGATGTCGTCATAATCAGCGATGTGACGTCACACTTGTTAGTCCTATACATGTAAGATTTATATCAGTCCTATTCGTGGTCGTCGATATATAACCAAAGATAGTTCTAGTAGTATATTTAAAATAACCCCGGACATAACTATGTGCTACAGAAGAAGCACAAATGCGAGTGAAGACCATAGTCAAGGATTAGACTGACGCGGTTCCGTTGACGTCATGGACACGTTGGTTCTTATCGAAAATTAAATCAATTGTTCCCTGACACGCTGAAAAACTAAAACTCTATATTTTAAATATATCTTGCAAACAGACCTGATGAACGACCCTGACTAAAATTATACATCCCAGGTGGCGACATATATTAACCCGTGCAAATTTACCACATGCGATTCCTGGTATTATCGATACCATAGCTCAAGTCCTTCCCCAGACTGAGACGCTTAGCAAATCATGTTAAGTTGCTATAATTTCGCCAATAGCTAACTACTAATTCTATCCCTAAGTCTATGACAATATACTTGATGGAAATTGTAACATGCAGTCATCTTCGCTTTTATATTTTTCAAGAAACCTAAAAGGGTTTTCAATGCTAGCTTTGCAGCACAGACGAAATTTGATGGACGTGAGTCATAAAGGGGATGGCAATTGTCGATGCACGATAAATCGGCAGATTCACGCCACCTCTTATCAGTCATCTTGGGATCAAGGCAGTGGTGTTTATACCCCGGTAAAACTCACATTAACGGATCAGCTGTCAACGGCGACAACGGCAAAGCGGGAAACCACGGTGTGCATAACTTTACAACACTTTCGGAGTCCGCCTCTGCACCCCAACTTAAATCCATATTAAATATTCGAGCTGCCTATGATAACTTATGGTTTTAACAGGATAGATCCGACACAACTAGACTTTATATGATAGATGAGTATATCATATGGATGTCTTTTGATAAAAATAACATGTTACTGCTAATCTGCAAACGCTTCATTTATCTCACATGCTACACCTTACTCTGATTAAACTAACTACCGTAGTTAAATGTTTAGGATTTCTTGTCGGGGATAGAGAATTTTCTGGCGTAATTATTAAAGTGACCGACAAGTGAACACAGGCTCCGTTGTATAACAATCATTCCAAGAATTAAATTTTAACGCGGTATGTGTAAAATCATATGCTGGTATTTTTTCCAGAGATTAATTGCATAGTATCTTATATTGCCCAGCAATATGTATATTTTGTCCATCATTGGGGTATTCTATCATATGTGTGAACGAGACAATCTTGATTGAAATCTATTACGTCCACCTATAAAGAGTAGACTATTAATATCATGGTAACAGTTACCAGATTCAAATATAATTTGCAGTCCATCGGCGAAATCACTACATACCTAGATCTGATTATTTGCTCTATGTATTGGGCTTGTTTCACTGGATTTTCAAATGTCGTGTATTGCAGGGTGGCGATCAAAAATGTGGATAAAGTGCCTATATATGACTGTAATTGATGGGTCCATCACAGAGCCTGATATATTCAGATAGGGTGATCTCAGTGGCCTGGATCAGATGTGTATGTTGAGCAAGTGGCATGAATTGACATGTTGATGGCGCAGCAAGCGTCTGTACACCCCGACAAGCGGGTACTTTCAACTGTCTAGAAGTGGTGTGTTTCGTCAACATTAAGCCTATTACCTTGTTTAGTCCATGTTAAAGCGATACAAATTGGGTGCCCGAAATCTAGAGTACATCTTTAGATATTTTGCGGCCAGGTCTATTTCCAGCATTCACTGATTTTCTTAGGTTAGACAGCATAAATCATTGATTGTATTGATCTTTTAAAATGTGGTAATTTGTATAAGAGTAGTATTTCAATAAACATTTTTTATATCATACCCAGCAAACACATAACGTTCCGCCAACGTTACTGTTAGTCACAGAATGTTGTTACAACACAGATAGCACTACAACACTGGGCCAACAATGGCTAAACTGCTGGCACCAAGTCGGCATACCAACATAGGCCCACAGTAGTCTTATCCGGCAGACCAATGTAGGCTTGCTAATGTTTTGTCAACGTTGGCAAGCCTACCTGGTCCAAGACCTAGTGTTCCAACGATAAGGTGGAACTGATGTAGTTGTAGTTTCCATGTGCATAAATAAATAACAACCAGATCTCAGAAAAACATCTACTTTATTTAGTGTCATATTTTTATTCTGAACCATAATTGACTTCATGAGTTCTCGCTGTAATTGCTTGGAGTCAAGTTTCACTGTAAAACATAAATATAGAAATTGTGAGCTAAATAATGTAGAAAAAATACAGAACAATGTGTGTTTTATTCTGAATCATTATATTGGAGAGAAGCTTAGACACTTATATGGGCTCGGCCTCAGTTGTAACTTTCCTTTCACCCACCCACCCGCCCCACAAACCCACACACACCATACCAACAATCACCTTGAAAACTTCGAAGCCTCCGACAGAAATATGGTGGTTACAGTTTCAATATCTACTGACAAACCATTCTTCTTTTCATATCTTAATTTTCTCAAGTACCATTCCTGTCACTAGCTCCCAGCAGCCATTTGTTGATGCATTCCTCAACATCTGCCTCCTTAACTGACAGCATTTTAGCCGCATCTGATTAAACATTTTATGCAGGTTATTGATTTATGGCAACTGAATACTATCTACTAACCCTACACAGCGCTGACAAGACTTTCTCTTGCTCAGTTGAAAGATCCGGCCAAGCTGTTACTCAGTAGTGAAAGGAGCGTTTTCTCCACTGTATCTTTCACCCCAAATCAATGCAGGGAGCATAAATGAGTAACCTAAAACACACACAACAACAATCAGACATTTTCCTGCTATGCTGTAAGTAATACACACATGACAGTATTTAGCTATATGGGTTTTGTAATTGAAAACACCAACATAAAATAAATATTGATTGAATATTGACTCTAAGGTAATGTTCTGTGTGATTAGATATTGGGGTGCTAGTAGAATCAATGGGCTACTTTACCTAGCTTATTCAATTGATAATAATGTTATATCATGTATTATATTAATATCTGTTCAGAAGCACACACCACTACTGAGTAACAGCTTGGCCGGATCTTTCAACTGAGCAAGAGAAAGTCTTGTCAGCGCAGCGTAGGGTTAGTAGATAATATTCAGTTGCCATAAATCAATAACCTGCATAAAATGTTTAATCAGATGCGGCTAAAATGCTGTCAATTAAGAAGGCAGATGTTGAGGAATGCATAAACAAATGGCTGCTGTGAGCTAGTGACAGGAATGGAGGGTGAAAAAAAGAAGAAGAAGAAAAGAAGAATTTTTGTCAGTAGATATTGTAACTGTAACCACCATATTTCTGTCGGAGGCTTCGAAGTTTGTTTGATTGTTTGTATGTGTGTGTGTGGGTTTGTGGGGCGGGTGGGTGGGTGAAAGGAAACGAGCCGGCATATAAGTGTCTAAGCTTCTCTCCAATATAATGATTCAGAATGAAACACATTGTTCTGTATTTTTTCTACATTATTTAGCTCACAATTTTGTATTTATGTTTTACAGTGAAACTTGACTCCAAGCAATTACAGCGAGAACTCATGAAGTCAGATTCTGGTTCAGAAAAAAATATGACACTAAATAAAGTAGATGTTTTTCTGAGATCTGGTTGTTATTTATTTATGCACATGGAAACTACAACTACATCAGTTCAATCATGTCCACCTAATCATTGTAACACTAGGTCTGGGAATACGAAGGCTTGTACAACTCAGATTAAGATAATTGTCCCCATCATGAAGTGGGTTTTAATGTTAATCATTCGTAACGGAAGCTGCAATAATTCCTAATACCCCTGATATGTTGCAAAAAGTAGCATGTGATAAATATAACACAAAAGAATATTACTCTACTCTATCATTGATACTTATATATATATATATATATATATATATAGAGAGAGAGATATATATATATATATATACATAAATATATTTATAAATAAAGATAGGTATATATATATATATATAACATATTTATATAACATATATATATATATATATATTATATCTATATGTGTCTCTATATATATAGATATATATATATATATATATCTATATATATATATATATATATATATATATCTATATATATATATATCTATATATATATATATATATATATATATATATATATATATATATATCTATATATATACAATACTCGTGTCTATTACATCATCTACATAATTACAGCAGATGATATATATATGTCCGATGGAATGCTCTAGTTCTGAGCCTTGTTTTTGCTCGTATGGTATGGAGCAGTGCTTTCGCCATTATGGTGTTGTGTGTATATCGGTGAATTACAAAGACGCCTGCATGAAGCTAATGTTGTATGTAAAATGGGGTTCATCGTTATATAGTTGCTTTGAGTAATGCTGATGATGTTTCACTCATTGCACCTTCAGTCAGAGCGGCTTAAAGAATGCCAAGAATATGCGAGGAATTTTCGAAGGATACATGTGTGCAGTCTAATTATGCAAAACGCCGGTTGTATATGTAACACAAAATGATGAAACCAACTGTGCCAGAGAAGGAAGCATTTCATTTTGGAAGTAATATTGATTATTGTGCGAATTTTGATAAATACTCAGCGTGCATGCAGGAATTTGAAAGCGAAAACGAATAAAATTATGTCCCGCATATCTGTTTTTAGAAACTCACTATTTGAAGCCTACTGTAATGTATCGTTTGGGTCGGCGATGCAGAGTTAACCAGCATGTGAAATTGTGCAGTGTTTGCAGGAGGTGTATTCGAACTGTATGAAGTCCAGGACCCATTCAAAGTATTTACAATTTATTTCAGGAAAATTGCCCCTTAGAAATCAACTGATGTGGCGCTTTGTCAATTTCTTTAATAAATGCCCGAACAGCCCCAATGTTTTAGAACATTCGGATACCGACAGATGAATAACATCGGAGGTTGGAGCCGGAAGGTACAATCCGTGAAATCAAGATGATTGGTGCGTTGCAAATGACACATTTCAAATACCAATGAAATTCATGAGGCATTGCCTCATATGACACAAAAGTGGTCTACTTTAATTGACAATTGTGTTGCTTGGTAACACTTTGGGTAGCAATGTCTTATAACGGTTGTCAAGCGGAGTATACAAAAGGTGTCAGCGATTCGATGTTAGTTCACAAATGTCCTCGGAAAATCCCGGCATCACTTAAGAGGGTGAGATTTGTTCTCACTCCAATCTCATCAAACAGTCTTAATTTCATGGCATAGTAAATACAATGGCAATGACTTAATCATAGTTACCCTACCCTGTAGGTTATTGTTTCAAAAACAATATATTCCAGGTCGAAAGTCATTAAAACAACGATTCCGTCACGGACATTGTCGAAATGTTGTTTTTAACCCAAAAGAGGGTAAAACACAAATGTGATACCACATCATACAGTGACTTGGTGACCATATTTACCACACATATCGGCCTGATAAAGGCCAAGTTGTTTAACTCGATATGGTAATGCCACACATATGGTCCTAATATCGTACCGGATAGGGGCAGCGTTTAAGAAAAAAGAATGATACGAACGGCCGAGGTCATGGCTTGATTGGAAGAGAGAGCGATTATTTCCGTGACAACAAACCAGATATACACCGCCTGATTGGATCATGGACGCCTGCTTATATAGAAAGCCGCCCGTCCGTTAGAGTTAAATGATATTTTTACGTTAAGTCAACTGCTGTATCCGCCAGGGTGTCATTGTGTACCGCACGTTCTACTTATGCACCATGCCAGTGCAAACCTTATCCCATATTGTCATTAATTCTTAATAAACTCTCAGCATGGCAATACGGAATCAGACTAAAGGGCTTATGGCGTGTAGCGATTGCCGCTTACTACACTGTGTCGTGCAAACAGGTGCTTACGAAATGTTTCGTGCGATTAGCCTGATCATTGGTCTAACACTGTGCGAGAGTTGGCACCTTGCTGCAATTAATAGTTAACACTCCGCAATGCAGCACTCTTTGGGTCATCCACGTGTGACATGCGAATAGGGCAATAAGTAATAACATGGGTATCACACATACATTTCAGCAACAACGGTTGTGACTAGATATTTGAGTCAATTGATGAAGTGCCTTCGAAGCAACATTTTATATTTATTACACTCGGTTTATTCATAACATCCAGCACCAACGTTGAGATTGAGATGGCGCTGATCCAATCGACAGAATTTCTGTCCCCTATGCTAGGAAAAGTTTCAAGGGATCGCTTTTTTGTCTACACTGACGCACCAGTGAATGTGTTTATCCAAATGCCATGCTAACGCTAAATGACTAATTAGACAGTATCGCTTGCATTTTACCACTACATGACATTTGACCATATTATGGCACATTTGATGACCCCAATTACCCTTAAACTTCATACTAACGGAACCATACGCCTACCTTATCAATTGTTATCGGCAGTTGAATAACGAATTATCACTGCTGAATTTAACGTGGCCTTATTTGGTCCTACAGTGATCTGATGCAGTTTAGTCTACCCATTAAACTGCTAAATATCAGATGAATGCTATTTCCTGCCTGCCTAAGAACATCGATTTAATGATGATACTGTACTCGAATATATTTTAAAGCATTACAAACGCCTATCATTTGTTGTAGTAAAGTGATTTTCAGCTACACCTGGGATTAACATCATGACTCACAAATGGTTCTACGTTGCTTTTGTCTGTGTAATGTAGTTTAAACTTAACGTGCGCACCTCTGTGAATGATAAAACTTTCTCTCGTGAAAAATGGGTCATCTCTGATGACTTCGCCCTATGGTATGCCCAGTAATTTGGCGGTTCCTGTAATGAGTGAGGAGACGAATGATAAAGCAAAGCATTGAAGCGTCACCAACCAAAGTGTAGCATTGCAAAAGTATATTGGTCTTATAGAAGGGAGAAGGTTGTAGGAAATAGTCTACAACAACAGCAGCTCTATCGAGCATATCACTACCCCAAAGGTGACTCTGTGATTGATTGCTTGACTTTTCACTCGGAACTCATGGATACAACGGGATTATCTGCCATACCTATCCATCATTGTAAATCCCTTACGAGCGTTCCTCTAGCCAAGCCGTTGAACAATTTTTATAAATGGAGCCCTGTCATTGATGACACCAATACAGTAAGTTTCAAATCAATGTTGACCGCGTATATTTTGCACGCAATTATACCCATTCATATAAGATTCTACTATATAAACCAATAGGAAGCGTATGTGCTGCAGAGTGTCGTTATATTTTACTTCATATTCACGGGGACCAGCTTAACAGCGAAATAAACTTAAGGGAGTTACTTAAGCAGTTAGGGGAAAGACGAACACCGGATCGTTGTTAAAGAGACATTACCGCATGGTCTTATCCGTTCAGTGTTATTATTTTCCGTCAAACAACGTATTTTAACATCTTCAAAAGACCTTGATTGATCGTAATTGATCTGACCACTGAAGGTTATTACTTCACATGCTTCTGTAATAAGCACAATTTTGACCTGCTGAAAAGACCCGTTTCGTTGCATGATGATAATCAACCTTTTGACCCTTTTCCATTAATATTATAATTTTTAAAGTCGGTCAATAAAAAAATTCAAATTTCAAACAAAAATTAACACAACACGGTAATAAAAACTGTCCAATACAATCCAGATGCAAAATAGGACTTGCTGAAAAGGAATGTTTAAAGATCCTGCAAAGCATAGGATGGCTCTATGAAAGCATGACACGTAAGCTAATGTAGATCCTTTTCATGGCAGCCAGGTCATAGTAAATAGGGGACCATTTATTGATCATATTTTCTATCTGGCTAAAATAGATGAATTCTTAGCCTTAAAGCAATGACACTAACGGTGGGATAATGATTGTATTGAGCTGCAAATAATAGTGAGGCTCTATTAGCAGTGTGGGATAAGCTCATTGCAAAGCATATATCAGGGTTAACGTGTCATGGTTATCCGTATTATATTCATAAAAAGTTTGATGCTGCTATTATCCTGCTAAGCAATTGTAATAGCGTTCTTTATACCAACATTAGCATACTTATGCTGTAGGTAGTTGCTTATTAGGCGTTTTAACATTACATATTATCGTTTGATATGCAATAGATAAAACGTTATTTCACTCCTCGAGTAGTGTTCATGATTTTAGCCATCATAGCGGTGCCTTGTATTGTCCGGTTCGGCCATTTCGTGTAAACATGTATTACTGATGCACTACTGCGCAGGAATTTAGCCGCAAATTAGGTGAATTACGCTTATTTCACGCTGCCCAAATGGTGGTAAGCTATACTACTATACATGAGATCCAAATGTTATTTTTACCTTACGTTTAGGCGTAGTAATTTGAACAGTTGTTCTTACTAGTAGCACCGAGGCAAATAGTTTATCTGGCTTCGTTTAACCATATTTTTATCCTGCTTTGCACAACATGATTTTGTACCGTAGGACAAATGCATGAGCCGTATCTATAGCCTTCTTCACTGGTAATCTGGGGTCAATCGTTGACGCCTATGGTAATCAGAGCATACATCTATTCGGAGAATGAAAAATTTGCGCAAATTATTCCCATCCTAACAAATACCCTGCAATCGGTATCGGTATCCAATACAGATAATGTGGACTGAACAACCAACCGTTACATTGTTCTCAGTTACTTATAAATGGCATAAAGCAATGTAATACACTGTCAGCGAACCCCAGCTACTGTAGTCTTGAAAGGATCACAGCGTGGGCAACGAAACACGCTGCTTATGATCAATGACAGGAATTGCATTAGCACGGATTTCAAAGAGAGCGCCTTGTGTGGTCACGAACGATTTAAAGCCGCCCGCCAGTGTGCAGGTTGCTCTGAAGAGTGTTGCCATATGTAAGTTGATCAGTGACCGCTTGGGTGGTGGGCGTGGGTCAATAAGTAGCGTATTTGTAGTCATAGAGGGACAGTTTCAGCGTGGCCGAATGTTTGGGTATTGGACCTACGCCACCCTTTCCTATGTTTACTACGTAATTCTGCAATTAACCCCTAATAGCCTCCGTTCATTAACTTAAAATAACCTCATTTCTCCTTCTTTATTATCAATCACCGTAAAGCTGAAGAAGTGACACCGCAGAATGTGAGTTCATCAGAGTAAACGCACGGTTTATTATATGCTCTGCCTCTCTTTGGGATTATCGATCATTACGAAAACTGTTTGATGAGATTGGAGTGAGAACAAACCTCACCCTCTTAAGTGATGCCGGGTTTTCCGCGAGGGCATTTGTGAACTAATATCGAATCGCCGACACCCGCAATCGCTTGACAACCGAAGTAAGACATTGCGACCCAAAGTGTTACCGAGCAACACAATTGTCAATTAAAGTAGACCACTTTTGTGACATATGAGGCAATGCCTCATGAATTTCATTAGTATTTGAAATGTGTCATTTGCAACGCACCAATCATCTTGATTTCACGGATTGTACCTTCCGGCTCCAACCTCCGATGTTATTCATCTGTCGGTATCCGAATGTTCTAAAACATTGGGGCTGTTCGGGCATTTATTAAAGAAATTGACAAAGCGCCACATCAGTTGATTTCTAAGGGGCAATTTTCCTGAAATAAATTGTAAATACTTTGAATGGGTCCTGGACTCCATACAGTTCAAATACACCTCCTGCAAACACTGCACAATTTCATATGCTGGTGAACTCTACATCGCCGACATAAGAGAAATATAACAGTAGGCTTCAAATAGTGAGTTTCTAATAACAGTTATGCTGAACATAAATATATATATATATATATATATATATATATATATATATATATATATATATATAGATATATATATATATATATATATATATATATATATATATATATATATATATATATATATATATATATATATATGTATATATATATATATATATATATATATATATATATATATATATATATATATATATATATATATATATATATATATATATATATATATATATATATACAGTATCAATGAGAGAGTAAATATTGCTTTTGTCATATTTATCACATGCTACTTTTTGCAACATATCAGGGGTATTAGAAATTATTGCAGCTTCCGTTACGAATAATTAACTTAAAACCCACTTCATGCTGGGGACAATTATCTTAATCTGAGTTGTAGCAATTGTTTAGCAAGCAACACAATAATGTGCTAATGCAACCCGTAATAAACTTGCATTTTCAGAGGTCAACAAACCCAATTCAGTCTTTCAGATGACTTTGGATGACCCCTTACATAGGATAGCTATATGACTATCAACGAAAAGAACAGACAACGAAAAGGGATGGTGCCAGGAACTATAACCTGCATATTTGATGCAGCTCTGACATTAGCACAACAGTTAGCACCGAATATAATTTCCGTTAATTGTTTGTTTACAACCACACAAAAGTTGCGCTAGTTATTCCATTTGGTCCAAAGGCTTATGTTTACAAATAGTTCTGCATTCGACTATAACAACAACAGCCACGCGATGATCAATAAACAAACGGCCAGTCGTAAAGTAGTCATTTGTGTCTGGAAAATATTAATTATTTACGCCACATATACTACGTTGTTTACCAGTCATGGACAAGCAACATATCAGCTTATCTAGCATTCCATTCGTCTCACTGATAAATATTTGTTAGGTGCTTGTGGGCAGGAGCAATTACTGAAAAAGACGATAGCTTATCTTAATTGCTATGTCATTGCTCCTAGAATCCAACTCTGGCATGTGTGAATATGTAAACACCAGACTGCAATATTCTGTGCAAGTTACCTGTAGTCTGTGTCTCATATGTTTTGATGCTTTGTCTTGCATTAAATGTTCCACGACGGCGTATAAACCTGACGTAAGCTGGAAAGAAATGATTGTTGAATACGAATGCAAACAACAACAACAAAAACAACAAGAGACGTATAAGCAATGGCAGACCTACTGCAATACGTGCATCCGATGAAATAGTTCTATTCATCACTTTTTTATCCATTTGTATCTTTCTACGTCTTAGATAGCGTGACGCATTGTTTCATTGCTGGTTTGCTAACCGGTGTTTTGTACGCAAAGTTATGGTTTTGATCAGCAGTTCAAGGATTTGTCATCAGGAGAGTTTCGCTTGAGGCAAAATAATTGTTGGAACCCATGAGTAAATTTTATCATAATCAATAGCTGAATCATAGTTCCGTACCATAAGCCATATTTGACAAAATACAAGGCATAAAATAATCATAGCAGCAATTTACAGAACGGCATTTCAGAGCAGCATAAGCTTTTTCCATTGCTGTTCTTTTAAAATCCATAGTAACACGGATTAATAGAAACATTTACCGTTCATTTTCATCGTCATATGTACCATCATAACAAAACATAATTAGTGTAATGACCATCTCATCCTGGTTATAACCTCATTTTCAAAATATATGCGGGTTCAGATATAGGTTCAAGTTTGTATTTGTGATAATACATTGGCATATTCAACGGAGATGTTCAGTAACATTCATAGCAGCAATGAGAAAGATGCTGATGCAATCGTAGAAACAGACCAACGAGGCTTACGCGCAAGTTTAATATATTGCGTATTTGATAGGACCCTGTTGACGCGAAATCAATAACGACATGGGCCGACATTAAAACGTCGCATTGAACTAGTAGGCAATTTGTCACTCCCGTTGAAAGGATAGTTACCAGCAATTATAGTTGCAACTACATGTTGCACGTTTTGCACATCACGCGATGAATTATTTACCATCAAAAGAATACGCCAGTAAAGCGACAAATTGAGAAAAAATAGTTGAGTACGTAATCCATGTTTCGGTGATCAAGGTAGAGTAAAACCTTGACAAGGACCAAAGAAGCTTTTGTGACAGATAATCAGTTGATCCCATAGGTAACGATGAACAAAACAGCAAAGATTCTTTTATACACCTAGCACCACATAATGAAAACAATTCATAGAAGATAACGAAAATGTTACCTATTTACTATTGCTTATGAGAACAGTCTTATTGCTCTCGTTTCTCTGTATGTGGTAGCAAGACAATAGCAACAAGCCATCAATTTTATTGTACAATATCGCTTATCTTTAGATCATAATCAGGTATTTCGTCGCAAATATAATTAAGTTAGGTAGTGATGCACGCGCGGCTGCGTGCTAAATATTAGACAGGTGTGGTATAATGTGATATCAGACTGTGTCTTCCATTCAGTAAATTTGGTCGTAGGTCGATTTCCGATTACCTGCCTCGAAACACATAACGGACTGTGAACCGCGGACATAGATCAACGAGCTAATGATTGTGTGAATCATTCGTATCCACATGCGGTGACCTGTAACTGTACGATCGACAACAAATTATAAACAACATTGTACTACATTCTATGTTGCAAGAATAATAATTTGCTATCAATTGTCTACACAAATCACAGTCTGATATAATAAGCAACCAAAACATTAATTGCTGTAACGATTATTATGACCTTCAGCGTCGATGCTAAAAAAATGCACTATGCTGCACATATTACTCTTGTTCATTCATCGCATTTCCTGCAGTCGATGCAGTTGAAGGTCATGGATATATTCCGGACTTACAATAGCAAGCAGCCAACAAGGTTGTATATAGGGAAATATGCTTGAACATAAAGTCAGGATTTTATGCAAAAAGTATTCAAGTGTGATACGTCTGTCATTATAACAGGTATGATTAACAGGCGGCTTCCTTTCATCTGACAGATGATCTGACAGGTGTAACATGTCAAGACGCACCGTGGCAAGATTTGGAAGACAGCGACACATATCTAGACCGTGGCAAGGTATGAAAGCCTACTGCAGTTATAAGATGTCAAACATATAAATGTGCAACTTAATTGCCTTGGGTAGAGCAAGAATAACATATAGTTACCTACTAGAAATGATTATATTCTAAGTGCGAAGTTATTGCTACTATTTTGACAATTTATTACATGATCACCACAGCTAACTATTACGGAGTGACTTATCACAGAAAGGTAAGCCCATAAACGCTTCACATGCGATCGATCCGAATTGTTTGTGGTCTTTACATATAATGATGATTAGTGAAATGATGATAAAGCGTAGATTGATATAGTTTGTGACTAATCTAACTCTCGAAACCATCAACCACGATTCTTACCGTTTGCCTCGTCATCCACATAACAATTCGCACGAAAGTGATGATGACAGTCCATCCAGGTCAATTAAGCCGTCAGGTAGTTGACATAGTGTTTTTGTATGATATTTCCGTGAACAAAACCTTGCGCTATATCCATATAACAGCGTCTGGTATTCTCTCGTTAGTGTTTTCATGGTGTTGTATGCTGCAGGATTCCTATGTTGCTAGTGCAACACATAACTCCAAAGAAACAACCGCAATAATATCGCACCGTTGGCGCCGCCACCAACCCACGTTAGGCCGTCAGCATTTTCTCCATATTCTTGCTGGTTCTGTCACTTTAATGGAAACCAACACAAGCGTCATCGGTCAGTTTCCAATGAATGCGGGGTTTTTAAACCACACCCCCAGAATTGGCATAACGGCAGTTTGACCTAATCATCAAACCTTTTTCTACTACCTAGTAAATGGCCGATCGTCGGTTCGAGCGCTCGTGGTTTATTTTAATAGCGCCACAGTTACAAACATAGAACATCAGAACGAGCAATATGACTTTAAATACGACTTACATTACCTTCAACATCGGCGTATCGGTTTAATATGCTGGCAACCGCACCAGCAATCATATATGCCTTAAATCTATGTCGTATGATATAACAAGGAATCATTTAGAGTTAGCAGCATCGTTTTATTAACGTTTTTTCACTGAGTTTACAAATCTTAATTCAATCACACAAAGTGACATAGACGCCGTCTAAACAAAGATCCGAGGTCTGAGCATGCAAATACAGCTACTATTATGTTTTTTTCCTGCTCAGTATTGCGTTTGGTCTCAAATACTGAGATTTACTTAAACAGACACATAATATGCGGTCGACGTCGGCTGAAAATTGCTTGGTTTAATATGGCCACTGAAGGCTGTTATCAGTTACCTTATATCCCCAGCCCTATTAGAAGTTAAGAGGCAGTCATGTGCTAAGGGTATGGGACTGACATATATTTAACATTCAGTAAGGACAACTGGCGTTCAGTTCCCGATGCCATACTTATGAACACCAAGTCGTTCGGTTGATAACGAATCAGCTACTCACCTCTCAGAAGATTGGCATTAACAGCGTGCAGAACTTGCGCGTCCAATTTAGTATGCTTGGCACCCTAGAGCTTTGATTTGTGGCTTCTACTAGAATGGCGGCATATGGTCAGGATTCAGAAATAATTATTGAAATTGGTAAGGGGTATATATGTATGCAAATTTGTACAAAATTAATTCGACTATTAACTGAAAAAATTCGTTGCGAAATGTCCGTACGTCCGAAAATGTTTTGGGTGGATGGCTATTGTAGTGAATTGCTGTAATCCACATGCACTTATGGTTACATTTTGGAAGGCTCTATGTTATGCATTTACAAATGAGACCCTGAATGGACTCAAAGGAGATCATAATAATGTGCCCTTGATGTGATCTATACACCGAGATGGTCTTTGAGGCGCCATATATAACAGCAGCGATAGACATTACTGATATCAAGGTCACGATATGCTTCCAGCTTTTTAGCTTTTATTGCTCGACGAGGAAATGCATATGCTTCTATATGATAACAAGCCATATTCATGTGTCATATTCGATACCTTTTGTTCGTAACTACGTGCAGTGTACATTTTGTGCTAAAGGTACCCGGCATTTATTGAATCGAGCACTTAATTACTCGAGTATATATGCGAAATTAAAGTGATAATGATGAAGAGCACGTCATAACGTAGTGGGAAATTCGACAGTAAGCCAGTTCCGGGTCCTATTTCCGACAGCAATCTTCTGCTTAGGGAGAAAAGCCGGACTGTTATTCGTACAGCCGCGTATCTTGCATCATGACCGCTACGAAATTCGAGAACCATATGGCAATATGTGAATTGTAAATTATAACATATCCCATGATAACTGTCATAACATTAAAAATCTTCGACCTTATTGGTGCTAAAAAAGTTGTTTTTCACATAAATATTCTGTACAAAAACTCGGCAAATTCGAAATGCAAAGTAAGTAACTATTGTATTGTGTCATATTCGCTCTTAATCTGGCTCTGACAAATAAACGTATCAAGTATCTCGCCGAATATCTAGCATCGCCCTGAATATTACCATTCTGTTGCCTCGAGTGCAATAGGAATGGGGCATGCAATGACAAATCGACCAAAATGAGTATATTATGTTAAGCACCAGGAGAGAATTTAATAACGAAAAATGATAACGCAAGGCATTGGTCACCATTAGGGGATACGCATCACTACATTATACGTTATTGTAATATGCTATGTTAAATGGTATTAGATGATTCATGATGCAATTTAAGGTAAGACACGCTCCAAACCAATCAATTTGAATGCCGTGCGTTATATTGTTACGTCGAATATGGAGATATCACTTAATGACTAGCCTTTCAACCATGTTAAAACAGTTACGGTTACATGTACGGCTACGTAGGCAGTCGAATGCCAGTGGGCTGATTTAAAACGCCAAGTCTCTAGACATGAATTTGTGATGCTACTCCACAAGATAAATAATCGGATGTACAACTGTAGCGCAACTTTTGGTTATTTTTATTGCTGAAGGATTGCGTGTATGTGCATTCAGAAAAAAACGCTTATATTTATTGTGCGTTACCCAATTTCATTACCGGTATATTCCGTCTGTTGCTTGCAGCTATCACAAAATATATATATTCTCATTGCGACTACAAACAATCGTGCTGATACGATGCCTCCGATGGTTATTGCCAAGTTATCTTCTTTATTAATCATATCAAATGAGGTCAAACTTTTTTCTGACATTACTAATTCCAAAGACGGTAGTAAAACCAACCAAAGAAAATTCAAGGAAGCGAATACTTGCACAGGTTTCGTTTGCATAGCATATGCCTGGCTTGCCGTGGATCATGCCAAGTAATCGGTGCTTTCTAAACCCCGACACATGCATACTACCGACGTATTACAGCAAGTAAATGCACCGATGCCATGCAATTCCTATGTCGGGGTTGATTCATGCTAGTTGCTGACGCTTGATACATCAGCGAGACAAACTACACGTCGGATAAGATGATGTCCAGTTGGTCAACTACAGATAAGCAATGATGCATTTGTTGCATCGATAATCAGATTACTCTGACACCAATCACGCACCGACTCAACCTTGCATCTTGAGCCTCTGTCAGCATCATCTGGCTCACTATCGTTAATATCAAGGAATACGTTAAGTTTGCATCATTATATTGTGTTTTGGTTTACCATTGTGCGTATCCACACTGAAAAGATGGTACAGCTCGACATCGGAGATTATATTAATCGGAATATATTCATCACGTTGTGCCGTAGCAGCTGACAAATCACTAACTTAGATACGATTCGCAGTTTATTGCAGCAACAGTTGGGTGATCGATAATCCATCTAACGGTTCGCAACATGAATAAATAAGAAGTGTCGGTATACTTCAATCAGTTGGTCTTTGGTCAATGTTACATTTATATTATTATCAGATCGAAAATTGCTACTAATGCGTGTTTATATATATATATATATATATATATATATATATATATATATATATATATATATATATATATATATATATATATATATATATATATATATATATATATATAATATATATATATATATATATATATATATATATATATATATATATATATATATATATATATATATATATATATATATCATAAGATTCAAATGATATGTTAACAAATGACCCTTTGTTAATTTTAGAGAATTTCGCCATCACCCGAGCGTACGTTTGGTTTACGTTGCTAGTCATATATATCGTATTGTCGAATTCATCCGGTTATATTTTAGAGTTAGGAAAATTGGTCTGATATGTGACAAACAATTTATCAGATTTTGTTCACAGTGTATACAAATGTTAATTTAATGACACAAATTGACTAAGACGTCTTCTTAATGAGATGGCTATGCCCTGGTACACAAATTCAGCTTCTATCATGGGCTTGGTCAGTTCTTTATTGCTTTAGTGTCTCAAATGTTAAGATTTACTTCATAAGCCGCGTAACAAGTGGCCAAGGTCGGCTGAAAACGCAAGACTGTTTGGTTTTTGACACAATTGAGAACTGACGACTGTTCAACAGAGAACGAACTGTAATGTTTCGATATTGTAATATGTAAATCTCGTTTCCGAGACACATAACAAGCAAATATGAAACATTATCTAGTCCTCAAGTAAGAATATTTGATATATTCCAAGAAACGTTTATTACCGAGGCAGTAATAACCAGGAAATCAAATGTCACAAGTTTATTGTTCAATGGCTTTGGCCACCTTTAAAAAAAAAAAACCCTGACTAAGATAAGTTCTTTTATAAGCTATCTATGGTGATAATGCCATGACGAGTGAGAGTATTCAGATCTATCTACAGACATCAAACAAGCAAGGATACCAGCTAACCATGATCTTCAGATGTAACTATTTCCCTTCAACAAAACGCTAACGTTCGTGGAAAATTGAATCCGTCATACATAATTTAATGATCTTGCAAACGTTACTGATCTGTATGTTAGCCAGCTGCATGATATTACCGCCAAAAGCATTCAGTGTAATCTGCCAATCAATAACCAGATTATTCTTAACCTAAAACTTTCTCATACCTAACCATGGTGAAGCATTATCCCTCCATTGGTCGGGGGTTGCACTGAAGCTATATTAACCTACCCTCTATTGATATGGATCTTTGTATAGATTTGATACACAGTAATATTACCATTGCTTGATAGTTTGTCTACGATATAAGATGAACAGCCTTCATGTTGTATCATCAGTTTAAATAGGCTTAGTGAGAACCGAATATGGATGTAATGTGTCAGGCCTGTTTTGTTTATTTATTGATATAGGATGAATTGCCATTATGTTGCACTGTCAGTTTAAATTGGCCTAGTGAGAAAAGCCGATGGATGTAATGCGTGTGGCGCTTGTTCCGCTATTCCTGTGACAGCACATGACTGATTATCTAATTGTAAGTACGTTAAGTAAACGCGTGGTTCGTATAATTCAAAACATTGAACAATATGGTTCACAACTTTACTACAGCCAGGGCCCGCTTCATAAGTCAGCTACACAGCCAACCCACTGGAGTTACATTGCTTGATGGCATTGTGAGAGATGATATTATCAACATAACATATATAATTTTCAATGTTTCATTTCACGCATTGTCAACTGCACACGATTTGCTATCAATGAGTACAGAAACACAGCACAGCGTGTACTTCCTTTGTGCTATGTTATTACGTTGCCCACATTTATTGACCACACCTCAAATTGCTTTTATAACCATTGAAAAGGATGCATTCCGTATTATAAGGAACTGATTGCAATATATATTACTAGTTCTTTTAAATAGAGAACTTGTGTGATTGTTACCGGTGCTTTACTCGGGGAATGAAACAACGACATATTTTCCTTCTCTTATTTTGTACTTTTGTCTGATTTGAAGCCTACAATAAAACTTTTACACACGTTCTCACTTTTACCTGTTTTTGGTACTCCTTATAATGTATTGTGGCTAAAACCTAGATATGCATTAAACATCAGCGTTTCGTTTGAAAAGGGATGTGCTTCGCCTGCACCATAAAGGAATATATGATGAGCACTAGCCGTACTGGTTTCTTTTTCGGAAATTGTACTTTAGCGGTAATGGATGGAGAGGATATATTTCATTGAAACCCAGTTATATTAAGATCTTTTCCCTTTATGTCCCTCCGTTAAAATACAATACTATCGTTCGCTTCGACTACCTCAGTTATAAATAATGACACACAATGTGACTTGGGCACTCAGCCTAACCCATGCCCATTTTAATAGTTATGCAATTGATATTTCTCTACTGAGCACCCATATTTTCACTCACTTTGTACTTTTCACTCATTAGGCAATATAACATTAGCGGTACACGGCAACGCTATGGACAAGTTAATATGTCAATACATTACTGCTATCATTCAATAGAGGTCGACAATATTGTTCATGCATCATAATACACCACACGAGTTCTATCAGCAAAGACTGACCAATCAATCGATATCGGAGTACGTGGAATCCACAATGGTGATTTTAGAATCCCGCATTAAACTAATGAAAGACAATACAAAATTTGGACACTGCCATTTGTAACAATATATTAATATTGCGACAATGGTAGCAGGGGGTCATTATTATGATTGGTCTGTGATCATAGCACATCTAACATGAACCCTTAGACCTAGCAAGGGCTAGCCAACAGGTTCGTATCACACTGGAGGGGCTAAACAGCTTGAATGCATCGTCTGTTTACATACAACCTACAGATGCATTTAATTAGAACATGTTAACGAGTAGCAGATAGAAGTACACAACCAAACTTTGTTCAACATAAACAATGTAATTACCTCTCCTGGGTCCACATGTCGTCAATGCATAGCCTTCGACAGGGTAATGCTGGCGAGTAAAGTGGTGAACTCGTTATATACAGAAAGAATACATGTCGAAAAATGTTACACCACCAGTTCTTTACAAACACGAATCAGATGAGCTTTCAATATATGGCTCGATTCTTACGATTCTTGACTTTAACATATGTTGAAAATAAAGCTTAAAATATCTATCAAAGAATATTTCAGAGCAAGTAAAGCTCGAGTGCAATAAAGAGGAAATTGCAACCAGCCACTGCCTGGCGATAAATCAGGTTTGCCGTTTCTTTCCTTGATGACGTTTCCTAATGTACACTTATAAAATGTGGAACATGATATTTCATTTTCACTTCACCTGCTATGGTCTCCATGCAGTTTATTACAGCGATTGCATTGCCAGGGAATGGTTCCAGAAAATTAATTCAACAAGTCGCGCTATAAACACATGCAAACAAGGAATCGCGTCCATGGCCGAACGGCACTTAGTCAAATATTGTATATATATATATATATATATATATATATATATATATATATATATATATAGATATATATAGATATATATATATATATATAGATATATAGATATAGATATATAGATATATATATATATATATATATATATATATATATATATATATATATATATATATATATATATATATGATGTATATATATAATATATATATACATACATATATATATATATATATATATGTATATATATATGTGTATATACATATAAAAATATATATAAATACATATATATATATGTATATATATATATATGTATATATATATATATATATATCATGGATATGTATATGGATATATATATATATATATATATATATATATATATACATATATATATATATATATATATATATGTATATATATGTATTTATAATATATATATATATATATGTATGTATATATGTATATATATATATATATATATATATAAATATATATATACATGTATATATATATATATATATATAGTATATATACATATATATGATATATATATATATATATATATATATATTAAAATATATATCTATATATATCACTGCAATGTGATCTTTTATTATGCAATATAATGTGATGGTTAGTCTGTGCGCTCTTATGCGACCTCCTCGCGACTACAATCGTCATGTTTAAAGCTGGAGTGGTATCAGTGGGTTTTTCAGCCTTACGAACACATAAATAAAGTACTCCATGCTGTTTACCATTATCCCACATACCTTTATTGTGACCTGTATAAAGTTCGATATTAATGATGAATGAATAGGAATGCATTCATCGCAAACTCGTTACACTAAGTACCTCATTTACATCGAAGAACAGGAAAATGGCGACTTCTTTAGCAGATGTTTACTGAAAGGTGTTCATTACTTACCCGCTATTATTTCACACGTAATGGTCTGAAACGTACTGTTTAGTAGGTATTTTCTTTTGACCACTAGTTAGGTCGCATAGAAACTGCTATTAATCTAGGGACCAATACTAACCTCGCAACCTTTAATATGTGCTTTTACTCTTCCGGCTTTTCTTCTTTTATTACCTACTGCCTACGTGCTCGTCGCTGAAATACTTTATGACAGGCACTAAACACTTGGCGGATTCACAGGAATAATAAGTCACGTTACTGTGCCTGGAATGTTCTGATGCTGCTATTTGGCTTCAAATACTGTGCGATACACATTGTAGCTAATATTGTTTTGTTTCATTTGGAGCCGATATCCGAATTGAATGTCAAATGCCGTTACACTCTTGCATTTGTATCTGGGAACCCGCCAAGTATTTTGGTGCACCTCGATCAAATACTAGGATCTGCTCGACGAAGGGAGGAAGCGTGAGCTTTATCCATCTGTCGGGTTTCTGGTAACTACATTTGCGTGGCTTATGGCCAGATGCAAGATGAAACACATATTAAAGCGAGGCCTATACCCATCGTCTAAAAATTAGACGGGTCGCCCACGTTAATATAATAGATTACTTAGAAGAACACCTATGACTATACCACCAGGTCCGCATTGGTTTTTCAAGCATATTCACCGGATTATCCTCAATAATCATTTCGATTGTCATGAACGGGATGGAGCTATTTTAACTATATGGTAATTGCAAAGATTTATATATTTATTTATTTTGCGGTCAATCGTGTGCCGCCCATATGATGCTGGACTCTTGAACTGGATGTTACATCTCTTTTACCCAATTCGGGTCCTCAAAGCCCCATTTGCGCCTATAAATAAACATTTGGTCAGTCCAGGTTTATCTCACTATCGATAACGCAGCTCAACGCCAGTGTGCAGCAAATCGTCAATGTGATAGGAATGCGGATAGGCATTGCATGCTGATATAATAATTTAAAAAGCATTCATACATAATTACATTCATGCAAACATACACACATAACTGCATACATTTATGCATACATATATACATACATACATACATGCATACATACAAACATACATACAAACATACATACATACATACTTACATACATACATACATACATATATATATATATGCATACATACATACATATATATATATATACAAACAAACATAAAAAAATACATCAATAAATACATACGTAACTACTAAAATACCTGCATAGATACGTACATACATGCATCGATACATATATACATATATACATACATGCATACGAACATATGAACACACAGATATACATGCATGCATAAATACATACATGCATAAATAGATACATACGTTTATCCGATCATGCATACATACATACATTCATGCCTACATACATTCATACATACATACATACATACATACATACATACATACATACATACATACATACATACATACATACATACATACATACATACATACATACATACATACATACATACATACATACATACATACATACATACATACATACATACATACATACATACATACATACATACATACATACATACATACATACATACATACATACATACATACATACATACATACATACATACATACATACATAATACATACATTAATGCATATATACAAACAAACATACATACATTCATGCCTACATACATACATGCATACAAACATACATACATTAATGCCTGCATACATACATGCATACGTACAAATATGCATGCACACGTACATTGGCGTCCCAGTATTGTGCTCATGCACTACATATCCACTATGCGTTTGGATTATGTTTTGCGAAACGGATTGGTTTCGTCATGCTGAGGCAAACTGAGGCAGTCATTGTTATCATATTTGAGTTATATGGTCGGCCTTCTTCGGGGATATCGATTGAAATGCAGTTGCTCTATCGCCCCGTGATATTGTTGCCTGCAAAGCCACCAACGTTGAGGGCATCGTCTAGCCGTTTGCTGTATCTACAGTGGATGCTAATACACAACAATTTAAAAGTATCGAACGATTGCTCTGCTATCAAACTCTTGAAGTTGGGCGAGTGGGCACAATGACATGCAAAAGAGCCTTAGTTGGAGTGCCACTAAGGGAATAAAAGCTGTTCTGGCTGATTAAGTTCGCTTTCATATTTTATTGTGTATGTCTTTTCAACCCAGATAAATTGAATTGGTCCCGAATCATTGCTGTTTAATGGCAGAATCTACTCGATATAGGGCTGTGTTAAAGTGCGATAATCACAAAGGCTGTAAGGTTGCACGTTATACGTTAAAGTGCGATAATCACAAAGGCTGTAAGGTTGCACGTTATACGTTAAAGTGCGATAATCACAAAGGCTGTAAGGTTGCACGTTATACGTTAAAGAGCGATAATCACAAAGGCTGTAAGGTTGCACGTTTTACGTTAAAGAGCGATAATCAAAAAGGCTGTAAGGTTGCACGTTATAAGTTAAAGAGCGATAATCACAAAGGCTCTAAGGTTGCACGTTATACGTTTTACCTTAAGTCGAGGGGTAACCATTCATTGCTGATGGATGGATTTCTCTCGGAAGTAATGGCTTTTTCTGTGATTCGTAACTAATATGGCAGATTTACGCCGAACATAGCCACATATCAATCGCATATTGCATGCTTCCTAGCCACACGTCTAAACATTTGCTTTGATTCGTGTCTAATAAAGGCGATATCTTATTGAAAACATGGAGCCTGCCGCCTGTAGGGAAAGTAATAATATTGACAGTGTTGTTATGTTACGAAGGTTTCGTTAAATATCTGTACGCAAACCACTCCGTTATTATCCAGGACTTGACACATGCGATATGTGGACGCTAACAAGCCGAGTTCGACGACAGTATGAAATTAGTTTTGATTCACACACGTCGGTGCTCCAGGTACTATAAATGATTATTGGTCAATTTATATAAACAATTGCGAGCAACGGAAGTCATGCGCTCTTCAGAAAGGATGCATATTAACGTTAATATAGCACGCATAACTATACAGACACACATCCAGTTGAAAGGAAATAAAACCAACCATGTTGCCTACGGATCGTTCGAATGTCATGAAGAACAGATTACGATGAACAAAAGTAGTGGACCCTCCACTTATATCATTTGCCAGTTGGCCGCAATTATGTGCGATGCAATGCCGGTGTGCGTGCGCAAACTCGTCATGTGACACACTTGGTAAATTACAGGCATATGATTCGGATCAATTTATGAACCTGACAACGTTCATTGAAATGTTTAGAAAATTTCATCTAGCTTCGCATTAATATACAATCTAAGACATGAAGTTTATCACGTCAGTTAACTACCTTGCATCATGAAGCCGTTCATCATCATGTTCGTCAAGGTTGTAGACTATTGTTTGTTCATGGCTACATGAGCTGCACTGAGTTTGTTATGGCTTCTTTTTTCAGATCATGTAACTGACATAAATATCTCTCACTTGGAGATGTACCCATTGTCTTTATTTCAAGAAATATGTGCCATGTTGCAAAGTTGAATAAACATTTTACCAAACGACTAAGATATGTGAAGCCAGCATAGCTCATATCGTTTCGCTGACTAGTCTTCTTACCATGTAAAAACAGTTACGGTTACATGTATGGCTGTGTGTGCAGTTGAATGTCATAGTGGGAGTTAAAATATGGCTGAAAATGCTATTCCGCGCCATGTTATGCACTTTTGTTAAAAAACAGGCAAACGTGAATCATGTCGTTAGCTATTTTATCACATAATATTAACCCGAAAAATGCTACAACACAGCTTCATTGGAACGAGCAGACTTTATATTTTACAACTCACTCGTATTATATGATTGTCAATAAAATTAATGTGTGACAATGTGCAAGTGATTTTGATACGCGATATGAATTTCAGTAATTCAGAGCGTAAATGCGATCTAGCAGAACAGCCATAATAAAATTTGCCTGAAAAGATTCAAATGTCTATAGATGTCATGTACCTTGTTTTATTGTTTTGGAATTCTTTTGCTACCAATAGGAACCATTCTGATGGACTGAGCTTGTTCTGAATAAGCTCATGAGCAATATACTTTGATACTAATGGCAAGCTGCTTATAAACATGATAAAGCCACATGTATGTACTGGACACTTCTTGTTTGATTATTATCTGCAGTATAGCATGAGAGATCATGCGGACACAAATACACACAAACCGACATTATCACAGATTGCTTCTTCAATGGACTGTCTTAATATATGTCGATGGCTAGTTCCTACAGATGCTACGGTTAGCGTTTATCTGCGCCGGCTGCTTTGCTTGGGTTTCGGGTAATGCCATTATGTGTTATATAAAGCTGCACCTTGATGCCGCCTTTGGATAATCCTAAAAGTCCTGCCTTATTCTACGAGAATACTGATGCAGCTTTATCAGCTAATCGACGTCTCTTAGTACTCCCCAACAATATTCCTAGTTAGATTTATTCTGTTTATAAGCCACCTATCATTATATCGTAGAAATAAAAACCCATGATCTATGTTAACTGCATGATATAGAAATGTAATTGAGTGCATTTGAGCAACCGGGCGTTGGATGGTTTCAAATTACAGATCATGCAACACGGTGACTAGTCTTTGAAATTCAGATGTACGCTGTAGTTGATGCAGACGAGATGTCAATTAATGGCCAATATCGGCAGCGAAATCATATAAATTAAACAAGCTAACCGTTATAGTAAGCTGTTCTTTTCTTTTCTGCAAAAACGTCACAAGATACATATCAACGTAACCAGGCGTTAATTGGTGATGCAACTCGCCACAAAGCTGAGTGTGCTTACATATAGCACAGGTTATCGGGAATCCAGCCACTGTAGTGTTCAATTGGGTGTCTTTGAATTGCCGAAAAACCGAAAAATGCGCATTGTGCGTTACCCCATTTCATCGTCAATGGATTACCGTCAGTTGTTCCCAGCTCCAACAAAATATACATTTTGATTGCGGCTGCAAAGCATGTTGCCGATGAAATGCCTCACATTACGCAGTCTGTAATGATCGTATCGAATGAGGTAAAACCCTTGGAGGATAGGGCAAAAAAGAGGATGTGTGTACGTGCTGTGCATATCTTACGCCTGCCACGATGAGCGATCAGTTATTGGGACCTGCGACTGCATTGGCGTCAAATCCGGATGCCTTATCAATTGTCCGTCAGTTGCCCTGCTCGTGATAGATGGTATTGGGCCACATCTTGGCCCTCAAATAAATCGCGGTTTTCTTACTCCGGTACATGCACACGATTTGCGTAATTCAGCATGTAAATGCACTAATGCCATGTAATTTCCTATGCCGGAATTTCTTCATGCTAGTTGCTGACACAAGATATATCGGCGAAACAAACTGAACGTCGGACCGAGGCATTTGTTGCATCGAAAATCATATTTGACACAAATCTCACACCAATTTATAGATCCATCCTTTGCCTCTGCTATTAACATTTTTTTCATTAACATTAACGGCAAGCATTACGTCAAGTTTTTATCGTTATATTGTGTTTTTCGGACTATGGTGCGTATCCAAACTGACGAAATGGTACACATCGACAATGCAATGAAATCTATAAGAATATTTCCAACTATTTGAGCCGAGCGCTTGGTCAGGATAATTATCCGAACAATGTTGAGCAAATGGCGAGCATGCTTGAAGGATCTCAGTTATTGTAATTGCCGTTTCACCCAAAACATAGCTCTGCCTAGTTAATTGGTAATCTGAACTTGAACTCCAGCAAGTGAGAGTATCTAGATCTTTCTACTGACATCAAACATGCAATAACACCTGCTAACGATGACTTTATGTGTAACTATTTCCCGTTAGCAAAACGCTAACATTCGTGCAAAAATTGAATTCATCATACATTTTCACGCCCCATAATTCAATGGTGCTCAAATATTACCAAGATATTATCTATAGTTCAGCCAGCACCATGTTATTATCGCCAAAAGCGTTGGGTGCAATCTGTAAAGCAATAAAAGACGCCTATTCACCTGAAGCTTTCTGATATATAACCATGATAAAACATTATCACTCTATGTGTCTGGGTTAACACTGAAGCTGTCATAACTACCCTATTTTGATATTCATTTTTTTGCACGGTATTATAACAATAGTTTGATAGTTTGCTTACGATATAGGATGAACTTCTACTATATTTTACCACTAGTTTGGATTAGCCTAATGACCAACAGCCGATGGTGGTAAGGCGTTAGGCATGTTCAGTCATGTATATTACGCCCTAATGCTGATTATCAAATAACAAATACATTAAATGAGCCCGATGTGTGTACAGTTTAAAACAGTCAACAATAGGTTCTATAACATTGCTACAGCCAGGGTCGGCAATATAAGTTAGTTAACAGGCTAACACATTGGAGACAGTGCTTGGTGGAAGTGTGTGGGATGGTAAAATCTATATAACAGATACATAATTCAAGCTTCGTCAACTGCACAATATTGGGCATCAATAATTACAGAAGCACCGCACAGAGTGTGCATTTTGACAATTTTATTAAGTTGCTAACATTTATTGACCTCCCATTGATTTTCTGTTATAATAATTGGAATTGACGCACTCCATATTATATGGACCTGAATGCAATATATATTACTAGTTCTTTACAATGCAGAACTTTTGGGGTTAGCGCAGGGGGTCGACCCGGCAAACGACATTATTTATTCTCTAACATCATATTTTGTCAAAACAAAATTAAAATAGATCATATGATTTAAGCGCCTTTGAGCAGGATTATTTCCTGGAAGAAGGCGCTAAACGTATGCCATTTATATTATATTATATTATGATTAGTGAGAACCAGCATTTTCGGATTGATTTTAGAATGTGCAAGTTTATATGTTAAGTTTTACACTTTTGTACTGTTGTCAAATGAACCCGATATAACCTACAAAAAGACATTTACACAAAAGCCTATGGGTGCATGGGGGAACTTGGCGAACTCTATCAGGAAATTTCAAGTTATATTCATAGCCCTGCCCAGTCCCTTTCATATCCGGTTGGAAATTGAGATATGGACTAGTCAAAATGGCACTATAATCAAAGTAGGGGACTGGCAAAAAATAAATTAGGTGTGTGTACTTGGTCAATCCAGTCAATGCTAAATGCCTCACAAACACAGCTGTTGTAAATGCAAACCAAATAAAACTGAATCTACTGACTAACCAAACAAACCCTTTCGCTTATATTGTCAGAGTTCACTAGAAAGTTATAACAATAGTATTATGGGTACTCGTATGGAGCTACTTTTGGTTTTGTGTTTATCATAACCGAACACCAAAACGAACAACAGTAACTAAACCGTTAGCCTAGTTACATATGCGACAACAAAAATGGATTTCAAAGACGATTCGTTCTTCGTTCGGTCAACGAAAATGAGTGGCGCTGAAAATGGCAAGGCAGGATATATTTGTTAGTATCCTACCGGTTGGTCACCGCAAGATCACACCAAACGTCCTAAGTGCTATCGATTTGCCGACGAGCGGTTACCTAACTATTTCCTGTTAACAAAACGCTAATATTCGTGCTAAAATTTAATTCATCATACATTTTCACGCCCCAGTAATCCGTGCGAATATTGGTATGCATGGTTTATTTTCGTGTATCACATTGCATCTTTTGATGTAGTGTTGTATAATTGTGATTAATCAAAACTATAACAGAACGATTTCCACCCATGGTTAAATTGCGAATTAACAAACAGTTGAAAAGCAGAAATGTTAATGTGTTCTGGGCCGGACAGAAAATGTAACCAGCAACGATATGAAATCATTGAAGCACTGCACTTATTCATTAATGGGGCAGAATTGTATCTTAGGTGATCTTTATTTACATCCCACGTCGTATCCAGCTTCAATTAGATCTGACGTTATTCAATTTATGAGAGCACTATGCTATAATGTTATCCCATTTTACTGCGTGCGTGCCTTACTACCTGCTGTAAGTACTCCTTATAATGTATCGTCGCTTAGACCTGTATTTCCATAAACTATCAGCGTGTCGTTTGCAAAGCGATATGCTTTGTAGAGATATCGCCTGCACCATCAAGGTTTCTGAGAAGAGCGCTAGCCTTACTGGACGCTTTTCCCGCATAATGTGATTTGCAGCTGTCTGCAGTAAAACGAAACTGAATTGTATGCTTCAAAAAACGACAGGATGATGCGCAGTATTGAATGATCAGTTCAATCAATTCAAAACACGCTTTGATGGCAATCCATTTGAATACCAAGATAAATATGGTAAGAGGTTGAGGGCCGGCATGGTAACCCAAGGTAACAATAATCATCGGATTTTGCAAGCTGTTGGACAACAATTAAAACGAATCTCACTAATAATTTCGACGTGCATAAAATCTTTTGCAATCATTGTACATGTATTTGCTTAGACGCACGGGAGAACAATATGTTGTGTGTAATAACCGTTCTAAATTGCTTTTCCTCCAGGTCTTCTTACATGGCCTAAATATAGCATTGTACAATTGGCATATGCCATATTCAGAAAAACATGCCTTAATCAGCATTGGACAAGGATAGATTAAACTCTTCAAGCGTCTACGTCAGCTGTTAGTAAACAATATTTAATGCATACATCTTCCGTAACATTACTTGAGTTGGGTAAGTTGCATTAACATCATAAAATGTCTATCCATACTCCAATCACAATCACAATTTACCTTGTATCGATGTTGTGCAGCTATATTTATGGCGCCAAGATTAGAAAAGATATGGCTTTAAAGTACGAGGCCAACTTGATATGGACGGCACACGACGGACCACAACAAATATAAATATCAAGAACTACACAATACACTCTTCTGTAACCATATCGCTATAAATAGCTCCGTTCCGCTCATAAACATCAAAGGCACTATTGAAGATAATCGGGTTGATAAGCTTTATACCTCTTCTTAAAGCAAACGTGGTCTCTGCTGTATAGTTATGGGAGTGAAGTTGGCGACACGCACAAATGATTTAACAAGAAACACTTGATACATTTCATTTTCGAGCCGATGCTATGGTTGGTTAGAAGCTCATCAACGACACTTGACTGGCATAATCATTTAACTGTCAGTTTGGACTGGCGGGTTGTGATAGTAAGTGGTTGGCCCAGCCACCACTGGCTACTTTAAGCTAAATTTGGGGAAATCGTAATTAATCACAATCGTGCAATAAGAACGGCGTTTAAGTTAGGTTATCATATGAAAGACAGCCCATTGTACATGATAATGTTTAATAGACAACATCTGTCTCCAGGGTCTGTGACATTTACAAACCCTCATATCCAATCGTTTGATGGCAATAAGATTACAGTGGCCATGTTAACTAAACAAATAATGATGATATAAACTTTAGATTGTCCACTCACAGGGATCGGTATTTTACTTTAGTTTTTTTATGTGCTCTTATGCGTCGTGCTGAAAATAAGGCCGATTAGATTAAAGTGTATAGGGTGTTTACACATTTCGCGATGGTGGGTACCTTCTCAGCAGAACACCAACACTCTGCCCTCACAAATTGCAATGTTATCTAGCAGAGCCAATCGTCGGCGACGACCAGATGTTATGATTGTGTCTTATACACAGGCTTCAACATGATCCTAAAAGCAGGACACATAATTCTAGATATAGATAAACGACTGCCAATAATAGAGGCAAATATGCCGATGTTTTGGCAGTTTGCATTATATAATCCAGGCATGCGCAAATGTAGCAAACGTGATTTGAGGATTATTTTGACGGTGTTCCCCGCGGCAGTTTCCAGATACATTTTAGCCACAAGACGTATAATCTTGACTCTGTTTCAAATGATGAATAATTCACAGTCTGTCAGTATGTGAATAGCAGTAAATGAGGCAACAAGATAGTGTTTGACTTGGAAACGTTAACAACGCAGAGCTATAGTCTCTGTTGCAGAGGTAATTAAACATCGTCGCCAGTCAAAACTAGTGCCGACAGCCTTCTAACGCAGTTATGCACTCGCACGTCACGCCGAGATTAAAGATGCAAGGGCTCAAATAAATCTAGCTTTCATTTTTCGGCATAGGTATCGTCATGCTGTCGTATGTTGTTCTTATTACCATTTATCTCTCATTTGATTAACCTCGTTATCACACATATTAAAAGTTATTTATGCATATGAATAGCATAGGGTACATGCTTTAACATAGGATACCTGTATTTAATGTTCATTTAACTCCTTGACTCATTAACATATAGTTAAAGGTTAACTTATATTCCTCGACCACGATAAACACATGTTTAGTGTGTCAATATGCGGTTGCAGCTGGTCGCAACGTGATGTTTAAAGTTTACCAGGCAATAACCGGAGTTATCAATACTTATACATTATAGGTGACCAGAAACTAGGTTCCACCTTTACGACGCTGGTTATGTTTAAAGTTTGTAACCGGAGTATCAATACTTATACATTATGTGACTGGTTCCACCTTTAACGTTACCATGTGGTAATAATATGTAATATAAATTGTGGTTAATATTAATATAAAATAAATCCAGCATATCTATACACATTCGTTTTTACTACATATATATCGCTTGAGATAATTCCAGTGGGCTGTTTTCGCTTATGTTGCAATCACAGATACAGATACAGGCGCTGTGTGATGTGTGATACATATATTGTACAACGTTCCGGGTCTCTGACAACTTAATTACGCAAGCAACCTTGCCAAAGATATAAGTGTGTATCCCTGAAACTGCAGATGCTTCTTGTCGAAAATAATGCATCTGAACCTTTTCGTATTTCGTGTAAGCAATTTCTACACTTGTATTCATATTGCAAACTATCTCTCAACCCACTTTATCTAAGTTCATTTACTTGTTGTAAGGCAGTACATATTAATGCCATCTATAAATATTTTTGTTGGTCTTCTGATCTGGCGATTTCCAAAACGAGAAGTTCGAGCGTTTGCAACATAACTCGCTGAAAAATATTTGCCATCTTACCGTTTACATTTGGCGAGAAAGCGCTGCATTTTCACTAGCGTTTGTAACTAGGAACTCTCTATAGAGCTGATTTGGTAACTAGTATCTAATAGCCATTATTTGGACGAAAAGGCGGACCACTTTATGCTCCGAATAAGGATTACGCTCATATATGTGAAGCCGTCTCTGTGCATGCATTAAATATGAAAGATGATATCGCTTAAATCACATTGTATAGTAGCCCATCTTAGACTCATGCATTATTTGATCATCCACGCGAAAGCATATTAGATTCTGGAGCACGAAGGTCGTCTATACGATTTGCGTTAAAAGCATCGCTACGCTGACCGTTGGTAATGACTCGTGGAGGGCTTTGATGTGATCAATGTCACTTAACTAATGTTTTGCAATGACTTGGTGTCAATATTTTTAAATTTACAAGCATCTGTTAGCATCTCATTTGGTTGATCTGAATACGTAGCACTCCTACGCGTTTTATCTCCTGATGTGTTTCATGCAAACCTGGCTGCGATACAAAACACTGCTTCGTTCTGTGAAAAAAGTTTGTATACATCATACAAATGCTCATCACAATAGCGTAACTGGCGCCGTGTCACGCCCTTACTTCCCGTTATTTATCTAATTTACAACGTTGTCTGTGTTTAAGCAATACGAGTTTTGGCGGATACGTCAATCAGAAGGAATCTTTGGTAATGATAGACAAAGTAGTGTAGCAATCAATCCCACGAACCACAGACCAAATGCAGTGTCATTCAACATGGTTATGTAAGAATCCAAGTTAGCTGCAAGCGCTCAAGCGATACTCTGACGTCATGTTTGACATTGCCATTAAAGTTTTGCCAATTTACTATGTTAGTCCTAGCATATATGGAATATTCCGCAAAAAAAACCACTAGGATCGTCTTAGTGCCGTTCGGCCACGTACGCATGACAGTGTTGTAACGTGTTTAGCATATAGCCCGACTTGTCTGCATTAGATAAGACCGCGTTTTTGCATTGATTTTGTGTTTATTTCGTGCTCTTTATCATGAAACTAAAATATATAGGCACTACTGGCTATGGTTCAGCTATTGCCGTGAGGCAAAGACTCGCTGTTTCAATATATCTTTGCCTTGTACCGTTAATACTTGTTGTTGATTTCAAAAAGATGTCCCTTAGTTATCAAATATCTGCAGGAAATTGTCTAACAATAAGACATTGTTATTTGCAATAGGTGTGGATCGCGTATGCTAAGATGCTACTCGGATATTTGTTTTCCTGAAAGCCTCTAAATTTAGCTACCTTATATATGTTAAGACGCTATACACTCGCATATATTACCCGGAAAATTTCTAATGAATGTAACCCATAAGTGCGTCCTGCAATATCAATATCAGACGTCTGATTTTTTATAATGTTGTTTATTTTCTGTTGCGGGTGATGCATACAACTGCCGTCATATATTACACGCAAAGATATGTGAAAAACGTTGACAAACTCAGCGCATAACGTTATGCTTTAGCCATTATTTCGAGTACATCGATAAAGATACAGCATTTCTATATAGATTGCTCAACTCGTGATAGTACTTGGTTGTGTCTGATGCTCACTTTTACAGTGAAACTGACATTTGATATCTACCATAACTGCCTGTCGTAAGTTCCCGAAGGATTTCAGATAAATGTTTGCAAATTGTGCACTACGCCAAATATATTTCATAGCATCTGTTACGATCAATTGTTGTAGACAGATATTTAATGATTTGACATTTAATGTGTGCAAGAGCCTTACAACTTAGACTTGTACATGCAACAACGTAGTTCGACATATCAGGACTTATGTAAAATGAGAATAAATTATATTAATGTAAGCAATATCATGAAGTCGATTAGGGATAATCATCTCGAAGACAAAAAGGAAATCCTATTCTATGTCTTGCTTTTTGCATTTTTTCCCTTTCTCCACTCGAACTATACACTCTCCGAAATATGTAATACTTTTCAAGTTCTTTTTTCAAAATATGTTAAAGTCTTAAGTCCTGAGAAACGAGGAATACAGTGAGAGCTCAACAGCTTCGTGTTAATTAACAACTGGTGGTTTTGTTTTTTCCATCATTTATTCTTTCTCTCTGTATTATGAGTTCACCACTTCACCCACCAGCGTTAGCCTGTTAAGGGCTATCCACACATGCCACATGGACCCAGGAGACGCAATGACATTGTTTATAATGAATAACTTCCTGGCGTGTACTATAATATGCTATTTGCCATAATCGGAAACGTTAAGTAATTTAGTCTCTTTATTGGCTGTAGACCGCCCGTGCATTCGAGTGTTGTACATGCTAGGTGTTTCAGTTGCTAGGTTGTTGCGTCAAAACATTTCATCACATCTGACAAAAATATGCACCTGAAAATTGGATCAATGAGGCCGCCGACGGTTAACTGTGATTACGCATTATTTTCACCGTAATTTCCATTAGATAGATAAGATCAATTACAATACGATCGGAATGCTCCGATCTGGTAGCAAAATTCCAGCGGTGCTTGTCTCAAGCTGGGAAGATTTCTTATTGCTAACGCCACCCATGCTTGCTCTGATCAGTCTGTAATATGGAACACGATGAATGCTCAGATATGCCGACAATCAAGCCACTGCTTGGCTACAAAGCATATCGTTGTTTATTTAGGGTAAACATTTGTGAGCTATTTAAAGAGCCATGACTATCCGGACTATTCTCAATGTCGCAGTTTCCTTAAGAGCAAATCTCCCACCAGCCTCTCTTTTTTTGTGACTGCAGTATGGACGGTTTTAATAATGTAGTATACATATCTGACACAACATAGCAACAAGCTAAGAACACCAACGTTCTAAAGAGCATTTGTACACATTAATGTATGCAAAGACATTGGTACAACCTCCAAAAAGTGGCACACGATAGTGGCCTACATGCTGCAGCGTATATTGATGGATATCACACAATGATGTTATAACAGTGTGGGATGCTAACATATTCTCACAGCAGGTTGAAATATATTTGAGGCCTTAATATGTGTGGATAGCCTGTTTAAACTCAATTCAAGTCACATACTATATCGATCAGAGGTCATATAGTTGTAAAGAACAAAACTATCATTAGACTTGAATCCGCCCCGTAGGTGGAGCTTTTATAACCGTACACTAACACCTGTTGTAGACGACCGCGATATTTTGTGTCTCTCATTGAACACATCTTGGTAGCACCCAAGCTGAAATTTAACAAACAATTTCTCGATCACTACACTGAAGAGCCGCACGATATGGCAATTGGCAATAATACATAACGAAGTACTTAGACAATAGTATCACAAACTCTTGAAAATCCCATATAAGATATCATGGTTGTAACTCACTTGTAATGTTAATGATATAGAAACGAGCAGTGTCAAATTGCAGGCCAAACATAACGAAATATATAGTGATTTTGTATTCACGATGCGTCGTAGTTTTCTTTCTTTTCACTCCTCCAGAGGCAATAGAATAGACACCCTCTGGGTGTTGCTAGATTTAAGTCACGATCTCGAGCAGTACTTTCCTTCAGAGCTTCATGTAAACAGCCATGCCTGAAAACCAGCCACCACTTTTAATTTATTGTCATCATTTTCAAACATAGTATGGCAGTCGTTGTAGACGTGTTTCTGATGAGGAATATTGTTCGGGAATTTCTTGTTGGATGGACGATATACAGCAGTCATGTTTCGCCCGGTACCTTAATATTGGCGCAGCATTGAATGAGAGTTATTATGAACAAAAAAAAATACTTTTGTCTTTCTTAATTTCACTCCGGTCCAACCAAAACAGTGTGTCTTATTGCATTCCGACTCCAGCAGAGACTTAAGGCAATGCCGTAAACGACACGTGCGCCTATTCATGCAGTTCTCTACTTCATGATCAACAACCCGACGTCTTTTGGAAACACAGCTAAGTTTACATTGTGAATCGTTTGGATCCTGCTGTGCCTAAACATATCTGGTAAGTAAAAGACATAAACAACAGCCAACAGACAATAATGCATCGCTCTATATCAATTCCCTATTGCCTCATTACAGTATGTTAAATTTACTTTAAAATTCACAGGTTGCCTATCTACGGCTGGAACATTTAATCGTTACTTGTGTTAGCATTTCTGCCTAAACTGTATTTATGTATAATATGGAACACGGTACATTTGAAGCTATGCCTAGCTGTTGCACCTACAAACCTACATCCGAAGTTTTATCGGTCAGGGGAATTTTGAATGAGTATTATGTGGGAATACCAAACTTGACTGTGTGTGTGCCCTTTCTTTTTAGAATTGAATCAAACAATACTTGCCTTCGGAAACATTAGTGAAAAGAGCCACTTAGCTGTTACAACATGTGTTGAATACCCATGTAGAAGCGGTATCGAGCCTGTAACTTTAATATTTGGTCACCGTAAACACACATACTGGCTATCATTTCTGGATTGATAAATATACTAGTTTAGGAATACAAGTCTATATAATTTTATCATTGTTAGTTCACTCGTACCGCTTGTTGCCCTGCAAGGTTGGCATCATATGACGCATAGAGTGTGAATTGTCTCCAAATATTTGATAACGTGACATTCGACTTTAAGCCAGCCGGAACATGCGCCACATGTGCAAGCAACACTCATTGCGGTAATCTGATTCATGAAGGTTTATATCTACTTCTGTTATAAAGCTGAGAAACGGGAACAAACGGCGTTTGTACCTACCCACTAATAAAGATAAAGTAGATGTAAACAGTTACTGGATAACTGGGTTTGCAATACAATTTGTAGCATCAGCATAACTTAGCCTACAATACAATGATTTCTTCGCCTGACTATTCATGCAACGACAAGGTACGTACATTGCGCTAGGGCTTTGCAAATAAGGCGATAATTTAGTGCGATGAGAGTCTTTATTACTATGTATATAGGCTTTTCTTTTTCAGGCTCTTGCAAATTTGTGTGCTTATTTGCATTTAGCCGAGCCTGAATTTCTTCAGTAAGCTAACTTTTAAGATTATCTTGTCATCAATATCCTTACCTCTAGGAACACATAAAAGTCATCGGTTTATTTGACTTTATATCATCACAAGTTCCTTAACTTAGCGTCAATACATCACACGATCAAAGATTAATCCTTGCGGCATATCAAATCATATATATATATATACGCCTGTTAAGCTACTCAGATTATGGACTGCTACACAGATACCTAACCTTCTCTCGTGTCCTATAACTCTTATGCCTTAGCTAAGCAACTTCTGCAGATTAATAGTACGGTTATATGTGTCAAATTGTGTGCTTAGCTACATAATAATGCCTTGAACACAATATCGCTATCTATATGCATAACAACATAACAAACAATTAAGTATGATACCTTAGCTACAAGGAGCTTTGCTGCTTATTTAATCGTGCCCTGAGGGATCAAATGAGTATGTGTCTTAAATAGTTCTTGGGTGAGTGCTTGCCAAGGGTCTACTCTGCCTTAATGATCGATAGCTGGATAACACATCCAGCTATTCACTATCAAAGAATTATCCAACGGGCAGATTTTATTGATCATGAATAATTCGTCGTGTGATACCAAAATACTAAACGTGCGACAGGCGGTAAAAATATATCTTTTGCCCGCTAGCTAAGTTCGCCAGAAACCATTTTTGCGTATTAATTGTGGACCATGTCAATTAAGATTTTGTCGTCGACGTAGGCCTATACAAATGTACACATCATTTTCTAGCTGGTAGGCCTCATGGGTCTATATCTACAACAGCCTTGACATATCCACCACTGCTGCAATGATTGTTGATGAACATAACATTTAAATATACTAATGGTTTACTCATGTGAACATACATATTCCAAAACGCCAAATTGAAATAATATATTGAGCTGCATATATAATGGCAATGAGGTCAAGACTGGTGTGAAGTGGTCTTTGCGGGAAGATAAACAATCGTCACATTTGCTGCATTTACTTCATAGATCAGAACGTTTGCTTCTGTTCCTAAATGAAATTCAATACACCGTTGTTGTGATTATATTTTGTCCAGTTATAGGGGTAAACTGAGTCAAGTGTGCATTGTGCATTTAATAAGGAAACTCTGTGTGCGGACGTAAACGATGTCTCTCCCCATAGAATATTTACATCGAATGCACGTATTGTAGTGGGTGCGTTACTGCTGAATCGTCTTATGTTGTTGCTTTTGATGTCTTTATTTAACCTCTTTTTTTTGTAACATTATGTTATTGATGTTTTATATGCAATGTGCCACGTTATGGAACATTTAATGGACGACAAGTACCAAAAACAATACATCACAGGCGCCAAGTAATTCCTACGGAATAATACAGCCTATAAATTTACATATACCGGTAATGGATGCTATGAGGGTTGATATTGGACGTCAGATAGTCAATTATTGTGATCAACACAGGCATCAAACACACATTATGATTTAGGTGCAAATGTGAAATATAAGTTAGCGTCAGTTGCCGACATTGCTCCACACACAATTAGGATAAAGCCTTAACGAAGCATATTCAACCAGTGCTATCGCGTTTGCATGATGCTTATTCCGACAGACTGTAATATATGCGGGTTTTATACAGATATAATCGTTTTTCTGAGATAATGGCGGACTCCATTGTACAGTGTAGGGTTTCCCTGTGGTAAAGAGGTACTTCATCATCAATTAATCGTAAGTACTTCACCATACCAATGTCATTTTAGCTTCTGAATTATAGCACCTAATCCGATATTATTCCTTCAATATATCACGCCTTGTCTTTGGTGAATCAGTTTGTACTTGACATGTTCAACTAGATAGAATGGACAACAAGATTGGGCGGTAAACATATTGTGAACTTTTGTGAATTATTTGGTTTCCTGTCTGTAAGGAACACGTCAGCCAATCAATGCTCAACAATCTTGCTGTAATTTTGAGCACATTTTGCGGCGAATGTTGCCGAGCGCGATTATGTGTAAGGCAATGCGTTACAAAACGCATGCGCAGTCGCCGGAATATCATACATATCGATTCATGCGCCGACCCTCCAGCATTTGCCCCATTATCTACTAGAAATAAATTAACCAGTGCAAAGCTGGCTCCCATCTCAGATCTCATACAAGCGATTAATTAGTTTCGCATGGGAATATCCTATATTTCGTCCCATCAACACCTGTATAACATATCATAATGGTAATTAAACATCCGGGGGCATGTTTTGGTGACCAGACCAGCCAAAAATTGGTCAAACAAAATTGTCTTTTAGACGGGAAATATTGGAATCAGTTTATTCATGCTTCTACGACAAATTCAGTGTAGCTATGGCCAGCCGCCGGCTCAACGAAAGTGGTCCTAGTTATAGCCCCTACAGTGATGTTGCCTCGAGCATCATGGATAAGTGGCACATATGGCTACGTAGCATATCCGATCATATCAGTATGATATAGATTATTTGAAGACGACAAGAGGCTAACATTTGATAGATTATAACGCCATAAAAATGGGCTTGGTTCTCCATGTTAAACTATATGGTTATAGGTTTACCATTATATCTGAGGTCTTGTCTAAAGCATCTTGCGGTCAAAACACAACATGAATTGACAATTGGGTGATGTAAAGATAAATATGTAAAAACCATACAGCAAAAATGGATCAAGTCAATGCCATTTTTTTACCGAACACCGGGACATGTGCGGACACTAAATTTAAGCTCATAATAATCGATATTTGCTGCTTGGGGCAGTTGTAAAGAGGCAAATGACGTGTGCATTGCGTAAATGATTGACTGCTTGGTGCTCGATTGTATCTATTTCTTATGAAGGGTTTGGCGTGTATTAATTTAGAGGAAACGGCTTAGCTACTCGCTGTAGCCCGTTAATGACGGGTCACCTATAAACAAAATAAAGGGGTCAGTCTAAAAGAACTATTGAATGTGGTTAACTTATGGTCACCTGGGGAATACGAGCCAACAAACGATTCATGGTTCGCGATATGTGACACCAGAGTTGTCGCTTCAAGCATACAATAACCCCATTTGCAACTAAAATGCGCACTTAACAATGCAACACACTCATTCACATTGTATCTGCGAATAGGCAATCACTTTAAACATGTGTATCACGCATGCAATTCATCAAACTGGCCACGTCAAACTTTAACCACACGCGTAGATAATCAATATAAAGTCACAGCCTATGCTAGATTATTAACGCAGTAGTAATGCTTCAGTTCTTCTGATAATGAAATGCCAAGAATTTCATTGTATAGAAGAATATAATATGCTTTCTAATAAGCACACCAATAAAGACAGAGTTTTTATCACACGTTGGTATCGAGATCGCCGAATTTATTGTGGACTGTTAGGGTATGATCGTGCAACATATGCCGTAATGCTATGTTGAAGCAACGATACAGTAATTGGTGTTCGTTTTGTTGATTTGCATTGATAGACAAACAAACCAATAACAACCTAACCCTACGAGCTATGTTATCATAGAGTAAATGTGATATTTAGGCTGTTTCTGAACCCAAATCCAAATGTAATGTAAGCGGCAAAGTTTTATAATCAATGGAGGGTTGAGCATAAGTAAGTCCTGCTGGCACCACAAAGAGGTGCACATCAGAGCTAATAAAATCCCGGTTTTCTCTGCTTGTCTAGTCGTATATAACCAATGTCAATCACAGTAGACCACCATGGAGCCATATGGGCCTCGAAGTAACGCTTCAGTAATTTAACCGGTAATTAAAACAAGTTATTTTGGAACACACAAATCACATTAATTTCATGGATGGGATGCACTTTGGTACTTACTAGCTATGACCTCCGAACTCAAGCATGGAACACATTTTTGGTTTAGTGCATCTTCGGATGTTCCATTTAAGACACTGCGCATGAAAAGCATTTCGGGTATAGATATATAGTAAGATAGATAGATAGATAGATAGATAAATAGATAAATAGATAGATAGATAGATAGATAGATAGATAGATAATAGATAGATAGATAGATAGATATAGATAGATAGATAGATAGATAGATAGATAGATAGATAGATAGATAGATAGATAGATAGATAGATAGATAGATAGATAGATAGATAGATAGATAGATAGATAGATAGATAGATAGATAGATAGATAGATAGATATAGATAGATAGATAGATAGATAGATAGATAGATAGATAGATAGATAGATAGATAGATAGATAGATATAGATAGATAGATAGATAGATAGATAGATAGACAGACAGACAGACAGACAGACAGATAGATAGATAGATAGATAGATAGATAGATAGATAGATAGATAGATAGATAGATAGATAGATAGATAGATAGATAGATAGATAGATAGATAGATAGATAGATAGATAGATAGATAGATAGATAGATAGATAGATAGATAGATAGATAGATCGATAGATAGATAGATAGCTAGATAGATAGATAGATAGATAGATAGATAGATAGATAGATAGATAGATAGATAGATAGATAGATAGATAGCTAGATAGATAGATAGATAGATAGATAGATAGATAGATAGATAGATAGATAGATAGATAGATAGATAGATAGATAGATAGTAGGCTGTCACGACCCAACTTGAAGTCCAGTCAATTTTAGAATTGTCCTGACCCAACTCGAAATTTCAAGTTAGGTTGACCTTTTATAAAATTGGACAGCCAAATGGGGAATGCATCCGTTGAAGAAAAGCTGAATGTACACAGTGGTTTTCTCTAACCGATCCAATCATCAATATTTCCGTTATATATTTCGTGCCATCTCAGACTTATCCTGCCTTTCGATTCTTATAATACACTTTAAGTCGCGATTTCCCCATAGCCCCAGCGTGTGTGAGTACCGTGGTAGTCCTATGCAACCAATCACAATATGCCGATATATATTGCACAGACTTAAGTCGGGTCAGCCATTTACTAGCCCCAACTTAAAAATAACGGTCAAAGTCTGAGATCAAACACCGCTCTGCGAGGCGTGTTAGAGAGAGAGAGCAATGGGTACGTTACCATTGATCCCTGAAGGCTCCATGAAAATCCATTCATAATTTTTCGATATATCGTTGCTAACAGACAGACATCGGATGAAGACACATTTCTACTGGGCGAAGGTAAATTCAGCCTTACTGGGGACATCAGCAAGCGCTGTCTGTATCGCCACGCCGTGCGATATACTCTGGCGCAACAAGCCGATAATGTCATAAACGCGCCTTTGTCTATAAACGAAATGAATGATGCACAATACTAAGTACCAAAATATAGGGAGCAGAGCAAAACATAGTCGCTGATCCAACTACCAGTTAAATAGCTTAACCAAATAGTAGAAGGTTTCACCCAAAAGCAGCCGCGCATAAACAACAGGATGTTTATCCATATTCGCGCCGCGGTCAAGTTTCATAGACCCATCAGATGATTTCGCACAGCGACCCTCGTACCCTGATACGTGTTTGCATCGAAGTGCAACCAAACGAAGGGAATACGGTCATGGTAATCGGCCGTTGTATACGTGTGGTGTTGTCAGTTCGTTTCACATGAGTCATAACTAACCGACACCAATTCATAATGGACAGCCCTTTTTATTTATATGCGTGTTCTGAACCGTTGGTATGTTAGGTTTTGCAATGCAAGTCTCAATTTTCGAAATATTGGCGTCCAAATATATACAAATGCTGGCAGTAAATATGCGCAAAACCGACCTTAATTTCGAAACTTCATTTCAGATTAAGATTAAGGATATCTTTAACCTACAGCATATTTTTCAGATATGATCCGATTACACGTTCTCGCAGCATCGTTTATATGTTAATTTTCTGTCTCGATATTACAGCCGTTAATAGTGTATAGTTTGTCCAAGTGCATGATACCAAAAATAAGTGATCTTTCTTTCCTCTCTGTCTTTCTGCCTCTCTGACTATCTGCCCCTCTGTTTATTTGCCTCTATCTCTCCCTTCCTCTCTATCTCACTCTCGCTCGTACTTGCCTTCGCTCGCTCTCTCACTTTTTATGTGACCTCTCCCCCTCCTCCAGTATCACATTGGAATTAAATACCAGCTGGGCTCACATGCACAACAAAACATAACATCAAAAGATTTGAATCAACTACACTCATCCTCTGTAAAAAGCATTGTTTGAAATCCCGTTTCGCCTCATAATATTTCATCTCTATGTTTTGAAATATATCTAAGAGAAGGTGTAGTCTATAATAAAGTATAAAATGAAAGTACATCTAGCCCCCATGCTGCTTGAGTAACCAGCAGCATAGTCCGTCTACGCTTACCGCACCGCCTGTTGATCTTGGCCGTAGCGGCTATGTTTTGTAAATCTCTCGCCAAAAACGCCGCCGCGTCCACCGTGGCCCGGTATGTGTTGATTACATTCTAATGTCAGACGAGCTGCTTATTCGACTTATTTATGTCGTACATAATTGTAAAAAGCATAATATCATAGACAGATGACCATAAATTGCATGAACATATTCAGCTTATCGACGGATATGCATATCTCCGTAATGCTTACTTAACATACCGGTTCCTGAATTTAGTTGCAAGCCTACGTTGAGCACATACTTTTAAGAGTTACAATGGTAAGGTGGGTGCAAACTGGGTAGCTTGTCAGAGTGGGCGTGAGTTACTGCCTCCGTCTACTGGCTTGGTAAGTGTACAATCATGTATAAACGCAAATATTAGGTTATGCTGAGAAAGCCTTGAGTTCTCTATCAGTTTGTGGCTGGTATTATGATAACTGTAACAAGTAGGTGGCGTCTTGGTCATGCAAGAATGTATATATATATATATATATATATATATATATATATATATATATATATATATATATATATATATATATATATATATATATATATATATATATATATATATATATATATATATATACATATATATACATATATATATGTATATATATATTATATATATATTAATATATATATACATACATCTATTTTATATAGATATATTTGTATATTTATGCATATTAATATATACATGCATACATATACACATACAAATATATTCATACGTATATATACACGCATATAAATTAATATGTATATATGTTTACATATATATATATTTATATATATATATGTAATTTATACATATAAATATATATAAACAACTATATATGTATATTTATATGTATATATATAAATATATATACATATATATATAAACACATATATATTAATAAATATATATAATATATATATATTAATATATATATACATACATATATTTATATAGATATATTTGTATATTTATGCATAATAATATATACATGCATACATATACACATACAAATATATTCATACGTATATATACACGCATATAAATTAATATGTATATATGTGTACATATATACATATATATGTATATATATATGTCAATTTATACATATACATATATATAAACAACTATATATGTATATTTATATGTATATATATATATATATATATACATATATATATATAAACACATATATATTAATATATATGTTAATATATATATATATATTAATATACATATATACATACATATATTTATATAGATATATTTGTTTATTTATGCATATTAATATATACATGCATACATATACATATACAAATATATTCATACGTATATATACACGCATATAAATTAATATGTATTTATGTGTACATATATAAATATATATATATATATATATGTCTATTTATGCATATACATATATATAAACAACTATATATGTATATTTATATGTATATATATATACATATATATATACATTTATATATATATAAACACATATATATTAATATATATATTAATATATATAGACATAAATATATACATATATATATATATATATATATATATATATATATATATATATATAAATATAAATATATATATGTAGATATATAGGGTATCGCAATATAACTCATAACCTCATAACCCGCAATTGCATAGGTGATAATTTAACGACGTTTATTGACATCGACCAGAAAAGGTAATTGAAAACTTTTATTGTCCATTTGTAACGTCGATTGCTACATCATAACTATAATGAAGCATAGCGTCTAGGACAATTTGTACGGATCACCTCATAGTTGGCATTATCTGTTTTTTCTCTAAATACGCGGCTTTAAATATGTTTAATTCGGCGTTTGGGATACGTATATGCACATTAGTAATCGGCGGCCACTCTCAATAGTAAAGTTAGCTGAAAGATGCCTGTTGGACGATTTCTTCCCATGAATTAAGCTACTCAGGTTTCAATGATTGAGGCCGAATAAAGCCATAATAAGCGCGCACACAGAAAGCGTAAACAATGGATAATAAGCAGCAAAGTTGCGTTTAGCAAAGGCATCGTACCCAGTGACCTGGTGATGTAGATGTTTCAACATGTGCAAGAACAAAGGCTCGGAGATATTGATAAAAAACCGGTTTTCTTCGAAATGTATGTCTTACTTAGGCAGGCTTTTATCGCTATGCAAAATGCTAACCAACAAATAGCGGTAATAGGCATAGTGATCCATGCAAATATGTACACATACCCACATGCGCACACATACTGAACATGTATTACTCATGCATGCACTCAAATTTGGTACAACCTTAGCATTTGTCCTTAAATACAGCCACAATTCTCAATCACCATGTAAGGCCATTGGTCCCAGATCTATTACACTTTTCGACGACTTTTAGTAAGATGCACTTTATATCCGCCTTGCATTTTACTTGTTATCTGTTCGTGAAAGTAATGATATATTATATAAGAATCACATGACCTCAAATCATGAATACTAGTAGCATTCAGCTTTGTCAGAATCCCTTTTATTAAGTTATTGATTGCAGTTGATTTGCTTAATCGTTATCATTAATGCATAGATTTCATAACACCTGATTATTATAAAAAATATATTGCCTCTACGTCTCGGTCTATGTAGTTTCACGAACCAATTAAGGTACGTGGTTTACAGCCTAAATCACATCGTACATAAATGAACTAAGTAATTCTCTCAGTTATTGGTGTCATTCAAGATGAATTTGCTGGTCACTGCTGAGGAAACGTATAAACACGCGAGAATACGTTTGTGTACACCTGACCCGTATTTTTCCTTTTAACACTGTAAGCATTGCAAAAGCGGTTGAATCCATTATAAACCCGGTCAGCTACTCTTAGAAAAGAAATTGAACCCTAACAATATATAAACGGCATCCATAATTCTTGCGCAGGTGATTGGTTGCATCTTGGCTGGATCTCTTTTATGTTTACCTGGGACATCACTAAAACACCCTTTCGAAAAAGCAAGTCATTATTCATTCGCAAAATCGACTATAAAATCAAGTAGGTTCATGGTGCGATATTGCAAACCTCAAAATGCACCCACTTCCATGTATCGTCTGATCACAGTTAATAATGTCTTTTGCATCGACAGCGACAAACAGAGCGATAAAGTAATCGTTTATGATGTGAACAAAGCATTTGCAACTTAATTATGAAAAACCAAGATCTAGCCCGGATTTAGACAAATAATTAACATCATGAGGCTTCGGAAAGTTGTTCAGTGCGAATCCAAGTTATCATCAGTGCATACACTGTAGCTGTAACAGGCGAATTTTCCACTGCAGAGGAGATTATCCCTTATTTTGTATCGAAGCTCTACCGGAGGCTTTTCCCTAGAAATGGAAACACGATGCTATTATTATTCACATGGTGAGATATGAGAAAGCGTGGTTGATTAACTTTGATGCAAATCGGGTAATAATAAAGAGAACAAAGTCGTTGTACCAGCTGCAATTTCAAATCCACATGTCGCTTGTATTAACAGGGGGTCATTACACACAACTGGAACGTGGCTCATGTCAATGCGAATGCCATAAAGGCCGGTTTATTGCAATCATTGGTAAACCAGTCGCACATGGCCATGGTAGCTGAAAGCGACTTTAAATCCGAACAAACAAACAAACAACATTGGTAAACCAGCCTCTTTTGGGTCATTTATAATAATATAGGAGGCTACGACAGCGTATGAAGAGGAGGAGCGCATCAACTTCTACCACGTATCGCCTTGATCGAGTTTCAATATTTCACAACTACTTAATTAACCGTGTTCTTGCCGGTATTAATCGTCTTTGTAAGAGAGAGGTATAATCGGCATTCATTTCCTTAAAATTGTCGTCCAATTTAATTATAACAACTATCATCATTGTTAAATGTCGTTACCATTATGTTTACGCGGCTGCGCACAAGGTGCCAGTAGATCGATAAGTAATGTCTATCGCGTGTTCTGCGTAAACAAAAGCTGAACGTCGGTCATTTGTAAAGGAGTGCACGGACATAAATACCGTTATTACAACCTCCGTTTTTGGAATGTTGGGACAGGCAAAATTGATCTCATTAACACTCACATGTTTGGTATTCCTCATTCCACATTAACACTTCACCTAGCCTATATGGCACACCTCCTATCAAATTCGATCGTCAACCGATGCCGCATTATCCAATCAGTGATAAATACAGAAAAATGCCAGCACGCTCAGATACGCAAAAGCTGCCCCAGCCTCTCAAAATTACCATTAATTTGCCTATAAATACCGAGGCTCCGCTCACACATACATACATTCAAACTCAGCTGAGACCTACGATACAACGAGACACCCACGAAAGACCAAATCGGCAAACGAAACCCAACGCAAAACAGTTACAACTCATGAACGCGCCAGAAGATCTGCATATAATAAAGTAACACGTAAGTCTCATACCGTTGCGTCCGAAACCTCAAAAAGTCACCAAAGACAGGACAGCAATAACCTAAGTTAACCACGGTGACACTAGCGACTCAACTCAAGGTTGTTTTCTCGTCAATTGTTTGATTAGTTGCATGGAGAAATTGAATGCATCCTAGTACAATATGTTAAAGGTATTGTGTTTTATTCAACTGCAATGAGAAAGTGTCTGCTAGAAGGGCGGATAACCTTTGCATACGGGGTCTTGTCAGTAGCAGCTTCAGGGAGCACACATATGCGAAAATGTTCAAGCACCAATTATCTTGCTAACAACCGACTAGGAGTGACTTGTGGCTTTAACGACGATCGGCAGCACTATATGTGCTCGTTAGCTTCAGTGCAAAATAAAACCCTTAAAAACCGTAGTGCTGTCTCAATGTCTCATGGTGTGATATCATTTGGTGTTTAATACATTTTGCGACATTATTTGATTTACGGCAGTGCCTTTTCAGTACATTTGTGGCGAGCACCATAATGTACAAAATAAATAACTGTGCACAAATGTTGATGCGTGCAATTATGTATTAATTCATTTAGATGTATATACACCTTCATACTGTACTGTGATATATTTCACTTATCGTACTTTTCAGTCCAACATATCGTTATGAACATGGTCAATGTATACCCTTGCTATCATGATTGGTTGATTAAATAACCAAACCTATAAAAGCGATGAAAAAAGTTAGATTTGGGGTTTATGAGAATAAGATGCTTCCAATAGTAGGGATATTGATGCTATCTTTCATTCAGAATGCAAACATCGATACAGGTAATATCCGTGTCTGACAAGGCAATAAGGTGCAGCATTATACCATATTCTTAAGCAGATGAAAGTACATAGTGCTGCATGACGTTGGACCAATAGTGCCAATAATCGACTGACTGATAGTTTTAAGCCATGCAGGAGCGTATGATTGCGATTTCGCAATTTTTATTTGTCGGTTAAAGACAACCTCAGAATTGTCTAAATACTTCATGTGCATCTAATTTCAAGCGTTTCTACGCCGATACCTATGTTACATCTAGCAACCAAACTACTCTTTATCGACAAATCAAATTTGTGAGTGAGACTTCGCATTAGCCTGCTATTGCTTTTTTTAAAGCAAACTGTGAAATTACATCATTTGCTAAAAATATTTTTACAAAAAACTCGCTGTTGAATTGTGACCACCGCGCTAGCACTCAAACAAATAATAAGCCTGCGACGTTAGTCATGTATATCATATTGCATGATTCAGCATGGTATTAGTTTTAATTCAAGACATATGTTTTATCAGCGTACCAATGTCAATTTAATCTTATAAATTGACATAGTATCAAAGTAAAGCTACGATTATGGGCTTGCTCTGCTCACCATTGCGTCTAAAATGTTGCAATTTACTTCGCAGTCACATAACATGTGCAGCTAAACCCCTTCGCGATGCGGTCTATGTCGGCTGAAAGAGTATGATTGTTTGTAGTTTTTGGGCCGTGAAGGCAGTTTTTAATGACGTTATCTCATTTCTTGTCGCCCTTAGTTATAGGTAAGAGGGAATTAGATTTTAGGGGATGGAGACAGACATATGTGACGACAATTCGTGCTCAGTTTTCTACGTCATGCTTTCGAGCACCAAGTCGTTCGTAAATTATATAATCAGCGACTGGTCGTTCAGAAGCTTGGCATCGGGAGCGTGCTGAACGTCTGCGTCCGACTTGCGGAACTAATCATCGTAGAGTTGTAGGGGTGGCTTCAACCGTACAGCTGCATATGGCCAAGATACTGGTTTAAGTTTTTAAATAGTGATCGATGTCTAATTAGTCCCTATGCAAATCACCATAAAACAATCAGACGGAATGTGATAATTGATTTATTAGTATTGTGGATTTTTGTGCTAGGGGTCAGCGTACAATTGTTTCTAGTTTGAAAACTACTTGCAACACACAATACTAGAAATTGCGCATTCATGTTGTTGATAAATTGTCTTCCATTATATATTTCATTTTTGTAGGAGTTATGAGTAACACAGAGAGACCCATGCCGTTCAGCTGGCATGCTTGCGTATTGCAAATGTTAGGCTGGTGAGAGCCGTTTGTAAAATTGTTATTATCCATTATGAGGACGTCGACACCAAAATGGTACGTCTTGACTATTGTCGATCAATTAGTATAATTCATGAGCAACGTGCAATTTGTCTCGTCGTGGCGATTTTGTTATGGATCATGCGTGCTGAAGGTTTAACATAAGCATAGTCTTACAATGTTAACCTGGAAGCGTTCAATATGGTTATCATGTCAAAATGCAATCGCAACAATAGATAGAGCTGTGCTAGTATAATAATTGACCGAATGTTGTGCATTTAGCAGCAGTTCCAATATGAAAGTTATCGTTCAAGCAATGAAACAGATTTACAAAGGGTACATTACAGAGGAGATCAATACGCTGATGTTTTATGCATAAAAAAGAAATTTTATAATGCGCATCCTATCACAGCAATATACATATATATATGTATATATATATATATATATATATATATATATATATATATATATATATATATATATATATATATATATATATATATATATATATATATATATATATATATTATATAGATATATATCTCTTTAGAGAGAGAGAGAATGAGAGATATAATACATATGTTGATATATATGTCCAGATTTGTATATATGTATATAAATACTTATATGTATATATATATGATATATATAGCTTTCAAATAGGCATATATATATGGAATATAGAGAGTAAATTGATATCTCGTAGCCATAGATCAAATGGAGGCCCATATATAGACGACATCCAGCATATATATATATATCATTATATATATATATATATAATCTCTCTATATATATATATATATATCTATATATATATATATATATATACTATATATATATATATATATATATATATATCTCTATATTATATATATATATATATATATAGAAAGAACATTTGAATAATGTCCAGACCCGCTTTCAAACAATATATTGGAATGCAGAGAGTAAATTGATATCTCGTAGCCAAGAGTTGGAGGCCCAATAGGACGACATCCAGCATCAGTATGATCATTTGAATGACAACAAACACTTATTATTGAAAACTATTGTCACTATAGCTGCAAAATCCTCGCTACATGTGCGCAAATGGCTAGGTTTAATGTTTTGACATTGACAAACATTTCAGACGAACGACATATATGATTTAGGACAGGAACATATCGTCAGTCTTTATATATACATCTGCGACAAATTCGTTTCATTTGCAAAAACGTTGAAAATATGCACCACATCAAACAAACTGGTTTCTATTGACGTGTAATTGCGATTAACGTGCATCAAAGTATTGTGCATAATTGAAAATAAATGTATTGTATGTTATTCATAGTGTCGCTGCGGTAAGTTCATTTTTATTGCGCGCACTTTTAACTGTGTAGACAAGCGACATGACGTATAATAGAATACTTAGGCTATAGAAAAACAGCGGTGCACAGAACAAATCAATGTTTACTTATTCTTTGATACGCTACCAAAGAGGCAGATATGTGACGATCATAACCTTAATAACATATTTCAGGCTTCCTAGTCACACATATGACATTTTGCTTTGATTTAGGTCCAGCACAGGCAAGGTCCTACAGAAAACATGGAGCCTGTCGCCTGTAAATATCACGAAAGAGGCTATACACAGGATTTAAAATCATACATGTTTTAATGCTACAGCAGTTTTTTTATATATTTGCACACAAAGCACTCCTCTATTTTTCACATCACGACCAAGCGGGATATGGGCGCCAAACGAGTCCAATGGCAGTTTGTTTGCTGTATAGCGTGCGAAACGGGACTTTCCCTATATGATATAACAAATAAATTCAAGCGACTGAAGTCGTGCACGGTGCTTATACAGTGCGTACTTAATTGAATAAAAATACAATCCGAATAAAATAAACAGATAGTTGAACGGAAATATAAACAACTATGTTGCCTACAGCAAAAAAGAACATTAAGATAAACTGTTTTCTAGTCACGGGACTTTTGGATGCCTACACGTTAGCTTTCGACGTTTATAAGCTTCAAGTTGCAATGAATATCTGATTGGACGCAATATTTACAATCTTATAAAGGAAGAACATTGATCAATGATTGATTGAGGTCAGTTGCGAATGATCTTGTTTCGCTTGTCTGCTTTCTTTGCCTACTGATGAAAATACCGGAACTTCAATGATGGTATTCAGTCCTGCAGCCGGTCAGGATCGCCTTCATAACTATATTATATTTGTTTTATATAGATTTTGTTGCGTCTCAAGGTGGACGGCAGCAGCAATTCGTCGCGGTTGCCTAACGTTCGGTTTGAACTTCCGCGCCATTTCCATTGCTCGCACCATCCTTTCAAAAATGTTATTTCAAGCGTGTATGCTTTCAATTCGTGATATGGTATTACCAGCAAAAACAGTGGGATGAAAACGTTGCATGAATATCTGGCTATTTCCCTAATCCAAATCAAGTACATTGTACCATTCTTATTTGAGGGTTAAGTTTGACGACCCCTAGAGCATTGTTGTGAATAAGAAGAAAACGATTATGTAGACAAACACTCGAGAAACACAACACTCAGTCATAAACTGCATACGGACTAAAGAAATTACACAATGCAGCATTTTATAATTTGTTCATCTATCAATAAAGATCTCCCTTAACAGCTGCAGTGTCAAACATGAACTCATTGATCATGAATTTAGCACTTCAATTGTGAGAATCACGCGGCTAAAAGGTGCAAGTGTGATTGCGCAAA
>CM067354.1:66670667-66768167 GCA_034190875.2 Urechis unicinctus | reverse complement strand
ACCCCCCCCCCCCCCCACGCACACGGATTAATAACTTATCGCTGTCATGTCTTCACAAGTTGTAAAGCTAAACTGTTGCACATCAATGCCACAATCAATATACTTGTTACATGTGTCTTTTTATAATTGCCAGCCTGGAATGCATTCAGAGGACTGTTCTACTGTGGGAAAGGCAATAGACCACCAATACTAAGACTGTGTGAATAATTGAGATTGATGCTTGCATTTAAACGAAGCTCCCTATAGCTGTGCGATTTACTACCATTTATATATTCTTTATGCTGTATTCTTCTTTGCAACAACATTACGGGTAATCGCATACGATAACATGGCCAATATACTATGCATCTCATATCGATCCGATAATCTAGAAATGACCCACTTTTCTATTGTCGGTATAATGAGTGAATACGATGCATAAATATAAAAAAAGTATTAATATATGACACTCTACACCCTTATTGTGAGCCTACTTCATCGTTGATACTTCTTGTTTATTATTTTGGATGTAATATGCACGCCTACGTCATGTATGATTGTTGACAAAAAATGGGTTACATCTTATTGTTGGAAATGCCAAAGGCGGCTGTCAGGCTCGTAATTTGATTTCATTCGAGCCTTCCTGTAAATCCTACTTAGCTGCAATTGAGGAGTCGGGTTGCAGTTATTGTGGTAAATTAGTTGGCATAAATTGATGAATATTTCAATAGCGAAATATAAGATGGAGCTAAAATTGTACATCAACTTATCCAATACGCAGAAGAACAAATTGACCTATTAGTTTTGTTTGATGTCAACTTTTACAAATTAAATAATATAACTTCTAGCCCATAATAAATCATGTATCGAGGAACTATCGCATTCCAAGAAATAAGTGAGATTTAAAGGGAGGTAGCGGACGGCTCTTAATGGCGTGATTGCTATCCTAGCTGCTTTGACATTTCACCTACCACCAATACAAGCTTGAGGAGATAAATGTAGAAATATCAATGCTTCCTTTCAATTACAGCAAGAGAAGTCAAGCATTACTGTCCTGCATATCTATTTCTATCAAATGTAATAGATATAATTTTGTTCAATACAGTAATAATTATTCTGTTCAGATTGCAGCTGCGATAACATATACTAACCATTGGATAGTTAATGGTATTATTAGGGATTAACGTCACTTTCACCAACGAATTGATATCTCAACGTGATAGATTAAGATGATTATGATGCTTAAACAGCTCCTCTTGGGTGCCAGCGCCCACTTGGAATAAACCCTTGCCCAAGACAGGATTGCGACGAAGGTCCAGCACAGTACCTCATGGCCAACGGCTTTGGCACACCCGCTTTCGGTGATGGGAGCGTGATTTATGTGTATATATATATATACATATATATACAGGCATGTTATATATATATATATATATATGTTATATTATATATATATATATATATATATATATATATATATATATATATATATATATATATATATATATATATATATATATATATATATATATATATATATATATATATATATATATATATATATATATATATATATGTGTGTGTGTCTGGGTGTGTTAATACATATATGTATATATACATGCCTACATATATATATACACATGTGTATATATATATAAATATATATGTATATATGACTATATATATATATATAATTTTATATATTTATATAATATATCTATATTTATCTATATATAAATATATATGTATAAACATATATATATATATATATATATATATCTATATATATATATATATATATATATATATATATATATATATATACAATCATATATACTTATATATATATAGTTGATGGGCAATAAAATGGCTTATCCTCCCTGAAATGTTCTTTATCGATAATATCACTGAGCAGCTCTTGAACGCGCTCCGCTGTACTGGTTATTACTCATGAGGTTGTGCCTATCGACGCTCTGGTCAGATGCATTGTCTATTCATCAGAGGTTCATATTTAACAATATATATATATATGTATATATATAAATATATACGTAAATACATATATATATATATATATATATATATATATATATATAAAATATATATGTATATACATATATATATTTATATATATAATATATATATATATATATATATGAACATATATATATATATATATATTTATGTTAATACATATATGTATATATACATGACTACATATATATATATATATATATATATACATGTGTGTATATATGTATATATAACAATTTATATATATATATATATATATATATATATATATATATATATATATATATATATATATATATATATATATATATATCTACATATAGTTGACCTACATACCCTGGAAACTGCGAGTGTTGTAGAAGCATCCTATGTATGCCCATTCAGTTTGGTTGAATTTCTTGATAAGAAGTTTTCCAACGAGTTGCAGTATCTTGGATGAGTGTCGTCCATTTTAGATTCTATATTCCCTTCGGAAAATTAATTTGAAGCATTGGGACATGCAGTACACAAGCAGCAAATAGCTTGTTTGGCTAAATATTAAGCATGTATTTTGCCGAGCGGATCGTTTTTTGCACAATAGTGCAGAGTTTTTGTATCCTTGTTTACATATTCTAAAGCCTGTATGGTAGCGCAATTAGAATACTGATTATTAAATTAGTCAATCGGACAGTTAAAGGGAACAGGCGCTGTTGCTTGCATTACTGGAATAATTTGGTTAATCTCGATATGTATCCCTAGTATTAACATTCGCTGGTAAGAGGTTTCTGATGTTAACAAATCTCATTCTGTACCATAATCTATGCATCTGGTACTGCTAGCTAGTCAGCCAATTTGCAGGGTGTTTTGCTAGATACATTTGAGTACACTGCATGTTTTCCTTGGCAAATATGCGTTATACAGTATTGCACATGTATTGATACAGAAGCGCATACAAAATACAGGAAATGGTGCCATTAAACACGCATGGAACACACCGTCCACTCATAACACTGAGTCGTAAAGAAGAGCTGAAAATATATATTCAATATGGCATGACAGCTGGCAACGCCTGAATAAGTAGCCGGCATGTTGTTAATACAACGCCAGCAGCGTAAAACCTGCCTTGGTTGAGTAACATAGAAGTTTTAATCCAAAACGATACGTTTTGTTGCAAAAAGAGATGAAAAGATATAAATCGTGGAAGATAAGAGCAGAATCAGCAGAAAACATGATTTGTCATATGGATTAGCTTTCTTGTAAGATCACTATTGCATTCGACGAGACGCATATAATCGACCATTTGGGAAGAGTAACGTCTATAAAATTGCAAATCTAGACCATCTCCAATGCATTGTGCAAAAACCGTGTGTTTGTGACCCCTAACTATATGGGTTATTGTAACCTAGCGAATATTGTGCACTGTAATTTTGCCATACGGACGCAGCGCAGCTACCCAATGACCAATAATCGGTAAAATGGTTTCCTCTATGGACAACGCCAATGTTTACAAACAGCATAAATGGACTTCTTGCATATTATTCATTGCAACTAGTGGTAGGTAGATGTTGGATTTAATCAGGGTGCAATGCTTGGTTGATTTTTTCAAGATGCAATGGTTGGTTTTTCATTTATGGCTTGTATAACAACAAAATTGCATCATGCATCATGTACGTATTGCCCACATGTCCAGCGTGTGAACACTTAGTAATTTTCTAATTTAGTTGCTACTAGAAAAATTGATTAGCCTGTGGCCATAGCTATTCACTGTATTGACATTACACCACTTGATATTTATAGGCGCAAATATGCTTTACAGCCCATTCACATGTTTTGAAATTCCGTTACTCAAATAGAGCACTATGAAATGGAAAGGACGATGCGCTTTTTCCATGATGCATCGTATATTTTCACATTCGACTGCACATGTATATTTGCATATAGATAAAAACGAAATGCCTCCGACGCCCTGAATTCCGTGTGTATCATCATTGAGCGGCCATGTACTTTACAAAAAGCTTGTAATATAATCCTTATTGGATAACTTTGCGCTGGCTGCTGCGATTGAATCACAATTACTTTTTGTCCTTGTTGTGCATAAGGTTAGTTTGTGATGATGGAGTTAAATTGAAGTAATCATGCACTACTGATCGAACCGGTCAAACAAGATGAGATCAAGGTAATGCATCAGTCTGCCCACACATATAACGGATATGACGCGACATGTCACTTTACATGCGCCAGCAATTATATCAACTGGCGTGGCTGTCCGGCCGCTCATGAAAAACATTCATTATAAGCTAAGTTACTATGTTGTTTCGTCTCTGATAATTTGAACGGCATCCGCTTTATATTCCTTCATGTGATTTGGAAGGAACAACTGCATTTACACGTTATATGTACAAGTATATCTCCAAACTCAGCGAATTCAACCGCTCCTCCATCCATTGCAATAGCAAAGAAGGAATTGCGCCTCTGTTGGACAATATTAACTTAACCAGCATTCTGAACAACACTCGCTTGCCTGGTTTCTTGTTATGATGTCCTCGTTATACCATTCATTATACTGGCGTACTTGCAATCATTCTGTACGGAATGGATCATTCATTGCGATGAACTGGATAAATCATGCCCGCGTACATATACGCTACAGAAGAAACAGTTGACATATAGTTTAAAGTCAGGGAAGGGGCGATGCATATGGTGTTATTCTCATCAGTTTTATATCATTGTCTTGTCGCACTGCCCGCAACTGATGAGTGATCGACATGCCTGGCATGAAAACCGTATTATCTAGCCATATAGGAAAGCACGTGACGAACACATACCATGTTTTTGCGATTTTGCCGCAACCTCCTTACTTAAATATCCACATTCAGGCGATTTCATTATGAATGTCGGTACTGATGACTGCAAAGATTTTTAAAGATGGTTCTCTAATTAGTATAAACACAGAATAATTATGTGATGCGTACAAGAATAATGCACATTTTCATCGACTAACTAGTTGTCGTGACGAGATTTGTTATCTCACAATAGCTATTGAACCCATTTTTTGCGTTTCATGAAGGTGTTATGCAATCCCATTATTGAATGTCGTATATAATATCTTTCTTTCGATATAACCTACTTCCTAGAATGACCAGATGCTTGGCACTTTTCTGTTTGATGCGGTGCCGTCTTGAAAGCTTGATTGAGCAATTCAATTTTGTGGCCATATTTATTTTGTTCGCAAACGTAAATTTGGTCTTGAGACGATACTATGACCTTCAATCATAAGTTTTATCCAATGCTCATTGTGATAGTTTCTTAACCTTATGACTCCTATAGAATGGATGGATTTAGTATAATTAAGAGACGATTTGACAGCCCACCATGCGAATTTGATTGCATTTATAAGGGACAAGCCGACCCTGTGAGCGGATGATCAATCATCTGTATTATGCCAGGGTGTCAAGTTTCCTGCCCGAAGGCTTAATAATAAACTGCGACCGTTAAATTGAGCGCTGCTCCGTGCAAAGCGTCATAACAAGCCGACGTCACATTATCTCTATTGCCTTACTGAAAACATTGAGCGATTCTCTGACAGCAGCATGGTGACAGTCGGACCAGTTCAAGCTTCTTCTCTCCATAATCATAATATACGTACCCAAAGGCGTGATATGATTGATGTTTACCGAAAACGCAAATACATTTACCAAGTTTCATGCTTAATTGTGGCAGTAAAGTTCGTCACGAAAGTACACCAGTTTCCTCATTTACCGCCCAGCCAAGACTAGAGAGGAAGTCAATGGGTCGACACGCATCGCTGGTTATCCTGTATGTTTTTAAGGGGTCAATTTGAATCTGATTAACTTCAATGGACCGCATAAAAGGGTTCGTTGATGACGCAGATCCCTTGAGATTAGCAACATTGGTCAAACATTATCACGGACAATTTGCTGTCTTTAATGCTTTGCCTTGACGTAATGGTCGATAATCCCCGGTGCATTTGGTAAAACATGTGTTTGCTCCCTTGAACTTACAATACTTTTACTGGCCTAATTCAGCTGCTACAGTGTGATGTATAATATGGGAAACAAACCAAGGTCATTTTTCCGCGAGCCTAGGTTTATATTTTGGTGACCAGTTATAATCCAGCCTCACAGCATTCCGATAAAAACAATATCATGATTCAATAGCAATGCTGATAACAAGGATATTTGCGTAAATTCGTATTTCACGGAAGCCATGTCTGATTTATAAACGGTACTAACGGACATGTCGATGCAGTGGTGCCACTGCCTGGTCTACCATCCAGTCCTATCGTTGTTAATTAATTGGTGCACAATGTAAATGGCAATGCTTCAAGACGGCATGTGAAACGCACGAACATTCCCAACGGAATGCACAGAGACCTGAACGGAAATATACCCAAGTATACAGCGTATTTTGAAATATAATATCATGATTAACGGTTTTCTAGAAATGGCACTTCCGCATACCGATTAGTTAACTGTCAAAGTTTACTATTTGCCAGTTAGCTATGATCAAATGAATTGACGCAGTATTAATAATCCTCAAGAAGACGAAAATTGGTCAATGATTGATTGAGATCAGTTGTAAAATGATCATGTCGCCTTGTCTGGTTTGTTTTCTGCTGATGGGCATGATAATCGCTAAATTGTATATTAGCATAATTGATAATTCGTCTTGAGTTATCAAAATAAATGCTTAGCCTCTTGTTTGCGCGCAACATGGGGCGTTTCAGTATTTGGTTGTTCTATTAACCGCCCTGTATTGCAGAATAGGGTAGTTGGAATATTAATGAGTGGCAATGTCGTTCAGCTTAAATTTGTCAATGATTAAACTCTTACACAGGTGTACCAATGTGGCAAAACATGCTAAATTATGTCTTATATGCATCTTGAATAAATACTTTAGAATTTTCCACTTCATTGCATGGCTATGCCACCGCAATAGTGACTTTCCTGAGTATCACTGCTGCCCAATAACACTGCTTAACCCTTCAGTGAAGAACATAGAAAACCAATGTTTGAATGGAAATCAGTATGCATGAAAATGATGAAAAATTGTTATTTGCCATTCAAAGTTTTTTTGTACTTACAAAAAGCATGCTACGGAGGAATGATAAAGCCTTATAGAAACTAATGGCGGAACTTAAGCGAGAACGACACGGTTTGTACATCAATGTGTGACGTCCATACAATATTGTACACGAATATTAGCAATTTTGTCGGCCATGTCGAGATTAACGTTACTCGACCGTATCTCTATTGTAAAGCCTTTGTAGCAACTAATGGCGGAACGTAAGCGATAACGACGCCATTTGTACATCAATGTGTGACGTTCATACAATATTGTACGCGAATATTAGCAATTTCGTCGGCCATGTCGAGATTAACGTTACTCGACTGCATCTCTATTGTAAGATCTGACGTAGGTTTGAATATATGTACGCCTGTACTGCACCATCTGTTTGGTTTTTAGGGAAGAACGGACGTGTGGCTCATTGTTTTATGAAATTATAGTGGTACATATCGATACCTCTTCTTTATCTATCACATTTACTAACAATATCCATACTTTAAGGTGAAACAGAGCCCTTTATCGTCCACAATTATTGAAGCTTGCTCACCATGTTTTTTTAATATAATTGCAGCTTGTAGCATGTAACATACACATTTTTTTCATACTATTTGTATCTTTAGCAGCCTTAAACATTGCATAATGATATGTGTCAAACCAACATTGGAACTGAATCAATTACTGTATATTGGATAGTCCCCTAAAATTATGCGTTGGTCGTCATTGTTTTACTCAGGGCCAATGACCACCGAATTCTCTATATTATCATCCTTATTTGTGCGAATGTGAATAAATAAGCTTTCGCATAACCCTATTAGAAACAATTTCCTTAAGTATTTTGAAGGGGATACAGCTGTTTGTAATAATTGCACAAATATTTACTTATACAGAATGTTGTGTTGAATAGTAGTTCTAGATTTTCTTTCCTCGAGTTCCTCTTACTTTGCATGAATATAGTGTCAATACACGTAGCATTTGCAATATATAGATACAAATGCCTTTATCAGCGTTAGGCATGGAAAGATGAAACCAATCTTCAAGCAATATTTGTTACGAACATCATATATAACATCACTTGAGTTGGGTATAAAGCAATATCAAAATAAAATGATTATCCGTACTCCTATCACACATCAAAACGCTACAGCACACTGTCGTTGAGCTGCTCTATATATTGAGAGGCAGCACTTGATTTGCTCGAGTGAGCAAAATTATATTTATGGGTGCAAATATGAGCTCCATTATAGAGAAGCGAGGGTATTGCAACCATTTAAAGATGTCAAACGACACGTAACCGACCACACAAATATAAACATTAAAACTACAAATTATGCCCTGTTGTGGCCATATCCTTAGAAATACTTTTTGTTCAGAGCAATCTCATATATTATTAGAGATAACCCGGCTGGAACATGAAATTAATGCAGTCTGTGTTACAGTTATGGAACTTCTTCTGAGTGATTAATTACAGTTACGTAGGCAAACCGTCACATATGTTGATGACGGAATACATACGAGTTGATTAATAAATCTCAAGAGTGATATGTATCCTGCGTTTTGCAGCGGAATGGACATAAAGTTTTACTCCTTGCATTCGGTTATTCGTCTCACCTTAAACCACGCCAATGATTCTGCAAGAAAGGATTCTGTTGGCCGAGACATACTCCTGTTCTCTTAGTCAAAGTTAGGCTCAAATCGAGGCTAGTATTTGATTGAGGTACCTCACAATACTTGGCAGGCTTAATCATTTTAGTGTCAGTTAAGACTAGCGGATTGTGGAAGTACTTTGTTGCCAATAACATTGAGTACATGTGTATATAAAAGGTAAAAATATTCCCAAAACGTTGCTTGATCGGCATAGACAGGAGCTACGTCAGTCACCCGAAAAGTACGCTGATCGCTTTATTGGGTCGATCCAGTTGGTCATGCATAACAGTGGTTTTGCTATTGATGCATTGTTGACTTTATCACTGGATTTGGTACGTTGACTTGCGTCCAGGATCATTTGACCCTTTTTCCAGTTATGATCTGGAGTGCTTCAGGATACTAACATTAGTCCCTAGATTAACTGCATCTGCTATATGACCTAACCAGTCGTGATGTTGGAAACCGCCGTATATTGATATTGAATGCGTTTGTGCAAACATAATGCATTGTAGACCATAACATGCGATATAATTGCTGGAGATCATGAAATACTTTCAGTGAACATCTGCCACTGATGACACCATATACCTGGTTATCGAAAAAGATGAGGTACTTAGTGTCGCCCAGTGTGCAAACGATATCTTCCATAACATTCATCATTTATATCGTAGCTCATACGGCTCAAACGATGGGTCTACTGAACATTACTAAAAGGCATGTGGCAATGTTCACTCAGCTCAATATTGCAAATATAACACTACAGCTATTCAAGAGACAATGCTAATCACTATGAAGTCGCATAAATGCGCTACAATTTAACTATTCTATCTTGGATGTCCAAAGACTGTTTTGCAGCGAGTCTGGATTAAAGAGCAATATTGATCGATATATATTGGCGCTGAACATATTTTGGGATAGTATATGAGGGAATGTCTTAATAATGATAACGGATTGGTGGTAAATGTGTTTTTATGGTGCATTGTACCGCTGCAATTTTATGTAGCAAGGCATATGTTGTAGTCAGGGGCCGTATTCACCAACCGACTTAAGTCTAAGTTTTGTCTAAAAACGCTGAGCCGTGACTTAGCGGTATTCACCAACAAACTTAAGTTTAAGTTTTGACTCAAAACGTGCTCAAAGCTGAGACACCTTCGACGGTGACTTAAGTTTTTAATAATGACTTAAATATGGCCGACACAGTTAACATCAACATTCCGCGGCTGTTTTGTTCGTGATTTTAAGAGTTAATATTTGACTATAGCTCATAATTAAGTTAAATGAGAAATAAATCGACAAGCTTTTCCATTTACACGTTAAATTTTAGCAATGTTTATACAACTGGCCGGATGAGACTACAATCGGTCTGCGAAGCGAGATATTTCGCTCGCGACCATATTTTGCCATACACTGCCAAGATGACAGCGAACACATGTCCTCGGGTCGATGATGTTTACGTGGCATTTGTGTCACATGCAAAGTATAACGTCTGCTAAATATCAACGGAAAATAGTCAGTCATTCATTCAGAAGATGGCGATACTGTTTTGTATTAAAAAGCTTCGCCCGTTACAACGAGAAAATCTCATTATGATGATTTATAACCCGGCCATCATAAAGTATCGAGGCCGAGAGGCAATATGTCAAATGTCAGCTGCATTGAAATGTAAGTCATACATTGTATCGACAAATTATATTTAATCTCTCTCTACATTGCGTTTACATTGGATAGATTTTGACAGTAGTCTATCGGTGAGAACTGAAATACTTCATCCATATTGAATATATAAAGTTCCGAACAAAATTGACCAATAACCCAGAGTTCAATCATATATTTAGTTATAATCTTTACAAGATCTTTGGTTCAATATTAAATGGAGAGGTTGGTTTAGGTATCAATTTCCAATTACCAAAGAAGGTATTTATGACAGGAGGACACATTACCAAGACTCTTAAACACTTATGATATATATTGAACACAGTTAGAAAAATGGAATTGCAGGTGGAATAGACAGTAAGTAAATGACAAAGTTAATTTGATGTGGTAATGGTATGTTTTTATTCCATTCTACCTATGTTCAGACACTGTTAAAAACATACTTATAAATATCATTTTTCTCATACATCCTGTTGTTGATCTAGGTGCCAGTGCCAACAATTATATATCACAAGAAGCAAGCACTTCTACAAGTGAGTTATAATATTCTTATAGTATATGAAAACAAATCCTAATCATAATTTCTTAAGCAATATTGTAAATACATTATATCAACAAATTTTGTGTTTTAAGATAGATGTGAACTTGTTATTTCCTTTTGGATACAAATTTTGAAAATAAAAACAATGGTTGCAAAATTAAAAATTCATTTGGGCAATGCGATCCCTGGCCAATCTGGCTGCTTGGTTGGCTGGTTGGTAATTAACATCTACATCTACAGCAATCACATCATTTACATCATTCATTTCCTCATACAATTGGCAAATATTGTCATTGTCATCAGAGGCTATGTTGTGGAGAATTGCACAACATACCACAACACGACACGCTTTGGCTGGGGAGACTCTAAGCCCACTATGCAGACAAGCAAATCTTCTTTTGAGAATTCCAATTGTCTGTTCTACTTTAACCCTTGTCTGTGTGAGTGCAGTATTGTAATTTGTCTGTGTTGGTGTATTTGGGTGGCTGTATGTTGTCATAAGATATGTCTGTAGTGCATATCCGGAGTCCCCAAGAAGTAGGCCCTGGTGAAACCCTGCAACAAAACAAATAATTGTGACATGTTATAGAAAGATCAATCATTGATGATGGTCAATAACAAAATCTTACCTCTGCGGAACTCATCTGCAATTGCAGAATCCCTAAAGATTCTTGAGTCGTGGACGCTTCCAGGCCACTTTGCTACCACGTTTGTGATGGTGTTCTTATCATCACAAACAATCTATGTAGAGAAATAAACTTTTGTTAAATGGGGTGATAAATGGGCAATAGAGACTTGCGCAGCTATAAATTTATGGCAAATTATTTGCCATTGAATAACACACCTGAACATTGATGCTGTGGTATCCTTTCCTACAGATGTAGTCTTCCTCACGATCTGTTGGTGCCTGAATTCGTACTTGAGTACCATCAATGATACCGAGGATTGATGGAAATCCTGCACAGTGGTACACATTTAAAAATTTACCAATTACCAAACATTCATGTTAAAACATTATTATCGGACAGCACAAATCGTCATCTACATCATTCATTATACAATTCATCAACGTTATGACTCAATTCAACGCAATGATAATAACAATGAACAGTATATTCACAGAAATATGGCGGGGGCTGTCTCCGTAGTTTCCTTACCAGCGATTGAGAAAAAGCCAGCCTTGACTCTTTGAGCCCTTCTACCCGATGGGAATCTTATATATCGCTCCTTCAGGGTAAGTATGGCTCGTAATACGTCATCGACAACACGGCTCACCGTTGGTTGAGAAACAGAAATGATATCCCCCACGACCAACTGAAAAGTCCCTGTCGCAAGAAATCGCAGAGTTAGGGCTAACTTCAAAACCACGGGAAGGGGGTTGTTTCTCTTGGAATCATGCTCCAATTGGGGCGTAGTAAGATTATTCAGCAATAAAAACGATTGCTTCCTTAAGCGGAATCTTTCCTGTAATTCTTCTTCCGAGAAAATCTCCAATGGATTTTGGCGATCCCGGAGTACCCTCTCCTGACGTAAGAGTCGCGCTATTAGGCGGCGATGTCGTCTGCGATCCGCCATGACTGTGTACGTCATAATGTCTGGTAACCTTATGACGACCGCTTATAAATGACTGTATGACGAGTTGACTATTTTCCTAAGATAATATAGTTATTACATTGATGTTACATTTGTGGTACTGTTTTCTGCCCATGGAGGTTATCAATCCTGGCAAGTCTTGAAAATCTAATTGGAAACACTGGTATTGGAGAATATTGAACAGACCATTGGTATTCTTAAGAGAAGATTTGAATGTCTTCTTAGTAGGTTAAGGGTCTCCCCAGCCAAAGTGTGTCTTGTTGTTGTGTTGTGCAGTCCTCCATAACATTGCTTCTGATGACAATGACAATGTGATTGCTGTAGATGTAGATGTTAACCACCCACCAGCCAACCAAGCAGCAAGATTGGCCAGGGATCGTATTGCACAAACAAATTTTGAATTTTGCAACCATTTTTTAATTTTTAACATTTGTATACAAAAGAAAATGACAAACAATCTTTTTCCAGAAGAGTGATTTAAAGAATTGAACTCAAAACACGACACCACAATTCATACTTTTTCATTTGAAGTTCAAGGGCTTTAGTTGCCATTTCATCTTTTGTTATCTGCACCTCAAGGGATTTTTTTTTCTAGGTGGAGAATATCAGTCCTGAGGTTTGTTTTGATCCGTTTCAACCTCGGTTGATCAATGCCCATGGCTGTTACACATCAATATGCCAAACTGTTGTTATTGAGTCTTCATGGTTGTGGTAATTTGATATGAGTATTCTACATATATAGCTTACACATTGCAGCTTTGGTCTTGGGTGTCTTCTTACTCTTAGTAAGTTCACAATTATCTTAAAACACATGATATAATGTATTTACATGTTACTTCACTGTTGTATATTGAAAGCACCATTGCTAATGAAAGTATGACTTATGAAAGTTATCATTATCATCATATGATGGCAGGATTTGTTTTCATATACAATAAGAATATTATAACCCACATGTAGAGGTGCTTGCTTGTTCTGGTAAAGAATTGTCAGCACTGGCACCTTGATCAACAACAGGATGTATGAGCAAAATAATATATATAAATATGTTTTTAACAGTGTCTGAACATAGGTAGAATTGAATAAAAACATACCATTACTACATCAAATTAACATTGTCATTTACTTACTGTCTATTCCACCAGCGATTCCATTGAGGGAGGGAGCCCCTTCATACATTCTGAGGAAAACTGCCTCAGCTTCATCAGCCTTTTTTGGCTCCTTCCCTCCTCCAGTTGAAGGATGCTTCATTGCATCTCTTTTTGCTTTGGCTATTTCAAACATATATGTTGAATACCAATGATATAGATACTACCATTTAAATGTCACTCTGAATACAATAAGATAAAACATGGGACATCCTATATACCTCGTTGTTTAATATTACGGTATTTTTTCTGGCACTCTTCCATAGTCCGTGAATTGCCTCCAACACTGACAAAATGGATAGGACAGAAATCAAACAAAAATTAGTATGCTACTATGAGTTTAATATGAAAAACATCGACTATACTGAGTTAAATTCCCTTCTGTCAGTTTCGGAAATAAATCTGATAATGATTAAAATTTAATGCATAATCAAATTCAAAGAAAGTTCTACAGTCACATCCACCAGGGGTAATATATTTAAGATGAAAGTTTGCCATCAATGATTTTTTTCACACAGGGAATAGTCGTGTCTAGCATTAATTTTTTATTAAAGGCTCACCTATTAACCACATTGACAACGGCCAACCAGGCCTCATTTTTGGACTGTTTTGTGACGGCACCTTCAAAACCCTGCTTCCCAAATTTCCCCTCTATAACCCCAATTCTATCTTCAACCTCCTCCATCAACCTTGTTTCTTCGAACCCCGCCCAGTTCACGTTTCTTTTCCTTACTTCACAAGAATTCATTATTGACAGCAATACTCTTACAGACTCTGATTAAACTGAACCACCCAGTAGCAGACGACTAATGATTACAAGGAAGCCTAGAGGGGGCGGGGCAGTAGACAGGTAGACGATGAGTCAGATTCCGAAAGAAGAGCTAGACTACTCAAATCTCGCCAGAGCGATCTGAATATAATTTAATACAACAAACATATAACGATAATCTAAAAGGTTTAACAATAAAATTAGCTTAGCAAATTGACTTATCTTTGATGATATTGTAGTATCGGTTTGTTTTCCGTTGATTATCGTCCATCGCCAAGACGAACAACAAAGAACATCGTCAAACTCGAATTCTATTTGCGTTTACATGTAATAATCCTTTATAACCATCCATGCACACAAACGGGCTGATGTAAATCTCCTTATCTAAACTGTCGAGTTGTATTAGACATCCAAGACCATCATTTGTTTACAAACCCGTGCAAAATGTTTGTACCACGGCGCACTGCGAGAGGCGAGGTTTTGATTCTAGCAGACAGCCAAAACGTTGCGCGCGTCTCAACTAAGTCCGGACTCAACGGCGTTGGTGATTACCAACTTAGCGACGGCTCAGCTGAGTCATCATAACGGCGACTCAGCGTTGAGTTGTGACTTAAGCTCAGTGTGGTTGGTGAATACGGGCCCAGGTTATGTATCGTTGGTCTCAGCAACCCAAACTAAAGCTACAGCTGAGGCTTGTCGATCCAATCATTCGCAATCACAAATCTCAATGGTGCGATAGAAAATAATTGATGTTTGTCATATCATGCAACGCATAATGGCACTTGCCCGCATGTCATATAATTGTCGAAGCTATTTCATCTTAACATATAATGGCATACATTTCATCCCGTATCTCAGAAGGGATATTGGCGGCAGGCAGTGGTACAATCGTTATATTATTATTTCAGCTAATGAATGCTCAAAATCGCTTTTCATCAACCACGGGCAAGGTCTCCTATCTTCGGCCACCGTTTTGACAATTAATAACGTCTTTGCCACCAAATCCGAGTCAAATTATAAATTGTGACATCACCCGGAATGGAAGGCAGTCCTTGACCAATTAGGTTGTCAATTTAATTGTTTGTCATTAATGGTTCCATAGACTTTAAAAACGTTATCTATTGCACCAGCGTGCACATTGATGCATCACTTAATCTGCCGCATGATCATGTATCAAATGAAACAAAGTACAAATCTGCGTGGCCAGATGCAGTTCAATGAAACATTTGCGAAGGAAATACAAATGAAGCGGCTCGTGCTGCTTTTCCGTAGCCGAGTACGCCCTCAACTGTGTCCCTATTGTGACATCCTGCATTTATCTACAGCATTATAAATGCGTTTGAAGATTTCCTTGAATCGGCTGAATATAGTTTTATAGTTCTTCAACTACCAAGTCATGCATCTCAGTTAATGCAAAATGATGCATCAACAAGTTGATGAACGTCACTGGTACTTACCTCAATGGCAAACGATCCCATATATGAATATGTCGGCACAGTCAGTGTGACGTTACGCGCCATGTACCTTCATTGAACTTGGCCTAAGTGTTTTGAGTAAATGCAATGCAGAAAAACATTGCCTATACCCGATCTCTGTATAAACGATGAGCCATCAATTTAGTCGTTTCAAACCCTACCATATTTTATCATAAGACTCAGGACTGATCGCTTTATACAAGATAAACGATAGATAATGTCTTTTAACAACTATAAATTTATTTATTACATAATTGCAGCAGTCGATTCAGCGAACTTTGCTCAATGTTCATTGCCATTAAAATAACGCATTTTCGTCTGCGCACCCAATCAGAAATGAATAATCATATTTAGGGTGTATAAAGAACATTACTCTCAGTAAAAACAAAATGCTGCATGTGTCAACGTAATATGTAACGCATTATATTTGCATTAGCCTAATTGATCAATAAACAATCAGTGTGTGGGGTTAAGATTTCATTATCATTCACATGCTAGTTATGCAAGATATGAATGTTCGAATGCTCTATTCGGGAAATATGCCCCTTAACAGCCAGGAGTGACGGTCGTTTTTGCTTTATCTGATGCTTCACTTTCGATTACTTAGCTATCAAAGCAAATATTATATGAGATGGAGTAAACACATGATATATCAAATCGTTTGAGGGTCAATGAGATCATCACATCAAAGCAATATACAAATGACGGGAAATTGTTTAATCAACAATAGCTGTCTCGCGGGGTCTGCGTCATTAACGTCACCCACATATGCAGTGCTTTGATGTCAACCATATTAAAGTACTATGACGTGCGATATACTGGATAATACACGAATTATTAATTCAAAGCTACAGGTCACGTTAGAAAATGAATTAGGAAAGCCCATGGCGACTTAACAAAAGCTGATGATATAAACGCTAGATTGGCGTTTGTCCGCTCACAGGACTAGTGTTTTTTGCAATTTTACAAGTTAGTCTGCTCTTATGAGTCGTAGTTTAAATCAGACAGATTGTATATATGTTTGTAGAGTGTTTATGTACATATTGCACCGGTGGGTAGCCAATCAGAACTCTGCATTCGTATAAAGCCGCTTTGGCGGGTTATTGCAAGGCACACTAGACAAAACATTATCCAGCACCAAAATAATGTCAATATAGGGTTGTGTACAACGCATGTCACGCAGAAATATCCTTAATAATAAATTTCGTACGTAAAAATATATGTAAAGTTGAATGCATATCTGCATCACATATGCTGTAGAGTAATGCATATCAATCGCGCGACTAAAGCGATACAAGTTCATGGTACCTTGCATGAAAGAATTCGGAAATGACACAGTTATGTCGATAGATGTAAGATACATCTATAGCAAAAATACTTATGTTGAAACTCGTTTAACGGCCAATTGCAAGCTATGTTCTGTTAATGTCCCCCCCACATCCCAATTTTTTTTCATCATTACCACTTTTTCAAATCTTAGACAGCTTAAATGATTCGAATCAATGCCAATATATTTGATCACGTGTCTATCTCCAATTGCCTGCCTGGAATGTATACGGAGGACTGTTCTACTGTAGGCCACGGAAATAGACCTCAGAGACTAAGGCTATGGGATAAATTGACATTTATTGATAGGAGGTTCCCTAAAACAAATTATAAATCATTTTATACTTTTTTCTACGTTGCAAGAACATTCTGAGTAATCGCATCCACTATAATCGTTATAATATTAAGTGTGTAAGCTTATCGGGAAGTGACCAACGTTATTATTGTCGATATCAACATAACAAGTGAATGTAATGTGCAAAAACCAATATATAAATAAATGACACTCTACACCCGTTTTGTGAACCTACTTCATCCTTCATACTTCTCTTGCATTAGGTGTGATTTGATATGAACATTACATTATGTTTGTTGACCAAATGTGGGTTAGATCTTATAGTAATATCTTTGAAATGCCAAGGTCGGCTGAAAGGCGCGTAATGCAATTCCATACAAGCCTTCCCGTAAATGCAAAGTAGATGCAAATTAGGCGTCCGTTTGCAAATATTGTGATACACGTGATTGCACAGTTAAAGGAATAACTGAACATTCCAACAGTGAAGTGACGATTTAATGTAGTTCAATGCTCACTATTGCACATCGAATAATATGATTTCTAGACGACAATTAGTAATTTATCGAGTAACTTTCGCATTTATAGAGAAAAGTGAACTTTGAATGTAGGTAGCGTGATTGTGTAATAAAATATGCAGATTATGATTCATCCCTTGTCCCAGTCATATAAAATGTAAACATAAAATAGTAACCATTTATTTAAGACATGCAAATATGCGACTGCAGATGTCTGTGCTATATTGGAAACGCGGGAAAGTAAATTAAGGGGAACATTTAATGGGTCAAACATCAGAATCCTACTTTGAAGGATATCTGCTGATGGCTTTTCGACAACCAAGTAAAACCAGCTGCTGCAGGCAGTAGCACATCACATCTGCTATAGCCATCAATCCAACACTATTAAAAGCTTGAGGAGAAAAATGGAGAAATACCAATGGATACTCTTAATTATGACCGATGAAGTCCTGCATGCCTGGCCTGCATATCTTATATCCCTCAAAGTTAATATTATTCCGTATGGATACAAACACACACACACACACACAAACACACACACACACACACAAAACACACACACACAAACACACACACACACAAACAAACACACAAACACACACAAACACACAAACAAACATACACATACAAACACACACAAACACAAAAACACACACACATACACAAACACACATATATATAAAGATATTTATATACAAGAATGTATATATATATATGCATGTACATATATATACATATATATATACATATATATATATTTATATCCATATATGTATATATATGCATATATATATGTAAATTTATATATATGTAAAATATATATATACATATAAATATATTTGTAATTATATATATGTATATGTATATATATATACCTATATATATTTATATATATATAAATATATATAAATATACATGTATATATATATATGTATATATATATGTATATATATATATATAGATATATATATATATATATATATATATATATATATATATATATATATATATATATATATATATATATATATATATATATATACACGTGATAGCAGTTCCATGTCTCGAACTATCTAACCCTTTAAAGTATATGCCAACACATTTAGATCTAATTGTATATATACATATATATATATAATATATATATATATATTTAGTACAAATTGATATATATATATATACAAATAAGTATATATGTATATATATACATATATAAATATGTAAATATAGATATATATATTTATACATATGTATGTATATATGTATATATATGTATTTATATATATATAAATATATGTATTCATCTATATACATACACACATATATATATATATATATATATATATATGCAATTGCAACCATTTTGCAACAGTATCGACAAAACCGACTATTTTGGGTCATTCTATTATTTCGCTCATATTATGTGACATTGCGCATGCAACACCTTATACATCTGTCTTGAACAGCTTTCAGTAACTATCATCATTTAAAACTTATTTTAAAAGATTATAAAAACCGTAGGCCAAAGCAGTTGAACCTATATAGATAGTTTTGTCATGCAAAAAAAACAACCATTTTGGCCCTTTTATAAATATATATGCTAACAGTTGCAACCATTTTGGACAGTATCGACAGAACCGACCATTTTTGGTCATTCCATTATTTCGCTTTTTGGAGCTCAAATTATGTGAAATCGCGGATGCAAAACCTTATACATTTGTCTTTAACAGCTTTCAGTAACTATCATGATTTCAAACTTATTTTAGAAGATTATAAAAAACTAAAGCCAAAAGGGTTGTACCAAAGAAGATAGTTTTGTCATGCAAAAATCAACCATTTTGGACCTTTCATAAAACCAACCATTTTGGCCATTCTATATAACCAACCATTTTGGCGATTCAATATCTTCAACCATTTGTTTCTTTTAACCGACCATATTGGTCATTATTGGTAACAAATGAGCCGGCCATCCCTTTTTGCCTTCCGATATTGCCAACCATTATTATCCCAACCAACCTACCACTGACAGACCATCGTTTATACAGTATTGGGTTACAAAGCTTTCACAAAGTATTGCGCGTTTTAAGGTCTTTCGGTAACCGTAAGAAACTTTTTTCGATTTCTCATTGTTTATACATAATTCGAACTGTACATTCACAATATTCAACGAGCCATGAAGAAAATAGTGAAGCGCGATTCCACGATGTCTTGCTCCGAAAAGTTCCGAACCTTGCCTAGCGGCGGGTGTACCGGGGAAACGGAGAAAATATATATTAAAGTCACCTTTTTTAAGGAAGAGAGCTCTTCAACGTACCCGTTATTAATTAGAATACAATTTATACTTAGGAACTGTTTTTACAAGAATCAGTGATACTTAACATTCTGAAGATTGATGTCTCAAATGTTGCAGCATGGACGATTCCAAGTAAAAAATGCACATACGTTATATATTGTAACGTATTTATTCTCTGATTCATGGATAATCAAATTGCCAACCATACAACATATCACACGAATCCCTCCCTTGTTATTAAGTGAAGGAAGCAAAAACTAATCCACTCTCATGTGGCAGAAACTTAATGCACATTTGAATATTAACTAAAAGAATATTGGTAAAAACACATTGTACGCCTGATCTTATCAATATGCACTTAAACTGCAATTATATAACCAATAACAAACAGCCCACCTATCAATAATTAACGTAACGTTCCTTCATTGACCACTGATGGCAACTTTAACATTCTCTTTCTGGGTACTGAGATCACAGGCATTGACTAGTGACCACCAGGAAGGTTGCTATAGAGCCGTGCATTGATAAATATACTAGAATTCAATGCTCGGATGCTCCCCTTGGTTTGGCATGGGGCATCTCCCATGGTCACTTAACCACTGATTAAATGGTGTCTCATCCACATAAACCAGCTCTCTTCACCCTAAACCTGAGGTCACACTTACTATCGGGCACATCTGAAAAAATTAGTATATAGTGAGGATGAGGACATGCACATCTGATGTTCATCTGGAGTTGATTCTGTGATAAAGCATTCATTTTATGTCATTCTGATGGTTTTAACAACAATAACATATAAACATAACTTGCCTTTTTAAGCCCCAGTGATTGATATTTCTTAACGGGATATGATACACAAGTAAAGCCGAAACATTTGTATAACATTGTATTCATTGACACACCAGTGCTAAACAGTAACCCCCAAATCAACTTGTCTGACAACAATAGTCCATCACCAAGTAGTTATGCAAATAGTTTTAGCATTTAAGCCTAATAATTTCAGTTTTTAAGAATGATTCACCCAAACACCCATGAGCTATTAATAACCTAGCTACATTTTTTTCAAGGAACAAGAAATTTTAATTTGCTTTTATTAAACAAGTCAGAGGTCAAAAGCCATAAAGCTACAAGTTAAAGTTTGCAAGGAGATATGGACATGATAAAACCCATTTTTCACTTGACCAGTATAATTGATAACAATCTTAACATTTTGGCTGAGGTCAAGGACCATACAGATCTGATTTCAAAGAGATACTGACATGAGAAGGCCCTTTGTAGGATTTGAGATCACTAGCTTGATTTATAACAAAATGTGACTTCAAAACTATCAATATCCCATTTGGTTTATAGGCACAGGAGATTATTTAATAATTATCCAGGGGTCGAAGGTTGTCCAGGAAGATTTGATCAAAGCGGAGTTGCTAGCTTGCATTATAAGAAAATGTGCCATCAAGAATTATTCCCCATTGAGTAAATCACTCAATATAAAAAAAATAGTGGTTCATGTTTAATTTGAGACTGGTATTCCCTATTTGGTTGACATAGCTAATGAGATTATTTTTCAATAATAAGGTCACAAAGAGCTGATATTTTGTAAGTGACAATCAATATAACAGTGGCTTGCATTATAAAAAAAATGTGACACCAAAAGTTTACAAGCAGACAGATTGACAGGGAAGCGCTGTGCTGAAGAGCATTAATGGTTACTGCGTAATGGTCCCCCAAATTAAGCTTAAAAGTGACATGCAACAGGTCCAGGATGGCAACCTATCAAAGTGACCATCCAAGTCATGCATAACCAGTCTGTTTGATACATCTTGGGAACTGCACTGTCCTAACAAGGCCTCATGTGTGATTTGGGGTTTCAAATAGGGGTAATACCACTTTCAAAACCAGACCAGATGCACCGATTTTTAGACTAACTGACAGATGACCATGACATTGATAGCCTATATCTGATAGATTCAAATGAGGTGATTGTTCTTTTAAAGAATTGTTTGGATTACAAACATTGAACATTTGGCAACAATTTTAATACCAATATTGATGTAAAGATACTCTGACAAAAGAGGCTTTTTTTGGCTAGCCACTGTTTAACTTGGTTGTCAACTCAAACCAGCACAGTTTGTTCTGGATAGTTTCTATGGAAATCTAAAGGATCACTTTTCTGACTAATTGATGGCAAAAGTGTGACACTGTCCATGACAGAACTATCATATAACACATAATAAAACTTGTAGGAATGTAATAAAGAACTCATGTTTCAGGGAATTGGAATGATATATAATATAAGCAGATCATGCATATCCCCCCAAACCCCACCCACCGCACTACCACCAGGATTATTGTATGATGGAATTTGATACTAGCCATCCTAGTGGCTAGAGTCATAGTCCACACACAATATTGTAACTTACAGGGTATGAAGTCGGAAGACGATTGGGATCGATGATGCCGGGTCCCCTAACTTACTCAACAAGACAATTGGAGCGTCTTGGGGTACTGTAATACCGGGGCGCATGTCCACTATCAATATCAGCAGATACCACAAACCAAAATACCAGGCTGACAAAGGGCGAAAAGGCATTGTTTACATCTGACAGATGGTGCAAAAACCGTTCGCTGAAATGGCCAATACGGTTAAATATACGTTCGAAAATGCAATGTTTAAAGAAAATCAATGGTAATCGGTAGCTCTGTCCAACCAAGCTGCAGACACCTGGTAACATTAACGTGGTATCTGGGTATTGCTGGTCGTTGGAGTAGTGATCGGTAAGTGAGCCCACGTCTGGAACAGCCCAGTGAAGCTCGCTAATCACTGTAAACTACGGGTATTTCATAATTTGTCGTACATGAAATTTCTTCCCGCAACAATAACGTTCATTGTCACATGAATGATATTCAATATATAAACGTGGATTCATATTGACCAAATAATAATCAAATGGAAACAGAGCATGTAAAATTGTCATGGCTGACCGATCGCCTTTGTTTATATTAGCTCGTGTACCGGAAATTACACGCGGTATGTAAAGCTGGAATTGTTAAAACCCCAAAAATATACCTTCAGCTTGAGCCCGTGGTTCCATTCTTTGGGACAATAGGATTTTACGACATGAGCAAACTGATAACACAAAACAATCCTTGTTAAAAATAGTCCGTTGATACGATATGATTTCAATTATTACGTGAAACTTTACACATCACAGATCGAGAAAACCGGTATCTCATTTCAGTGAGATTCTCGCATTCCCAGCTTAAGTACTGCATTTGTTCGTATTTATCTGAATAGAACATTATCAGACGGATATATATTGAGAAAAAACACCTAAAATGAGTTGACAAAGACTTACAACCCCCGATTTCCCAGTAAAATCGCCAATTTTTGGTATATCCGTCCGTAAAGATATTTAAGCGTGTATATTCTTATATACTATATATATATATTCATTCATATATATGTATATATATATGAAGATATATATAACATATATTGTTCATATACGCTTTAAATCCTGGTATATACTTTTGGTACTCTAAAGGTCGTCCACAATATATGCGATTATCAAAATTCCTACCATTCGTGCCCATATATATTTGCGTATATATTGCGGAATACAGATATTCGGAAATAATTTTCCGTCATTATAGATTAGAATAATAACTTTGGTGTTGAGCGTATGATAATAATGAGCCGTTGGCAGCGTTTTTGCGAACTTTTTCAAAGTTGTAAATAGACGAATAATGAGAAAAATACAGTTTTTCGGTGTAAAAATTTAAGAATATTCCAGATTTTTAAAAACTTAGAATTAACATATTTAACGCTCATGATTAAACATTATTTTGACCATTTGGGCCAAGTATATATCGTTGTGAGGAAGATATTGAGGTTTTCAAGTAATGACAACGAATGGTTAGTTTTTAAAATTTAATGTCGCCTTAATATTAACAATTCAAAGAAATTCTTCTAAAAGATTATATTTGTATATTTGTACGTTATTATGACAGGACTATCATATTGAAATGGTCAAACATAAATATTTGTTAAAATATTTTGAACGAAAAGTGCATTCACTTTATGTGGACATTGTGGTATATCCTTTGGTGGACCAAAGTCTACGAAAGGTTGGCAGTTTGTCCACTAAAGGTCGCGTTCGTGCTAATGCTATATATATATATATATATATATATATATATATATATAGAGATATATATATATATATAGATATATATATATATATATATATATAGATATATAGAGAGATAGATATATAGATATAGATATTATATATATATAGATATCTATATATATATCTATCTATATATATATATATATAGATCTCTCTATATATATATATAGAGATATATATATCTCTCTCTCTATCTCTATATATCTCTATATATATCTCTATATCTATCTCTATATCTCTATATATATATCTCTATATATATATATATCTCTCTATATCTCTATATATATATATCTCTACATCTATAACAGCTTGTTTTTCTGTATTATCCGAAATATCATTATCCCAACTTCTGGTTTATTATTTAGAATTACTTCCTAATGAATATATTATATCCGCCTTACATTCGATAGAGGGAGTAAAAAACAAATATATTTTGATTCGACGTCTTCCAACGAGATGGAGACAGATATAAATTCATCTGGACAAAACGAAATACTTAGGCAGGTCGGATGATTCGCAAAGTTCTTCGTGTTTTCTCAGACGAAGTTGCTTTGCTGGTCGACAATATCTTTTGATTTGATAAGAAAAATGGTTGGTTTTTGTTTTTCCCTAAAATGGCTGTACTTTTGCGACGTTACCAAATAGTTGGTTTTGTACGTATCCCCTAAAACCCAAACTATTTTTGAAACCCGTTTCGGTACACAAAATAAATAAGTTTAATAAAACAATGAAAATCCCCAAAAAGTTTACGAAACCGAAACATGTTTTATAATATATTTTTTATTTGTGTCCATGGTTATAACCGTTGGCTATAAAGGCAAATTCCATGAGATAATTTCAAACTTAACTATGTTTTGCCGCAGTTTGTGCCGTCATGATTATCTTGCAATCAGCTCTAATTTATGTTCACTCCAGTTAACGTCAATTGCAGCTACTTTCCATTAATATTATGCCACATGATATTAGTGGAAGAAAAATGGGGCGCAAATATAACCACAATCCATGTGAATGTAGATCATAAATGCTAAGCACCATTACAGTTGATGGGCAATATAATTGCCTATCTATTCCACCATTCCTTACATAAACGGTTTTATATTGAGGATATCAACGAGTGGCTTTTCAACGGGCTCAACTTTCTGGCAATCACTCATAAAAATGTTGCTTATTCAGAGAACTGATAAATGATCGTCGTTGTTTTGCATTTATCGATCACCACCGAGAAACTACTAATATGAAAGCGGTGATTATATATTTTTTATCTAGCTACCCATCATTGTCATTCGCTTGACGAACATCGATTTTTCTCTGCGCGTGTATGAAAATTTCCAAGATACCATCTATTGTCATGTAGCGCATTTTAAAGCTCCATATAACGACGTACAATATACACTATATGTTTCAGAAGCAACCCAACGTGCAGAATGTACCAGGCTTGATATATCTATGTGGCTGGTTATATGGCTACTGGCACCTCTTTAGTTTTGGTGAATTCATGATGGCCTATTATTCCTGAAAGTTGTCTTAGTTGTAGTATATGAGTTTAAAGCATCCAGACAGGCAGTACATCAGAGCTTTCCGCTTGTTTGCTCGGAGAGGATGCTAATTGGGAAACAATTTGTTATTCCTTTTCGAACGAAAACATGGCCTGCTTGGGCTGTCTTTCGTTTTAACAAATCTTGTTCGTAAATAAATTGTAACTGCTTGTTATTTCATCAGCATATTGATAATAGTAGACAAACTATCTCTTTTCTTTTGTTGTTATTGAGCGAGTCGAACCAATTATATTAGCTAAGGCGGTGCAGAGTATGACGTCGATTTCCTACATAAATTAGCATGCTTATCAAGCCAAAGTCTTGTTGAATTGCAGGTGGTTGTTAATGCAATAAATGACAGATTGTCTGTTATTGTATTCATACGTAAGAAACAGAAATACAATAAATGTTGCTCAATAGTTTTTACCACCTATTTACACATGAATGAGGACAATTTGTACTTCGTTAAGCCAGTGCATGAATTGGTCGGCCAAAATTATATGATAGCGTGACTGCATACATATGAACTGTTGTTGGTACAGGGGAACGATTCCTAGATATCTGTCTTAGCTCTTCACCAAAGAGAAACTAGTCCTGCTGCAATCACGAATATAATTCATTACCATATCATTCATTAAGTCAATTTGTCATTTATCTCTCCTTTCCAAACACCAATTGTATTTAAAGCATTTTATGACAGCACTTACGCAAGCCAGGGTTATTAACACTCAGCTCAGCATCTTAGGGCTTGTAATGTAAAGTCATCCGCTGTAAAATAATCACACTGAAACGCACGCTGACGACTATAAAATTATTTACACATAATAAAACCACATAATTAGACTCAGAATAACTACAGTATTGCGTGTGGAATTATAGTTAACCGTATGTTAAAACTAGCATCCAAACCACATGACAACTTGGGCACCTTTCGGTTAACAATTCCGTCCATCGCCTTTGGCGACAGCTCCCCTGCAAATAAAAATGTGTGACACAGTAGATTTGGCGTTTTATCCTATATTTTACCTACCGTTTCACAGTTCCTTCAACATGCTCTTTTTGCTGCGTACCATCAGAACCCGTCCAATGAAATGATCAGCAAACACTATTAAAATTCCTACAACGCAAACCAGACAGACAATTTTCGTTACACATCTCTATCTTGGCGAAAACCAAATAGACAAAGTTTCTGATACGACCATGCCACATCTGCGACAGTTAGTGACTTGCTTAAGACAAAGCCGCTTTACCCAGCGATCCCGACTGCTAAATTGCTATCCATGAAGAAATAAACCGCAGGTTGCGATAGTTGCTGTTATCCCTAAAGCCAACTATTGCTCTGTATTAGTACCAGTCGGCGTGGTGCCTATCGCTTTGACTATCGCTATCATCTGTCTATATAATTATACATATTTTCAAGGAAGCATTGTGTTTAGCTGTATGGGTTTACAGGCTGAAGCCTACAAATTGTTATGCATATGTTGCGAGGAAACGACCTTCATGATATTAAACTGTGGAATATAACCATGATATTACTTCGAATATAAAACAAATGCCTCACAAAGCCTTTCGTGACGTATTCATGGCATCTGGGACGCTCGGCATGGGCTTTTAGTCGGTATGTGATAGATACAGAGTCATTGCCAACATCAGTGTACGTGTAAGTAATCATTTCACAATGTATGCAATAAATTTCAAGTAGAGGTTTAATATATTCTGTCAACGACATACAGCGACGTTTTATAATGGGTGCAGAAAGGGAAATAGTCATTGCTGAGACGACTTCTACCGCAAAAGCCAGATTTATTCTTCATTTATAGTTATGAGTGATCCGTCTATGTTTCCATATAAACATATTTATTTCTGTGATTAAAGCAGTTGGCTTGATATAAAATCCGGCAGTATACCTCAATGCATTAAGATAAGTCAACGCTAAGGGTCATAATATTGGACAAATTGTCCCATATAAATACTTATTGTTTTAATTTTATATAGCGGTAACCATTATTGCTATCTTCGCTGTTAGGATCCGGCCTTTTCATGTTTCGTTAGTGCAGATGAATAATACAGAGCTATGCTTGAAGGGTGTTATTTTCAACTTAACCTTGACGTTTGATGTTGTGAAAGTCTTATTGGTTGCTGACAGCCTTGTTGATTACACAATATACAAGTTTTGCCTTGGTCATATATATTGTATGACCACTTTGATATGTTTTTTTTTTTCAACAATGTACAATAACCCTTGTTAATGGTGATGGTTAATACTACCTTAACATTTTCGACCACCTTTATTATCCAAAACACATAGTCATCAGCTATCTAGTCAAGTCATGGCAGCTCGGTGTGCGTTACTTATTGAATCGTCCCGGTAGCGCCATATCATCAATCACTGGCACTAACTCAGGCAAGCTGACTTAATTATGCCCCGTGACCGCTATCCGTGGTGTTAACCGGTTGAAGGCCATATGTAATAGATGCGTGGGCATACGGTAAGCAATTGCATTATCAATGAAAAATGGCTTTGTTGGGCTTGGTGTGCGTTACGCATTGAACCGGCCCGGTAGTGCCAATATATCATCAATCACTGGCACTAACTCAGGCAAGCTGACTTAATTATACACCATCATAGCTATCCGCGGTGTTAACCGGTTGAAGGCCATATGTAATAGATGCGTGAGAATACGGTAAGCAATTGCAGTATCAATGAGAAATGGCTTTCTTGGGCTCGGTGTGCGTTAAGTATTGAACCGGCCCGGCAGTGCCAACATATCATCAATCACTGGCACTAACTCAGACAAGCTGACTTAATTATGTCCCACGACCGCTAACCGAGGTATTAACTGGTTGAAGCCCATATGTAATAGATGCAGCTAGTTTGAACGTCTCCAAAGCACGAACATGTAGCCGTCTAGTTATTCTAGTTCTGCATATTCGAAGTAATATAAGTGACATAATATTTTTTGTTTTTAAGTCATTAATCAGCTACCTAGGTTGTATGCCTTGTCCATAGCTTAAACTACTCATCATAAGAAGGCTGTATCGCGTGTTTTGACAGTTCTTGGCATTTGTAACAACCTGATACTCTTAAAAGAATAATCTCTCGGCTTTGCATGTATCTGCACAGAATGAATATGAACAAAGGCACGCTTAAAGGGAGGGAATATTGGCTATGGAATCCTAATTAGCAATTCACGACGCGACGCATAGCCAGTAGGCGTACATTATGGTCATGACAAGTCCGTGCACTAAATTGGAGCCAGCAAATACAACACGACGATTTAGCCCATTTCTGTTTAACAAACAGAACAGTTTGTTTGACACGGCAGGCGAACGTCCCTGGCGACCTTTTTATTGCGCAGTGTCAATGACTACATTGAAAACAAACTATCGCCAAAAAAGCATTTGTAAATATTTGACGGCTGCAAATATATTTCTGCTAGTGTTGGGCGAAATTGCACGACGTTTCACGGGGATTATTTTCTAGAACAGATCACATTGCATGATTTGTGAGAATGAATTGATAAGTACTGTATCATGTACGTATGACTAAACATTTTGCCTTTGCCCATGGCTAGCCACAAAACATAATACGTTTGGTTTCAGAGCAGCTTAAGGTTAAATATGCCTATGATCTACCCTGGCTTTACACGACGTATTATTGAAACTTGCAAATATCATTCACAGCATATGCATGCATTTGGCAATGTCCGCTGCCCAATATTATCCCTTTAATATGACAATAAGATTTTTCAAAATGTGTCATATATACTCTCACACCCGACTGCACATGTATAAATGCACTAGACGCTGAGAATGGAGTGTGCATCATCATTAAGCGGCCGTGCACTCTACACGTGTAGCCAACATATCAGCGTCTAATTTAAACCTCGAAACCTGTAACCTGACAATGGCTGCTGCGATTTGAGTCACGATAACAAATCATAGAGATGGCATACAAGTATTGATTACTTGGCTGCCTTAGCAGCATGTTGATTGTGAATATTATAATAGTTGGTGGATGGGAATTATGGTGGAAAGACAATGCAAATGCTTTAGTGCATTTGCGCGACACACTAGCTTGCAAGCCATCAGGATGCATTCTTTACAATTAGAACAAAATCTTGCAATAGCTGAATCAAACTTTAATTGGTACGTCTTAACAAATACAACATATCCGGCGATGAAATCGATGATGCTTGAATTTTAAATAGCAAACTAAATTTGAGGCCCTTTACACGGAAAAAAGAACCACTGAATTCGTGTGCCCTTATCTGGATGTGCAGACCATTGCTACAACAAAAGTTCAGGTGTTCAATCAATAGGCAGACTAAAAGAATTATAGGTCAATGAACGAATTAAAAATTGAACTAATGGTCAGTCACCATGTAGTGTGATTAATGCCAACATGCTTTGGCTGCTCATATCCCAATAGTGCCCGATAATCATCCCCGGGTAGATAAACAGTAAAATCTTGCAATTCGCCTGCTTTCGCATGCCTCAGTAAGTTGGTTAGTATGCTTCGAGACGTATCTTCAATATCACCGCACTCATTTTAATTGCTCATAATCTAAATATTTTGGCATGTTTAACATTTAACATAACGTCAACTAATGTCATAAAGCAAGGCTTGAAAGAAAACCACTTATTTATTGCAAATAATAACCAAATAGTAACCGGGGCAGACATGACTAGTGAACACAGGTGTATACTTCTTTATAATGCCACGTTAAAAAACTTTGTTTGGCCGATTATAGTGAGATTGTCTCGATGCCATATAAGGTAAATAACCCTGGTGTATGTACTTACATAGGCCTCTTAATTTGAATACGCACCACGCTTGCGAGGTATTGGTCTAGGTAAGCTGTTGAGATATTTTGGTGTTAAGATAAAGCGGCTATATTAATTATCGCAATTTACTGCATTCATAAAGCCATGGGGCTTGTAATGTTGACATTGCGATGTATCAGAAATGATATCGTGCTGGACTGCATTAATTTAATCATAGATCTATGATGTTATTATTGATGCGTTAAATTGGAATAATATATTACAAATAATTAGCATTGCTCGCAGCCATGCAACGCACCTATGCAGTGAGTAATTTTTTTTTCAGACAGGCTGCACTAAATTATTCAGACAAGAAACCGCTACCTGAATAATTGCCTATCCCGGTAAAGTGAAACCTGCTAAAAAGATTAATGCTTGTTCTGATCCTCCCACTCAGATAGGTATCTACTTGCACTCTGAGTATGGAGATATCTGCCGTTCTCAGGTGATTCCAGTTTTTTGTAGCGATTACGGAATGTTAACGTTTCTTACAATTTATGCAATTCATGTCGGCCTACCAAGTGTAGATGCTAGTCATTGATATCCTACCGTTGTGAACGCTAAGATTTAATTTTGAAATAGTATAAGCGCAATAAGAGTATGTTATCGGGAATATAACCGCAAATTGTTCCTCGGGTACCCATCACATTACGTGCCTGGGGCCATGAACGCATTTTCTTGGTACATTTTCCTGTCATCGGGATATATGGGTGAAGCAACATAAAAAGCTACTAGCTGGATATATGCACTAAAGCTGTGTAAGGATTTGTCCCCCAATGAAATTGTCTGCAATTTTGCCATCGGTATTAAATCGCAATCTCAGTATATAAAGGATATTATTATGCTAGTATATTAACAGCGATATCGACAGACGCAGGTTTGTGTGAGTACGGATATAACGAGAATCGACGTGACACGCACCAATCGAGGCTACCTTACTGGAATAACCCTATTCAATCGTTTCATTTACATGATTAGCAAACCAAACTGTTATCATGTATCTTTCATATTTGTTTCATTTTTTTTTTTTTGCTCGGTAAACGGCAATCACCATATGTGTTTGTGGGTGTATTTCCGCGTTAACGCGCAGTATACATATGTGTTATTCTAAATTAACATTTGGGAGTGTGGAAATCTAAATCGCTGGATATTGTAATGTCTTCAATAACAGTGATCATGGTGACAATTCTGCTCTGATGAGAACAATGATGAGGTGCTTAATGAACTTTGATCAAGAATTGTACATGTATTGCATGTTGTTGATGATTGATCTATTTAACAGGACTACGCCTATGTTTTGACATGCAACGGGCACAACATGTTTAGACGCAATTCGTTGCACACATGTGGCGTATTTGAGCAGACAGAGGTATAGGTGCAAGGAATATGCAACGACATAGCAATAGAAAAATATATATATATATATATATATATATATATATATATATATATATATATATATATATATATATATATAATATATAAAATATATATATATATATATATACACTTATATACAAAAATATACTATATATACATATACATAAATATATGTACATCAATATATGAATACATGTATATGCATATATACATATAATTACATATATATATATATATATATATATATATATATGTATTTATATATATGGATATGGATATATATAAATAAATATATTTATATTCAAATTTATTTATTTATGCATATATATATATAATATATATATATATATGTATATGTATATATATATAGTCATATCATACATGCATGATCGATCCATTGTTATATTCTAATAACTGAGGGTTTCCTTATCAGAAAGAGTTGCTGCTTTGAGTTGCAACATGCTAGAGCGGTTGACATATCCCTTTAGGGTAAGCGTTGATTGAAACGAATTTCACCTAAAGGTTTGGGTTTAGATGCGCTTAAGAGTGGGCCATTGATTGAATATCGTTACATACTTGGTCATCGCCTCACACGATGGGATTCAACTGGACCACCATCACATATAAACATGTTATACACACCAACGAATCTTTCAATTACGAGCTTATGAATCGGTTTTGAATGTATTACATTCAACAACACCTGCTATTAATCATTCGGATTAGACCACCTATCACGTACCTTGTCGTATAAACTGAAATTGTGGTTTCATTTTCCAGTAGTGAATGGCTTAAAGCATCGCTTAAAGCATCGTTCGTGACTTGAATGATCTATACAAGGCGTTCTCGTTAAAATTTGTGCTAATGCGTTTCCTGTCATGGATCATAAGCAGTGTGTTTCGCTGCAGTATTCGTCATAGTTGCCCGCGCTGTGATTTTTTCAAGACTACAGTAGCTGGGTTTCGCTGACACTGTATTACATTGCTTTATGCCTTCTACGAATAACTGAGAAACAATGTAACGGTTGGTCGTTCAGTCTTCAGGGCTCTGCGCTGGGACCTATGCTTTACATCAAATGAGAGAGATAAATATATGGAATGAAATTGAAACTCATCCCTTAGCTTCCTGCAGTTTCATAAGAAACACATCTGTAGGAAATACGGAGTTCTCCGTTGATGCTCCTTCACTGTGGAATTGTGACTTACTCTATATTCGCCTAGTCTGATCTGGTGAGGTCTTTTAGCGACTTAGTTTGAGCTGTCGCTGAGGTTACCTCCAATCGAGACCCCACCTCATTGTAGCTAAAACCCCATCCCAATAGCGCCAAAAACCCGACTCTTTTCCACTCTTTCCAAACAGCGGGGGCCCCACACTAGTACTTTTATCAACAATTGAATATACAATTAAGGTGTGGATGCATTTATTCAAATAAAGATTTTGACAACATTGTGTTTTTATATTTATCGCATGGCACCCTACTCTCAGCCAATCAGAACTCGAGAAAAAGCTCGGTATTTTTCCCATATCGCCTCAAACGCACAGTTTGCCGTGCGATAACCGCGACCGTGTCTATATTAACAAGCAGCAGCCAGATTTGAGAAGGTCCCTCACAGAGCACCACTGCGCTAACATGGCAACACTACGGAGGGTCTTAATATCACGCACACCTTGCAAGTCTTTTAACGAAGGTTTTCTCAAGAGTCATTTGCTTGTCAGCCGCTTATCTGCTTGCGTATCGCTCATCGGAAAGTCACGGTATTATCCCATCTCCCCGAAATCATGCCGAGTCGTGTCTATTGCGCTACAGTTTTGGCGCTGAACCGACCATCACAAGAAGCACCTCCTACTTCCCATTTGGTATATATTGATGGATCCAAGGTAGCAAAAGACGCACCATCAGGAACACTAAAATCCGTCTCAAAATCACTGGCGTCGAAAAAGAAAAATCTCCGAGATCTCCTATAGCTGAAACCATCATTACAGACAGCTGAGTGGGGGATTAAGGGTATACCTCTTATATCTGCAGGTCCCCGGCAGATACCTTACATAACATAGGTTCACGCTAATAATCATAATTAGGAGAATTATATTGCGTGTAGGTGCCATCACGATAAGTATGTTATCGCGTGGTCATGCGGATGATAGGAGGAAAAGAGACTCGAACGTTCCGCGTCCTCGTGTTCTTTCCCCATATCATCCACGTGACCATGCGATAACGAACACATATCAGAGGGCTTTGCCCTAACGCAGTGTTGCTTCTTTTTTTTTCAAAGCAATTAATATAGCTACCGATTTAGACATTTAATGCAAGATGGTCAAGCATGGTATGCTAGACCGTTTGCAGATCGGCATTGTTCTTTGTGACTCCAGTATGTGCTGCCACAAATGGTGTCAAACGTGCTTTGGTGGTATTACATTAAAATGGTATTATTATTATTGGATACCGATACTGATTGCAGGGTATTTGCTAGGGTGGGAATAATTTGCGCACATTTTTCATTCTACGAATAGATGTATGCGCTGATACCCATAGGCGTCAACGAATGACCTCCAGATTACCTGTGAAGAAGGCTATAGATAAGGCTCATGCATTTTTTCCTATAAAGCAGACTAAAATTATTGTTAAACGAAACCAGATAAATTATTTTTCTCGTTGCTACAAATAAGAACAACTGTTCAAATTATTACGCCTAAACGCACGGTAAAAATAACGTAGTTGCTTATTATCATTTGGGTAGCATGAAATAAGCGTAATTCACCTAATTAGCACCTTAATTTCTGCACAATGGTGCATCAGTCACACATGTTTACACGATATGGCCGAAGCGGACAATAAAAGGCTTCACTATGATGGCTAATAACATGAAGACTACTTGAAGAGTAAAAAAACGTTTTATCTATTGCATATCAAACTATAATATAGATTGCTAAAACACCTCACTCGCCAGATAGAAAGTATGGTCAATGAATGGTTCCCTATGTACTGTCAACTATGACTTGACTGCCATGAAAAGGATCTACAATAGCTTACAGGTCATGCCTTCATCGAGCTATCCTATTCTTTGAATTATCTTGAAAACATTCCTATGTACTTTTTCACTGGTCTCTGTTTTTTTATCTAGATTGTATTGCACAGTTTTTATAACCGTATTGTGTCCTTTTTTTTGACCAATTACTGACCGACGTATAATATTAATGGAGAAAATGTTGATTATCATCATGCAACGAAACAGGTCTTTTCAGTGAATCCAAAATATTGCTTATTACTTAAACATGTGAAGAAATAACCTTCAGTGGTCGGATCGATCAAGGTCTTTTGAAGATATTTAAATACGTTGTTTGACGGGAGATAGTAACAATAAACGGATAAGACGTCGACCATGTGGGAATGTCTCTACACCAACGACATGGTGTTCGTCTTTGCCCTTGCTGCTTGAGTAAAGTTTATTTCGCTGTTAAGCTGTTCCCCGTGAGTATGATGTAAAATATAAATACACCCTGTTGCACATATGCTTCCTGTTTGTTGGTATAAAAGTATCTTATATGAATGCGTATTATCGCTTGTAAGAAATAGGCGGTCAACATTGACATGAAACTTAGTGTAGAGGTGTCATCATTGACAGTGCTCCATTTATTAAAATTGTTCAAAAGCTCGTCTAGAGGAGCGCTCGCAAAGGATATGCCATGATGAAGAGGTGTTGGCACATAATCCCGTTGTATCCATGAGTCAGACTGAAAAGCCAAGCAATCAATTATCGAGTCACCTTTTGGGTAGTGATATGCTGGATAGTGCTGCTGTTGTTGTAGATTATTTCCTACAAACTTCATCTCTCTTCTGTAAGAGAAATATACTTTTGCAATGCTACACTTTGGTGACGCTTGCAATGCTTCATCATTTGTCCCCTCATTCATTACAGCCACAGCCAAGTTACTGGGCATACCATAGCGTGAAGTCATCAGGGATGACCCATTTGTCACGAGAGAAAATTTTATCATTCACAGATATAGGCAAGTTGAGTTTAAACTACAACACCATAAAATACAAGGCAGAACCATTTGTGAGTCATGATGTTTATCCCAGGTGTAGCTGAAATCCGTTTACTACAACGAATTATAAGCGTTTGCCAAAACCAAATTAGAAGCTCAGACAAACGGGTCATTACATAAACTAAGCGCGCTTTGTTGTCAGTCCGATCATAATTACAATTCGTAGGTCTCTGATTATGTATTACACACGAAATACCTGTAGATGACGATTGCTTTATCTTTTGACATCACTGCACAAGCCATGACAGTGTGTGAAAGGTTCCCTGTGTCATTGACAGATGTCTGCTATTACCAATTGGCTATTAGCTGTCACATCTAACAAATGACCGTATCTTGGTCACCGCATTTTAATCAGGGGTGTTTTATCCTGGGTGACGAGCACTTTCAGCAAGAAGTTGGTTGGAGACATTTAATTGGTCAGATGTTGATGAAGCTGAGTATGGCGATCTTCAACCCTGCGTTGCTGCTTCAGCGGACAGCGGATACAAAAACATCATGATTCCTCGTAATAACTCACCACAATGAAAGAACTGCTTATGCATTGGAAATTTAGTTGGTCACCCTATTATTTACTTCTAATTGCTATCATCAGTAACCTAACATTTATGCCAATTTATGTGTTTTGATGAATGGTTAAAATGATCAATCACTTAATATTGGTGGTTTGATTATCATGTAGGAGGTCTCCTAACCATCTCAGAACCAGGAACGTGACAAAACATTTATAAACCTAATATATATGCCATTTAATGTGTTATGATGGATGTTTAAATGATCCATCATTTTAAGTTGGTCGTTTGATTATCACATGGGAGGTATTCTCACATGCTGCTACCCAGTAACTTAATTTCACATACGTAAATTACTCACGACGCTACAAGATACGGGTGTATTTCACACAATAACAATCTGTCTGAAGTAATACTGTAAAATGTAGTGGAGTACCATCAATGAATAGATGTTCGTAGGCAGGGTTGATAGCACTAATCAGATATGTAGCATTGCTGGTTGCAACAAGTTGATTGCAGTTTTAAATGGGTAGACGAAATTGCATCAGATCACTGTAGAACCAAAAGAGGCCATGTTAAATTCGGAAGTGATAATTCGTCATTCAACTTCCTATAACAATTGATAATCTAGGCGTATGGTACCGTCAGTACGACATTTAAGGGTAATTGGGGTCACAAAATGTGCAATAATATCGTTAAATTTCCTGTTGTGGTAAAATGCTAGCGATACTGTCTAATTAAGCGTTAAGCGTTAGCATGTTATTTGGCTAGACACATTCACTGATGCGTCAGTTTAGGCAAAAAAGCGATCTGGGCACAACTCCCTTGAAACTTTTCGTAGCATAGGGGGGAGAAATTGTGTCGGATGAATTAGCGTCGTCTCCATCTCAACATTGGTGCCGGATGTTATGAATAAACCGAGTGTTATAACTTTCAAATGTTGTTTCGAAGGCACTTCATCAATTGACTCACATATCTAATCGCAACCCTTAGGAACCATGCCAGGCAATGAATGATCTGTAACGCTACAATTATCCCTAGGATATGGCGTTATGCTCTTGGCGTTATACTTTCGGTGGTTGTTAAAATTATCCGAATCACATATGCACGCTACCATGACCGCCCAGTGTTTGAGGATAGTAACAATCATAAATTGTATTTATGACCCGGTTGATTGACTACATCGTGTATTCTTTGCCAACGTTTTAAACTTGACCTTATATCGCCCACATTACTCCAACCAGCTTTGATGTCTATTGTTGCCGTAATTTGATTTAGCCACAATTTTGATTTTGTTAAATGTATCAAATGGCAGATGAATGGAGAGAAAGACTGCACAATTCGGGCATATTATATGGCTGAATTCCTCAACCACATGTACTACTCATAAGAAGTTTGCCAGCGTTAAATCGGGATCACCCTTATACCCGGCAAACACGGATGGAAGTTGGTGTCGCTTTAGGTCACATATTGTAGGGGCCACGCTGCCCTTTAACTGCCCTTTATCTGTAAGGGCTGGTGTAAATGCGTGTTGTAAGTAATACTATTCACCATTCCGCCAATTAAAAAGCTTTCAAGCATAAACAATACTGATAATGGTAAATATCATTGCACAGCCTCTATTCACGATGTCCTTAAATGAAAAATTTCCTTTGGAATAAATACCAATGTTCGCATCAAAAGCACGTCCAACGTATGTACTTTGAAAGAATATCGTTAAATGTGGTATTTGCTTACTCTCATATTGGTGTATGCATGAACCCGATATATTACCAAGGGGTTGTAGGCAATACTGACCCGAGAGCATTTCTCACAAAATCAAGATGGTTGCACATACGAATTATAAATGATATAGATCATGTGGTTCAGGAATTGCATTAAGGGCATTTGCTGTTGAATTGCATGTGTGATACCCATGTTAACACTGATTGCCAATTCGCAGATAACATGTGGATGACGCAAAGATTGCTGCATTGTGGAGTGTTCATTATTAATTGCAGTGAGGTGCCAACTCTCGCACAGTGTTTGACCAATACTCATGCTTATCGCCCGAAATATCTCGGATGCGCCTGTTTGCACGACACAGTGTAGTACGCGGCGATCGCTACTCTCTATATGCCTCTTGATCTGATTACGTATCGTCATGCTGCGAGTTTAGGATGAATTAATGATAATATACGATTAGGATGGCACTGGCATGGTGCATAAGTATGACGTGCAGCACACAATGACACCATGGCGGGTCCAGCAGATGACTCGGCGTCTACCGTACAAATATCATTTAACTCTACTGGGACGGACGGCTTGTTTTATAAACAGGCGTCCATGATCCAATCAGGCTCTGCATATCTGGTTTGTTGTCACGGAAATAATGCATTCCCTGCCAATCAAGCCATGGTTTCAGCAGTTCGTATCAATCTTATATGTTAAGCACTCCCCCTATCAGGTACGATATTAGGAATACGTGTTACTTTATGACCATATGTGTGGCATTACCTGTTCGAGTTAAACAACATGGCCTTTATTAGGCCGATGTGTGCGGTAAATATGGTCACCAGGTAGTTAAATCACTGTATGACGTGGTATCACATACAATCATCTAGTAAACAGTACTACTGCGTGCATTTCAAATCGCATATTTGTGCTGCACAATCGTTTGAGCTAAAAAACACTACAATGTCCGTAACGAAAACATTGTTTCAATGACGTTGAACCAGTTGTTGCGCTTATCAGACGATGCGAAGTATTTATGGTTACCTAGCAATTACGTCAGCGACATTATAATTATTAACCTGGAGAGTGGAGTATTTAAGATTAAGTCTTTGCTATTGTATTTAGTAGGCATGGATGTTAAGACTGATTGATGAGATTGGGTTTAGAACAAATCCCACCCTCTTAAGTGATGCCGGGTTTTCTGAGAGGGCATTTTTGAACAGCGAATCCCTGGCACCTTGTGCATACTCTGCTTGTAAACCGTAATAAGACATTGTGACCCAAAGTTTTACCAAGAAAGACGATGGTCAATTAAAGTAGACCACTTTGGTGTCATATGAAGCAATGCTTCATGAATTTCATTGCAATTTTAAATGTGTTATTTGCAATGTACCAATCACCTTAATTTCACGTATGGTACATTCCGGATTCCATCCTCCGATATTATTCATCTGTCTGAATCCTAATATTCTTTTTCAGTCTTGTCGCATCTGCAACATTTAATAATAATAATCTTTGTTTCGCACAGCTGATGTTCAAAAACACTAGTGTTTGCTTCAGCAGCAAAACAGCACACACGAGGACGAAAATGAAATAAAGCGGTTACGATAAGCACACGCTTAAACCTTCAGGTCGGGTAAGCACCGATCCTCAATTTCCATCACTAATAATAATAAGCTCCTATATGAGCATGGAAATATACTCATGTTCAGAATTACATGGTGGCGTAATCATATAGCTGGAGTCTTTAATGCATTTTCTGTACTGTAATAAATAACAATAATTTATGTTCAAGGCATGCGTAATTGTTCGAACAATTATTGCTAAACATTGTTCTGCTGTTGAAACAACATTTACTCACATATATAATACTTAAACATTGGGGCTGTTCAGGCACGTATGAAAAAAATTGACAAAGCGCAACAACATTTGATTTCTAAGGGGTAGCTGGTTTTTTCTTAAATGAATTCAAATGGTGAGTTTCTAATAACACATCCGTTTTCGCTATCAAATCCCTACTTGCACGCACGAGTATTTTTCAAATTCGCACAATAACCACTATTACATCCAAAGTGAGCAGCTTGTTTCTCTTGTACAATTATTTCACAATTTAGGGTTAAATATACTGGACTGGCGTAAGCATTGAACGCAAGCAAACGCGTTTTTCATAATTTAACTGCACACACATGTTGTTTCTTCGAAAATTCGACGCATATTCTAGGCATTCTCTAATCCGCTGTGACTGAAGGTGCAATGAGTGAAATATTATCAGCATAACTCAAAGCAACCATATAATTATGACCCATTTTTCATCAACTATTCGCTTCATTAAGGCGCCTTGGTTATTCATCAATATATACACAATATGATAATAGCGAAAGCACCATTCGTGCAAATAATAGGCTCAGAGCTATAAGCATTCCATCGGACTTTCATGCTCTGACGTGTGTTTATATAAATGAGTTATTTACATATTGTTTTGCAGATTCCTTTAGGCCTGAGAAGCGCAAACATAATTTACACGATCAAATACTTTAGATGCGTCTAATAAAATTACAAAACAAGATGAACCCTGAGTTACAAAGTGATCAACAATCTCTTGAAAAATAAACCTGCACTGAGTGGTAGACTGTTTGAAACCGCATTGCAGATCGCTTGTTTTCAGCGCGTCACTCTGTGATGTTAAAATAATATTATCAAGTGATTTTCGCAAAATACTACTGATCGCTATGGACATGTTATTATTACTTTTATTTAACGATTTCTTTCCATTCTTTGGTAAGGTTATCAGCGTGGAATGCAACATACCCAGTAGAGCATATGCATACGAAAGCATCGCATTAAACAACAGTGAGATATGAACAAACATTACTTCATCATTTTAAAGATTTTTGCATCTATAATCATTGCATCATGTCAAGACACTTATTCCACAATACTGTTGTATTTGCCCCAAACTGACATCGGTTCTTCTCACTCTCTTTCGTACAAAGCATTCATAGCAACACAACTCACATACTTAGTTAAGATTGTCTTATTTGATGACTTATTTCGATGTAAATATCCGAGAAAAGCATCCAATCTATGTTTGAAACAATTGAACCCGTCCTTATAAGGTCGGACATGTGATTATTGCTCTTCTAAAGCATTATTGGTATGTTATTATCAAGTAGGTTCTCCTGCAGAGAAATGGAAGCTGGATACTGATGAAGCTAATATGACTGAGTATTAGCTACTGACAAGAAGAAATATATGTTATTGTGATCCCTCTGTCATGAATCAAGTTGTCCCGACATAGATAATCACCGGGCTGAAATGTATGTTATTACTTATTGCAAGCTGCTGTCTGGGGCAAAGTTGTTCATGTATCAATGATGGATAGGTTTTTATCCTTAAGAAAACTCCAAAGATGTCGAGATCATTGTGATATCAGTCAGTATCTCTCGACAGCTTATCTGGTGACACATTCGGTAACAACGTGACCCAGCGTCCTTGACTACGATTGACTTTTTATGGCCAGTCGATGAGGAGACTATGTATTCTGCTATTTTATCGTTAATCCCCCGACTAGTTTACCAGACCTGATCTCAATTAAAGATCTTTGAATTGTTGAAGTTGAAAAGAGATAAATTTTATCTACCATGTAAAGCTTATCCAAACGGGTGTTCCGAAGCCATCACATCCGTATTGCTTCACCGTAAGCACTGGGTAGTAGTGCATGGTCCTAACTATGACATATATATATATATATTGTCAGAGGACTACCGAGATGCCTTTCCAATTAATCATGGTTCCCTACAGGAAGCAAATATCATACAAATGTCTCAAGTAATGATATATTGTCGGTTTGGGTGCTATCATTTGTTTGTAATTCTACTTATTCAACTCAGCGTGAAGCATATGCAGGATAGAGAGATAAATGGTCGAACCAAAATGGTCTTAATGCAGCGCACAGTCTCGAGTTCCATTACCATACAGTTGTAGTTGTCATAGACTTGAGTCTAACCAGGCACTCAGATGTGGCGCGATAGCTTGCGTACGATATTTATATACAGGTACGTGGGTAAGCGTGTTCATCCGAAGTTTTGTATGCCTATTTGAATCTGCTTAGGGGGATAGCTAACATTGTGCTCAATTCGTGATTGATGGGTTTGTGGAGTGATACGTGGGTAAAGCAGACATATTTATGTTATTTCTTCTATGATCTGGATAAAACGCCATAACAAAAGTTTGATAGAAAGCATTAGGACGGTAAAGTTATATAAGTAATCATAACCCGTCCGATGCCACCCGAAACCGATATAATTTGACATTTTTCGAATATATCTGGTTAATATTCGAAGCAACAAAAGAGCGAATGTCTGAGAATCTATGACGTATCAGATGAAATGTAAAAGTGAACCCTTCTGTCTATTTTCCTGTACCTTAATATACATGGGGGACATTCAAAGAGTCTAGAAGAACCTTGGCTTTCCTTGCACAACTATTCAAGAAATCCATAGTGTGATGTTGACCTTCTAATCGGGTGTAACAACAAGCTTGAAAATAAGCAGTCTGTCTTAATGTCATATTCAAGCTCAACTGCACCCAATAAACCTATGCAACTTTGCGTGTTAAGTAGTATGCAATATTCACGAAACTATTAATCGCAATCCTATTGCTTGGTTCACTTCAAGTCATATTCGTAATGTCCCTCAACAACAGTATATATGTATGGCGAGGATTTTGTATACCAACACAAAGTTAAACGTACACTGCATAATCGTTGCGATAGCTCTTTACGCTTCAATATGAATATATAAACTTGAACAATCTAGTATGTCCATTATACAAACCAAACAAAACTATGTGTGACGTATATTGCACAGCAGGAAAGCAGAGTGTGATTGATACCAGATTATGAGTGATATTAATCGACGGTTGGTTAGACGCAAAATCTGATATATTTTTTTAAGGGAAAGCGATATTATGTCATTCATCCATTTCATCCGTTGAACGGTGACGAACCTCCGGTTATGATAGCCAAAAACATTAACATCAATACTATTCAAATATTCAATGTATAAAAGGACGATGTTTACCTTTATGTGCGTTATGTATGTTTAGGTAGACTATCAAGTCATTGGTATTGCTGTGAACTAATTGGAGGGGCAAATTATACTCTTGCATAGATGCAAAGCAGGACCCGTTCTCAGGAAGGGCAAAATTAAACTGCTCAATGAATGCAAAATTGAATGGGAAAACGGTTCGATGTCTTTTCCATTGCTGGAACACATATTATTAAAACTGATTATACCCCTTGTTGAATGCACTTCGTGATGAGTTATAGGCCTCAGTTGTCTTTTTCGGCTTGTCGATTTTTATCTTATTCACACGTACCTACAGATCTCGAACATCACACATGCACACATACATGCGTCCGCCTTTGACATTCACTTTTAGCGAACACTTGTCTGGTTATGACTTTAGACTAGATGACTTGACACGGCGACTAGTTGATGTATAGATACAACTAACTGACAAGATGTGTCACCCATTGCCAAGTAACAACAGAATAAAAGAGAGAGCGATACCTTTCTGCCTTATATCTTAATCGGACACGACATAGGCAACGCATGTTTATTAATGGCAGAAGACTGTAAAATCACAAATCATAGCTTTAGGCATAGCAATTTTATTATGACTTTCCCAGCGATATATTCATAAAATATAATGATGTTTAACTTTGTCAGGACCTACAATTTATCCTAAATAGCTCAGCGAAGTTGCAGAGCTAATGTGCAGGACCATATACTTGCGTAAGAATTATATGGCATGGCATTACAAACAATCCGGAAGATCCGCTTTATATGACTATGACAGCCTAATATATTGTATCAACTACTTTAAATGTTTGTTTGAAATCCGCATTTGTGCTACGTTGTAACTTCGAACACATACTCCGAAGCCTAAATCCCATGTACGTTCGTACCAGCGAGTATAGTATTGTCTAGAGGCATTACACACAGTAAAGTACATTCCTGTGTGTTGTTTTTCCGTGCTAATCCGGTTTCTTAATTATTTCACAATACTTATTGTCTTCAGTGCAGCGTATATGTATTCTTATATTTCAGGATCAAAGCGTCACCATTTAGGTATGATTTAATATGTGTGTGGTTGCACAATGAGGCAGGATCATTGCGAGCACAATCCTAACTATTCAAAACAATTCCCGGATGTATCAACCTAAAGCTAGGCTTAAGTTTCCACACTAAGCAGGATTGATGCCTTACCTCTAGAGTAAAAAATAGACCAGTTAAATAGGTTGGACGTCTGAAAGGATTATATCGGTACTGACAGTCATTAGTAAGATTATTCTGAATATTCTTAGAAAAATGAACACAGAGAATCAGGACAGATTTATATCGCATAAAGTTAATGCCCTGACGGATTGAGAATCTCCAAACATTTCTCCTGCCCAAGGGTCTTGTCAAAAATATGACATCAAAGTGCGTTACCACTGAGGGCGTTTGAGTGGCTCTGTTCGAGCCTTATTAGAGTAAACAAATGCTTGAATTTTAGCATAATTTAGTTGGGCTCTAGTAGGGTGCTATCGATGTCATAGTTCATAGTAATGTGAGGAGTATAATCTTCACACTCATACTAATAGGTAGTGCCTTTCTGCATCTACGAAGTTATTTCTTTCACAAAAAAACATGGGTAGTAATAGTCTTTATTCACAAAGCAGATATATTGATTTGGTCATAATGCAACAGGCGTGAATTAGAAATTGTCATTGTAACATATATGTTGGTCATTGATGAATATATTTGCGCTTGGCACATATATATTGTAATCTTGACATATTAGTAGAACTTTATGCTGACCGTAGTCAGAGCGACGCACGTTCACATATAGGTAAATTAGAAACATGTTAAATTGTTCGAGTCTTGTAGGAGCTGCATCTGTCGTCAGTTTCTGCAGTGTGGATATTTTATCTTACACCTCCCAGTGTAACTTAAGGAGGTTAGTTTTGCTGGTGCATTGGACCGCATGCACATTAACCGAATGCTTTCAGGCATTGTTCGGGGAAACCGTAGTTGATAAACTGTTGCCTACAGTTCCCTCTTTATAAAACTAACGCAGCAAAGAGAGGAGTGTGTAGCTCAGTTTTTCACTTCGATAGCATTGCATAATAAATAATGATCTGCAGGAAAAGGTCCCAGCTGACGCATGATGAATGAACATGTGTTTGTGGCTTTCTGTGCTGTGCCGGCCTGCTTGACACTATCAAAAGCAATAAATTGTTGCATTTTACAGCGGCAATGAAATATAAATCTAGCGTTTTCGGCCACAGTGTTTTGTTAAAAGTGACAACAGTGCTAGAAATTAACGCTTCGACCAAACGTTATGCTTACTGCAGGCTTTGCTGCTGATGTTCTAATAATATACCGATGTAAGAATTTCGATGTAAAGAGTAGCATACATTGATCTTCCCATATCAATTGTATTTCCTTTCAGCAAAGCCTTAATATGCCAGTGGTATATCTGACGTATATTATTGTTTAAGTCCGGAACATTTGCGTCATTCAAGGTTGATAGGGACCAATAAGACATTTCGTTAAGTGATCTCAAAATATATTGATAACGGCTGTAAATGGCGCATTTCTTCATAATCAATGTAGAGACCATAAGGAATTTAGTTGTAATTTATCGTATTACTTCTAGAAAATTGCGAGATTAAACATTCGCCACTGTTCACCGCATTCTATTTTGCAATTACGTGTCAAATGAAAATGGCCAAGTCTCATCACAGCAGTAATAGTATGGTCGCGGTTATATCTAGGCCTAGACAAGTACACGCGATTTCCTTATGTCCAACAATAACCCAGATTGTCCGGACACATTGCCGATTAACAGTATCAATACAATAGAATAAAATGTAACTCATAAGCTCTGAGCCCAGTGCGAGGTTTCCGCAGATTGACCTGAACGTCTATCCAAATTAAGTTCCTCGACAATCGTCGAATTCCGTGTTTTAAACATCGATTTACGCACTTAACTTATCATGGATGCGGGTATTTTTTTTAACTAATACCGTACCACATGATACCGATGGTATCATATGCCGAATTGATCCTTGAAAAGTTTACGCGTCACAATTTGTTTATATCACAATCACTTCATATTAAAATGACACAATCACCTTTACGGCACATTTAGGCGAAATCAATAGCTTACCCATCAGACCTTACATATATTCTAATAAGGTTTTCTAAAGTTTAATGGAGATGCAGCACCTATATGGGAAAGATACAATATCGAGAACGACAGATACAAAAAGTAATTGGAGGATCACAAGCGATCAAGTTCTGTAGGCTATATGAAAATACCCCTTTGAACCAAATTTACAACGTATTCTTCCCTTACTTGATCGCCATGTCGCAAAAATTGATGTTTAATATGCGGAACGGGTTACATCACCATAAAAGATTATTGAAGCATAAGCCATGGTTACGATTACATTATGCTGACCAGTAAAAGCATGGATATGGGGATAAAAGTTTGTGATTCCATTACATCTAGTGAGGAGAGCTGTTTTGTTTTGTAATTTGTTTTCATACGAAAGATGTTTTCTTGTCGCATAGCTTAACTCGAATAACAGTACCTTGGATTCAAATTAAATAATTGTGGACATTGCCCAATACATCAACTAGTTTTACAAGAACTTATCCGCACTAAAAGCATTGAGCGTATGTATGGGTTCCATATCGTCTGTTGACTGATTCCTTAGTGAGTTTATTCTTGTCTCAAAACTCATTTCTTGAGTAAACTGTCCTGGACATTCAGTTTATTCCATGTCTGTTAAAGATTTAAACTTAGACAACACACTGTCACATACTAACGCAGAACATTCATTGTGAAAGAATATTATTTTGCGAACCAATCATACCTTAACGGAAATAAATATGCTTATACTGCCCATTTGATGAGTAATACTATTTATGCGTCAAAGGTTTACCTGATGCCATATATCACCGTAGTCATTTTCTATATACAATGCAGTCCATTTAGTGGCATTTACGAATCACTGCCTGAATACAGAGACGCGCACATCAGGTTATGGGAGTATGGAGGAGATATGTTTGAGTTGCCGCCTTGGTGTTCAGCTAAAATGTGTTTCGTTAGGCCGAACTGTGACCTATGACGATACTTAATCATCATTCCTAAATTTTACACCAGGAAACCGTTTCTATTAGCAGCGTTATCTGCTCAGCTGATTCTCATTCAAGATAGTCCATTTAGAATATATGTATAGAATGAATGAGGAAACCATGACAACACTGGAAAAAACCAAGTGATGACAAAATAATTACCACTTAATGATGTCTGCTATAAATTATAAGGTCTTGCATTAAAAGAGCGGCAAATTACATCTGCAGAGCATCAATCATTGAAGGGATTCTCCAAACTCTCATGCAAAACGATACAGCTTAATTGATAACAGGGTACATCCCATCACGTAAGATCCTCATTCACTTCAGCTATTTCACCCCTTCAGTGGTACCCAACGGCACAGTGCGTTTTACAACAACAAAGCCTAGGCCATCCATCAGACTACTTCAAGTGTCAGTGGGCATCGCCTGTAAAAGAAGGGGCAAAATGTAACGGCAGTTAATGATTTATGTATGTATGTATGTCTGTATGTATGTATGTATGTATGTATGTATGTATGTATGTATGTATGTATGTATGTATGTATGTATGTATGTATGTATGTATGTATGTATGTATGTATGTATGTATGCATGTATGAATGTATGTATGTATGTTTGTATGTATGTATTTACGTATGTACGTATGTACGTACGTACGTATGTATGTATGAATGAATGTATATAAGTATGTATGTGTGTGTCTATGTATGCATGCATGCATGTAACCATGCATGTTACCATGCATGTTGACATACATACTTTTCGTTGAAATCTTATCATCATATTTTGTTCTGCTTGCATCGGTTTAGATTTGTAGTAAAAGTTAGCGCTAGCGTCCATATTAGTGCCGTATTGCGCGCGCTATGGCCATCAGCGCTAGAATCACTTGTGCCACACCATTGCGCGCTATGGCCATGTGGGCTAGCCGAATCCTTGTATGTCGCAGGGGGATTATGATGTCATTGCAGTTCGGATGTATGCAACGGATGTATGCAACTTTATTATTGCTCTGCTAAGGGGATTCACTCATGAGGAGGCCACCTGATAATAACACAGTTTTAGAAATCATGCCTCAGTGATTCATGCGCCGCGATTACTATAAATCTAACATACAAGTTTAATTAAGCATAATAATTGACCGCAAGGCATAAGGAAATAGTAATTATGTTGTGGCATCACATAGCTATATCTGACAATTGATACATACACCTAAATTACACGAAAGAGAGTGTAATGCAAGCAACCGCGTTAATTTTTAACATATCATCATGATAGCATTTACGTAAAACAGATTAATGCGGATTTTGATACGTATAAGCATTATAGCTGATATCCAGTGTGAAACAATGTCTTCTGATCATATTTATCTATAATGCGTGTAGTGAATTAAATCTAGTATTCCTTAATATCAATTACGTAATATCAGACGTCATCGTCATCAACCGATATATTTCACCATTATTCTTATCGACCAGTTACGCATTTATGAACTGAAGCTTATTTGTCATGTTTAATACTGATTACAACTAAAGATACATCACGAATTACGGCTCGATTGTGTGATGACTGGGTGCAATATTGCAATCATCGGTGGACTGCATTGAGGTAGCCTTGCAAGTGTTAACAACATAATCCATTCCACAGGCACAGATGCTTTAAGCAAAATAATTCAGTGTGTGGCAGATGCTTGACCGAACGAGCATACATTTCATGCTTTTACACGAACACTGGCTGATAAGTATAATGTTGTGGCATTAGACAGCTATATCTACCAATTATATAGTAAGATACATGATGCATACACCGTATTTGCATTAACATTAAATATGGTAGCCGATCTCCCATTTGATAAAAATATAATCTGATCAGTAAGATGTATTAAGCGTATAGTGACTTAACTTATGGGACACACAACATCCACTTGTCAGCTTGTCCAAACAATAACAATAGAATGCTGCTGAATGCATATTGTTGGAATATTCCTGAATGAGTAATAGACTGCTTCTTCATGTAAGCAACATCTCGTAAAGATGATTCCAACGACTTCATAACAGAAGATAAACGTGTTATATGCGCTGTGACGTTATATTTACAGGGAATGTGATTACATGGTTAACAGCTGTGTATTAATTATCTTATATTTATTCATTTGAATTCATAACTAAGATGGATAACCATTTCATTAAAAGCGACAGTACTGAAGCTGAATGATCAACATTTAGACTGCGGAGGTCCAAATGGTATTTGCAACAATTGGTTAACTCCAGCCATTTTGGTGATGCTGTGTCTGAAAGTCAATATATGCATATAGAATGCAAATGATTAACCCCTAACATTAACATAAAACTACTGCGTACCTTGGTTCATTAGATGAAATAAGATGGCTGACCTCAAACACCGACCTATATTATTCCTGTTGATCTTAAATCTGTCTCCGTTTGCTACAAAAGACATTGGAGTAGCTCAAGGAAATAAACACGTCTAAATGCCACTAAATATAGTGGGTGCTCAGGTATTGCTCACCTCACTGATGAATGTCCTTTCGGTGATTTCAGTAATTATAAAATAAGCCTCAAATAAATATCATTCCCCCCTTTGCTCGTACTTTTTTTCATGCTGATCATTGTATAGGATATCTTCAATCAATCTGATTTCACTAAGCACAGCAGCGTTTTCTTGTGCGTTTTCTTTTGCAAACTCGAATATATGGACTAACCGCTCACTCACTTGCAAACTCGAATTTTGCTAGTAGTTTAAGATAATTCATGTTACTAGCATTTACCTGTTTAACATATAAATGTAATAATCAACGCAAGAGAATACACCAATTGTACTCCCTGAACCAGAATATTGCCTATTAGTGAATCAGTGAAATTCTTCGCTGTAACTTCTGCTAAAATGTCATTCACCAAGACATAGCAAAGGTGGCAATATGGTTGCCCTGGACTAATAACCGAGTAATATGTTATTCTCCCAACCGAACATAACAATACTTGACAATTATCGTGACTATACCGTGTAATTGCATTTGCCTAGTTATGTCACCAGCAGGTGTTGAATATATGAGTCATCTCTCAAGTTTTCATGAATCCCTCTAACCATTCCATTAAGGTTTTCAAAGCTAGCGAAACGAGATTAAACACTAGTGCCTCACATAGATATCAAACTTTGGATTGAGTGACAGATGCAAACAATAAAGCCGCCAATGGTATTAATATATATATATATATATATATATATATATATATATATATATATATATATATATATATATATATAGATATATATATAAATATAGATATATAGATATATATATATATGCATATATATATATATATATATATATATATATATATATATATATATATATATATATATATATATATATATATATATATCTATATATATATATATTATCTATATATATATATCTATATATGTGTGTGTGTGCGTGTGTGTATATGTATATGCAATGTTAATCAATTGCTACTTCGGACTATGTAAGGCATTCACTTCGGACACCCGACAGTGACATGTTGCAGATAAGCCTTCTGATGTCTTTGACAAACTACTTCCGGAAACCACATTTTAAGTTAACCAAGACGCAAATCACAAATTAAAGATATATCTTTTATGACCACTTACGTATCAGTGGGTAGGGATATTTAAATGTTAGAAACGTATATAGGGTTTGGGTGGTAATATAAACAGTGAGTATTGGTCCAGCTTTATATTACGATAATTAGCTATTGACCTACATATACACGATTTGACAAGTACCCATTTGACGTCATTGCAAGTATGCAATAACTACTACCTCGTTGACGTTGTTCATGTTCCATATAACTCGTTCAAATGCATCAACAAGATTTTATCACCTATATAATTGTATAATGTGTCCTGTGTTAACAGCGGTCCATTAAGCAATCACATTCGTATTAGCAATACCCTGGTGGTGTTAAGGTCGGATTTTAAGTTGCAGTAGTAGACGAGGATAATATGAAACCAGTGAATTTCCCCGGTAACGGGTTATTTGAAGCTTGATATATTACATTATCTTTTAAACCATTTCGTGATGGGTTGTTTCAAAGAAATGAAATAACATATCAAATAAGCGCATGCTGTACTTCTGTGGAAAGGCATTATGTTAAGACTGAATTACCGCACGATAACTGGACGTGTTATATCTTGCATTACATTTATTCATCCATTGTTTTTGTGATGAGAAATCGGCATTAGCAGAGCAAATGAATAAATAACATTTTTTTTCATATTTATATGCCTAAATTATTTGAAATAAGTTTTTGCCTCAATATCGCATAGTTATCACCCTTCATGGGCCATTGTAATCACCGCCTAATGTTGTCTTTATTTTTTGTAGGGTGATTGACTTGCACTCGATAGCCTCCAAAACTAATTTTAGTATTCGCTGATACACACCAAAGTTGAGACTTTCAATTCCATATCAGTAGCATCTGAGAGTGCCCGCTTGGATTGCTTCCGATATATGCGTAATATAACGAAAATATGACGTTTAATACTGTAAGCTTGGCCGGTCCAGACAAATACCGAAACCTCAAAATGTATTGATATACGCAGAGGTTATGGTTTAATACGCTTTCATAGATAAATTGTTTGTTGTTTTTACTGGTGATATCCTTAACTGTAAGGTTTTAATTAAAGGTGAGCATTATTGTGAATGTTTGCATCGATGTGAAGCTCATTTAAGTGTCAGCGAAAATAGCTTCATCCTAGTGACGACGAAAGCAAATGTCCTGATGCACGCGTGATCATACATATCGTTGGAGAAAATGCTAAATTAGGAGAAGGGGAAATTAAACTTCATATTTTAGACGAGATAACTGGTTCGGATAAATATCGTTTATATGAGCAAAAACAAACCAGGTGGTCATCTTTTTTAACAAATAGGTGGAATGAAAGCTGCGAGCTTGTTATAATCAATTATAAATAGCGAGTATGAACGATCAAAAAGCGTAAGCTGCATCATAAAACGAAACTAGTCATAGATGATAGCGGCAAGCTATGCATTGTAGTCGTCTAGCTGAGCAGGTTTGAAAGCAACAGAACGACGATTTCAAACCTAGGAGTGTTGCCTTTTACACTATTTATGCAATAACTTTAACCTACTATTTCCTTGGTAATCAGCATTTTTACTAATGGCGGTCATAAAAAGTACACAATAGCAAGAAGATGGCATCTATAGTCACGTATCATTCGCAATATGATGCTACCAAACTGACATTAATTGAGAGAGAGGGGGCAAAAAAGCAATCACCATCCTACAAACAAAATGCGCTAGCAAAACTATGACAGTACGGAGCGGTCGCTTATTTGGTAAAGGCGGGCATAAATTTTGCGTTAACAAAAGCAGCTTATACCTAGATGTCCCAAATGTGCAATAAAAATTGAGAAGAGTTCTTACATATATCCATTACTTAAAAGGATAGGACGCACAGCAAGCCATAAACACCCATCATCACGTGCCATCTCAGAATTGATATACTTCGGTCCTAAAAATATCATCAGCATTAGCTCTGGATAATGAATAAAACCTTATCTCACTGCACGGAAAGCATCAACGGATCGATGGTGGGCATTATATGATAAAGCAAACATCATTTACCTGTTAGTAAGTCATCTCAAAAATCAAAATGCACATTTGATTAACAAGATAATATTTGCCGTTGTTTAACTGCGTTTTGCAATCGATAGTATTTGATCCATGATAATGCATTCATACGCTTTAACTTGGTCCGCAATCTGCCATGTAAGAATAACAAAAATTGTCGCAGGTTGCATAGCATCTTGCAAACATATCTGATATTATGATTTATGTTAAATAAGCCACGGCACTTAAGGGACACTGTCATGCATCACGGTCAGTTATATATATCACCACCATTATGTTACTATGGGCGTTAACAGTGATATCTAATAGCTATGTCTCACTTAAGATTAATGGCGATACGATCGCGCGTATGTGCGATAGGAATTTATAACACTCGTTTGTTGGACAAGCTAATGTTTCACCTAAAATTGCATTATTTGTGACGGCAGCTTGCTGTGGCATTTCAATTGATATGCCTCGCCTATCCTGATTTGTAAAAATACGTCTCTGATTAATGCCAAAGTTACAAAATGTTGTTCAACTATTCCATTTTATATGAAAGTGAACGTGTACATTTTAAACGACCACCTATTAACATGTCTTTATCATATTTGCTTTATCTATCATTATTTGAACTTCTGATTATCGAATACATTGGGAAATCGAATTTTCTTATTTGACATTTAAAGAACTTGTCACATCAACCACATACAATAGCGCATATCCAACGAGAGAACACATTGTAGATTCACATCTTACAGGCTGCATGAATTATATTGTTAAATCATAAGCTCGTGACAATGCAAAGGAGGAAAGCTTGCATAGCTTGATATGACAATGTACAGCCGCGTTAGCTGAGAATATATCCAAATGTTATATTTTAGGCTCAGTAATTTCTTACATAAGTATCATTCAGCGGTTTGGCGTAAAGACCATTACATTATTTCAGCAAAGGGTTTCTAATTCGTGTCGGTTTGTACAAACTATGCTATACATATTAAGAAGATGAATATGAAAATAGGATAGATCTCGAATTGTGTGGATAATCGCGTTGTTAGGTGGCACATATACTTCAACGGCGCAATAGAACGTTGGTGAAGGCTCCTTTCCACTAGGCGTCATTAAATTGTTGCACATTTAAATTTAAGCTTGCCTTAGGGCGCGGTGGGATATAGTTTTGATTAACTCACCAGATGATTCACCCGTTTGCATGTGACAACGGAATCACTTAGAATGGAAACGCTGACGCCCTCTATGGCTCATGTATTAATACCAAATCCATTAACAATATTGCTGCCAGTTCGATTGAGCTCAATACCTAATTGACTCATTATTCCAGTTTGATCTAAAATTGTATTTTTGAATATGAAAAATAATAAACGACTGCCTAATCCCGCGTGTTTGGCATCCTATTTAATCATATTGATACCCATAATCTTCAAATCTTGACCCATGTACGTTTTCAATATATGCCACATCGCTGGCTGGTCGGTGTGATCACCACTCCACTCTAAAGATTCATTATCATATTCGGCGATGATCATTTGTGGTCATTATGAATAAATATATGAATCTCTGCAATCCAAATTAAGTCTGTATCATCCACTTTGATAAGGCTGACATAGAATGCACCATGATCAACACATAATATACTGATGGTTGTTTTGGCGCCTTTGTTTCCATCTTAACTTTTTATCGAAACAAGATATCTATTGTAACCCCAAAATTTATTGGATGCATATATTTTCCAGGCGATGCTGCAATAAGTATAGCAGTTGTAAATGATTGAAACCATACTGGAACTGTCACCCTCCCACTTAATTTGGTATTTTATGCCAGTTAGCCATATGCAGATCATCAAATTAGACCAAATAAGAACTTCCCTATTTTCTATAACACATCAAGGACTGGTTATTTGCTACAATAGGGAAATATATTACATTCAGTGCCGGCATAATTATTATTGCTGTCGTAAACGATTCTTGATTAATATATGTCAGGCTGCGCTCCTTTTTTGTCCAGATGGCGCATTCATTTATACGTCTGATATCATCATAATGAGCTATGGTTGTCAAACAATTTCAGAATGCAATAACAGTAATGGTAATATCCTTTTTTACAGATGTTGAATTTGGTTTCAAATGTCAGGTTAGGAACATTGTTTGCAATGAGTTACGTTGTGATGAATATAGCACAGCACGATATAATCTTAAATGACATGTAGAGGAGCTCACAAAAGGTCAACGACACAGGCTAAAATTATACTGATTAGTAGATGAATTGTTAATCTAACGCAGCATTATTGAATAGCTGTGAAAATGACACAACTGTACAAAGATAACTTGGCCCAATAACTTGAGCATCATCTTTGCTTTGATCCATATTCTATCATCGTTAATATTCACATGCTTCGCAATACAGTAAACATGTCCTATCGTCTCTGCAGCAACATGCTGAGTATTGTTCTAATCATAATGCATAATTCAGCAAGGTCGTTTGTGTAATGTAACTTTATGCGGTACTGAGTAACGAGCAGTGATTTGGGTGCAAAATACACTCGATTTAAACAACGTACCAAGCATGCAATTGACATCAGGCTCACGTATTTTGCGTGTATACTAGTATTCGCCTCACATGTGCTTATATACGAAGGATGACTTTCGTGAGACAAAGGTACAAAGCAGCAAAATTGTTCAAAATTGATGATCATGGATCAGTCGACGCATTCCTCAATTTGTTGCTATTATGGACAAAATGTTCGAGCGCGATACCATGCAATGTGCAAAACAATAACAAGGATATAGAGAAGATCCATTTCTACGAGAAACCCCACTCTTGATGTTAAACTTACTAATGCGTCCAATTGTTGACGGGCTATATATTATGCTACGGTCAGCATATATACATATATTAATCTTCGTTTTCTCATATTGATCCACGCTTATAACTATATGACAGTCGGCTTTATCATCATATTTCCACGCAACAATGTAAGTTGAATATTATTTGGCTATTCACTGGCGCTCGCAGAGCCGACGAACAGTAAGTGGACGCCAGAGCTTAAAGGCGTCAGTCATATGATCGGAATGTCAACCGCTAGATATTCAGTCAGGTAGGTTCATTTGAAACAACCAATCTATTAATGAACAGACCATACATTATAATAACTCCCGGGAAACCTCTGGCTTACCAAGGTCATGTCGACTAATAGATGTGAAATCCTTGTAAAGTACGCAGTTTTGAGGTATAAAATTTAGAAAAGAGAAGAAAGAAAAAGCAGGGTGTGGTACATATGAATGCATAAATGCAGTTTACTTTAGGGGATTGACATATTTATGTTTCCTAAGATAAAAGTGGTACAATATTCTTCTATACTAGATCATATTTTCTTAATAACACTGGACATGCTATCTCATTCATTCCAGAAACGCCGTGGACCGATATTACATGCGCGATATTATTGGAGCTGAGAGAGAATGAGAAAGAACAACTGTTTTACATTGTTGACGAGGTGACAAAATATAAAAGATAATACATTCAAGGAAAGCATAGCAAATTAGGCGAACAAAGATGCAATGGAGAGGCTGTCATTATAGGATTCACGTCATAGAAGTGGCAATGAACTTTCTCATAGATCGCGTGTAAATGAACACATTCGCCTTCCTTAATGGCTCCAACTATAAACCACCGTATCAATGAGTCTGTTTTTACATTTGGTTGCATACGAGTGTTAAGATTTTACTTCACAAAGTATTGTAACACAAGTAAAATACAGAAGATGGTGGGTATGTTGCAAATATGTCGTTTGAACAAGCAGATCATTCAAAGGTAGCATTTATGTTACTGCCATACTTCCACTTCCACGAACCATAAAAGGGGGATTGTATATCGGCTTCGTACTCTTAGCGTATCATTGTACCTGCAAAATAACTAAATGCTCAAGTCAAGGTCTCAACTAGATGAGTATAACATAAGTGTCAGACGTCATCCGCGTAAATCTTGAAAAGAAAAGTTATCGCTGCCGTATATATGAGCGGTCATCATACTTGCACCAATTCGGATAGTTCGAATTATTGTGCAAATGAGATGTTTCGTTTGTTTACGAGTGCTTCATTCTCAATCTCGATGGTGTCCATTACACCTCTTCGCTTCAATGTGGGGATCGAATAGATTATGTAAATGGTAACCTTTTGTTAGATAAACCTTCAATGAAATGAACCTACGTTCCACATAAGCCTCGTAATTAGTAACCAAATATTATCGCCAGGATTATTTAACCAACTAAACCTCATTATTTCTGCTCAATGCAGCATAGCATATCACGTTGGCTTACCAAATAATTATTCTTTTGTCGAATAATTGTAATAAGCACCGAGTAAGTTGATAAAATCATCATGTGGAGAAAATAGCCCTATAGAAATTACTGCCGAAAGGTTCCAGTGTGTATGTGCTATCAAGCAGCATTTTGGGATAGTTTTATGACACAGACAGTACAGTTGTATAACCATGCAACTTACTATAGATGCTAAATGTTTTCTATTGGCATTTTGTTGGCGACACTAGATTTTCAATGCCTTGACATTTTGGTGGGATATTGTCAATGCCTAATGTCGTGACGTTAGTCAATTGCCGACCATGGGCAGTGTTTGATGTCTTGTTAAAATGCGTTGATTGCTCCTGCCATTTTGAAGTCGATACAATAATGATCCAATACCAAATATGTCACGGCAAAGATTATGAAAATGAGTTTAATCCAAGGTCATAAAGTTTCAAACACCAGCTCACAATTGTATGATTCATAATGCAATCACGTTTCTAACTAAATCCAAGTCGAACGGAAGAAACGGTTTCAGCAAACTGCAGGACGATACAGCCGAACAAAGTAGGTCTGCATGTTTTGAATTCCGGAAATGCATGTGCAAGTCTACTTTACACAGGCCACCAAAGACAAAGACATATGTTTCAGATGATCCCTTACGATGCCTGTGTCAGCTCTGTTCTGCAGGAAACTATGTGATGCTGACCTGTTTGTCTTTTGACTTGTTAAACCCCTGCCAAGCTGCTTGTTACATTCTATTCAAGATTTAAATAGTCACAATTAAGCTTCATTTGTGCCAGTGAACGCAACGCTGGCCTTTCTTACAATAGATGTACGTATTCATAATCACGCAATAGCTAACCTGCAACTCGTTGTTAAAATGTCAATGAATGTTGGCTCTCAATATTTGCGCCGCATAGCTTGATATTTGTTCATATACTTCTACGTGTATAATTCACGATTCCAACAGCGAATCGTGTATATTCAACAATGTTGCCTTTCCATTGAAACAAATTTATTCTTTAAACCTGTAAAAAGGTGGTTATCCTATACCCTGATGGTATAGATATATTTGACATCTACTTTGTGCAAAACACATCATGTCTAAATGCATATGCAACTTATATCTGGAAATAAATGACATAGAAATGTCTGCTATATTACCTAAATTGGTTAGCATGTCCTTGGCATATGAACACGAGAATATGACATTTACAAGCTGGATATTCGACGATGATCTAATGCACTTTCATATTCGCTTGTGACCTTCAAAATATCAAGTTATTATTCGCATGATCCAGCATGCGACTCCAACCCTGGATAACAAGTGACGCCGGTGTTTCACTTGTATGAGGTCGCGATACTGCAAGGGTGCCGACTATAACTTATTGTCCTCAGTGGACTACCCTATGACTATTCAATAAGTCAAGGCACCACACAGGAAGCAATGCATACAATTGGCTCTAGCCATTTCTATATGTCAGCCATTGATAAAATAAATATTTCGAGGGTCAATGGAAACACAAGCGGATCTGATAACACATACCAACATTGATCTTAATAAACACAAAAGAGTTGAAAGACTGCCACCTAACGTGGGATATATTGTTTACATAAAATGTCTTGACTAATAGTATGAAGCCTGTAATAATATCAAAATGGCATATGCCTATTTTTCTATGTGACTGATTTTCGGCATCCCAATATGGTATGGCTGATTATTTAATATACCAGGAAATTCCGCGTCGGATAACGTGCTAGGGACAGGCTGATAAGTTGTGATGCTTTAGATTGTATTCGTAGGTATCTTTGTTTGGTATGAAATATCTGATATAACTTAACATAAGTAGAACAAAATTACAACATGTACGTAGTTAAATAGTTTTATCACACCACGAGGTTTGTTAGTTAAATGAATCAGCCAAGAACGTCAGAGCAGCGCTTTTATATATTCATCTAAACTAGGAAGAGAATCACAGATATATTTATTAAATATGGTACTTATCACCCAGTATTTTTGCACTTTGTTGTATCTCTCCGTTTTTTGTGCATGGTAATTTGTAGTGACAATAATGTAGCGCTATAAAATAACTTTAAGGAGGTAAATTCAGCCTCGAGTTCATCGCGAGTAAATTTAGCCTCGCCTCCATAAATATGGCAGCATTAAACATGTCATAACTGATTTGCTTCATACAATTACTGACGCAACGTGCAATCATATAATTGTGCTTAGCAAATGTCAGATAAAAGCAGCTGGGATTTATTATGTATGTGAAAATGGGGAACAAAAACAGCGAATACGGCTCATAATTCATTGTTATTATTTATGTGGCGCATCTGTTGCATTAAAGGCAGCAAAATAGTCCTCGAGTGATTCTTTAATAAGGAAATTGGATGGGTACACTGACTTCCAATATAGTACCGATCCAGTTAAAGATCATGACACTAACATATGGGGGGCAAAATCAAATGAGAATCAGCCTATATTCGGAATATTCTAGTTCCTTTCGAGCCAATTAGAGATCTCTGTGCACCTGAAAAAAAACCTGTTCCTCTCCATTTGCGAAATTATCTGGAAAATAGGGTGTTTTCCTTTGCACTTCCTTCATTTTGTTATAGCGTCCCATTGGATATGGTTTTTTTATTTGTAAAGTGTCTAAGAGGCGCGTGAATTCACATTTATTCACGATTGGCTTTGCCGGAGAATAATTCTTGCCAGCTTTATTTACAAAATGCAATCAAGCTTTCCTTACATCTTGCGTATTCAGGTAATTACGGCCTTCCTGGATCACCCACAATTTTAATTTCACGCTATCAACACATTTTTGTTTTGCATAGCTCAAACATGAGTTCCCATTTAACTAGGATATTGGCTCTGTCTGATTCACTGCAGCGTATACTTGGCAATCGACAATGGAACTTTTTTGTGTGGTTTAATAATAGCACCGATCGGTAATTGTCCTCCGTTAGTTTGAATTCATTGCATGCCTAGTATTCTCCTATTGATTTGTATCGGCTTATTAACGGGGTGTTCCAGTGTCTCAAAGAAATATCACCAGTGATCAATCGAAGTGAATGATCAGCATAAAATAATCACATACCAATATACACAGATTCACAAGGAATCGTCCCGCCAAGCAATAAAACGGCAACTAATCAGTTCTCTGTCTCAATTACTCACCGAGCGCGTTATGTATAAGTCACTGCAAACCATGTGTTCATGCACGTTTAGAGCCATGGCAAAAGAAAATATGTGTGTATGTGCGTGTGTGTGTGAGTGTCGATTTGAGTGTATGTGTGTTTGTGTGTATGTGTGTTTGTGTGTGTGTGTGTGTGTGTGTGTGTGTGTGTGTGTGTGTGTGTGTGTGTGTGTGTGTGTGTGTGTGTGTGTGTGTGTGTGTGTGTGTGCGTGTGTGCAGGTGGAGAGATTGAGATGCGATCCGAAATACGATGCTTGGTTTTATATACATTTTGCTTTATAGGTCTTCCTGAAGATTGTGAAGTTAAGACAAAAGATTTACCAGAGTTGACTCTAATGAGGTGTGGATCAGTTCAAAGACGAATCACGAGGTGTCTTTTTACACTGATGAAGTAAATGATGTAAAAGTGTGCAGACTATTTGATGCACCAGTCGTTTTTAGGCTGTATACTACTCTCATTTCAAGCATTGGTATATCTGACTACAAACGTCTGGTATAGCTATGGGTACAATTCACTTTCAATCATTCAATATAACATCTTTGGTTAATACAGCAGGTAAAGCGCAATCTCTATCTAGACGTTTGGCATAGTTTAATTGTATAGAATTTGACCCTAAGCAAGTGTATAGTTTCCGACTTTATTTCACTTGGCTATTCAGTCATATTTGTTCCTGCATAATTATTTGCACAGATAATACTTCTGGTGCCTCAAATAAGCCTACGAAAACACAATTGAAGTAGTTGGCTGCCCCAGGTAATATTGCGACGAATGGCTAGAGCACAATTACTGTTTGGTCAATATATACCCTAGTGATTCAGATACATCCATTTCACAACGTTTAAACAGTACAGAGGAGCACAATCCGGCATGATAAATACTTAACGCTCCTGTCGTTTACTTCGAGGTGATTCTAGAAAATGATAAGACGATCTTGATAGAAGTGGATATTGTGCATAAATTTATAGAACGTTTAATTAAATTTGCCTGGATGAAACCGGTAAATCACTTTGCACAACGTCAGCGATGATTTATCATTGTATAAGGATCTTTTGCTTTAATAAATTATTCGTTCGTTAAAACTGCTTTATATTAATGCTCGCTGTTTGAGTATCACATTCGGATGAACTCCAAGTGTCCTAACGTCTATGGCTTCATGTTGAATAATAATTTCTGTTAGCAACCTATAAACGATTGTTACTGATCAAACCTACAATATATTACCGTTTAAGGTTTGGTGCATGGGATTTAGCCACGTCACTACAGAATTGTCTAAATGTGAATAAGAAAAACTGCCATGCCGTACGTTTATCTGCATATCATCCACGATCCATTACCTTATTCTAAATATAATGCATACAAAACAGGTCACAGAGTTTGGCAGCGTCATTGATTATTTACTGCTGGTACATGTATGCAATAAATGCAATAGTTGCAAACTTATTGATCGTCGGAAAGGCATTAAATAATATTGGAGGATAACCTTTTTCATACATCGCATCGCAACATGCGTATAGCTGCCTTTGGTTACTATGATAATGGAGAGTTTCCTGACTTCCTAAACTGTAAATGAGCACGATCCTTCTTTTGAATTCGCAGAGATTGAATAAGCTGGTTGCTGTTCAATGCAATGCATGTCGATCTAAAGCTGACCACATACAAATAAATATCTGCAGCATGGCAAATGCATTGGTAAACAAATTGCATTGGGTCTATTTTTGTAGAGACGAAGGTGTATTTTAATATTAGTTTTTTTTCCCCTTTCATCTTTTATTGGTCGGCTGTTGACTTGTATGGATACAAACTAAATGCTACAAGTCATAGTGCAATTGATTATTTAATACAGCATCAAACAGCGTGTCTTTATGTTAATTGAACAAGATATGTAACTTCTGTCTGATCACTATGGCGGCTTGGACGTATTTTAATAGCGTTGCATACTTGCATCATGTTGCTCTTGTTGATGAAATAGGCATAGTAGCTTAACTAGAGTTTTCGACATATTACCAACGGCTGACCAACTTGACAGATCTCAGCAAGCCTCGGTTTATCAGACAGCCACCCTTTATTGTACTGCAAATTCGGTCCTGAGCGCGTCTTTGTGCAACCAAGAATGATTGTAACGAGAGAAAGTGTTTCAAACCTGTTGAAGCGATCATTTATTTTCGTGCTGCATTTGTGTTCTGTACCGCAATGCAATAAAATCTGAAGGGACCCAATACGCTTTGTTGTAGATTCGAATCACTACGCAATATTGAGTCATCACACTGAATCGTCATTGAGTAGCCGACCGGCGAGACTAACAAAGCTTTTTGGTTAAAAAGAAAAGAGATATATTGCTATTTTGCTTCAGCAAATTTATTAAGACGCCTCGTGTGGGAACAACCAGATGGCACGAAGAAGCTAATATTCGAATCATTAAGCGACTGTACGCGTTGAATATATCGTCATCAGTCTTGTGAATATGCCACAGCTTGTACGCCATTAGTTAAAGCCAATATCTATGAAACGAAAACCAGGGGGATTAGCGTTGTAGTTTCGGATTGCAATATGTTTTTCGGGACCACAGAGAGCGAGCATTCATTTTAAATTTGAGACTTAAAGTATGATGCGAAATCTCTAATAACATGTACACTTACGCTGACATTAAGCTAAAATGCACAAATCATATATATATAAATACATATATATATATATAAATATGTATATATATATGAGGCAAAATCATATATATGTATATATAAATATATATATATATTTATATATATAAATATATACATAAATATAAACATATATATATATAAATTTATATATAAACATGTATATATATATATATACAAATTCATATATATATTTATATTAATATATATGTGCATATATATATACAAATATTGATATATTTATACATATAAATATATATAAATATATATCTATATATATACACATATATATGAATTAGTATATATATATATACATATATATAAATATATGTATATAAGCATAATCATATATATACATATATACATATATAAATAATATATATATACGTATGTACATAAAAATATATATATATTCACATATATACATATAAATATATATATATATATGAGACACAATCATATATATATTTATTTATATATATATATTTATATATATGTGCATATATAAAAATAATGATATATATATACATATGTATAAATATATATCTATATATATAAACATATATATGAATTAATAAATATATATATATACATATATATAAATATATATATAAGCAAAATCATATATATATACATATATATATATACATATATAATATATATATATACATATGTACATATATATATATATATGCACATATATACATATATTATATATATATAAATATAAATAAATATGTATGTAATTATATATTTATATTTATATATATGTAATTATATATATATACATATATATATATATATATATTTATATATATATATATATATATTAATATCAATATATATATATAAATTTATATATATATATATGTATATATATATAAATTTATAAACATATATATATATATATATATTTATATACATGGGTCGTAACACTCGTATAACTGCATTGCAATCTACGATTGTGATGCTATCTACCCTACTTTACCACCTTATTGCAAGCTTAAGATTTCTCGCCTGAATCGTGGTGAAGAAAGGGGACTGATTTAATATCATATCACCTGTTTTAGGAGGAGCAAGCATATTTCATCGCTTATGATTGCCCTTAAGTAAATATCAATCAAGAGGCGGTACATTTTCCGAGTTGGCATACGATGAAAAACATCCAAGTGATGCAGACATATTTTCATTTGATTCGCTTTGATATGGTCGAGGTATGATTATGCTTGATCATCCAACGACCATGCATAATCACATACATTGCTCTAAATGTTACATGATAATTTCGTTGTAATTTAACTGCAATAACTATTACAATAACATTGCGGCGCTATCTACTATATTTCATCTATGTGTTATATACTTATTTGTATGTGTGATATATTTTGCGCAGATAACAACGGATGATTATAATGATATGGAGAATAACGAACATTGATCTCGGTAATAACGATACATTGCAACCATCCCCAGTTTTTGTTACCAGCGATCTCGGTTTACTAAAAATATTACCGCCATTATTGACATAAAGGTTGATCTCCGGTGATAAGGTTTTACTAATAAAATAAGTCAATATATAATATCTACCGGCTGTGCGGGTGTAATAAGCTCTGGACATACAATATACAATGGTGGTTAGGCACAGATAATATGTGACTCTGATGCGTTTTAATTTAACCGCAATAACTTTCACAATAAACTATTATATTGCGCCGTTGTGATATATACCTCTATGATTATGTGACATATATTGCCCTTTTTTATCTGCATATGTGACTTTGAGGCATTTATCTAATCCATAGGGTTTTATTAAGACCCCATAGGCAACATTGTTTTTTGACAATACGCATATATATATATATATTCATATATATATATATATATATATATATATATATATATATATATATATATATATATATATATATATATATATATATATATATATATATATATATATATATATATATGTAAAATGCGGTAATTTGGTATTTGCTGAACTGCAATGGCTCTCACGCTGCCGTTGTTGCGTTTTGCTTTTGAAATAACACAGTTAGTCTGTTGTTGCAGTTACTCTGAACTCGATTCACCAAAGTGGCATATTTCCCGGACAACCTAGAGTAACTCTCGGTTATTTTATATGCCTTTGTATGTATTATGCCATATTGCTGTAACATGACAGTACGTAATTTATATCAGTGATGTATAAGATTAATAAATCAAAAGTGGTATTGGTACAAACGTACCGTAATTAAAATCATATATGTTTCTCATGGACCACCGAGTGTCATAGGTGAGCAATCAGCCTCTCTGTAAACTTATCGCATGGCACCCTACTCTCAGCCAATCAGAGCTCGAGAAAAAGCTCGGTCTTTTTCCCATATCACCTCAAACGCACAGTTTGCCATGCGATAACTGCAACCGTGTCGATATATCACCAAGAAACAACTTCACTTGAGATGGTCCCTCACAGAGCAGCGCTGTTCTAGCATGGCAACACTACGGAGGTTCTTAATATCACGCACACTTTACAAGTCTTAAAACGAAGGTATTCTGAAGAGTCATTTGCTTGCCAGCCGCTAATCTGGTTGCGTATCGCTCATCGGGAAGTCACGGTATTATCCTTTCTCCCAGGAATCATGCTGAGGCGCGAAATTGTAACACCTGCCGAGCTATGTCTACTGTGCTACAGTGTTGCTAACATCAAACAACAGCGAAGTCGGCGGAGCTCTGATTGCCGCAGTTGGGAAGGTTCTGCAAGTCTCAATCAACAAACTATCGAAGCATATTCTAATCAAATAAACAAACAAGTATAGAAAGAAAAGTAATTATCTAATCATCACTAAAACACAGGCAGCTGAGGCCGAATGGGGGATTAAGGGACTACCTCTCATATTTACAGGTCCCAGGCAGATACCTTACATAACATAGGTTCACGCTCATTATCATTATTAGGAGACAGCGTCGTGCTTGATTATCGCGTGTAGGTGCCATCGCGATAAGTCCCGCGTCCTCGTGTTCTTTCTCCATATCACCCACCTGACCATGCGATAACTAACACATGCCATTGTGTATTGACGAAATTGAAATCCAGCCCACAGCATCACCAACAAGCTGAAACATAATACTTGAGGAGCATTACGTTCAAGGTGAGGTCCATTCAGACGTTAATGACCGTATGTGATATATGGGTGCTTTGAAATGCCGCGGTCACAATAGGGGATGCGACAGGTTGCGAGAAGTTGCGATTGATAATAGCCTGAACAGTCCACTTCTCATGTCTCCGCAGCACAAATGTTTACTCTCGCTTCTTCATCACCATAACTGCGCAGCATAAAGTATTATTGCCTGCTGCACACTGCATAATTGCAGACTGTGCGGATCGTAATGTTGCATGCTGTATTGAAGCCTGAGGCATCCGAACTGGTAATCAATATGAACGACACATCCAAATAAACTGACCCTGCTTCAGTCGCCTCAGAACATATGGGTAAGCTTGCTATTTCACTAAGTTATTGAAAGTGTATTTGGCTGCTACTCAATGCGCAGATCGTAAAGCGCATGAAATCCCAAAGCTTACACCATCTGAACTGGGTATCTACGCCTCATGCAACTAACGCCAGACTGATCCCGCATTGGATGAATAGAATCACAGTGTACATGGGTCATTTATTTATACTAAACAGACGCATGACAATCGAAGTTGCAAATTATGGAAACCCTTATGTACTGAATGGCATGCAGCGCATATATCATTTCATAATACCCAGCAAACGACATGGAAATTATATATATATATATATATATATATATATATATATATATATATATATATATATATATATATATATATATATATATATATATAAATATTTATATATATATATGTATATATATATATATATATGCATTTAGTGGAAAACATATATATATATACGTATATATGTATAATTTTATATATATATATATATATATATATATATATATATATATATATATATATATATATATATATATATATATATATATATATATATCTATAGATATATATATATCTCTCTATCTCTCTATATCTATCTCTATATATCTATATATATATATATATATATATATATATGTTTATATGGCAGTCCCAAATATACAGCAGTGCTAGTAGAGGTACTCTTTAATTGCTGATAAAGTTGTACCAGGGTCGTCGTGTTAGTTGAGTTGTTGGCATTTTAAGCAGGTAGTGTTAAGGCCGCAGAGCTAACACTAATGCTTGACGTCATTAAATAAAATAGTTTGTGAATAGTTAAAGCAACAAGCGGCAAGTATTGGTTAACAACTTCATTACGTTTGGTGGTTTATATCTCACTTAGCTGGCCATTAGTAGGTGTTCCTGATCGATTGGTTGTAAATCATACGGTTACAAACTGTTCAACTGAAGACATATGAGAGACTTTATATTTGTAATAAGAAATAGTGCGCACGTACTAACCGAATGATTTTTTGGTAGCGTAACACGTGGGCCTTCATTTTATAGGTTACAAGGAAATATGATAGCCGTATGGGATGGGATGGAAAACGTGTTCCGAATGGAACGGATATAAAGAGAGTCATTCGTTGAGTTACAAATACGAGAGTAACTGAAATGACCTAAACTTATTTACACTATACCTATATGTACAATGAGTTCTTCATCATTGTCCAAATATTATATAACAATCAATGTCAATGTTAACAGTATCAAATAAATATGTCGTTTAGAAACTTAAGCTTTAATACCTTTTATATGCGTTGTGTTTCATAACACAAAATCGTTGGAATATATTTTGCAGTGTGAAATCAAAGTCGCTCTTGCTGCATCAATTTTTAAACCTGATTATTTTTTTTCTATACATACTGATGATTACGTGGGTAAACAAAGTTTAGCATTGTCAACACATGTTAACGAAATAATTTGCCTGTCGATCATCTCTTTCTCGCATTGAGTAATCCTTTACTCTCCTTTCCGAGGGCGTAATTTGGTGTTTGCGTAACTGGTCTGACTGTCACACTGCCGTTGTTGCGTCTTTTTGTTTGATATAGCTCTGTATGGGTCTTGTCGAAAATGAGAACATCAAAGTGCTATCCCCTTGAGGGCGTTTGCGGCGAGTGTGATTCTGTTTGAGCCTTATCAGAGTAACCCAATGCTTGCATTTTATCATACTATAATTTAGTTGAAAGCAAACAATTGTTGCAATTAACAGCCGCAATGAAATAAAAATCTAGCGTTTGCGGCCACATTGTTTCGTTAAGAGTAACAACAGTGTTAGAAATTAATGCCTAATGTAGGCTATGCTGCCGATGTTCCTATAATATACCGATGCAGTAGTTCCGATGTAAACTACTACAAATAGTAGCATAAATTGAGCATCCCATATCAATTGTATTTCTTTTTCAGCAAATCCTTAATATGCCAGTGGTATATTTGACGTATATTATAGTTTAGGTCCGGAACATTTGCGTCATTCAAGGTTCATAGAAACCATTATTACATTTCAATAAGTGATCTCAACAGATATTTATAACTGCTGTTAATGGCTCATTCCTAGATAAATCAATGTACAGACGTTAATGTAGACAGTTGTAATTCATCGTATTACTTCTACAAGTATGCGACAACACACATTGACCACTGTGCACCGCATTCTATTTCGCAATTACGCGTCAAATGAAATTTACCAAGGCATTGTATCTCATCACAGCAGTTATAGTATGGTCGCTGTTATATCTATACCTCGACAAGTACACCAGAGTTTCTTATGTCTAGCAAAAACCCTAGATTGTCCGGACACATTGCCGGTTAAAATTATCAATACAATAGAATTAAATGTAGCAAAGAAATATGTTATTACACTATGCTTCAGTAATTGTTCATAGGCTGAGTGCCTAGTGCGAGGTTTTTGCAGAATGCCCTGAACGTCCATCATCATAATGGATCATTGAATTATAAGCCATGGTTATGAAATTGCTTCAATACGATTACAATATGCGCATCTGTAAAAGCATGGATGGAAGGGGATGACAGTTTGTGATTCGATTACAGCTAGTTAGGAGAGCTGATTATGTTTGACGTAATCCGACGTTCCGTGCATAACAATAAGTATACATAATTGATGATGAAGAGATTGAAGTATTTATGCACGTTATATATTTCACTCAGGTTTATTGCAGATGAATTCTTGTCGCAAAGTTTATCTCGAATAACAGTATCTTTGATCTCAAATTGAAATAGTGTGCACATTGCCAAAGAGATCAACTAGTTTTTAAAGAACATATCTGCACTAAAAGCGTAGAGCGTGTGTATGGCTTCGGTGTCGTCTGTTGTGTGATTTATTAGAGAATATATTCTCGTCTCAAAACTGATTTCTTGCGTAAACTGTCCTGAACTAGGTACACTCAGTTTATTTCATGTATGTAAAAAAATTAAAACGTGGACTATACACTCTCACGTAGTAATGCAGAACATTCACTCTGAAAGAATATTATTTTGTAAAAAAATTAAAACGTGGACTATACACTCTCACGTAGTAATGCAGAACATTTACTCTGAAAGAATATTATTTTGTGAACCAATCATACTTTAACTGAAGTAAATAGGCTAATACTGCCCCTTTGATGAATATTACTTTATTCGACACCGGTTTACATATATCACGATAGTACAATGCTGTATAAACGCTGTTCATTTAGTGGCCTTCGCGGATCAGTGCCTGAATAGTTTCGTGCTTAAAACGACGATAAAGTTCGCATACTGCAGGTAAATTATCTATGTAAATATATATATTCCAACGTTATTTTGCAAAGTTAATCACATAATGGGAGTATGAATGAGAGATCTTTGAGTCGCTGCCCAACCCGTGAAGATACTTAATCATCATTTCTAAATTTTACATCAGAAAACCTTTTCAACTAGCGGTTGAAAAGTCACGCAGCAGCGATATCTACATAACAGATTCTCGTTCCTGATAGTTCTTTTAGAAAATGTGTATAAAATGATAAAGGTAACCATGATAATACTGCAATAACCAAGTGATGAAACGTAATAAAGTCTGCTATAGATTGCAATGTCTTGCATTCCAAACAAAGCGGCAAATTACACCTGCAAAGCATCAATCATTGATGGGATTTTCAAAACTTTCACGCAAAACGAGACAGTTAATAGATAACAGGGTATATCCCATCACGTAAGGTCCTCATACTGCAATTTAACCCGCCGCTCTCGTACACGATAGCACAGAGCGTTTTACGCCAACAAAGCCTAGGGCATCTATCAGACGGATTGAGGTGTCAGTGGGCATCGCCTGGTAGCAAAACGAGCGACAAAAAGAAACGGCAGGTAATGATTCCCATCCAGCCGCATGTATGTATGTATGGATGTATTTATGTTTGTATGTATTAATCTTGGTTTGTATGCATGTATGTATGTACGTATGTATGAATGTATATATGTAGGTACGTATGTAAGTACGCCTGTATGTATGTATGTATTTATGTAAGTACGTATGTATATATGTATATATGTATGAATGTATGTATGTATGTATGTATGTATTTTATATATGTATGTATGTATGTATGATTATGTATGTGTATGTATGTATGATGTATGTATGTATGTATGTATGTATGTATGTATGTATGTATGTATGTATGTATGTATGTATGTATGTATGTATGTATGTATGTATGTATGTATGTATGTATGTATGTATGTATGTATGTATGTATGTATGTATGTATGTATGTATGTATGTATGTATGTATGTATGTATGTATGTATGTATGTATGTATGTATGTATGTATGTATGTATGTATGTATGTATGTATGTATGTATGTATGTATGTATGTATGTATGTATGTATGTATGCTTGTAGCCATGCTTGTGACTATGCATGTTGACATACATCATTTTCGTTGAAATATTACCATCATCTTTTGTTCGAATTGCATCGGTTTAAAATTGTAGGAAAAGTTTTAATTAATGAGGGTTTTATTGCTAGTGTCAATAAATGTGCCAAATTGCGCGAGCTATGGCCATCAGTTAGCCAAATCAGTTTTCCGCTTCATTGCAATCTCTTGTTGAATCAAATTCTTGATGCCATGGTGCCTAATGTATGCAACTTGAGTAAAACATAGTAATTGACAGCAAGGCGTAAACAAATAGTCATTATGTTGTGGCATTACATAGCTATATCTGCCAATTGCATGGTGTGATAAATATACCCAATTTACATGAACGAAACTGTAGTGTATGCAACATAATAATTATTTTACATATTATCGTAATAACATTACCGTCAAATGGGTTTATGCGGATATTTATGAATATAAGCAAGGTAGATGATATCCTATTTATAAAAAAATTCATCTGATCATATATATCTATAATGCGTGTAGTGAATGAATTTCAATTACGTATTATCAGATATCATCGTCATCAATCAGTAATGCACCGTTATACTTATTAATAGTTATGTGTTTGTGCACTAAAGTGTAATTGTCAGATAGAATACTGATAACAACTAAAGGTGCAGGAGTTACAGCTAGATTGTGGCATGGCTGGGTTCAATATTAAAATCATCGGCGGACTGCATCTGAATATTGCCTCTTGAATATTTACTACCGCAACATCGCTTGTTGGGATTGCAATAGCCTTGAAAGTATTAACAACATAATCCATTCCTCGGGCAGTGAAGCTTTCAGTTAGATAATTGTATAACAGAGGCTTGGCTTATTTCATACTTTTACACGAACACTGGCTGATAAAAGTAATGTTGTGGCTTTATCTGATGATTGTATAGTAAGATACATACTGTATACACCTAATGTACAGCGTCATCTTCAACATGCTATTATCATGGCATTATTATTAAATATGTGTATGCATATATTGATGCTTATGCGCAGTGTAAAGGACATCTCATTGGAAAAAATCTAATCTGTTACATCTACAATGCGTATAGTGAATTGAATTAATGCATCACCGATTTCAATTATGCACTGTCATATTATTTCAACAAGGCAAGGCATGTGTGCAGTAATGCATAAACATACAGAGGTTATAAAAGATTGTGGCTCGAATTACGAGCAGTAGTTCCAGGAACTCTACTCTAGCTTTTTTAGGGATTATTTTAAGTGTCCGTTCTCAGTTAATGCAGCATTGAAGAACTTTGTGAAATAATGTGGGACTTAGCATTGTGCTGGTATGTTCAGAGGGTTCATCTTTTATTGCTCGTGAAACTTCATAGCTTTAATCAGGGGATATATTTAGTACAAAACTCTTTTCATCACGCAACAAAGATATCCGAGGAATCAACCAGCCTTTAGTTGAAACTGAACAAAAAACCACACGAGGAACTAATACCGTCAAGTTAAGAATGGTAGACCTACAAAATTATGTGAAATGATGTAACGGTTGCACTTGCTATATTTCATGGTTACATAACAACAAATCTTTGCGCATCATTGGATGCTTTGAAACAAGCGTTGTTTTCTCATTTTTTATGTACAATTTCAATTATCCTTAGAATCTGTCTTTCCGTCGTTCGTCTCATACCGTTTCCACAATAAAAACTCCGTTGCGTGTATAGTTAGCTATATCTTAAGCCAAAGCAAACCCAGTGCAATCAGACGCACGAGCTGATAATATCAACAATGAAAGATCAAACAACAACCTTAACGGACGGCCATTCTGCAATTTTTTAATAAAGGGAAAATAATTCCATTATCCACAGGCCATAGTGAATGCATTTATAATACACGAATATATCGAATCTTGGACTGTGCGAACAGCAAACTATTAATGACTCACCATATCTCATCTCCTATAGCGTATTCAACAACAAAATATCGCAGCCATGTTAATTTACGCACAAAGAACCACAACATACTCGAACAGGTCTTTTTCATTATGCCAAAACCTTACTTCTGTCTTCATAAGTATGACGGCAAGCACCGGAGGGGAAGCGTTATGGATTCTAATCCACTTGTTTCATCCATATGCATAATATGAATATAAACAGCTATTGTTAAAGCAGCATGTATGCCCTACCTTTTGGAGTTAATGTGTTCTTTTTGAGGGATAATTTTGGCTGTTTTGTGCCTGCTCGCGGCTGATACCATTTTGCATCGTTATCAAATCAATGCTTTAGTGATGTTTTCATACTATCCGTTACGTCTTTTTTTTGAAAAACAAAATTAGGTAAAATGACAATTACCCTGCGTGCCAAAAAATATCATTGTTTAAAATGCTGGTGACTCGCAAGATAGATAATAGTAGAGAAAGCGGCATCAATCCATGATTACATTGTTCTGGTAAATGACTGGAAGTCGTCATTTTGCTAAGCTTAAAGCGTGTCATTGTTCTATAATCATTCTCGATTTAAGGTGCATAGATGTGCATAGTAGTATTCACTGCAAATCATGCTCATGTTGTTTCGTGATTGTGTGTGTCTTTTGCGTTAATCCAAAAAATAATCTATATCACAAGCATTTAAACGGCGTGAGTGATAGGACGCAATAGAGACATCACATATCAACGAAGCTCATCCAATCAATTACTTGGATATCCAACGCCTCCCGACTCTTTCACATATATACATACTGATGTAAAACAGGGAGTATGAAAAGGGTAAGAGTCTCGTATGCAAATACAAGGTAATTTAGAAGAGCAGGCATAACGCTTGCAATTAACAAAATTTATAGCAAATACAAAACCATTATCTTAATACGACAACGTAACCAGTAAGCATGTTCAGCGTACGAGTATCTTTTTCAATGCTATTGGCAATATCCATTATTGCACGTAGTAATGTTCGCGTTTTGCAGACTACAGCTACACAATACTACACTATTGTAGAAATCACATATAATCAACAAATAGAGAGACAAGTCCTTAATTCGATGCAACCATATCTCAAAATATTTTAATGTAGGGAACAAACATCGAGTATTATGCTGCAATTGCTGGCGTAAACGAACCTTCATAATTTGCATAATAATCCAGTTACTTAGCTCGGTGGATCAGCTTCCATTGGCAATTCATTGAGGCTTAATAATCCACATTTAGACTGCGGATGTGCAACAATTGGAACGTTAAACCCAGCAATTTCGGCGATGCTGTGTCATGCTAATGTGCACTTTCTGAAAGTCACCATATGCATGTAGGATGCCAATGATTAAACCCTACCAGTGACATTTGCATCAAATCTACTGCGTACCTCCAGGATACCTTAGTTCATTAGGTGAAATTAGATGGTTGACCGACAACAATAATTCCTGATGATCCCAAATCTGTCCCCGCTTGCCACAAAAGACATTGGAGTTGCTCAGGGAAATAAACACGTCTTAACGCCACTAAATCTAGTGGTTGCTCAAGTACCGCTCACCTCTCGAACAAATAGCCATTCGTTGATTTCAGTGATTATAAAATAAGCCTCATATGAATATCATTTCCCCCTTTGATCGTAATTTATTTCATGCTGTACATTGAATAGTACATTGTCCATTAATCGGATTTCACTAAACGCAGCAGCAGGCTCGGCTCGTTTACCTTTGTGGCCAATATGGTGTACCAACCGCTCACTTACAACCGTTAATTTGGCCTGTGGTTAAAGATAACTCATGTTACTATAATTTACCGGTATAACACATAAATTTAATACTACCTGAACCAGAATATTGCGCAATAGAGAATCTGTGAGATCCTTTGCTTTACTTTCTGCGGCAGATCATTTGCCTAAATGTCGTTCAACAAGACATAGCTAAGGTGGTAATATTGTTGCCATGGACTAATAAATGAGGAATGTGCTATGTTCCCATTCGTAAAACGAACATTACAACATTAGACAATAATCGTGACTATACCCGTGTAATTGCATTGCCTCGTTATGTCACCAGGAGGTGTTGAATATATGAGTCTTCTGTCAAGTTTTTATGAATCACTCTCACGATTCCGTTAAGGTTTGCAGAGCTTGCGAAGCAAGATCCAACACTTGCGCCTCTCATGAATAACACACTTTGAAAGGAGTGACAGAGGCAAACAAGGACGCCGCCTATGGTATTATGGTGCTTGAGAATCTGATCAATTAGTCATGAATTGTGTCTTTGGGAAAACCTGCCGTAATACTGTAATTGAGATGCGCATTTACAGGATGTGAAGGTTTGTTCTCTTATGTTCGAAAACGCCGATCAACGTTGATCAAAGGCTATAATGCCAAACATTACTCATCATCCAATATGTGATATAATTTCCCCTGGTCAAGTTTAGAACGACACATCATCATCCATCATTGTACGGAGGAAGACAAGTTGCAAAGAGGAAGGATACCCATATCAATAATGGCGGAATTAGATGATGTGTTGCGCGCGATATACGTAAATTCATTATCATTTGTGATGCTGTTAATTTGATTCCAACGGCCACGAATGCGATTATCGGATGTGATTCATAGACTTATATATTGAACATGATATTTTTAAAATACAGTAATTTGTTCCGATATTAACCATTAAGGTAATCGCCTGCTCATTGCATTTTATGACATTTGTCTGTGAATGGATATAACGTAAATATGAGAACATATATGTGAGCACATTGGCAGACAGCTGCGATTGTTAGGTCCTGTATCATTGAAGAATGATGTAAGTTAATATTCTGAATGAACATGCCAAGAAAAACCGAATTCTATAGTACTGGCTTGCAACTTTCGCGTGTTGTACAAGCATTTGTTGTTGGATTTTCAGTCTCTGCACTTTTGCCACGGGGGCAGCGTGGTCTTGACTGTTTAGTGTGACTGCCAGTGTAACATTGCTATCATCAAAGCACTGCATTAGCCTATGCAAAATTGGTTGTTACATTCTGCCCAGTATTAGATATTCACATGACCATTAAGCATTTTCCGAAGAAATTAACACAACGCTAGATATTAAGCCATCTGGCATATGTCAATAACCTTTGCGTTTCCATTTAAATGTGATTTTTGTACATGATTACAAATGTAATAGCATTTGTGGCGTACGATTAGCATTTTTGTTTTCTTTTGTTACGCAACACAATGCCTTTCAATATCATTTGACGATAACAACATCTGCTAATTGGGCCTGGTTTGTTTCAACAAATATTCTGATAATTTTAGTTTTGGTTCATGTATTCAGAAATAAATTGCTTACTTTAACATTTTAGGGCATTTTTTGGCATCGTACCGTTTCATCATGGTTTATCACTCTGAAGCAAATAACGGTGGTTAACTAAGTCTTTGTTGCTAAATATGGCAAAGAAAATGTCTCGACTGAGAGTAGTACTATCTATACCCCCTGAAACTATTCAACCACACACTATTAATAAGTTAATGCACATCCTACATTATGCCTGAATATTCAAATAAAGTTGATTGAATATATCATTTCAATCGGTCAATAGGTTTAGTCAAATGGCACATACGGGCAATGCAAATGCACAGGTTATATACATTTAATCGGGTATACAGCTGTTTCATTGTGCATGATCGTGGGGTAATTAGAAAGATATTGTAGAGCTACAGACGATTCTGAACTTATGAGTTAAGACATATTGTTCCCTAATATTAGCAGTTGATTCTAAACCATAACAATACTTCCGTTGATAGATTACAGCAGATCGTTTATAAGATATCCAACGCAATGAACGTCATTGAATCTTGACTTGTCACGTAAATAATATCTCCCAACTTGATGTTGATACACAGGTGTAGTCAGTGGCGTATCGTATGACTACAGCTGCATGTAGGTAACCGACTTTGTTCTATATGTATGCACCGTTACTAAACCAATCATGCATTCGGTGAATTAATTATGTTAATGCATTAAATGTTAGTGAGTAAAGCAGACATTTTGGGTGGCTTTGGTACTGTTAGAGAACATAGCCAAACGCATCGGCAAACACACATTTTATTTCGCAAATCTACAAATTTGTTTTCGAACAAGGGCTCAACAAAATTATTTTCAACTGAGGATAATGTAAAGTATAGGGATCAAAAACGATTTTTAATACAAGGCCAACTAAACATCTTGTTAAATATGCTAATCAAAACATTTCCTTATCCGACAAAAGTGTGTAGTCTATGTATAAACATATCTGATATTATGATTTATGTTAAAGAAGCCACGGCACTTAAGGGACACTGTCATGCATCACGGCCAGTCATATATATCACCACCATTATGTTACCTTGGGCGTTAACAGCGATATCAAATAGCTATGTCTCGCTTAAGACTGATGGCGATACGATCGCGTGTATGTGCGATAGGAATTTATAACCCCCGTATGTTGGACAAGCTAATGTTTCACCAAATATCGCATCATTTAATATGCCTTGACTATCCTGATTTTTTACTATACGTCTTCTTATTATTGACAAAGTAACAACATGTTGTTAATCTATTCCATTGTACAAGCGGATGAGCGTGTACATCTTAAACGACCATCGATTAATAAACCAACATGTCATTATCATATTTGCTATATCTATCATCACTTGAACCAAAATCATAAGCGCATGGCATTGCAAAGGAGCAAAGCCTGAAAGGCGTGATATGACACTGTACAGCCGCGTTGGCTAAAGATATATTTAGACAGATATGTTATATTTTAGGCTCAGTTATCTCTTACTTAAGTATTATTCTGCGGTTTGACGTAAAGACCATTGCAGTGTGTTCGTTATTACAGCAAAGGCGTCCTAGTTTGGGTCGGTTTAAACACACTGTGCTATCAACCTTAAGTAGATGAATATGAACGATCTCGTATTGTGTTAATAATCACGTTTTTAGGTGACACATATACTTCACCGGTGCAATCGAACGTTGGTGAAGGCTCCTTTCCACTGATTGGCATTAAATTGATACAAATTTGAATTTTAGCCTGCCTTTAGTAGGTCAGATATAGTTTGACCAGCTTACCAGAGGATTCACCAGTTTGCAAGTGACATCGGAATCACTTAGAATAGCAATGCTGACGCCCTCTTTGTCGCATTAATTGATCACAATGCTATTTAGAATATTGTTACCCACTCGATTGAGCTCAATGCTTCTTAATTAATTGGCTCATTATATTAATTTGATGTAACGATCTGATCGACTATGAAAGATAATATACGACTGCCTCATCCCCGGTGTTTAGCATCCGTCTTTTGGTAAATCGCTGGCTGGTCGGTGTTATCACAACCCCACTCTGAAGATTCATTATCATCTTCGGAGCTGAATAGTTGTGGTCATTATGAACAAAGATATGATTCTCTGCTATTACAATCAAGTCTCTAATATCCACTTTGATAGGGCTGGCATAGATTGCACCATGATCCAAAGAAAATGTTCTGATAGATGTTTTGTCGCCTTTGTTTCCATCTTAACCAGTTATATATATTTAAATGACCATACCAGTTGTAAATGATTGAAACCATAATATAACTGTTACCAACCCACTAAATTCTGCATCGTATGACAGTTAGCCATAAGCAGAGCATCATATGAGACCTATGCACCCATTCGATAGCCTCGCCTCTTGTTTATTGCGTCCAATATAGGTTGTTCTCATTTATAACAATCCCACGCAATGGCACGAAGCATTAATTATAGATTAACGAGACTGTGACAAAAACATTTATTGCAAACTATTGAGGAGCCATGCGAATGTAATGCATCCTCTACAACATGCCATCTAATACATGCCATCATATGATACTCAAGCCCTCGTGAGCCGTGTTGCTGCGCAATAAGATTTAATATCGTCTAATAGTAACGCAACATCGTCAGCAGTAAAACAAACGTTTCGTAATTTGTTGAAACATGATTTAGGTAAATATTGTTGTATGTTTCATACGACACAGCCACTTACACACAAAAGTATTAAAGAATGCTCTACTAACCATCCTGCACGCATAAATCAAACACGCAATCGTTGCATCTGCGGTGAAATAAACCGAATAAGAATTTCCCTATTTAGATAAAACATCAAGGACTGGTTATTTGCTACAATAGGAAAATATATTACATTCAGCGTAATTATTGCTGCGGTCGTAAACGAATCTGGATTAATATATGTCAAGCTGTGCTATTTTTTTGTCCAGATTGTGCATTCCTCAATTTGTTGCTATTATGCACACAATCTCGAGCGCGATAATACCATGTAATAGCATGGGCAAAAAAATTGAAAATAGTATAGAGATGATACATTTCCATGAGAAGCACCACTCTTGATGTTAAATTTCCTAATGCGTCCAATTTTAGATGGGCCATATATTTTGTCACGTTCAGCATACATATATATATATATATATATTAATCTTCATTTTCTTTGGAATATCATATTAATCCACGCTTATCCTTATGACAGTCGGCATTATCATCATATTTCCTTGCAACAATGCCAGAGGAATATTATTTGGCTATTCACTGGCGCTCGCAGAGCCGATGAATGATAAGTGGACGCCAGAGCTTAAAAGCGTCAGTCATGATCGGAATGTCAACCGCAAGATATTAAGTCTGGGAAGTTCATTTGAAACAATCAATGCAATAATGAACAAATAATACCTTAGGATAACTGCAAGGTCAAGTAATCTCCTCAAACCAGATCCTTGTACGGTATGCATTTTTGAGGTATAATGTTAAAAGAAGAGTAGTAAGAAAAACAGAGCGTGATACATGGGAATACATCAATGCAGTTTACTTTAGGGGATTGACATATATATGATACATAGGATAGAAGTGGTACGATATTCAATAGCCAAAAAAAACTGTTTTGCATTGATAAAAACATAAAAGATGATACATTCCAGGAAAGCATAGTAAATTGGGCAAAAAAGGATGCAATGGAGAGGCTGTCATTATAGGATTCACGTCATAGATGTAGCACTGAACTTTCCCGTAGATCCCGTATAAATGAACAGATCAGCCGTCCTAAATGGCTCTAGCAATAAACCACCCTGCCATTGTAAAGATAAATTCTAAATTTTACCTCACGCAACATTGTAACACAAGTCAAATACAGAAGATTGTGGGTTTGTTACAAGTATGTCGTTTGAGCAAGTAGATCATTGAGAGTTACCATATATGTTACTGCCATACTTCCGGACCACAAAAAGGGAATTGTATATCGGCTTCGTATTCTTAGCTTATCATTGAACTAGCAAAATAACTAGTTGCTCAAGTCAAGGTCTCAACTAAATGAGTATAACAAAAAAAATTTAATGCCTTGACATTTTGGTGAGATATTGTCAATACCTTATGTCGTGACGTTGGTCAGTTGCAGACCATGGGCAGTGTTGGATGTCTTGTTACAATTCTTAGATTGCTCCTACTATTTTGAAGTCGTAACAATAATGATCCAATATCAAATCGGTCACGGCAAAGGTTATGAAAATGAGTTTCTTCCATGGTCATAAAGTGTCACACACGAGCTCAAACTTGTATAATTTATAATGCGATCACGTTTCTAACAAAATCCATGTCGAACGGAATATATGTACGTGTTCACAATCAAGCAATAGCTAACCTGCTACCCGTTGTTAAAATATCAAAGAATATTGGCTCTCAATATTTGCGCCTCACAGCCTGATATTTGTTCATATACTTCAACGTGTATATTACAAGATTGTAACAGCGAATCTTGTATATATAACAATTTTGCCTTTCCATTGAAACAAATTTATACTTTTAATAGCTAAAATGTTAATTAAACCTATCGAAAGGTGTTTCACTTGTATGATGTAGTGATACTAATGTGATAAACAACACCTCAGCCTATATTTGGTGCAGTAGTCGACGTTTGGTATGTATCCTCAGTGGACTACCCTATGACTATCCAATAAGTCATGGCACCACACAGAAAACAATGCAGACATGCTCCAGCCATTTAAATATGTCAGCCATTTTTAGAATGAATATTTTGAGGGTCAATGGAAACATGCAGGGATCTGATAACACATACCAATCTCCTTCTGTATTTTAGGTTAATAAACACGAAAGAGTTGAAAAACAGTTACATAACATGGTATATATTGTTTACATACATGTCATGACTAATAGTATGAAGCGTGAAAGTGATGATAATGTCAAAATGGCATATGCCTATCATTGTATTTGACACGGATTTTCGGCAGCCCAATATGGTATGACTGAATATTTAATATATCTAGAAATTCCGCGTCGGATCACGTGCTAGGGACAGGCCGATAATTTGCGATGTGCTTGGCATATATTTGGCCTCGCCCCAATAAATATAGCAGCATCTATACATACTATAATTGCTTTTCTCCGTACAATTAGTAACGTAGTGTGCAATCATATAATGCGGCTTAGCAAATGTCAGATAGAAGCAGTTGCTATTTACTTTTTATGTGGAAATGGGGAACAAAAACAGGGAATCCGGCTCATAATTTGTTATTATTATTTTTGTGGCGCTTCTGTCGAATTAAAGGCAACATAATAGTCCGTGTGTCTTTCTTTAATAATAAAATTGCAGTGCTTGTTTCCCTTTTTTATATAGAAATGTTGACCGTTTTGGAATACAGGTCTTCAGCAATAGCTGCCGAAGCGTTTGTAGCGTCAAGGCTGTACAATCTGACTGCCAATATAGTATAGTATCCAGTTAAAGATGATGAAACTAACGTATAAGGCAAACTCGAATGAGGATACGCATGTATTCGGCTTATACAGTTTCATTCGAGCCAGGTAGAGAACAATGTGCAGCTGAAAAAAACGCTACTTCCTTTTGCAATAATATCTAGAAAATGGGATGCTTTCCTTAAAACAATTATTTCTTGAATGGGTGTCTGTAGTTCAGATAATTGAATAATGATAAAAAATTATGAAAGTCACTGGATGCGTCTTTGCCCAACTTATACAATAGGCATTAATCAACATTAAAGTAAATTGTATGATACGCACAACGATATCAAAATTTCCGACGGTAGACTTCAAATTTAGTTTCACTAAACTGCGTATTTTCTTTAAGCTCCACCCTTGATTTTGTTTTGCGAAGTGAATGATCAGGATGTGATAATCACATACCAATATACACAGGCTCGCAAGGAACCGTCCCGCCAAGCGGTAAACGGTATCTAATCAGTTCTACTTTCATTCACTCACCGAGCGCGTTATTTATAAGTCATTGCAAAACATGTGTTCATGTCACATCGAGCAGGTGTTTTATTGTTTAGAGTCATGGCAAAAGTAAATAGGTGCGCGCGCGTGATTTTACATCGTTTAAACAGTACTGAGGAGCACAATCCGGCCCTTAACGCTCTTGTTGTTGACTTCGAGGTGATTCTAGAAAATGATTAGACGATCTTGGAAGAAGTTGATATTGCGTGTAAAAGTTAGAGAACGATTAATTTGATTAGAACGGATGCAACCAGTAAATCACTTTTCACCATATCACCGATGATTTATCATTGTATGAGGATCTCTTGTCTCAATAAACTATTTGTTCGTAACAGCTGCTGTATATTGATGCTCGCAGTTTTAGTATTACATTTGGATGAACTCAATCTGTCCTAACGTCTACGGCTTCATGTTCAGTAACAGTTCACGTTGGCAGCCTATAAATGAATGATATTGCTATGATTAAAACCCACAATATATTGCTGGTTAAGTTTTGGTGCAAGGGATTTAGCCACGTCACAACCAAATTGTAAAAATGTGAATGAAAACAACTGTTACGCTGCAATCAAAATCCTGAACGTTTAGCCCCATATCCTCCACAATCCATTGCCTTATACTGCATATAATGCATACCAAACAGGTTACAGAGTTTAGCAGATGCATTGATTATCTACTGCTGGTACATGTATGCAATAGATGTAATAGTTGCATTATTCTTGATCGTCGGAAAAGCACTGAGTAATATGTGAGATTAACCTTTTTCATACATGCATATAGCTGCCTTAGGTTACTAAGATAACGGTGAGCTTTCTCACTTCCTAAACGGTGTATGTGTAAGAGTTTCTGTGGCTTTGTGGTTCAATGCAATGCATGTCGATCTAAAGCCGACCACATACGAATATCTGCAACATCGCAAATGCGTTTGTAAGCAAATTGCATTCGGTCTTTTTTGTAGAGACGACGGTGTGTTTCATTATTATTTTTTTCCGTCCACATCTTTTATAGTTTGGCTATTAATTTGAATGGATACAAACTATATGCTGCAATTCATAGTGCAATTGATTATTTAATACTGCTTAATTATTGGCGAGAAGTATTATTCGATGTTATTCAGTTCATGAATGAGGAAACACGTCCGATGGTGCTGGGTTAATAAGTAGCCCTGGTAGAAGTCATCTATGTTTTGCCACTTTTTGCCTTTGTCATATATATATATATATATATATATATATATATATATATATATATATATATATATATATATATATATATATATATATATATATATATATATATATATATATATATATATATATATATATATATATATATATATCTATATATATATATATATATATATATATATATATATATATATTTAGTAAACCGAGATCGCTTGTAACAACAACTAAGGATGGCTGCAATGTATCGTTATTACCGCGATTAAAGTTCGATATTCTCCATATCATTATATTCATGCATTGTTAACTGCGCAATGTATGTCACGCATACACAGAAGTATATAACCCAGCGGTGAAATTTAGTTAGTAGAACAGCAATGCTTTTGTAATAGTTATTGCAGTTAATTACATAGGAATTATCACGTAACATTTATTGCAATGTGTTTAATGCGGGCGTGAAATTGATAATCTTGATGAAATGTTAGTCCATACAATCGGCATGCATCGACAACCACACAATCCTCCCACAATAATTGAAGACGTATTAAATCGTCACCATATTTCTACTCCAAGCTTCGACGTAATATATGCGTTTTATGGTCGTTAGAATACTTTACTAGGTTATTTGACATTAATCAATGCCACAATATGTCTGCTGCTGCTTGAAACGCGCATTAAAATGAAAATTGTTTGCTAGAAAAAGTTCGGAAGGATATGACGAGTGCAGATATGCATAGTATTTGTCAGCATTGTCGTTAAGAGTATTTAAGAAAACACAGCTTTTCAAATAAACCGCGTTTTACATTTGTTTGTACGCTAGACGCCACCTTTGTTATCTGTTAAACTTAATTATTTAATGCGTTGTGAGCGAAGTGTCATGCAATCACTGGGGTAAGCTTGAATATGACAGTTCGTAAATTATATCAGTATATATGCATATATTTAAATATATAAATATATGTATATATATAGATAAATATATAGATATAAATGTATATGTATATATATGTACACACATATATATAAATATATATATATATATAAATACATATGTATATGTATAAATGGATGTATTTTATATATATATATATCTTTGTATATATATGTTTATATATATATGCATATATATATGCATATATACATATATATATATACATATGTATATGTATATATATATGTGTATATATACATATATATATATATATAAATATATATATATGTACATGTAGATATATATATGTATATATATATAAATATATATCTATATATGTGAATATCTGTGTACATATCTATATATATATAAATATCTATATATCTATACATATATGTATATGTATCCATGTATATATATATAAATATCTATATATGTATACATATATACATATGTTTTTAAATATCTATATATAAATAAATATATATATATATATATTTATATATATATATCTATAAATATATGTTATATATAATATTTATATATATATACATATGCATATATATATATATAGATATTTATATATATATATTTACATATATACATATATACTAGACACATATATAAATATATATATATATATATATATATTATATATATATGTGTATATATATATAAATATATATATATATATATATATATATATATATATAAATATTTATATATGTATTTTTATATATATATTAATATCGATTCATAGCACCGGAGATGGAACTATATTGTTAATAAGCAACTTAGTTCCACTATATGTCCCATGTGTCGCTGTTCAGGCAGAAATATCATTGGCACCGACATCTGCACGGTGTTATCGCACGCGTAACGCAGTTATTTTGCATTTGGGGATTGCTGTTTTTCTCCTGCTGCCCACGCACGACAGTATTGCGATGCGGCATGTACCTATTGATGCGATGATTAACTGCATATTGGTTACGTGCATATTATGATATCATCCACGTTAGCATAGTTAATTAGACAAGCTTCCTTTGTACTGGGCCCACAATGGTTTTATACTCAATTTTATCCCTGCAAGGCTTGAATTCGGGCAATGTAAGGATAAAAATAAAGAAAGGCGCTGGTTGTATACTGGCACAATTCAGAAAATGGACAGCCTTAAAAATATCGAAGAAAGAGATAAGAGCTTAACTTATGGTGTTGAAGTTTTTTAGAGAGCAGCCTTTTAGTTGAGCATCAATGAAACATCGAAGCCAAGAACAATGTATTTCATGTCTTTTTCAATGTCACTTATACATGCGTATCATGTATGCAGGTCTGTAAGATTGTTACTTTATAAACCCTTCGTCTTGTTCATGTAACTCTAGTGCCAAGACTCAGGTGTCGTGGGGTTATAAATCTCAACTTTGCACAGTCAACGGCGACTGAACAAATCACCTAATGATATTATCGAAAACATTAGGGTCCTGGTGGCCTGTGGGAATCTGTCTCATGACGAAACTACCAATGTACTATTTACGTCTTTTATTGCAATCCTGCAGCTATTATGTGCATAATTCGAGCGTTTGATAATAGACGCAATTAACATCTTAGTTATTGCTCCTGCTTGGTTTAACACATTGTATAACTACCGGGATAAAATTAGCAATGAAACGTAAAGCATGCGCAAACGCCGCTTCAACATAGCCAAGCAGTAGGTAAGCTTTATTGACGACAATAATTTTTAGACGGCGGTAGCACCTGACGTCTCTTAGCCGATTTTATGACACCCTCCTAATCAAAAACAGCCTGCTATATCTAAGCGAAACAAGAACCGGACGCGTTACCACGCTTACGAATAGGCGAGAAGATAGAGGCTATAATCTTACAGTCCAGGCAGTGCCAAATATACAACCATGCTAGTAGAGGTACTCTTGAATTGCTGATAAAGTTGTACCAGAGTCGTCGTGTCAGTTTAAGTGTTGGCATTTTAAGCTGGCGGAGTTAAGGCTACGGAGCTAACACCTAATGCTTGACGTCATTAAATTAAATAGTTCGTAAATAGTTAAAGCGACAAGCGGCAGGAATTGGTTAACAACTTCATTACGCTTGATGATTTTTATCACACTATAGTAGGAAATACGTGTCTAATCGGATATTTTGGGATATAATGGGATATAATATATCCGGCACTAGTCCCAATAGTACCATATCAACGGACAACAGACTTGTGGCCTAATGCGACGGAGACGTGCCATGGTGGAACTTGCCTCCACCTTTTAACCACCATAACTAACGATGTATCGTACGGACTGCTACATCGCAATAAGTATAACATAACATATAACTAATGCAGATGCACATTAAACTTATTAGTGCCTACTGCTTTCGATAATACTTGTAATATTCATGAAAAATGAGGTACTAGGAAATAATTTGGCGTCATTGAGTTTCTGCACACTATACATATACCGCATATCTCAATTGTATATTTGTCATAGGAAAGTTATAAATTATGATCGCAAATATAATGGAGCTGTTTTACTCAAAACCATCATGTAGGTTAATAAACCCCCAGGCTGTATTATTTGACGGTATTAGACTGCTTGTCATTTGCCGCGGCATAATGCGTAGTAATGTCTTTAAAAATAATAGGGGTGTTCGTGTGTTTTTTTAAAGCAATAAATGTTGCATTTTACAGCCGCAATGAAATAAAAATCTAGCGGTTTCGGCCACAGTGTTTCGTTAAGAGTAACAACAGTGCTAGAAATTATTGCTTCGACCACACCTTATGCTTACTTTAGGCTATGCTGCTGATTCTCCCATAATATATCGATGTAAGAGTTCCGATGTAAACTATTATAAATAGTGGCATACATTGAGCATCCAATATAAATTGAATTTCCTTTTCAGCAAAGCCATAATATGCCAGTGGTATATCTGACGTATATTATAGTTTAGGACCGGAACATTTGCGTCATTAAAGGTTCATGGGGACCAATATGATATTTCAGTAAGTGATCTCAACAGATATTGACAAAGGCTGTAAATGGCGCATTCCTAGATAATTCAATGTACAGACGTTAATGTAGACAGTTGTAATTCATCGTATTACTTCTACAAGAATGCGACAACACACATTGACCACTGTGCACCGCATTCTATTTCGCAATTACGTGTCGCTGTTATATCTATACCTAGACAAGTACACCAGATTTTCTTATGACTAACAACAACCCAGATTGTCCGGACACATTGCCGACTAACGTCCATCCATATTACGTTCCTCGGCAGTCGTCGAATTGCATTTTAGCGAGTGTTTTACACATCCATTTAAGCACGTAGCTTATAATGGTTTCATTGATTTTTGTAACTAATACCATACCTCATGATACTTTCTGTCACATTTAGGCGAACTCAAGAACTTAGCCATCAGACCAGATATATATTCAAATAAGGTTTTCTAAAATTTAATGAATATGCAGAACCTATATCGGACACATACAAAAAGTAATTGAAGGATCACAAGCGAACAAACATCTTTAGGCTATTGAAACCATTTGCGCTTTACGACACACATTTGAACAGCACTTACCAAATATTTTGCCCTACTTGATCGCCTTGCCGCAAATAGTGACGCTCAATTAATATGCGGAACGAGGTACATCACCATAACGGGTCATTGAATTTTAAGCCATGGTTATGAAATTGCTTCAATACGATTACAATATTCGCGTTAGTATAACCATGGATAAGGGGATGAAAGTGTGTGATTCGAGTACAGCTAGTTAGGCGAGCTGATTATGTTTGACGTAATCCGTCGTTCCGTGCAAAACAATGAGTATAACATATTGATAATGAAGGGATTGAAGTATATATGCACGTTATATATTTCCCTCACGTTTATTGCAGAACAGAACATATCTGCACTAAAAGCGTAGAGTGTGTGTATGGATTCGGTGTCGTCTTTTGACCGATTTCTTAGACAATATATTATTGTCTCAAAACTCACTTCTTGAGTAAACTGTCCTGAACTGGGTACACTCAGTTCATTTCATGTCTGTTAAAAATTAAATAAAATATATATATATATATATATATATATATATATATATATATATATATATATATATATATATATATATATATATATATATATATATATATATATATATATATATATATATATATTTTCCAACATCATTCTGCAAATTTTGCCGCGCAGATAATGGGAGCAACGAGGAGATATGTTTGAGTCGCTGCTTCTGTGTAAGCCCGACCAGTGGAGATACTTATACAATTAAGCTATATACAATTAAGTTATAATTATGCTATATACAATTAAGTTCATTAAGTGGCCTTCACTGATCACGGCCTGGATAGTTTGTTGCTTACAGAGACTATGATGTTCACACACTGCGGGTACATAATATATATATATATATATATATATAGATATATATATATATATATATATATATATATAGAGATAGATATATATATATATATATATCTATATAGATATATATATATATATATATCTCTCTATATATATCTCTATATCTCTATATATCTATATATATATATATATATATCTATATATATATATATATATATATATCTATATATCTATATATATATATATTCCAACATCATTCTGCAAATTTTGCCGCGCAGATAATGGGAGCAACGAGGAGATATGTTTGAGTCGCTGCCTCTGTGTAAGCCCGACCAGTGGAGATACTTAATTATCAGTTCAAAATTTTACACCAGAAAACCTTTTCAACTAGCAGTCGAAGAGTCACACAGCAGCGATATCTACATAGCAGATTCTCGTTCCTGATAGTCTATATAGCATATATGTACAGAATGATTAAGGTAACCATGACAATACTGCAAAAACCAAGTGATGAAACGTAATAAAGTCTGCAAATCATTGATGGGATTCTCAAAACTCAGATGCAAAAAGAGACTGTGTAATTGATAACAGGGTATATCCCATCACGTGAGGTCCTCATTCACTGCCGCAATCTCACCCGCATCTGCGGTACCCGATGGCACAGTGCGTTTTACGACAACAAAGCCTAGGCAATCCATCAGACCGCTTGAAGTGTCAGTGGCCATCGCCTGGTAGCAAAAAGCGCGAGCGAAAAAAGTAACGGCAGTTAATGATTTTCCACCAGCCGCATGTATTTATGTATGTATGTATGAATGTATGTATGTATGTATGTATGTATGTATGTATGTATGTATGTATGTATGTATGTATGTATGTATGTATGTATGTATGTATGTATGTATGTATGTATGTATGTATGTATGTATGTATGTATGTATGTGTATGTATGTATGTATGTATGTATGTATGTATGTATGTATGTATGTATGTATGTATGTATGTATGTATGTATGTATGTATGTATGTATGTATGTATGTATGTATGTATGTATGTGTATGTATGTATGTATGTATGTATGTGTATGTATGTATGTATGTATGTATGTATGTATGTATGTATGTATGTATGTATGTATGTATGTATGTATGCATGTATTTATGTATATATGTATATATGTATATATGTATGCATGCATATAACCATGCATGTGACTATGCATGTTGACATACGTCATTTTCGTTGAAATCATATTTTAGGAAAAGTTTTTATTGCTAGTGTCAATATAAGTGCCGTATTGCGCGCGCTATCGCCATCAGTAAGCCAAATCAGTTGTCCGCTTCATTGCAATCTCTTGTTGAAATAAATTCTTGATGGCACAGTGCCAAATGTATGCAATTGTACTATTGCTCTGCTAAGGGAATTCACTCATGAGGAGGCCACCTGATAGTAATACAGTTTTAGAGCTGATGCCTCAATAATTCAGTCGCTGCCATCATTATTAGTTTACATACAAGTTGAATTAAGCATAGTAATTGACAGCAAGGCATAAACAAATAGTCATTATGTTGTGGCATTACATAGCTATATCTGCCAATTGCATGGTATGATACATACACCCATTTGACATGAACTAAAGTGTAGTGTAAGCAACAGCGTAATTGTTCAACATATTATCGTAATTACATCACCGTCAAATAGGTTTATGCAGACATTGAAGCATATAAGCAAGGTAACTGATATCCCATTTTCATCTTATCATATATATCTGTAACGCGCGTAGTGAATGAATTTCAATTACGTATTATCAGCCGTCATCGTTATCAATCAGTATTTCACCGTTATACTTATTGACCAGTTATGCGTTTGTACGCTATAGTGTAATTGTCAGATAGAATACTGATAACAACTAAAGGTACAGGAGTTACAGCTAGATTGTGGCATGGCTGGGTTCAATATTAAAATCATCGGCGGACTGCATCTGAATATTGCCTCTTGAATATTTACTACAGCAACATCCCTTGTTGGGATTAAAATAGCCTTGAAAGTGTTAACAACATAATCCATTCCACGGGCGAAAATGCTTTCAGCAGGATAATTCTGTGTGTGACAGAGGCTTGGCCTATTCTATGTATTTTTACGCGAACACTGGCTGATAACAATAATGTTGTGGCATTAGATAGCTATATCGGCCGATTGTATAGCAAGATACATTATGCATAGACCTAATGTACATGCCAGAACGGGGAGGGCAATCGACAGCGTTATCCTCAACATATTACTATCATGGAATTGCCATAAAATATGTGTATGCATATATTGATGCTTAAAAGCAAGGTAGCCGACATCCCATTGGAAAAAATATAATCTAATCAGTTATATTTATTATGCGTGTAGTGAATTAAATTAATGCATCACCGATTTTAATTATGCGCTGCCACATTAATTCAACAAGGAATGAAATGTGTGCAGTAATGCATAGGCGAACAGAGGTTATAAAAGATTGTGACGCGAATTACGAGCAGTAGTTCCAGTATAACAGCGGCTTTCGTCGTCTGAAGGTGAATGAGGCTTACGACAGATGTAAAATTTGACTGACAGTTTTATTTCCAGCAGAAAAGCCTCAGCAACGGCAAGCTGGCAGCCTTTCTAGTTTAGCAATATCACGGACATGAATCGATGATAAAGCTGAAAATGTTAATCCCTTAATCCAAATGGCCAAAAACGTGTGGAAGGGTGAATAACCTGACTCTTTAACGTTAGAATACATTGATTGACCACGGTTTGGGGAAGCATGGAACTATGTGGACCCATAATTACAATGCATAATATTGTTTGTTGTGGCAGTGGTCAATATCACTCAGCATGCACAATGTAGTTCATGATTGCCCATGAGTATGATGAGCGTATGAAAGTTTTCAGCATTACATAATTTTCTCTGGGCGATAGAAACAAAAACAAAGTGACCCTTTCAAGCTGTAAATGAAACTAATTGTGAATACTTTAATTATTGTTGCAGCTTCGTATTGCTCAAAGGCTGTACAGACGTCATAGCTGAAGTTGGCACAAGATTAAATGGAGCCCCTATTCTATTCAAGTATATAAGTCAGAAAAAGTCGACCAATCGTGATTGCCACGTGCATGGATTTTAATGTCAATCGGTATGATTTATTTTTTCAACCAAAAGCGCAAGGTTGTCAGTACTAAATTGTTGCCGGTTCAACAAAGTTCAATAATGGTAATGTGCTACGTACTTCAGTCGAGAAGTTAATATTAATCCAGGGTTCATGGCTTATTGTGTCTAATGATTCCATCTCTTAGTACACAAATCTGTAAAATAAATATATATTCACATATCAAGTTATGGCCATATTTGCAATCAGCAATATGAAAGCAATACAATATCCTTAGCATCGCGTTATTGTCATTGCCAATCCATAGGAATTCCACGACGATTTAAACACATCTCGTAAATATGCCGGCTTATGTATTTGATTATTGACGATTAGTAATGAGATAAAAGGTGATGATAAGATCCATACATTTTCCAAAAACTCAGTTCCCTATTCTCTTTTTTAAGGTATTATTACCAGATATATGAGCTGTTCTTTGGTTCACCCAATTCGCTTTGATGTTTTGAATCTATCTAAACGAATTGCGTGAACAGGATCATTAAAACACCGCTTCGAATGCGCGCCAGGTAATTAGCGTAAATATTGGATTTTCTGCCTAGTTATTAACTGATATATCCCAAAGTATATTCGAATGTAAGATCTGAACAGCATTTTATACATTCCGAAATGATAGATTAGATACAAGAACACAGAGAGCTACTTATAACACGCGTGGGATGCCAACGCAGGGCAATTTTTTTTTTTTTTTTACAATTATGGTGCCGCACCTGAAACGATCGTGCTCAGCTAATGTATAGATTGCTGTCGGTAGACTTGGGTTAAATGCCTGGGACCATGAATATGTTATGATTACTAATGCAACGCTGGTTCAAATACCTATTTATGTGGTCTAAACGGATTATTTGGAGACATTTCCATAACTCAGTCCATTGCTTTGATTAACAGTTATTCAATCTTATCGCAAAGATGCACTAAAGCAATTCATATTTACATTTCTGCACCGGTGATCTAAAGCTAGCGCTGTAACGGCGTATCCTGGACGACTTTAATGTCTTTTTCGTGCACTTTGGTATGTCTTCGGGATATATACAAACATCGGTTTAAGTAAGTTGTGGTAGCCTCCATCTGGCATTGGAATCACAATATGACGCAAATGACACGCGCCAGGTCCCCTCCATGGCAATGACAGCCAAACCCAATCTCGCGGGCCACAGCTCTAAAGATGATTTTTAATTCTGTAATTAAATAATAAAAAATAAAAAGTTATCACTTAGTGACTTGTATCCACGCCTATCAAATAATACCAAATCGATTAAAGCCACTGTCTTCAAAAGTGATAAGCGCAGCATTCACTTGGGTACATGAATATGTTTTCATAATTTGTAGATGTGATTGGCGTATGTCCGTTAGATATCAAAGAAGGATATTGACTGAGATTTTATTCGCCCTTGTGGCGTATTAGCGCGCATCTAAGTTATTCTGTGTGAACATTTTAGAGAGGAAATTTAATTTGAAACCTATGCAAAAAGCTTAAACAATTATTGATTCCATATTCTGTAAAAGACAGAATATTGGAGAAAAATTATATGATCCTTTGACAAGGCAATTATGACACAAGAAACTTCTTATCAAAGATACATAAGCAAGTATTACTAAACGTACCGCGAGCTCCAAATTGCGCAAAGAGATAAGTTATCACATTGGACATGGTGGCAAAATTTTACTATCCGCCGAACTCAACTCTCTGAGGGATTATTTTAAATGTCCGTTTGCAGTTCATGCTGCATTGAAGAACTTTGTGAAATAATTAGGGGCTTAGCATTGCTCTGGTATGTTCAGAGGGTTCATCTTTTATTGCTCTTGAAATTTAAGATATTATGTCTGAGAGATTCATTTGAAGCAACCAATGTAATAATGAACAGACCATTCCTTAGAATAACTCAAAGGAAACGAAAGTCTCCGGCCTGACAAGGTCAAGTCAGCTCCTCAGACCAGATGTGACATCCTTGCAAGGTATGCATTTTTAAGGTATAATAGTAAAAGAAGAGAAGTAAGGAAGAACAGAGCGTGATACATGGGAATTCATAGATGCAGTTTACTTTAGCGGATTGACATATGTGTGATACGTAAGATAAAAGTGGTACGATATTGTTATATACTAGATCATATCTTCTTAATAACACTTGACATGCTATCTCATTCATTCCAGAAATGCTAATGTGTACTTTCTGAAAGTCACCATATGCATGTAGGATGCCAATGATTAACCCCTACCAGTGACATTCGCATCAAATCTACTGCGTACTTCCAGGGTACCTTAATTCATTAGATGAAATAAGACAGATGACTTTAAACACCAATAAAATTATTCCTGATGATCCCAAATCTGTCCTCGCTAGCCACAAAAGACATTGGAGTTGCTCAGGGAAAGAACCGTGTCCAAATGCCACTGAATCTAGTGGTTGCTCAAGAACTGCTCACCTCTTTGATAAATAGCCATTTGGTGATTTCAGTAATTATAAAATAAGCCTCGTATGAATATCACTTCCTCTTTTGCTCGTACTTTATTATTGCTGAACATTGGATAGTTTATATTACATTAATCTGATTACACTAAGCACAACAGCAGACTTTGCTCGTTTTCATTTGTGCCCAATAAGCTCACTTGCTACCATGAATTGTGCTAGTAGTTTAAGATATTTCATATTACTGCCTAAATTAGAATATAGCACAATAAAGAATCAGTGAAATCCTTCGCTGTAAATTCTGCAGCAGATCATTTGCTTAAATGTCGTTCAACAAGACATAATTGAGATGGCAATAACGTTGCCCTGGACTAAAAAGTGCCTCTCATAAATAACACACTTTGGAAGGAGTGACAGAGGCAAACCATGTAACCGCCAATGGTATTAAGGTGCTAGAGAGCCTGGTCGATTAGTCTTGAATTGTGCTTTTGGAAAAAAAACATGCATTTGAGATGCGCACTTACCGGATGAGAAGTTTCATTCTCTTATGTCCTGTGTTATTGGCCGCTACTAGTAGTAATAATTCAGGCCATGAATTCAATCACTTACCTCGTCAGGTCAGTCTGCATATAAATGGTGATCAATTCATATACGTTCTGCAATGGATGACTTCACCAATGAGGGTAATATACATTTTGAAGTAATGCGAGGTGTAGATCAGAATTTACAACTTCTGACAGTGTTATCCCAGATTTCATGTATACTTTGGCGGCATGTCTTATATTGGAATTAATGTCAGTTTAGAAGCTCTCTAAGTGTATATTTAATGCTAAATGACGGGCAATATATAGATTATTGCTAAATTAGGCTAGTGCAGTTTGCTGTATGTGTAATCTAACATTTCCTGCACTCACGAGCTCTGCTACACCAACGTTGATCAAAGGCTATAATGCCAAACATTACTCATCATCCAATATCTGAGGATATTTCGACCTGGTCAAACGACACATTATCACCATTATTGTAAGGAAGACAAGTTGAAAGAGGAAGGATCCCCATATCATTAATGGCGGAATACGATGATGTGTTGCGTTCAATAAAGATAAATTTATTATCATTTGTGATGCTGATTATTTGATTCCAACGGCTGTTTGGCAGCAAATGATATTGCATGGCTAGAATGTCAACATCTAGAATATGATAGTGTGATGGCAGATATTAAACTGAAAACCAACCAAAGAGCTATTCGGGGATATATAGTCTTGAAATAAACGACCGTTAAGAATAATTGTGCAGTATTAGTGTCAGTGGCAAGCTAGTGTATTGTCATTTAGTACTTATCATAATGTTATTATTGGGGAACCAATAATAATACAAACAAGCGTCCATACCATGAGCACGAAAAGACAAAACGGGCAATAAAAATTAGTGGCGCGAATTGCAGTCTGCGCAGCAAAAGCATCCATCCATTTATCATAGATCCTTTGAAAGATGATTGCAGAAAATTATTCATAACAGGCATCTAATAAACTAGGAAATAATGCAGATTTTGAACAAATAGTGCAACTTGGTACATTATATATTTTGGACCAAGTAGCCGATTTCGGGTAAAGAGCAGCATATAGAAAATATACCCAGAAATAAATCATCTTTTGGAAATTGCCTGGAATGTAAAGCAAATGACGGTGTTATGCATATGACATCAGCACCTGTGGACTGTTACACCATTGATGTATTATCTAGATTTGATATAGCATTTGTCATCTTTTCAGCAATGGCGATTATACGAATACTTGTGGCAGTGGTGTATGACTTTCCATCGCTTTAATGATAGCTTTGCTAGGACCTGATAGATATATATATATATATATATAGAGAGATAGATAGATATATATATATAGAGAGAGATATAGATAGAGAGAGAGAGAGATATATATCTCTCTAGAGAGATATATCTATATCTCTATATAGAGAGAGTATAGATATAGAGATATATCTCTCTCTATCTATATCTCTCTCTCTATATCTCTAGATATATCTAGATCTAATATATCTCTCTCTATATCTCTCTCTCTATATATATATATATATATATATATATATATCTCTCTCTATATATATATATATATCTCTATATATTGGTCCAGGTTTGTATTGCGAAATTTAGCTATTGACAGACATATACTCTATTTTACCAGGACCCATTTGGACGTCATCTTGGTATACAATAACTACAACGTCGTTGACGTTATTTATGTTCCATTAAACTCGTTCAAATGCATCAACAGGATGGATTTGATGGCATATATAATTTTATAATGTGCCCTGTGTTATTAGCGGTGCATTAAACAGCCACATTCGTATTAGCAATAGCCTAGTGGTGTTAAGGTTTAATTTTTAGTGGCAGTAGTAGACGAGAATAATATGAAACCAGTGAATTTTCTCCGTAACGGGTTATTTGAATATTGTTATAATACATGGTCTTAAATTTAATTTCGCAAAGGGTTGCGTCAAAGAAATGAAATACTATATGAAATAAGTGCATGCTGTACTTCTTTGGAAAGGCATAGCGTTAAGCTTGAAATACTATACGATAAGTGGTTCTATCTTACTCAATATGTATTCGATGCATTCGTGCTAATAGTCCATTATTTTTTGGATGAGACATTAGCATTAGCAGAGCCAATGAATGAATGACAT
>CM067354.1:66623167-66665667 GCA_034190875.2 Urechis unicinctus | reverse complement strand
ATGCTCCAATAAGCATTGAAGTTGTAAATGATTGAAAACGCAATGGAACTGTCACCCTCCCACTTAATTCAGTAATTCATAAGCAGATCATACTATGAAACCTATGCACCCATACGATGACCTCGTGTTGTGGTTTATTGCGTCCTTTATTGATTGTTCTCATTCATAACATTCCCACGAAATGGCACGAAGCACTTATTACAGATTGACGAGACACTGACATAAACAGTTATTGGGAACATTATATGTCGAACCTTTCCGGAATGCAATATCAGTAATGGTAATATCTTTTACATAAATTTAATTTGGTTTCAAATGTCAGGTAAGGAACAATGTTTGCAATGAGTTACGTTGTGATAAATATAGCACAGCACGATATAATCTAAAATGGTACGGCGATGTAGAGGAGCTCACAAAAAGCCAACGACACGGGCTAGCATTATATTGATTAAGTGTTAATCTAACGAAGCAATATTGGATAGCAATGACAATGGCACACCTGTCCATAGCTTACTCACTTGGCCCAATACATTTCGCATAATCTTTGGTTTGATCCATATTCTATTATTGTTAATATCCACATGGCTTCGCAATACAGTATACATGTCCCATCGTCTCTACAGCAGCATCCTGAGTATAGTTAAAAAAATAATACATTATTAAACAAGGTCATTTATGTATAGTAACTTAATGCGGTAGAGCAGTGTTTTGGGTTTCAAATACACTCGATTTTAACAATGTACCAAGCATCCAATAAACACCAGTCTCACGAATTTTCCTGCATACCAGTATTTGCCTCACATGGGGCTTATCCTATATGACAGTCGGCATTATCATCATATGTCTTTGCAACATTTGCCAGATGAATATTATTTGGCTATTCACCGGCGCTTCTAGAGCCGATGAACTATAAGCGGACGCCAGAGCCTAAACGCGTCATTCATGATCGGAATGTTAACCGCCAGCTATTTAGTCTGGGAGATTCATTTGAAGCAACCAATGTAATAATGAACAGACCATTCCTTAGAATAACTCAAAGGAAACGAAAGTCTCTGGCCTGACAAGGTCAAGTCAGCTCCTCAACCAGATGTGACATCCTTGTAAGGTCTGCATTTTTAAGGTATAATAGTAATAGAAGAGAAGAAAGGAAGAACAGAGCGTGATACATGGGAATTCATAGATGCAATTTACTTTAGCGGATTGACATATGTGTGATACATAAGATAAAAGTGGTACAATATTGTTCTATACTAGATCATATCTTCTTCATTCCGGAAACGCCGTGGACGTTATTACATACGTGATATTATTGGAGTCGAATGAGCAAAAAGAGCTGATTATCGACCACTGCGATGTACATCACACTCTTTCGTTCCCAGCGGGCGGTTCGAATAGATTATGTTAATGGTAACCTTGTGTTAGATAGTTCTTCAATGAATTGAACCTACGTCTAAAATAAGTAAGTAGTAACCAAACAATATCGCAAAGATTATTGAGACAACTAAACCTCATTATTTCTCCCCAATACAACATGGCATGAGAATACATTGGCTTTCCAAATAATTATTTGTTTGTCCATTACTGTAATAAGCACCAAGTAAGTTAAGGTTATCATCATGTGGAGAAGATGCCCCCATAGAAATTGCTGCCGGCAGGTTCCGGTGTGCATGTGCTATCAAGGTGACATTAGGGATTTTTCCTATGACACAGACAGTACAGTTGTATAATCATGCATTTTACTATAGTTGCTCAATGTTGTCTATTGCAATGTTTTTTTCGCGGCCATAGATTTTCAATGCCTTGACATTTTGGTGAGATATTGTCAATGCCTAATGTGTGAAGTTAGTGCATTGCCGACAGTGTTCATGGGCAGTGTTTGATGTCTTGTTAAAATTCTGCGATTGCGCCTGCTATTTTAAAGTCGATACAACAAGAATCCAATATCAAACCCGTTACGGCAAAGATTATGAAAATGAGTTTCTTCCATGGTTATAATGTGTTACGTTTCAGCTCAAACTTATAATGTTACCACGTTCCCAATAAAATCCAGGTCGAACGGAAGAAACGGTCATGCAAACTGCTGGACGATACAGCCGTACGTAGTTTTGCATGTTTTCAATTCCGGAAATGCGTGTGAAATTCTACTTTACTCCGGCCACTTAAGACAACGGCAGATCTTTTAGGAACTATGTGATGTTGACCTTTTGGTCTTGTTACCTCGTTAACCCCTTGCCAAGCTGCTTGTTACATTCTGTTCAGTATTTAAAACGTCACAAATAAATTTCATATGTTTGGGTGAACGCAATACCAGGCTTTCTTACAATAGATGTACGTATTCACAATCACCCAATAGCTAACATGCTACCCGTTTGTTAACTTTGTGTTGTTAAAATATCAATGAATATAGGCTCTCAATATTTGCGTCGCATAGCCTGATATTTGTTCATATACTTCTACGTGTATATCACACGATTGCAACAGGGACTCGTGTGTATATTTCCATTGAAACCCACTAATACTCTTTAATGGATCAAATGTTAATTAAATCTGTAAATAGGTAATTATCCTACACCCTGATATATGACATCCAATATGTGCAATTCGCACGGTATCTATCTGCATATGCAACTTATACTTGGGAATAAATGACATAAAAATGTCACCATAAGTCTGCTTGATTACGTAAATCGGTTAGTATATCCTTGGCATATGAAAAACAGAATATGACATTTACAAGCCGGATATTCGACGATGATCTAATGCACTTTTATATTTGCTTGTGACCTTCAAAATATCTAGTTATTAATCACATGATCCGGCATGCGACTCCCACTCTGGTTATCAAGTTACGCCGGTGTTTCACTTGCATGAGGTCGCGATACTAGTTTGATAAATAACACGTCAGCCTAAATTTGGTGCAGTAGTCGTTTCTAATGTATGCATGTCAGTTATTTAGGCCGCATGCGCAGGGTACAATATACTAGTGAAGTCAGTCTTTTTCACAAAGTTGATATAGATATCTCTCACTCTCAGGTCCTGTATATTTGGTCCGTCGATCATATATGTTATATAACATAGATTAAAGATAATTTAATGACCACGATTGCTTATAACAATGTAGTCATCAACTCAAACGATAAAAAAGTATATATAAATATATTGCACAAATGCAAAACGACTGCAACATACAAATGAAGATGAAGATAGATGTGTGAAGAGAAATCAGAATGAGAGAAATCATAATGTTATACTGCAATGCGTGTTCAATAATTCTTTCACAGTGGTGGCAAAATGGATCAACTATTTCCGCTTAGCAAATAATGTGTAAGCAACTGATGAACGTGCGTCAAAACAGTCGCTTGTGTAAATGTCGGGACTATTTATTCTTTATTTGAAAACAATGTCATGTAAGAGATATGTTGTTGCGTGCAATAGGATATGAACGTGCGTCTTAACAGAAATGCATTCCTTTTGTGAGGGAGTCAATCGCCGCTGGCTTAATAGGTAATGTGAAAAAGATTTCGACAGTCAAAGCGTTAGGCGTAGCGGAAAGATGTGGTATTCTGTGCGCACCCAGTTGTGAAAACGTCAGTGGTTGATAAACTTGTGAATCCAGTTCCCAAAGGGAGCCGTAATAATGATTGATGTATCATTTGTTTGTTTGAATGAGTAAGTTCAGACTTAATTGGCATGATAATCTTTTAAACTATGCTGAATGTTATAGGACTGCATGGAACGTGTTATTACGATTTGGACATATATATTTAATTATCATCCATACATTGTAAGATTAACCGCTGCTCACTAATGGATATATTTTACTCACGTTCATGGATCGATCTATTCGTGAGCAGCGATTTATGTTTACAAAATATGGATGATGATTAAAGTCTAAATCGTAATAGATGTAGCTGTTGCACAATTAAGGTTCAGACTCCTGTTTATTGCAGGTTACGCAGGCTTGATAAACCAACAACAAGCTAACGAAACAATAAACGTATCACATGATCAGGATCCGGCATGAAACCTATATTAACGTAATCAATGATATTCAGTAATGCTTAGGGATTATAAATGCTTGAAGCTATTTAGGAAATATAATATACATTTGAAGCTATTTTATCACAGACAAAAAAGAGGATTCCATTTGATAAAATCAGAAACTGCTGTGTAATGAAAACAATTAGAGCGTTATATGATACAATGGTCAGAGGGTGACACTGTAGTTTAATGATATATTGGTACGCAGGTTACTTAGATAAAGTCCTAGGTGCTGATATCAACTATAAGCACAATTAAGACCTTAGTGCGAATTTAGTAAACATGGAATAGACTCGTATTCACAGGTCCATTACTCCTAAATGTGACCATGGTTTTTGTCCCCGGCCTTCCTACCTTTCTTCCAGCACGGAATCTGCAGGTGTGAAAGCGGCTATCAATATATAGGCGTTGACCACATTCTGGGGGGGGGGCCTTATTGTGCATACTTATCAACTGATAATGAATACGAACCGACGAGTAGACCCGTCTTATGAGAAAGAGATAGTTTCTCGGCAGAAATCAATCTTGCCTAGTAACAAATGGCAGACGTATACTGAAGCTTATTACAGTTTGTCGAAGCTGAATGGAATGGGATATTTTTTTCATTACCTATAGGTAGCGTTTATATCACGGTTTCCATCGTGTTAAATTCTGTACACAGTGTTGCGTTAAACATATACTACTATAATTACAAAAGTAGAGTCAACACTCATTCATACCACCTCTTCCAGATAGAGATTTTCTGAACTATAAACTTCAGTCACGTCTATAATGTGCAATTATTTATTTGATGACCAACTGGCAATATAGGAGGGCGGGTGAGTGGAGGTAGTGAGCATGATTTTTGTGCTTAGTTTTCCATAACAATATGAATATACGCTTTGGTTGAAAGGGTGCCGACTATGATATATTGTCCTCAGTGGACTTTCCTATAACTATCCAGTAGGTCATGGCACCACACAGGAAGCAAGGCATACAATTGGCTCTAGCCATTTTTATATATCAGTCATTTATAAATTGAATATTTCGAGGGTGGATGGAAACACACGAGGATCTGATAATACATGTAACCTTGGTCGGACCCCAGGTCTACAGCAAAATCTCCCAATGCGCCTGCATTATCAAGTCAGTACAATCTGAATGGACATCGTCACGGTCTTTCCACAACTCTGACTACCAATATAGTTCAGAATCCCGTTAAAGATCATGGTACTAGCATGTGAGGCAAAATGAAATGAGGATCAGCCACAGTTTTAATTTCACGCTCGAACTAGAGGTTTCCATTTAACTAGGATATTATCTGTGTCTGATTCACTGCGGCGTATAGTTGGGATCCACACAATGGAGCTTTGCTGTACATAATCTACTTGGTTTAATTACAAGTCTCATATGAATGAAATTGATCGTTTTTCAGGCAAACATTATGGCAGGAATATCAAAGGAACCGACATATGCATAGCGTTATCGCTGATACGCAGTTTTTTGGCATTTGGTAATTTTCGTTTTTCATCTGCTGCCTGCGCGATACCAAATTGCGTCATAGAACTAATGATGCAGTGATTATTTGCTATCATGTTGTTGGGGTTATATGCATATTGTGATATCATCTATGCTAGCTTTGTTACTTAAATCATTTACTGAATCAAAAGTTTGAATAAACAGTGGAGTAAATTGAGATCAATTTTTTCTTGATTGGGTGTCTGTAATACAAATAATTGATGATGATGATAAAAACGAAGAAAGTTGCTGGTTGCGTCTTTACCCAACTTATACAATGAGCAATCAATAACCTTCTAGTAAATTTTATGTAACGCACAATGATATCGAATTTCCGACGGAAGACATTAAATTTAGTTTCACTAAACTACCGTATTATCTTTAGCTTTACGCTAGATTTTGTTCTGCGTATAGCATTTATGTTACATGAACAACATCATTTTTTACATCGCCATTGGGCATAATGGTTATTTCTCTATTGCATATGAATACTTCGTAACACATCCTCTACCTGAAACAGTTATGCATTGGAGTTCTCTCCCTCTCTCGTGGATAGCAATAAGATACTTTTGCACTTAATCATAATGCAAGTCAGCGTTTGGTTTTTGTGGTTTCATAATTGCCCCGATCGGTGTTAGTCCTCCGTTAGTTTGAATTTATTGCATGCCTAGTAACCTACTAATGATTTATATCAGCTTATTAGTCGGGTGTTGCAGTGTCTCCAAGAAAAATCGCCAGTGATCAATCGAAGCGAATGATCAGCATGAAATAATCACATAACAATACACATAGATACACAAGGAATCGTCCTACCAAGCGGTAAACAGTAACGAATGAGTTCATCTTTTCAGTGATTCGTCGAGCGCGTTATATATGTGCTTGTGTGTGCGGGTGCATTAATACAAAGACAGTTTTTAGGCTGTATGATAATCACATTTTAAGCATTGATATTTCTGACTCCAAACGTCTGGTGTAGCTTTGGGTATAACTCACTTTCAACCATTCACTATCATCCATGAGTATAACATCTTCGGTAAAAGTGCAATCGCTATCCAAACGCTTGGCATAGTTTAATTGTATATAAGTTGACCTTCATCAAGTATCCAGTTTGTGTTAACTCTATTTAATTTGGCTATTTAGCCATATTTGTTCCCGCATAGTAATTTACAAAGATAATACTTCTGCTGCCTGAAAATTAGCTTAAGAAACCACAATTGAAAAAGTTGGCTACCTCAGACAATTTTGCGACGAATGGCAAAAGCACAAATACCGTTTGGTCAATAGATTCCCTCGTATGTGCTAAGTTATTCAACTACTTTCATTTCACAACGTTTAAACAGTACTAGAAAGCACAATCCGGCCTATTAAATACTTAACGCTCTTGTCGTTTACTTTGAGGTGATTCTAGAAAATGATAAGACGATCTTGGCAGAAAGGCGATTTTGCGCGCAATAGCAACAGAACGATTAATTAAATTTGGTCGTGTGGAAGCGGTAAATCACTTTGCACAATGTCAGCGAGGATATATCAGTGTATTAGGAGCTCATGCCTCAATAAATTATTCGTTCGTTAAAACTGCTTTATACTGATGCTCGAAGTTTGAGTATTACATTCGGTTGATGGACATACGTCTATGGCTTCATGTTGAATAATAGTTCATGCTAACCACAATATATTACTGTTTAAGTTATGGTGCAAGGGATTAAGCGACGTCACAACAGAATTGTCAAAATGTGAATAAGAAAAACTGTCAAGCTGCAATTAAACACCCGAACGTCTATCCGCATATCCTCCACGACCCATGGCCTTGTACTGCATATATTACATACTAAACAGGTTACAGAGTTTGGCAGACGCAATGATTATCTACTGCTGGTACATGTATGCAATATATAAAATGGATGCAAACATCTTGATCGTCGGAAAAGCACCGAGTAATATGTGCATTACAGCTACCTTCGGTTACTATGATAATTATGAGCTTCCTGAATCCTAAACGGTATATGTGCACGATCTTTCTGTTGAATTCGCAGAGATTAAGTAAGCTGGTCGCTGTGGCCTTGCTGTTCAATGCAATTCATGTCGATCTAATGCTAACCACATACAAATATCTGCAGCATTGCTAATGCAGTGGTAAGCAAATTGCATTGGGTCTATTTGCAGAGACGACGGTGCATTTCAATGTTAGTTCGATCCGCTCTCATCTTTTATAGTTTGGCTACTGATTTGTATAGATACAAACTATATGCTGCAATGCATAGTGCAATAGATTATTTAATACAGCATAGTTATTTGCGTGAAGTTTTATTCGATGTTATTCAGTGCAATTACAGAATGATGGTGTTTTAAGATATAAGCCGAACCCTTGCTTTACGTTAACCCATATTGCATGTTCTCCAATTACGTGTGACAGTTTCTATTAAACACGAACGTCGCCAAAGGAAATAAGAATAACTAGGGCAATTTGATGCACTGATCCGAAAAAAAAAAATGGAACAAGATAAGAGCAAACAATATATACATACATATATATATATATATTATATATATAGATATATATATATAGAGATAGAGAGAGATATATATATATATATATATCTAGATATACATATATATATATATATATATATATATATATATATATATATAGTATATATGTATATATAAGTATATAATATATATATATATACATCTATATATATATATATATATATAAGATATATATATATAAAGATATATATATATATTTATATATATACATGTATATAGATGTATATATATAAATATATATATCTCTATATATGTATAGATATAAAATATAAATATATATATATATATATATCATACATATATATATATATATATATAATATGTATATATATATCTAAATGTGTTTATATATATATATAAATATATATATATATATATATATATATATTGTTTATATATATATATATATATATATCTATATATATATATATATATATATATATATATATATATATATATATATATATATATATATATATATATATATATATATATATATGCAACTATAAATGTCTTGAAACATAAGGATAATTTTTTGATATGCTAACTACCTGTAACGTGGTAGCTTAATCCGCATAGTAGGATTAAAACGCATGCAGTGTTTGCCTTACAGATGAGAAACAGCAAAAGCACTTCGCAAGTAAACGCCCACAATGAAAAACGCCAAGCAGATGTCAGTTCTTTTGTAATTTTGACATTGAAAATATTGACATAGGATTATCAATTTAACCTCGTTGATTGTGTAAAAAAAATGCTTCACTTCCAGTAAGTAGTATGGCTTAGTCCCGTGTTAAATAGATGCGCCTTGCCCAAGAAAATGCTGCCTATAGCGTCATAATAAAATCGTATGGTTTCGATAAATGCCACACATTCACATATGCAGGCATAAAAGGGCAATATATGTCATATTTAAAGAAGTATATATCACAACGGCGCTATAGAGTATGTTATTGTGATAGTTATTGCGGTTAAATTAATACGCCTCAGTGTCACATATAATCTTAGCCTAACCCACATTGTACTGTATACATGTTAAGAGCTTATTCCACCTGCTCAGCCGGTTAATATTACATATTGACTTATTTTATTAGTAAAACCTTTCGGTCGGAGATCAACTTTTATGTCAATGATGGCTGTGATATTTTTAGTAAACCGAGTTCGCTGGTACAGCAGCCGAAGATGGCTGCAATGTAACGTTATTACCAAGATCAAGGTTTGATGTTCTCCATGTTATTATATTCATACGTTGTGAACTGCGCAATATATGTCACATATACACAGAAACGCTGAAATATAGTAGGTAGCACAGCAATGTTATTGTTATAGTTATTGCAGTTAAAATACAAAGATATAATCATATTAAAATTTAGCGCAATGTATTTTGTGCAGCCGTGACCTTGAGAATCTTTATGAAATTGTAGTCTTTGCAATCGGCATCCACCGACAAGCACATAATCTTCCCACAATGATTGAAGACGTATTAAATCGTAACCATATTTGTTCTCTATGCTTCGACGCAATCTATGCGTTTTATTGTCGTTAAAATACTTTACGAGTTTATTTGTCGTTGATCAATGCATCAATATATCTGCTGCTGCTTTAAACGCACATTCAAATATCACGTCAATTGTATGCTAGAAAATGTTCGCAATGATATGAGGAATGCAGATTTGCATAGTAGTTGTTAGCATTGTCGTTAAGTGATATTAGAAAAAAACAGCATTTTGAATAAACCGTGTTTTGCATTTTTTGGCATGCTGGAAGCCGCCTTTGTTATCTGTTAAACTTAATTATTTAATGCTTTGTGAGCAAAAGGTCATGCAATCATGTTGGCATGATCAGCGCCGCGATGCAGCACAGTCGTATATCACTTCGGCTTTGACAAAGGGGCACCAATCAAATGCCATGGTCAGGTTGTAAATCTCATCAAGCCACTACCCACACCCGTTAATTTATGCCGCCGTCGTAGACCTCTCTGACATGTAAAGCTACTTCATGTTAGTTTCATGTTAGGATAATTTTATTCTTGCCTAATTCCATGTTGGAGCAAAAGAAACCAACAAGCGAGACATTGTCGAATAATACCTCGTATATATATATATATATATATAGATATATATAGAGATATATATATATATAGATATATAGATATATATATATATATATATATATATATATATATATATATATATATAGAGATATATATATATATATATATATATATATATATTATATATATATATATATATATATTTATATATATATATATATATATATATATATATATATATATATATATATATATATATATGTGTGTATAATGCGCTAGTAGTTGGTATTCGCTGAACTGCAATGGCTCTCTCACGCTGCCGTTGTTGCGTTTTGCGTTTGAAATAACACAGTAAGTCTGTTGTTGCAGTTACTTTGAACCCCATTCACCAAAATGGCCTACGTCACTGACAACCTTGAACCTTAGTCATCGGCTCCCTGTTCTTCTACATGCCCTTATATGTAATATGCTCTATTGCTGTATTATGACAATATGTTGTTTATATAAGTGATGCATAAGATTTATCAATCACAAGTGGTAATGTACCGTGATCCAGATTATATATGCTTCTCATGGACCATCGAGTGTCATAGATAAACAATCAACCCCTCTGTAAACATACCAATGTGTACTGACGAAATTGAAATCCAGTCAACAGCATCCTCAGCAAGCTGAAGCAAAATATTTGAGGAGCATCACGTTCAAGGTGATGTCCATTCAGACGTTAATGGCCGTGTTTGATATATGGGTGCTTTATGTAAACCGCAGTCACAATAGGGGATGCGACAGGCTGCGAGAATTTGCGATTGATAATCGCCTGAACTGACCACTTCTCGTGTCTCCTCAGTACGTATGTTTACGCTCGCTACTTCATCACCACAACTGCCAGCATAATTGCAGACTGTGGGAATCATAATGTTGTATGCTGTCTCGAAGCCTGAGCCATCCGAACTGGTAATCAATACGACACATCAAAATAAACTGACCATTGCTTATGTCGCCTCAGACCATATAGTTAAGCTTGCAATTTCACCCCTGCAACTGCGTTATTTAAAGTACAATGGTCTGATACAGATTGCGCGATCGTAAAGCAGCATAAAATCCACAAGCCTAGACCTTCTGAACTGGGTATCTACGCCTCAATCGACTGGCGCCAGGCTGATCTCGCATGACATCACGGGAATATATAGGGATATATATATATATATATATATATATATATATATATATATAGATATATATATATATAGAGAGATATATATATATATATATATATATATAGAGAGATATATAGATATATATATATATATAGAGATAGATATAAGAGAGATAGATATATATATATATATATATATATATATATATATATATATATATATATATATATCTCACATATATATATATATATATATATATATATATATATCGCCATATATATATATATATATATATATATATATATATATATATATTTATATTTCTTATTATTATTCGCCCAAAGTGGAAGTTTATTGACCCTAAATTATTTGATGTTTATATCGATGATCATTCAAGTTATATTAATTGTTTATATTTGACCTCAATTAACCATGTATTTTATATGTTGACGATCTATGTCTGATGAAAATATTTAGAGTGCCAATTGACTGCAAAATGTTTTTGACCTTTGTTCTTTCGGAGCTGAACATGTTCAATCCATCGAAAATCTGTTTACATGTGACTCAACCAAAGACCCTAAAACTATTTTCTGTCAATTATTACGTTGAATCTATGATATGCAATTGCAGTGTATGAACAATGAAAATATTTAGAGTTGCTTACAATAACATGTACCGAAATAATTTGGGTGTTTCAAAAAGAGACGGTGCCAGTCAAATGTGCGCCTCAGCAATGCATATATAGATAGTAGCTCAGGATTTCATGCATATTTATATAGAATAACGACCTAAGCATTTATAAGGAGATATATATATATAGAACTCTCCAATAACCATTGCATAGCTTTATAAAATCTTCGAATGATTAATCTTAGTTTATTATTATGTCCTATATACATGGTACACGTGTAACCCAGTAACGCTGGTTGAACGCTTATTACATGCATGTCTTGTTTACTATGGGCCCTGTGCCTGAAATAAACTATTATTACTATTAATATTATTATTATTATATATATACATATAAATATATATATATACATATATATACATATTAAATATATATACATATATATAGATACTCATATATATAGATAAACCATAAATAAATCTTTATATATATATATATGTATATCAATATTAGATATGTTTATATATATAATATATATAAATATAAATATATTTATAAATATGTATATATATATATATAAATATATATGAATACATATATATATATATGTGCGTATATATATATCTATGTATATGTATATATATATATATATATACATATATATTCATAAATAAAAATATATACGCAATGTATATATATATAAATATACATATATATTAAATATATATATATCCATAAACATATATATATATAAATATAAATATGATAAGTATATAAATATATATATATATTTAAATGGCAATGTATTTATAAACATATATATATATTATGAATGTATATATATATGTTTATATATATCTATGCATATATATATACTGCATTTATATAGATATATATATATATTTGTATGCATATATATGATATCATATATATATATATATACTTATATATATACATATATATATATATATATATATATATATATATATATATATATATATATATATATATATATATAATCTATCTTTTGTATTTACGGGTTTCCTGAACTGCCCTATATCATGCCTTCGGCAACCTTTTCCATTGCTTAGCTCAGGAACTTTGTTGCTACTTAGCAAGGATATTGCCTTTTCGGATTAATGATTGTGGTTTTATAATATGTACATTGAACACAATTTTATCCTTGCCGTCTGAAATTGTGACAATGAAAGGATGATAGAAATAAAGAAAGGCGCTGGTTGTATACTGGCACAATTAACAAAATGAAAATTCGTAAAAATATCGACGAAAATGATAACAGCTGAACTGATGGTGTCAAAGTTTTTGACAACAGCCATATAATTGATCATCATCGAAACATAGAAGCCACGAACAATGCATTTCTTGTCTTTCATAGCTTCATAACCCCCCGTATAAATGCAGTACAGACATGCGTATCACGTTTGTAGGTCTGCAAGATTGTTACTTTATTAACCCTTCGTCTTGTTCTTATAACTCTAGTGCCAAAACTCAAGTGTCGTAGGGCTGTAAATCGCAGCTTTGCACAGTCAACGACAACCGAACAAAGCAGTTTATGATATTTTGAGGGAAAATTAGGGTCTTGGTGGCCTGCAAAAAGCTGTCCAATGATGAAACTCCCTATATACTATTTACGTCTGTTTTTGCAAACATGCTGCCGTAATTCAAGTATTTGATAATAGACACAATTAACATCTTGATAATGGTTCCTGCTAGGTTTAACATATTGGATAACTACCGGGATAAACTTAGCAAAGCAGTAGGTAAGCTTTATTGACTCGGAGGTAAACGGGTGGTATAGAGCAGGAGTTAAGTCGTTAACATTACGACGATAATTGTTAGACAGCAGTAGCACCTGACGTCACCTGTGCCGATTTCATGACACCCTCTATTTCAAAAACAGCCTGATACACATAAGTGAAACAAGAAACGGAAGCGTTACCACGCCTACGAATAGGTTAGTCTTTGATCTTACTGCCCAGGCAGTGCAAAATATGCAACAGTGCTAGAAGAGGTACTCTTTAATTGCTGAAAAAGTTGTACCAGGGTCTTCGTGTCAGTTGAGTTATTGGCATTTTAAGATGGTGGACTACAGAGCTAACACCCAATGCTTGACATCATCAAATAAAATAGTTCGTGAATAGTTAAAGCAACAAGCGGCAGGGATTAGTTAACAACTTCATAACGCTTGATGATTTATATCTCAATATTGTAGGAAATACGTGGCAAATCGGATATTTTGGGCTATAATGGGATATAACATATCTAGAAGTAGTCCCAATAGTACCATACCAACGGACATCAGATTTGTGGCATAATGCGACGTAGACGTGCTATGTTGAGACTTGCCTCCACCTTTTAACCACATTATTACCGATAGTTCGTAAGGGATGCTACATCGCAAAAAGCATAATATAACTAATGCAGATGCACGTTAAACTTATTAGTGCCAACTACGTTCGATAATACTTCATGAAAAATGAGGTTCTAGGAATTAATTTGGCGTCATTTAATTTCTGCACACTATAAATATACCGCATATGTTAATGGTATATTTGTCGTAGGAAAGTAATACATTATAATCGCAAATATTATGGAGCTGTATTACTCAAAACCAACATGTAGGGTAGTAGAGATAATAAAACGCCAAGCTGTATTATTTGACCGTATTAGACTGCTTGTCATTTGCGCGGCATAATGCGTAGTAATGCCTCTAAGAATAATAGGGGTATTCGCGTGTTTTTACTCCTGGTTTATAATGTATTTCCTGTGTTATTAGTGCAAACACTTGGCAGGCAAGCTTTCCTTTTTGCGCTATTATATGCACGTAAACTACGTATTAGTGACGCTCAGTTCGCATGATATCTAGTCAGCAAGGACATCTAGCCGGTATTTCTATGAATCAGTTATATTTTGCTAGTCATTATGGGGGCAAAAATGATCGATTGCAAAGTCCACAAGCATGTCATATGTGACATATTATTTTCTATATGTATAGAAAACAAAAATAATTTCTAGGTCGTAAAAACAATGATTAATGCAAGTTTTCACAACGATTGGCTCGTTAACCTCATCTTTAAAGACATTGAAGGCAATATCAATTGCTAACGCTGAAAATTTGATTAATTGCAAAGCATGTGTAGCATTTTGGATTATACGTAGTCTAGGCTTCCATGTATTTTTCTGCGTGATTGTGTGTCAGTTATAATACATTGGATGGTTAATACACACGGGTTAAATAAATCCCTGCTTGGCGTACATTAGCGATATCAACCAATAATTAGATGCGGTTGCTTTTAAAGATCAATCAATCAAACAAAATCTATTGAAACTAGTTGTTATACTCAATATTCAAAATTTCTTGTGCTCGATCAGTGGCAGAATGCCACTTTGGACTTGAACAACACAGCGCGGCAGTCACACTGGTCAACTGGCATAATGTCGGACCTAATATGCAATAATAGTATATGGAATAATGCAATGCAATGAGGAGCAGGTTCTCAGACCGTCCAGTAAGCAGTTAAATAAACGTTAGAAGTTCCTTACATAACCAGCGTCTATCTAGTTCTCCGCGCTATCACATTGCTGGCCATTAGTAGGTGTCATCATCGATTGGTTGTAAATCATACCGTTACAAACCGTTTACCTGAAGACATATGAGAGGCATTATATTTGTAACATGAAGTAGTGCACACGTACTTACCGAAAGATATTTTGACGCAGTTATTGGTACCGAAACACGTGGGCCTTCATCTTATAGGTTACAAGGAAAGATGTTAACCGTATGGGATGGGATGGAAAACGTGTTCCGAATGGGACGGATAGTGATAGCCATTCGGTGAATAACAAATACGAGAGTGACTTAAATTAGCTAAACTTTTATAATATACCTATATGTAAAAATAGTTTTTCATAATTGTCCAAATATGATCAAACAATTAATGACAATATTTAGCATATCAAACAAATCTGTCGTCTTGAAATTCAAGCATTTTTTAGATGCGTTATGCTCCATAAACAATCGTTTGAATATATTGTGCATTCTGAAATCAAAGTCGCTCTTGTTACATTAATTGTATACCTGAAAATCTTTTTATATACATACTGATAATTATGTGGCTAAACATAGTTTAGCCTTGTCAACACATGTTAACGAAGTAATTTGCCTCTCAGTCGTCTCTTTCTCGCATTAGCTAATCCTTAAATCTCCTTCCCTCGTCGGTAATTTAGTGTTTGCTAAACTGGAATGGCTGTCAGACTGGCGTTGTTGCGTCTTTTAGCTTGATATAGCTCTGTCAGTTTAATGTGACAGCTACCCATAACCTCATTTAGCAACTGTGACACATGCCCTCGACAACCGTGAACTACTCTTAGTCATTTGATCCCCGATCGTTAACATACAATTTATGTATCACTGCACACATTGTATGCGGGATTGCATTTATATGATAGTACATAATTTAGGCGTTATTGGCAGTAACCTACAGCGAGGAAGATTATATAAGCATATCATTGATAACCTTAGTGTCATTTGTAAGCAAATATCCCCTCGGTTAACATAAGATTACCCATTGTGAAAGTTAGAAACCCGCCCACAGCATCATCATCAAGCTAATACATAATTCTTTGCTGGACAGAATGTTCAACGTGATATCCATTCCGACATTAGTGACCGTGTGTGATATGTTGGTGCTGTGTAACGACCTTCTTGATAAAATACAACTGCGACGTCCTGGAGTAGCTAACCATAGTTTGTTTCACCAAATAGCAATGTTCGTTTCATTTAATAAAGGTATTATTCAATATTTATCACGCCCACAAATAGTAGTGCCAAACATTAGATGTATGACAATGACTTCAAAGCACTATTGGTGCTTTGCTGGTGCATAACTATACCAGCAGGTTGGGAAGTAGTTAATACAATCACATTGATGAATGTGGACCTCACACGAAACAAGGTACCTGGTACAATGCTTTTAATGGCATCCAACGTTTCTTAGTGGTTTGATTGTCACCAGAGAAGCGTCTTTTTTCTGAGGCTGAGGATGCTGACAGTAAAAGACCCATGGGTTTAGCTGCAAATCTATTTTGTATTGCGGTGTAGTGTTTGCTCTCTCATTGGGTAACCTCGTATTTGATAAACCTTCAATGAAACGAACCGACGTTCAACATAAGCCTTGTGAGACGTAACGGAACATTACCGCCATAATTATTTTGATAACTAAACCTCATTGTTTCTACTCAACAAAACATAGCATGTGATTTCATGGGCTTTCCAAATGCATATACAATCATAAATAATTCCGTAGATTTGAGACTACTATTGATTGCAACATTTAAACAACATCTCAATGCTTTTCGTAACATAGAATCTGCGAATGTCTGATACTTTATAATGGTAGTTTTGCAACTACTACCATCCGTTTGCACACTTAACTTCGTAGCCTCTAGCATTCATACATCTACTTGTGTGCAGCCATAGCTATGAAATTAATCGCCATCGAAAAGGTAACTGCGCGTCTGCAGTATTGCATGAGTAATGAAAATAATCGAGATCAAGCTGTGAATGATGTTAATTATAATAACCAGCGTAAGGACAGAGCAAGTGTTGATGCCCAATATCCCGAAGATTTAGGCTCATCCTTTCATTCTAGCCGCAAATGTAATCAGTGAATGCTGGCATATGTTGTGGCTGACATGGCAGGTGTGTGTTTATGATACCTGTCAAGGCAAGACGTCTTGCATTGTGTGACCAGTTGAGACATAAACCTATCTCTTGCACCCCTCGTGCAATCGATATTGTTTTTGCTGGGGCGCACCTCTATGAACACATAGGTAACAGTTCGTCACAACAATTAGGATAAATAGTACAATACATTATTGGGAATGCACATGACCCTCTCCGCAATCAAGCAACTGGCTTCACGCAAAGCGTATATATTAGAGTTTTAGACATAGCGTCTAGAGTTACACGCATTACTACAGTCTGGATAAGCCGTCGTCAATATTATCTTGATAATCAAGGATGATGTGTGTAAGGCAATACGTGGGTTGGTTCCGTGTGCGATTGCTTTTCGGTGCTAACACTACACCGAAGAAGATATTGCGAAATTTCTGTACTTGTACTCCTTTAAAACATATATATATATAAGTATGTATATAAATATATATATATATATATATATATATATATATATATATGTATATATATATATATATATATATATATATATATATAGATGTATATATATATAGATATACATGAATAGATACGTATGTTTATGTCTCAATTCTTATAAATGCATATATAAACTTGCATATGTAAATGTATCAATATTATATATATATATATATATATATCTATAAATGTATATATATTTATATATACCTATATATTGTTAAATATATGTATTTATATATATATATATATATATATATTTTTAAATGTATATATTTATATATACATATATATAAACATATATATATATATATATTGATATAGTGCTAGTAGAATTTTTCTCAGATGTTATAAATCGTCAATTTGTTATAGTTTATACCCATTAGAATATAACGTCTATCTTGTCCTCCCTCCATCGTTATTGTGTCACAAAAGTTACGCGGGGGCCTTCTTACATGAATGTGACGTTTTTTCGATACTGTACAGCGGGAAACATACAATATGACAACTATAACGAAAAATAGTAATTTTGTAAATATCGTGGCAGTCTAATAACTCTTGGCCACTAATGTACATTTGGACAAGACCAACATTGTCCATTTGTTGCATGCTATTATATTGAGTGACTGCACGATGACTGGCTAACAACTCATGGGTACATAGCCGAACATTTACTCTTTGTAGCAAGCTATTATTTAGGTCACTCTGTCGTGGCTGTCTTACAAATCATGAATACATAAACCAACATGTTCCCTAGTTTCGTGTGCTTTAATCAAATAATATCAATGAGTGATCATAAAACCAATTGTTTTTTCAAAAGGCTACGCCTACGGGTGATATTACTAAGTGATTTTGAAGGAGCTACGCAATCAATACAGCATACATGTTAATATATGGCAGACACTTATGCATGCGTTATCTTCTATTAATTTATCACCAGTCTCTGTCAATTTTTTATGTTCACGCGAAGTTGGCATTACTTTTCTGGAGATCTGAACTGAACACCGACCACCGTTACTGTATTATTGTTTGTGTTAGGCAATATGCGTTGAACACCAGCACGTTATATAACCTTCCTGATGGCGAGGTGGCTTTGAGTTCTCCCTGGCGATAATTTAAGCTGACAAAACCACACGCTGGCATTGATAATCTTGATGTGACGGTAGTCGTTTAAATCAGTACTGAATGCACCGACAAAATATAATCCTCCAAAAATGATTGATCACAAGAACATGAACAATTCAGATATGCATAGTATTTGTTAGTTTTGTCGCTTAGTGCATTAAACAAAGTACAGCCTTTTCAATAAATCGCGTTTTGCATTTGTTTGCATGCTGGACGCATGTGTATGTGGTTGGCTTGACCAACAGAAAGTGCCCATCGGCTCCCGTCTGCTCGGCTCTTTGTCAGAGGCGCCATTATCACTTCATGTTGGCTTGATCACCGCCGCGATGCAGCATAGTCGTTTATCACTGTGGACTCATCCAAGAATAGCCAATCAAATGCCGTGATCCGGTTGTACATTTCACTTTACGCATGCAGCACAACAAAAAGTGATTGTTTGCCATTACGACACGGAGTTGCACCCCACCCACACCCGCTAATATATACCGCAGACATGTACCTAGGCCTCTCTGACATGTAAGTCTACTTCATGTGAGTCTGATGATAGGATCATTTTATTCTAGTCCAATATCTTGTGGTAGCAACAGAAACCAACGAGCGAAAAGCATATGCAAAATTACCTGGATGCAGGCAGTAGAGGGAACATTATTTGAATGATATAAGGAAACAATAATACAGCACCGGTTATTGGAGTGCTAATTTGGAGCCAACTCGAATGATAGCGGCATGCAAAGATCACAATAACGTGAGGTATCATCAACCAAAATTCAAGCTGTATGGTTCATGATATGTATATTATGCATTCAACTAGTACAGTTATTTCATCACATGGGTAGATCAGCGGTAACGTAGTTTGCGCTGTTACATGATTTTTATATTCGAAGATGCAAATCGAACGACAATCCAACAAAGGGAAATATTATGCCGGTTTTTTCAGGCATCAAATGACAATACAAATTGTATCAAATATACGGGGAAGCGACATGAGGTTAAACGTTATACTGACGGAAGCGTAGAGTCTTATATAATAATAACTCTAACTGTGAGAACCGAACGCAACCATATAGTTGTGTGCGTCAAGGCATGTGATATCTTGCAAAACAACGGAAATGTACAGGGTGTTGCAAGGAGACCGTAACTACCTAAATACGCAATATGTAAGGAAAGTTCCTTGGTTGAATGTACATTGTAAATCATCTGCGCAAAAAAAAATACGTTAGCGATCAGGCTGAAGCTGATTTCTGTATAAGTGATCTATGTTTTTCCGTTTAGCGTGTAAAAAAGAAAATATGTTTTACTGTTTAGGAACCAATACTGTTTAACCTTTCTTGTCTCTGCAACAATATTGCCACCACATACACATTCCATCAATGAAATTGATTATGCGCTTGAAACGCAACTTCAGTCGATTAACTAAGGCACATTAATTAACTAATATATTTTTACGGCAAATATGTATATATACCGAACCATGCTTTTTACGTAAACAAGTTTAAGTCATTATAACGGTTCCAGTGATGTCCGAAAGAAACATTGAGGCGAATCACTTTTATTAGGTCATTGTGAGGCTAGTGCAAATAACAGAGTACAGGCTAAATTCTTAGAGAAACCAGCGGTAGTTAGCCCTGATAACCTGTGTCACGCGGATTAACTTCAAGCCAAGCCCGAATGGGATGATGGGTAAACTACCACTGCGCATTTGGATGAATCGGTTATTTTATAAGGGTCAGAATATGCTATATTGTAAATGTTTTAACACTATTGTAAACCGTTTGATAGGTTGCATAGTACATCGACGTATTCTTATGATATATTTATATAGCTGTCATTCCTCACAATAATAATGGCTATGATTTTGTAGTCAATTGAACTCGCCTAGTAGAATAGATGGACTAAATACATTTTTATTAACCAGATTAATCTAAATATTTGGTTTATGAACTATCACCGTGTAATTGATTCATTGCTACCAATATATGTAGTTTTGGAAAATGAAACGTCTTTGGACTTTTATAGAAATTAATACACAGAGCAGTGTATTCACATTAACTATCAACTGCATGTTAACATTAAATAAGCTATGTAAATCATACACCCACCTCCCCACCCCCCTATGTTGTGGATGAACAATAACATGGTTCTAAATCGTGAACAATATGAGTACTGTGAAAGAAATTACTTTACGACAAGCCTTCGTTTGTTTACTGACGAAAGAGATGTGATTATACCACTTAATACCTTAAGTGATTAAGTTGATTGGCTCTAGACCTTTGTTGATATAATATTGCTTTTATAATACCGCATATTCCCAATCACAATTTATGTCATATACTACATTATTCCGTTGAAAGTGATAAACATATGCTCCTGTCAATATACACCGACCTTTTAACAGCGTATATTTTGGTCAAACTATTTTCTGGTTCTTATTACCCGAAGAATACAACATTCCGGCAAATTTACTATGGGTTACATGGGCGCATTATACATAAACAAATTGCTCTTTCATGCGACTGATTGAGTTAGTACGTAGCCAAGTCGCTGATAATTTTGTTATCACAAAACAATTTCTTTAAAAAACTGAGTTTGTCTCGCAGCAGGTTGTGTATATCTCAATAGACTGATACAACCTCAATTGAAACCAATACCAATTAGACAATATATGCGTTGCATCCCATTCCGCACATTAGCGTTTTCATGATTTGCAAATGAGATTGGCGCCCGTCTGTTATAAGCGACCGCTTTAGACGGTGATTTGATATAAAACCGTTAATGCATAATTGATTGCTCAGCGGGATATGCGTGGCAATGCTCAATTTGAACAATGATTGCACTGATATAAAACATACTCAGATCGCTATGTTTCAGGACAACCTCCAGCTTTACTATCGGCGCAATCTGCAGCAGACAATTACACTTTATGCGGCGCAGTTGTGGCGATACCAAGCTTAAACATATTTTCTGCGGAAGCATAAGCAGTGGTCAGTCTAATTTACCGACAATAATGTCTGGAATGTAAAAGCATTTTCTAAAATAGAACAAGCAGTGCTTTGATTTTACATGATTGTAGGGCATTAATCAGCATCGGCACCGTCATTTTGTAGAATCTTTCCCTGCCTCCGCTCACGACCGTCAATTAATTAGGGCCAAAATTATTATCAACAACAAATTATCTACTTCCTACTAGTTGCTAAGCTCAACATGTGTGTTGATATCTATTTGTGCTATTCAAATCTATCCCGTCATCACAGAATAATGACATTTCAACCATTCTGGGTGTGGGTACGGTATGTAGCTAAGCAACCAATCCCCTAATTCAGTCAAATAGATTCCGATCCGTTATTATATTGAGCATTGGGTCACTCTTCATAATATCTGAATGCATCACTTAGCGTATCTTTATCTTTTCGGCTAGAATGCAGATTTCCTGGTCCTAATATTGCCTATATATTGCACAGCGTGCCGTATGCTCCATTGATCAATCCGCCAAATAAAATCAAGGATACATTATTACCATTGGTCATATATATGCCGAGTTCGTCTATTTACTATTTGTTTTCATGCACTGCCCACATATCATGCTGCAACACACATATGACATCGTGGCCAGATCCCATCACAGGTAGGCAATATCAATACACACAACTACTTGTGGCATACATAATAAATCAATGGTCTGTTTGCCATACCTTAGTATTAGCATTGTGTATCCTTGAATATTGCGAAAAATATTAGAGAGACAATAATTGCATTGATGCATTCTGCGGAATAACAAGTGACATTACATTCTCCAATTCGTTGTTGTACTTGGCATAATGGACTTATTCGGTTTGTAGCGGCAACTTTGGGAACGTTGTGCCTGTGTGTATGTAAAAAAGAGTGTTGCAACGCAATATCATCTTAACTGATTCAAGTCGTTTTCATGATCTCCTCATGTATCTTTATCAGACCTCAGTATTTTCGTCTCCATTGAACACTCATTTGCAAACGCTTTGTATTAGATATTCCTGCAATACAGTGCGCATACAATATGGTTAACGAACACATAATGTTTTGAAATTATCCAGATCTTATTTGTAACAATGAAGTTAAAATCGAACGCAAATAATATTTTCGAGCAATCGAAAATACTACTTGCACAGCCGATGAATATTAACAAACCCCAAGGCTAATATTGAAGATTGCCAATTCGTCTTTTAGATGCATTTAGCGAGCGTGTTGTTCTTGTTTCATGTGACTCGATCTTATTTTAAGCTATTTATAGCAACCTTAGTGTACGCTTATATATGTAAAGCTGGTAACAGGCGAGTAGAGAGCATGTGCGCAGATGTTCTGTATCTCGTGCTACGACGTGCTTATATGCATACCATCCCAATAGTAGCCTACTAAGACACCAAAGCTTGCGATATCAAAGCATCGGCTTACACAGAGATATATGTTTCGTGCGGTAATAAGGGGATCAAATGACTCCACAATGAACAATCGAACATCTACTGCAAAATGATATACCCCGAATATCTGATATTGGGGTATTCTGCGATATTTCAAGGAGCAAACGTAGTCCTCAATTGTTGTAAATCCCGTTTAAACCAGCGGATGACAAAGTAATAGACGCAAGATGATTAATGATTATGAAGACTTACATTCAACGAATCCTGCGTGTATGGGTGGGTAAACACGTACGTGTTTGAACACGCATACAATCAACAGTGCGTTTGCGTTGATCTGTTGTTGTGTATGTGTTCTAGTCGATACCTCAATGTACATGCATCCGATTCACAACAGTTTATATGAGTACCAGATATCTCGTTTCATGTAAGGACTTCATTCATCAACGAGATCGTGCTAGTTCCGCCTGCATCTACTGGCACCGGGAGTTTTGCACTAACAAAGTCAAGATCCTTCATGAGTTGACATAATTCAATAGCAACAAAGTGGACCCAATACCGCAATGCAATGATTCATCAGCAAATACTAACATGGACAGTGTGTATGTGTGCATGTATGCATGTATGCATGAATGTATGCCTAAATGTATTAATGTATGTATGTATGTATGGTTGTATTAATTGATGTATGCATGTATGTACGTACATATGTATGCATGTTTCTATGTATCCATTGAATGTATGTATATGTGTACGTATATATATACAGCAATTTCAGTTTCATAAATACCAAACGACTCAGCGAGAATATGATTTGCCTCTATTGCCTTAATAACATGATTGACCGGCAAATTCTTTCACTACTATTGTTTGACATGGCTACGATTTAACCCACGCAATTATTACATGCATACAGACGAAATCGAGTCATTGTCCTCGGTAACGCGTTTATTAATAAGTTACCTCTTGCTTTATATCTTCCAAGAGCAGTAACTGTATTGCCATGATAACATATGTGCTTTTATCACGTATCGTGTGCTATTCATCGTGCTATTTTCAGCCAGATTAGAATCATCGTTAAAATGGTAATGAATAGTCTACATAATTTGTCTTGTTGAGCACACGATCATATGTTAAGATTATTCATCCCCACTTTATGAACGTTATGCACCTTAATAAAGGACGTGATGTAGGTCGACATTTAAATCGTTCCTAAATACTCTTTTGGTATGACTCTTTCTTAATTCGGTTGTTCAGATCATCTGACTTATGAGAATGATGAAGCTCGTGTTGTACTTTCTAGAAAAGGTACTCAAAATATCACGCACTTAATATTGAGCTTGATGAAAAATTGATATGCTAAAATATGATTAACCGTAATATCTGTAATTCAAATGAGTGCATGAGTGTAATACTCTGAAAATATATAAATATCGTGAATGATACTGCCACGTAGGAACAATGAGGGGTTGGATTCATTTAAACATCCGATGCCGTAAAATATGATAAGCCTGAGCATTTAAGCATGCGAGTGGAACATTGTATCTTTAACGCTATACGTGAACCCGCATAGAACGTTTCAGCCATTTTTGGAAATTTGTCAAAGTTACAAAATAATTAATGTCGTCTTTAAATCCACCTGCCATGTAAACCTTAGCCAAACGGATGTTCCGAAGCAAGCTTATCTATATTGCTTAACCGTAGGCATTGGATGCTAATGCAAGGTCATAACCATGACGTATTGTCCCCAGAAGACTGCCCTCGTGACTGTCCAATCGCTCATACTTCCCTCTAGGAGGCAAAAAGCATACTACTGCCTCTAGCTTTTGATCCCTTGAAGGTCGAATAGATCATTTTTCTGGTGTCGGCTCGTGGTACTTGCAAGCATTGTCTCAAACGCTTAAGGCTTCTAACATTGCAGCATGGAGAATAAAAGAGCTAAAATTTATCCGGCTAACATGATTGCTATAAGAATCCTTCACATTTTACTTTTTCAGTGTTATTCATTTTGTCATTGACACAGATATGGTAAGAGCTATTCAAAATTGTACCCTGCCGTATGTGTGCGATGTTTTAAAAGTGACCAAGTTGAATGCAAACAGTGAGAATTGATGCAGCCTGGTAATCCTTTGATAAAATAAAGAGAGCCTGTTAAGACGCCTGAAAAAATATTTTCTCTCGCGTATTATGTTTGTGGTCGAGTTCACAAATATATGTATGATATCGGTTGCATTCCATGATTTATTGAAGCAACCAAACGCCTAAGTAAGAAACAACAATTCCGATAATCACCACTATTTTATCTTATAATATAAATAATGTATTATCGTTTTGGATGCTATCATTTGTTAAGTGGTGAACAAGTTTTGTAATCCGACTAATTGAACTCAAGATAGAGCATATTCAGGATCGGCATATAAATTGGCCTTACTGCAGCGAGCAAGAGCATATCCTCTGTAGGTGATTCTACATGTACTTAGGCTCCCCTTGCACCATATATATATACAAATATCTCTCTATATGTATATATTTATATATATGTTTGTATGTACATATTTATATAGTTTATATAGAGATATATACAAATATATATATGTATATATACATATATAATATATATATATATATATATTTTTCACATATATATGTATTTTTATTTATATATATATATATAAATTTTTTCCATTTATATATATATATATATATATATATATATATATATACATATATATATATATATATATATATATTTTCACATATATGTATTTTTATTATATATATATATATAATCCATTTATATATATATATATATATATATATATATATATATATATATATATATATATATATATATATATATATATATATATATATATACATATGTATCACGAGGATATAGCATCGATAATCCCGTCTTTAATTAGACAATGCGTATCGTTGCTATTGCTCCTTAAGTTACTGTTACGAATAACATCAAGAATTGATTTTGGTTTTTTTCTCTATTCCCTTGTGCTTGACGCGTTATATGGTTGTCTAATACGGTAGTACAGTACGGCACAGTACGGTACGGTACGGCACGATACGGTTAAACTGTCACAACATACAAATACAATTTACAAGCCTGGTACCAAGAACACGATATACAATAATACAATTTACAAGCCTGGTACCAATAACACGATATACAATAATACAGTTTACAATATTATGAAACTAGTCAAATATAATAACAGATTGTTCTAACCACGCTGGGAACATATAATAAATCACTAGGTATATCTGTAGGCTGAATAATCAAAAGCACATGGCTTCGTCTTCCGAACACATCAAAAACTCTTCACCCACACATAAAGTGGTGACGTCATTCCTTTTCCCATTCCCACATTTACCCCATTCCCTACCGTCCGTTACATCCCGGCCCCTATGATGCAACTAGGGAGCATCATACTAAACGTAGAGGACGTTTCAAAAAATTCCTCAGTACATAACACACATGACTGGCTACTCATACTTGAATGCTATACAGAATCAGATCAAAACTCAGAATACACTTATAGGTTATACATTGTACCCCTTAACTAAGCACAATTTCAAAGTAGGAAACACTCGTACATCCTTAAATCTCAATCACACTTTGAGAACACAAACCCGCTGAAATATTCAGATAAAGTGCAAAAGTTCAAATACACTGTTATCTTGAACCTTAAACTAGAGTTTAATTAACATCATGGTTTACTAGATCGGCCTCAAGCAAGCATACTTTGGAAGCAGGACGTTCGAAGATACCATTCTGCGTCTTAACCTTAACGCTACTTACAAGACCGTCCTGTCCTGGGTACGTCTGCACAACCAGACCAAGAGGCCACCGGTTTCTCAGAGTGTTATCATAACTTATCAGCACAAGATCTCCTGATTGTAAGTTCCTGTTAGGCAATAGGCACTTTTGCCTTTCCTGTAGAGAATGGAGATATTATTTAAGCCAACGACTCGAGAACACATCACTGAGGTAATTCACTTGCCTCCACTTGCGTCGATAGAGATCCTGTAGGACGAACTTCCCAGGCGGCAGCGAGGGCAATCCCTCAGAAGTACAAGATGATTTGGCGTTAGTGGCCTTGGATCGGTGGGATCCTCTGAGCGCTTAGTCAAAGGTCTTCCATTGACGATGCTTTCTACGTTACACATCAGAGTGCTCAGGGTTTCATCGGTAAGGGTTTGTTCACCACCAAGTCCAAGGATGAGAGCCCGTACTGTCCTGATCTGTTTTTCCCACACGCCACCCATGTGAGGGGCAGCTGGCGGGCTGAACAACCATCTAACATTTTTCTGCAACAGGTAGCCATGGATTTTTTCCTGGTTCCACGCTTTAAGGGCATCTGAAAGTTCTTTGCGTGCCCCGACAAAGTTTGTTCCATTGTCGGATCGTATCACACGAGGCATCCGTCTCTAAGGAATGAGCCACTTCGATATGTATGGCTCTGGTAGTTAGGCGGGTAAAGAGGTATTCCTACCTCTTGTGCTCACTTTGTCCTCATTTCACTATAGGGCCGAAATAATCCACACAAACTTTAGAGAAGGGAGGATCCCCAGGAGTAACTCTATCTTCAGGCAGGTCAGACATCTGCTGAGATTCGGTTGGCAATTTTCTCTTCTTGCATGCCAGACAATTACTGAGGATCCGTTTCACAGTTGTAAGCCCTTTCAGGGGCCAAAACCTTTGACGTACTTCGGTAGGGACTCTTTCCACGCCACTGTGACCATACACAATGTTGTAATGGTTGATGATGAGCTCAGTGACTGAGTGGTCCTTAGAAAGAAAAGCTGGATGACGAGCAGTGAATATTGAAGGAGTACGAGCCAGACGTCCTCCAACACGAAGAACGCCCTCGCCATACACAGGAGACAGTTTGGCCAACGACTTCAGATGCATCTTTTAAGGAAAAGCATGACTTTGAATATAGGTGAGTATCGCTTTCTAAGATACTTCCATCTCTCATACAGATAAAAAGGCTTCAGCAGTAACTGGTATCTTGCGAAGATAGTCCTTGATCCTGAGTATCCATGCTGCAGCTCTTTTGAGCTTTAACCAGGATGAGTATCTTTTGAAGAGTGCATCCAAGGGAAGAATGCTTTGTTAAACATGATTTATCTGTTGTTCTTTCTTCACTTCTACAGTCACATCCAACGCCAGGTTCTCACGCTCTGGCTGCTTGGGCCAAAGTTCCTCCCTCTCTAATAAGAATGGCGGTCCTCTCAACCACCGCTCATTCTTTGTCAAATCCTCAGCATTCATACCTCTTGATGCATCATCCGCAGGGTTTGAGGCAGTATCTACGTGTCTCCACTGAGCAAAATTCGAGTGACTGCGTATCTCAGCAACCCGGTTTGCCACAAACGTTTGAAATCTTCTATCCTCGTTTCTCAGGTACTGCAACACTATCATGCTGTCAGTCAAGTACACCGTCTCCATCAAGGGAAACTCAAGATGGTCGCGAATGCATTTGTCTAGGTGTATGGCGACTACTGCAGCAGCGAGTTCAAGTCGTGGGATAGTCGTACATTTTAGTGGAGCAGGCTTCGATTTGGCCATTACCAGGAAGCAGTGCACCTTTCTTTCTCTATCTGTCAATTTCATGTAGGAAACAGCACCAAGCCCTTGCTCTGATGCGCCTTGCTCTGATGCGTCAGAAAAATGATGCTATTGTGTGCCGACTGGCTGGTTAATGGGTTTGAAGCACCTTGGGATCTTCATCTTATCTATGGCCTGTAGGTCATCTTTCCAACGCGACCATAGTTCTATTAGTTCCTGTAGTATGATCTCGTCCCAGTTAATTTTCTGCCTGCACAGGGACTAGAAGATTCGCTTAGCATGAAGAACAAACGACGACACAAACCCCAATGGGTCGCAGACAGATCTTACAAGACTCAAAAGCCCGCGCTTGGTTGGTGATGTCTTTGCTAGCGATGAGTCAAATCCGAAGCAATCCTGTTCTACATCCCAGAGGACTCCTAATGTTCTTTCTTTCGGTAGACTTTCACCATCCAAGTCTAGATTCACCAAGTTCGTAGACCTTTCAGTTTCAGGGAGAGACCTGAGCGCCTACCTAGAATTTGAAATAATCATGATCAAATCCATCGCCCAAATCATCAGCGATCCTCTTTAAGGCGTAACTTGCACAACTAGGGCTCAAAACGCCCCCGAAGAGGTGAGTAGCCATACGGTATTTCCTTGGCTCCCTGGTTGGATCATCCTCATTCCACGGTCTTCTTTCAACACTCGCACCTGGTTTAACATTCCTTCTATGTCAGACATTACAGCTATAAGTTCCTGACGGAATCTCAGCAGCACCCTAATAAGCCTGTTTGTCAGATCCGGTCCTTTATGCACACTTTCATTGAGTTACGTGCCTTTGCAGCGCGCAGCACCATCAAACACCACACGCACTTTGTCTTTCTTTCAAGGATGGGTCACAGCATGATGGGGTAGATACCAAACATATCCATCCGCTCGGGTCACATCTTCTTCTGGTACCTCCTCGGCATATCCCTTTTCCATGATTTCGTTTATGCTCTGTGTGTACTTCTGTTTCCGATTGTCATCTTTGAGCAGCCTTTTCCCTAGAAGACTCAGTCGGTGCTCAGCCATCCCTAAGTTATCCGGCAAACAAGGGGGTCGGTTCTTGAACGGAGTAGTGACCTCCATCAACGGTGATGGATTCTACCCATTGACTAATAACCTTCCTGTCACTGATGGATAATGCTGGGCCCTCACGTCCGGAAGGATCATCAAGTCGCCAGAACTTCTCTACTTGCTTTTCCAAAGCGAGGTCCATATAGTTGCTGGTGTACTCAGAGTTTCGCTTATCATGTCTTGCTAATGGTTCGTTGATTCCCCAGCCTAAAAGGGTCCTCACTGCAAACGGCTTGCCAGCACCTTCTTCACGGGTTTCATGGGGTAAAAGTAGGTCAGGGTTGTCTTGTCCAATAAGGGAGGTCAACTGCTACTACATCTACCTCTGGTATGCGTATATCTTCTAGATGTGGCCACGTGGCTAGCTCATCTATAGTCACAAGACTGTTTATCCTAATGTTAAGGCTTGGTCTTGTCAACACCTTGTTCAGAGTGTGAATGGTCTCATCAGATAGACTTCTGAGCTCAAGGTCAACTGACTTGCACTGCACTTCCGTGGCTCGCTGATTGACTGTAGTTAATGAAGCTTTTAAGGATTCCGCAGGAAGTCCAAGTCACTTCACAAGTCTATCTGCACACAGGGTGCCATTTGAACAGTTGTCGTGGAGCGCATATACCTCAACGAAGCCTCCACTAGCAGACTTCACCAGAACCGGCTTGATAGGTAAAGCCACTTTCCCATGGTTCACAATCGTTGTTGCTGAGATGACTTCCTGTTGGTTTGGTTGGTCAGGTAGTTCTGGCTGCGAAGCAGTAGCTGATTGTGATCGATAATGAGTGCTCGAGCCAGCAGGTTAAGGGAAATGCAGCCATCGGTTATGCTCTGGCCACACCCTTCAATGCTGCACGTCCACGATCGAGTGCAATCCCTGCCTTTGGGTCCATACTGAAAGCACAGATTGCTTTTCTGACGAAGCTTAGCCTGTCTTTCACTGACATTGCACGGAATCCTGAGCACTGGTTCAGGAAATGACTTACCTTACATTTGGGACATTTGTAGTTCGTAGTCTTCCTTTGATCATAGACAGCTGAAGTAGCATCAGTAGCGAAAGTGGTCCTCTTCGGGCAACGCCTAGAGAGCTTCTGTAGTTTTGATGTTTGGCTACACTCTTTGGCGGTTTGCGAGTTGTCGATATATCCAAATACAGGTTCAGACCTTTTCCTTACCAACTTGTCAATAACGTCCACGATATCTTTTAGTGAGATGCTCCTTTTTTCCTTTTCCATTATCGAGCAATGCACGCTTAGCCATCGGCTATAATCTTGATCTGAGAACTTTGCAGCAATAGCCTTCAAGCTTGTGCGTGACTCCATCTCTTGCAGATGTCCCATGGTGATGAGTGTCTTTCTGCAGGTTCTCGGGTAATCTTCAAGGCTTTGTAACTGTTTCAGATCCTTGACCTTTGGCCTGTTCAGAATCGTATTCATCCAAGCTTGTGAAATCACCTCATCATTGCCATATCTCTCCTTAAGAAGTTTTTGAGCCAGCTTGTAACCATCTGCGGGATCTTTAACGAGGCAGCATTGAAGGAGGGTATTGACATCCCCATTACAACTCTGGATCAGGGTGTTCAGCTTTGTGCCTTCATCAATAACCTTGTTCGCTACTGCATAATCAAACAAACTCATGAATGGCCAATATTTGAGTGGATCAAATGCATGTAGGTTGTTCACTATTATTTTTGCTGTGATCTTGACTCCTCCAGAAGGTTCTTCATCGTGTCGGCTAGGATCAAGGTTGAATCGTCACTCTAGATGTGTACTCTAGACATTCCGCCAAGCGACACTCGGCTCCGCGGCGTCGAAGACTAGATGTCATGTTGCACCTTCTGCAATCTTTGCATTTCGAGTTCCATTTCTCGGACATACCGCTGATGTTCCAGCTCCAGTTCCTGGCCTTGAGTATCGACTTTGAGTCAGAAGTCTTCCATTTCCTTTATCTTCTTCTCTCGTAGATCCTTCAGTTTCTGCTCAAGTTCTTGATCAGGTTCCAATGTGGATGGTTTCTCATCTAAGTCATCAGCTTTTGTTGTGCCACGAGCATCAGCCATCCACTGGGCAACACTGTTCTTAAAAGCATCAACTGGTCAGCAGACTTCGTCAGCATACGTCTGCGATTCCTCTACATCAACTTCATCCACACGAGTTTGGTGGTACAAAGAGTGAATGTCCATAATTTTTTGACAGGCATCATCTAGAGCTGTCAGCAGTTGTTCTACATCAGAATCATTTCTTTCATCTGTCATCAGGTCGTTGCCTTTGTTTATAATCTTGGTTATGTTGCCCTTCGCGGAACTCCGCTTGTTCATGTAAGTAGCTGGCTCTTCTGTTGAAGCCATTTTGTTGCTAGTTCAATCCCGTTTTTAACTTTAATGTTACGAATAACTTCACGAATAGAATTATTTTTTTTCTTTATTCCCTTGTGCTTGACGCGTTATATGGTTGTCTAATACGGAAGTACAGTACTGCACGGTACGGTACAGTACGGCACAATACGGTTTAGCTGTCATGACATACAAATACCATTTACAAGCCTGGTACCAAGAACACGATATACAATAATACAATTTACAAGCCTGGTACCAAGAACACGATATACAATAATACAGTTTACAATATTATGAAACTAGTCAAATATAATAACCGATTGTTCTTACCACGCTGGGAACATATAATAAATCACTAGGTATATCTGTAGGCTGAATAATCCAAAGCACATGGCTTCGTCTTCCGAACACAGCAAAAACTCTTCTCGCACACATAATGGTGACGTCATGCCTTTTCCCATTCCCACATTTTTCCATTCCCGTCCGTTACAGTTACAATGTGAATAAACATACTTGAACAATCTGTGTCCATTATGAAAACCACTAAATAATGTGCGTTCATTTACATGCAGCACGTGCCATGACATTTAATTACATAGTAAACAGCACTGTATATTTTCTATACTGCATTAACAAATTAACGGATCCCCAAATAGACGCAAGCCATAGCCTGACACAGTTAGATGTTTTTTCCAGTGCTGGAAAACACATTATAATAATTGGTTATAGCTAATGTTGCATGCACAACTTGTTAAGCTGTAGGTTTCAGTTGTCTTTTTCTGGTTGACGATTTTTAACTTATTTACAGGAACCTACAGACCTTGTAAATCACGCGAGCAATGATACATGCGTCACCCTATGACATTCTCGTGACGTCACCACGTTTCTAATTATGACTAACTTTGTGATGATACTTGACACGGCGACTAACATATATATGCTGTTAACAACCTTGCAGTATATAAACGTCAACTAAAACGTATCCGCTTGTTTATTTGCATGGAAACAGTGCTATGAGTACGACAAGCTTTTCAAACTAATTTAGTCAACAATAAGAGCCACGTTTCCTGGTAATGATATAGCGACATTCGAGTTATGTAGTAGTGTACATGACTTTTAAGCATTTAAGCAGTTAAAACTAAGGTTTTATTTCTATGCCATGACTTTTAAGCCTTTTGCTAAATGACACTTAAGTATTAAATACGGCTAGAGCGTTGTTAAAGTTAATTGCTACGTCAAGAATGTAATTGATACAGCGTGGCTTTCAGTAAACCATAGTTTATGAATAACGTTTTGCATTCTAGCAATCATACGCATAGCTAGGGAAAATAAGCAGTAAAGCCTGCTTCTTGATTTGACCATGCATTGGTCAAATGTTGATTTAAACGTATAATGTATTTTGCTCTCAACATTGAAGACCGTTGTTGACTCAGTTCCACACGCAATGATGGCCATAGCCAGACTACAGCGTTGTTTATTTGAAAAATAAGTGTTTTTGCGAAGTGCCTATGCAGTAACGTACGCTTTATAGTCGTGTTCATTTAGATCATAGATCACAGAATAATCAACCATTACCATATGCCTGCAGGAATCACGCTGGGTATGCAATCTTAAACCACGTCAGTAAAGCAGCAAGCTGTTATTAGTCATTTCACGTTTGTGCGCTAAAATCATCTCTTTCGTGGGGACATCAGAATGTTATCGTTGTGAAATGTAGTATGTGAATCCAATAAAAGCTACCTCACTGCACGTCTCAGCGTAAATAAAAGTACAATAAATGCTGCGTAATCACCTGCATCTTTTAACGTGTAATTGCTTCCTTGTGAAATGTTCGGCGTATAGGATGCAATTGATAAAATGCCAAAGGTTCGGAATGCCGCGCGATGGAAAATGTCATGGATAGCCGCAATGAGGGCAAGGTAATGAATTGCACAGTTATCAGCATATACGTTTGTCCCAGATAGTGCAAATACGGCTCAGCCTGGTTAAATGTATTGCTATCATTCTGCCAGCGTACTGCATTACCGTCATTGTATTTAAGCGAGATAATGTCCTGCTAATTGAGGTTTATAAACACCAAGGTACAGATGTGTTTATATTGCTATATAATTACAATATATCGCTGCTTTTAATGTCACTGTTGTGGCATTTGTAAGCCTTTCACTAAATCAGCGACTGTATCCTTGACAACAAATATTAACAAATATTTGAAGTAGTTATTGCAAACAGTATATTATTCACACGGGAATATATACTTTACACTATTATCAGAGCGTAACATGCAAAAACATCGCAACTTCTAACCTCGGCGTTGACATCACTAGCAATTGTAATATATTGCTAGTGTGATGTATTGAAGTTTTAGCGATATACTAATGGCATGTTCCACCTTATCGTTCATGTTGTAACACAGGATAGATTGAACATTATAGACAACATAGCACGCTCACGTCTCTCATACCTTCTGCTGTGCATCAAAAAACATCACATCCTTGCAAGGTGATATCATTGTCATTATTAAATATTTATAAGTGTGGAGTCGCTGAACAATGTTGTAACTCGAACTACAAGGTAATTGCTTGTCTGCGTGTACATAATTACTGTTTTGCAAAAACATGATTGTCATTATAACTACCATAGGAAAATCACAAGATAGACATTAATGGTATTTGAATTGGTCCAAATGCCCTAAGCGCAAATATTAACTTTTCACCGTAATATATATGTAAATCATTGCGCTACGAGCAAGTCCGTCTATGCATAAATACTCAAAAGACACATATGTACCGTATTCGTGCAATATTATTTGAACTAAGAGTAGACCATATACAAAGCGACACACGTTCACATTACATTTAATCATGTTTTGGTGAATATTGATAAAATGATATGACGTTACATTATTCGAGTTTTGATAGAGCTTCTTTTGTCGCCAGTTACTGCAACGTGGACATTTCTCTAACATCTCCTAGCGTAACTAAAGAAGGTAAGTTTTGCTGATGCATGGGACCGCATGCTGATCAACCGAAAGCTCTCGGGCATTGTGTACTTGAGATATGCATTTATCAAGCCGTGTAAACAATTGTCGCTTAAAGCTGCTCACAAACCGACGTTTATAAAACTAACGCAGCATCAAGAGGAGTTTGTTGCCCAGTTGTTCTCTTGGATCACATTATATAATAAATACTGATCTGTATGTAAAAGTTCCAGCTGACGCATGATGAATGATCACATTGTTCAAGGCTCGTAGTGCTTTGCCGGCCTACTTGACATTATTGAAAGCCTTAAATTGTTTTATTTTACAGCAGCAATGAAATACAAATTTGGTGTGTTTTGAGCCAGTGCGTTCTGTTAAGAGTAATAACTGTAGTTAAATCAGTGTACAGACGGCCAGTTATATGGTTGTAATTCATCGTATTAATCTGGAATTATACGACAACACACATTGGCCACTGTGAAACGCGGTGCATTGTGCTAGTGTCATTGTGTGTCTTATCACAGCATTTTTAATACGGTCGCGGTTGTATCTATGCCTAGCCAATTACACACAAATTTCTTATGTCTAACAACAGCTCAAATTGCCCGGACATATAAAAATCATCAATACAATATAGTAAAATGTAGCAAATCATATTTTGAATGAAGTGGATATGCTAATGCTGCCCCTCTGCGGAGTATTATCATTTTGCAAGCCACTAGAAAAAGCGTCCACGGTTTACCATGAGGCAATATATTACAGTCAGCATTTACCTTATACAAGGAAGTTAGTTTAGTGGTATGATTAGATCACTGCATACATAATTTCGTGGTTACAGAGACGATGGTGGTCACACACTGTTGGTATTTTTTTATGTATATATTTCCAAACGTTATATGCAATGTTTGCAGGGCACATCCGTAAGGAGGAGATATGTTTTTGAGGCGCCGCCTCCGTATTCGGCTACGAACGTTGTCGTTAGGCCGAACTGTGACTCGAGAAGAAACTTAAAATAAAATTTATTTCTATATTTTACACCAGAAAACCGTTTCAGTTAGCAATTGAAAATTCACGTAGCATGTATCAACTTATTTCAGGTGATAAAGAGATTGCCCCTATCTATCTATCTATCTATATATATATATATATATCTATATATATATATATCTATATATATATCTATCTATACGTAGTTATATATATATACATATATATATGCATATATATATATATATATCTATATATATATATATATATATTTATATATATATATATATATCTTTATCACCTGGAATGAGAATATGTTTTGCATCTGGATGACCTCTAGCGGTCATCGCTAGGCTAGAAATGCACCTGGTAAGTTTCTCCATCAAATTTTTATGTTTGTTTAATTACTCTCAGCATCTCATACTGATATTAATTGCAACAATGGTATGGTTCAAAGAGTTAAGACCGACTGATCGTATTAAATGTGAAGTTTTAATGTTATATGGAATTCATTGAACCTCTATGAGGCGAACCCTCGATGCCAAAAATAGTTACTATTTGACCATTTTCGACCGATTGTATCCAGTTAATTTGACTCAAATTCTGGATAACCCGATATAGTTTTTATGGTATTTAAGAAATTGCCTATCTACTCTAAGATATCTCCCGAAGAACGTCCCAAAAACTACGCCAGTCAGTGTTTCAGCGGAAGGTGTCTGTTGGAGATTTTTCGAAAGAGAATATTTATTTTAACTGTTTAGACTTAATACATTGACACCTTGCCGATAAATACCTACTAATTTTCTTTCCGTGTTTTATAGATAACATCAACAAGCAGGGAATAAATATAGCCCAGCCGAACTAGCTGGAAACAACAATTCCTATAAAATACTAATATTAAAGACGGTCCGGCATAGGCGTTGTTGTCCCCGATTCTCAGTTTCACCAGCAAAACAGGTATCGCACCCTCACAACATTTTCCTTGGAATAAGCAACTGTAAAATATAGCATTGTATAACTGACGTCGACGATATTGCAACATCCGTGGATGCGGAAACATCTTGATAATGACGTTTCGTTCTTGCATGGTCCTTATTTTCCACATACACTGCTACTCAACGTTAATTGTGGGGTTTCATGATGTTAACCCAGGCTTAAGTTCGTATTCAGGATATATAGTTTTACTTGCATCAGACGACATCTATTTAACTTTTGGCTTCTTATATAAAACAGAAATATATGCTGATGAGCAACAGCGATGGGCGTGCTGTGTTAAAATTATCAAAATATTTGTGACCTCCCTCTTCTATACTCCCAAGTAGTTTGTTATGGACCCTAAAGGCTTGTCGACACGTATTTGATCATGGTGCAGCCCCACTACACCAATGGCTAACGTAAGGATATTCTCTCATAAATAAGTGAACTGTGACAAAACTGCATAAAGCCAAGTGATGACAAAATAAAGCACATCTGCAGATCATCAAGCATCGGTGGGATTCTCAAACATCCCATGAGAAACGAGTTATGTTCCATCATGCAAGATCTTCATTCATCGCTGCAATTTCACTCGCTCCTCCGAACCTGCTGGCTTCATGCGTTGTACAACAAAGCCTAGGCTCTTCATCGGTCTACTCGAAGCGTCAGTAGGCATCGTCCAGTGGCAATAGGAGGGACAAAAAGAAATGGCAGCTTATGTTTTTAAGCCAGCCGCATGCATCTATGTATGTATGTATGTATGTATGTATGTATGTATGTATGTATGTATGTATGTATGTATGTATGTATGTATGTATGTATGTATGTATGTATGTATGTATGTATGTATGTATGTATGTATGTATGTATGTATGCATGTATGTATGTATGTATGTATGTATGTATGTATGTATGTATGTATGTATGTATGTATGTATGTATGTATGTATGTATGTATGTATGTATGTATGTATGTATGTATGTATGTATGTATGTATGTATGTATGTATGTATGTATGTATGTATGTATGTATGTATGTATGTATGTATGTATGTATGTATGTATGTATGTATGTATGTATGTATGTATTTATGTATGCACGTATGTATATATGCATGTAACAATGCATGTAAACATACATGTAGACGTACGTAACCTTCGTTGAAATATGACCATTGTCTTCTGTTCTGTTTCCATCGGTTTAGCATTGTTGAGAAAAACAATCCTAATTGTTCATGATTGATGAGTTTGTGGCGGTGTTCATGTAAGTGCTGTATGCCCGTGCTATGGTATCAGTTAGACAAATCGCTGTGATAAAGGTAGCCTATCAAGTATTAATATCATAACACTTTCAGCAAGATTTTCTAGCGTGTGGAAGAGACTGTTGGCTGGGCGATCATGCTTTTATACTATCACGGGTTGAATTATGTTATGGCATTGCATTTCTATATCTGCAAGGTTGATAGTAAGAACATTATGCATGAACCGAATTAAGGATGTGTAGTATAAGCAACGGCGTAATCTTCAATATATTATCATTATTACCACGCGATGTAGCTGACACCCATTTGAAAAAAAATCATCGGTTAACTCTCATATACTATGCTTGCAGTGAATTAATTTTAGGCATCACTGAACTCAATTACGCACTGTCACATCAATTCAACAAGGCATAAAATGTGTGCAGCTTTGCGTAGGTGAACACAGCATTTAAAAGACTGAGGCGCGGATTACGAGCAGTGGTTCAAGGATGTGTCAGAGGCTTTCGTCTTTGTAGATGAATGCGCCTTACGACAGATGCTGAATTAGACGGAGAGTTTATTTCATGCAGAAAATTCGCAGTAACGGCAACTGTCGGCCTTTGTAGTTAAGCAAGTCCAATATAAAGGACATTGATAAAGCTGATAAATGTAAGACGTAATCGTATAATTCCCATAATACATATGGCCACTAGTGATAGGGTGATTAACCTGGTTCTTTAGTGTGAGAATACAATGATTGACAACGGTTTGGAGAAACATGGAACTATGTGGACCCATAAATGCATGAGATAGCCATGTCCACGTAGCATCATAAAAGAGACATCAGCCTTGTATAGTGTCGTAGTATAAGTGTCATAGAATTTGTCCAGATATTCATTCAAGAACAGTACCATGGTTGTGTCATAAACAATATATTTTACCAAGTGTCGCACGTTATTGACAGTGCAGCCTCATAAGCAGCAACTTTGGAATCATCCCTACAATCGCAACGCTTAGTCCGTACGTTGAGGCGAGGATATTTCACTGCCTGTCTTAGTTTGGCTTTCTACGTTATCATTAAACCCGTTTACTTGAACATTATTTGATTTACTATTTGGTAAATGCATTTTCTATAGCAATCGACACATACAAAGGGTGTTAATTTATTTAGTATATACATATAGTAAAAAAAGGAGTTGAACTTCTAAATATACGATGTGGCATGTAATGTCAAAAATGTATAATGCGATAAATATGGTTTGCGTATCAAGCAAAACAACACAATGTGACCAATCTGCAGTATGGAGTAGCATCATGATGTAAATTCACCAAAGAGCGCCAAGGATTAAACTGTGAAGCCATCTGTCTTGTTCTGATGCTGGCGCATCGATTGCTGTAACATAAGCCTTGCAAGATAACTTATATGGCATACTTTCCTCAGAGGATTACCTTGATCACTTTCCATTCAGCCGCTACCTACAACGCATACAATCGCTTCTGGATATAGAATAGGAAATGCGTAAGACGTTTGGTTCAGGTAGGTCTAACATGCGAGAATCGCCTGAACAAAATATAAAGTGGTTGGCAATCATGGCTACTAAGGGTGAGTTATACTGTTCAACCGTCATTTCTTTTGTCATTGATGAGAACCAGATCACCAATAGTGGAAGTTAAAGCTTGCCGTTTATGTAGCAATGGAGGATGCAAACATTCAGATGACTGGCAATCATGAGTGCAAGTCGTACAATGTTTTGGTGTATCATGAAAACCTATCTAATATGACTATATTTTCTTTTTTTTCTCACAAAAGAACAACAGCCTTTGACATCGAGCATTGAAAACAACTGATTAAGACTCCTGATAATTATTGTGGGTACTTGTCTAGACATTAGGAATAACACTCAGGGGCGGATTAAATACCAAACGGCATATGATATGCTTCAGGTGTTCGCCTGTGCATAGTTGATATCATCGTAGCAGAATTGTATCATCATATCATATAAACAAAATAGATCATATTCTTTGCTAATAGTTGCATTTACATAATGTTCCATTGTAATTAGTGCGATATACGGTGTTTTGGATATTTCATTAGAAAGTTGGAAGTTAGATTACTTAGACGCAGATTTCTGTGTCCGAGTTGTTTATCGTATGGCAACATTCTATCGCTAAATGAAATACAGCAACCAGGTATATAGATAATATTTTTGTTCACGCAGTACTATCCTGGTGATAATATTCCTCATTATTGTGGTGTATGATATTGTTTGTGTGATGTGCGATGTGTTACTCCATATTTGCTGCGAAGTATTGATATGAGTTCGCACTTAAATATTTGAGATATCGAGTTAAGATTAAGCACCTCATGTTTGCTGGATGAATGTGAATGCAGTGTTGATTCCTCGAGAGAAGATTAACAAAGACGTAGGTCACTGTTTATCGCATGTGCAGTATTTATTGGGCGGCAAGATTTATGGAGAACCTTGCTTCCGTCCCCGTCAATAGTATCTTAAAATGATTTTACGTGGTTTTGATTTGGATTTGACTGCAATCATATTGCGGTGTTTCCCTTGTTTATTCGTTTGCTATATATATGTGTGTGCTGCTGAACACAATAGACTTGCATAGCACTAATATTCGATAATGTATCTTTTGTTTGACGTTTTCTCTTTTCAGACGATTACATATTATTGGTCCACTCTCGACATAATCAGCATTGACAAAGATGTGACAAGACTGATGAATAAGAACATTTCCACTTAAGTGTATTTAGTGTGTGACCTCTATAGGATTGTGTTTGTTAAAGACGTTTCTTTATTCATGCCATGCATTGTCGCATCCAATCATCATAAACTAGTTGCATAATCCCAACGTCTTCATTTCGATGTCTCCAAGCCGGGCCATCCCCTGCTTTAATTTCCTTTCACGCCGGTTTTCGTATAGCAATTCAAAATCGGGTTGCGAAATAACACACTGAGCAAATCAAATGAACCCAACGAAACAGAATCTGACTAGTGCAGCACTCAAACCATAGTCCTTTTAGCATCTTCATCGTTTTAAAACATTATAGCACATGCATATTGAAAATACAAATGAACTATATTGTATGTATGACGATAATTTGCTTGTTTACAATAAGATACAATGCAAAAAGCATCGAAATTACCGTAACCATGCAATCGATTTGCAAAGATATGTAACTATCTAGCGGCGTCTAATTGAAAATAAACATTATAAGTTGACAATGATTTGCATGCAAAGCAATTACTATGCACATCATTACAACAAGTCGATTCAATTACTTATTTGTCGTAGTAACGTCTGTCACTCGCCTTGTGTCTCTTTCTTGTGTCACTCGCCTTGTGTCTCTTTCTTGTGTCACTCGCCTTGTGTCTCCTTCCTCTATCACTCGCCTTGTGTCTCCTTCCTCTGTTACTCGACGTGTGTCTCCCTCTCTTCGCCTTGCGTCTCCTTTACTCGCTTTTGACTACGTCTCTTTTCCTCCCTGTTACTCTCTCTCCCCATGGTTACTAGCCTTGTGTCTCTTTTTTGGTTACTCGCCTTGTGTCTCCTTCCTCTGTTACTCTACGTGCGTCTCCTTCCTCTGTTACTCGCCTTGCGTCTCCTTCCTCTTTTGACTACTTTCTTTTTTACTCGCCTCCCATG